>CM052886.1:70428302-70520006 GCA_028534135.1 Potos flavus
TTGCAGATGGAAAATCTCAATCACGGAAGGGATTCTAAGACTGAAAAGCACATCAGCCCGAAAGATTACTAGAACCCTGGCTTGTCACCTATAGAATGAATTCGCTAACTCTGGAGGCTTAGCCACTCCAGGCACAGCTCAGAGACATGTTCTCTGAAGGAGGAAACATGGCTCCAGCTTTGTATTTGCCTCCCTGATATCCGTTTGCACACGCTCCAGTCCAGGTGTGGATCCTTAGCACCACCAGTTCTAATTAGGGAACAGAACTCCTTCCACCTGTGTCCCAGGCACAAACCAGGACAGTCTCAAACCAAAAGAATTTCTAGAGGCTGCTTGCTCCCAGAGTAAGTTTTCTAGCTTTGACTCCAACTAAACATTCTATGGTCTATGGTCTATGGTCCAAGGTGAAGTTTATTTTCTCATTATGGATGGGCTTCACAGAAATCCTACTGATAATAGAAGTGTTCTTGATAAATATTGAATCAGGGCCCAACTGAATTTCAAATTTAATGTCTGCGAGCTAAAACATCCTAACAGATTGATCTCAAAATAGATGTGAGATGCCCAGTGTGATCTCAGTACTTCAAGTGTGGTGACTAACACTCCTTTTCCCCTGGATAGTGGTGCTGAAGGAGCAATTCAGATTTTTTTCTATAGTTTTCCTTTTTTCAATGTTGTAAATTCTAACTAATTCTCCTTCAGATCAGTACATTCTATTTTATATATGTAAAGCTAAATTCATGTGTGTTGGGAAATTTTTAGCACATTGCTGATAACTCAGTCCTTTTCCTAGTATTGATACTACATAAAATAGAAAAAAAAAAAGACCTAAACTGAGTCTAAAATATATAATGTTTGGGATAAATTTTTATTTAAAGAAACTTTAAAAATCAGGAAGAAAAACAAACAGGTCTTCCTTTTTTTTTTTTTATTTGGTTGTGTGCTTGTTTTTACATAAAAGAAAGAGCTAGCAAAAATAGACAGGAAGCACTTATTTCAAGCAGTTGAGGTCATCATCCTATTGGACACAGAAGACTGGATTGGTTGAGTCCTTTGGACCCTTTCCCAGCTCTTTATTACATGGCTCGTGTGACAAAAGATACTTCTTCACATATTCTTCTTCCACTGACAGTGAGAACATTTGTGAAAAAATGTAAATAATTCTAAAGTGCAACAGATCTCCAATTCTTTATAAGAAACAGATTTTTTTGGACTTGAGATAATTAATTTCATATTTTCCATCCATTTTGGTGCTACTTTCCCAAGCCTTTATTTCTCTCCATTTTAATTCCCCACAATTCTTTGCTGGAAAACTGCAATTACATTTAGCTACAGAGAGGTAGTTAGATGGTGCATGCATAAATTTTATGTTTTAATGATTCTTTCAGCCCTTTGTTAAATCAAAGTAATACGTCTCTATTCGACTGGTATAAAACCAAGGTCAATTTAGTGAAGTTGTAATGTTAAAACAATCCAAAGCACATTATACTGAATACTTCTCGCTAACAACATAATTACCTTGTCTTTATTTTACTCCTTAAAACAAACAAACACAAACCAAAAAGGCAAAACAAAAACCACTCCACCACGTGTTGCCAATCAGAATAATGTGGCATTGAATTAAGGTAGAAGAATCTAGATGGAGGTTTAGCAATAGTGACTGGCAAGCTTCTCAAAGGCAATATGGTGCTAAAGAGAATAATGGCCACGTGGTCTGGCTTCCATCTACAGTCCTGCCCCAGCAGGGATTCTGTGGCTATACCTGCACAACCATAGTCAACCCAGGGCGTGACATCATATTACCAGTCCTGACCACTCGAGACTTAACCAATCGTTGTGTTTGGCCAAATTGACTCCTTTTCTTCATCTGTGTAGATGTTTGCTCATGTTCTTTCCATTCAATGCTCATTCCTATCACCTACCCACACATATAGAGGATTTCTTCTCAGCAGCACTGGAATTTGTATATAGGAGGAACTTATCCACAGCACTCTGCAGAGAACTGGGAATGGAGAGAAGCAAACACTCTGTTTTACTTAGTTGTATGTTAACTAAAGGTGGGGTGTGTGGGAATGCTTAAGATTATGGTGGAGGGTGCTGAAATAAGACCTTACTAGGTGATAAATGAGCCAGAAATCAAGATTCCAAGAGAGAATCATGCCACACTTTGAAGTGAGACCATGAGGGTAAAACATAACTAAATTCTAGGGCCAAGGAAAAAGGAATGCATGCATATGGTCGATGGGAACCACAGTGTTCCATTAAATACCTTTGAATAAGACACATCCTTTTGCCAGATATTGATTGCTCATTAAAGCTACAGCTGAGTACCACCAGGGGTGCTGCATAATTAAGGAGTCCTAAGCCTCAATAGTGAGAAATATAGATACTTGAGTTTCTCTGTAACATTTTCCTGAGGATCTGTCATGAAACGAATGTGCTGCAGGGTCCTCCCGCCACTCCTAGTTACAATGTACAAACCTTTGTAAGGCTTCCAAGGTGCCCATCCCAAGTCATGTCGCCTAACTGGCAACACAATTGAAAGCTTCCAAGGGAAGAGAACAATGAAGAGAAAATGTGCCCTTTCTGTGTCCCTTTTTTGTATGGTTTTCCTTTAGGGTGATAGCTCCACTATAAAGATGCTGAGATTTTGCAGCTTTCCTTTCACTTGGCTGGAAGATTTCTCTTGCAGTGCGTTCACACAGCCGTGGCCTGGCAAGTGTATCATTTATTCCTACCAGCCTTTTCCTATCTTTTAAGAGGCCTGGATATAGGGAACCATGTCCTTGGACTGAAAATCAGAAGAACTCATTACCAGTCCTAGTTCTATTATTTTTTAAATGTGTAACTTCAAATAAGTCACTTTACAACTCTTAGCTCCATTTATAACATGGAAGAGTTACTAATTCTCTAGTTTTTAAACTTTTTTTTTTAGTACAAGAATCCTTATTTGCAAGTAGAATTTTATTCAAAAACCCTAACAAACAAAACAGATCAAAGTAGAATCACCGAATTTGACATGGGGAAACAGTGGGTGGTATGTGGAACCCTATCCACTTCTGCTGTTAGCCCCTCTGAGTCACTCAGCTCAGGAGACTGAAAACCCATTTTAAAAGCACAAATCTACATGAGCCTTTCCAGATCTCTCCACTCGGATGTAGAACATCTGGCTCAATTTCAATTAGTGTGTAGAATGTCAGAGAAAGGAAAGTCAGGAAGGAAAAACCTTGAAAAATACAAAAAAGAAAAATATGATTTGTTTGTTTCTTAACAGCAGAAAATAGACTTCAGATCTCCGTAGGAGTGTTTGTTAAATAGGCTCGATTTCCACTGATACATCTGATCGCTGTCTAGGTTCGGATCTGTGAGGCTAGCTTTGGAGCAGACACTCTCCCTCAGTGCTGAAGGCAAGGATAACTTCTCCCTCCAGACTTGAGCTTGCCCCAGTGCCCAAGCCCTCCTCCTCCGTAGGAGAGACCCATAAAAATGAACTTACCCTTACCCCCACCTGCCATTCCATCTTGCAGCACCAGCAACTGTCATCCAGAATCCAGTGACCCAACTCTGGGATGTCCCTGTGTCTCCACAGGACCTCTCTCTGGACAGCCAAAGAAAGGACGAGGAACAATATAAGAAAGCTCTGGCACAAAGAAAACAACTTAAAAGAGAATAATTACTCCCATTTCTTTAGCATTAACTGTATGCCAAGTATTATGCTAAGAGCTTTATTACTATGTACATAGTAGCAACAATCCTCAAGGCAGGTGTTCTTATCCCCTCCTCACAGATGAAGAAACTGAGACTCAGAGTTTTAAAGACACAAATGCTGAATCTTGAAACACCGAAAAAATAAAATTTAAAAATAAATAAATAAATAAATAAATAAATAAATAAAATATTTTAAATTTAAAAAAAAATAAAGACACAAATGCAATATCTAGCACACCACCATGAGCCCCAAGCTCCTGCAGTCTCCTTTCCCTGCCCCTGTGGCTATGCTTGGGACACCAACCTGCTTAGCTAAGACCCAAAAAACCTGACAGACCCTTGTAGCTCAGGCTGACTGGGCTCCTGGTCTCTTCCTTGGTGCAGCTGACAAGTTGGTCACAGGGAGACCATCAACCAAATACAGGCCGTTTATTCATAAATGATCCAACGTTTAAAATACCACTAGCTGTTTAGAAAATATTTTAGATCACTGACTATGATGGAAGGTAATTTACATTATGGAAGCAATCATTTAATCACTGCAATTAGACAAATGATTACCTATTCAGCTAATTATCTTTTAATTATGTAATTAAAAAATTAAACATTATATTATTCTAGCCAATGCTAAATTCTTTTTTTATAATTTCCCAATGAAAAGTATAATTTACTGTATGGTACAATGTAATTTCCTACAGGAATTAAGTTTCATCTTATTTTAATTACAGGCTAACTCTTCTCATAACTACCATGACCTGTACATAACCAATGAGAGAACTTGGCCTTTCAGGAAAATGTAGTTCGTAAAGGCAGTCGGGTAGGGTTTTCAGACGTATTAAGAAAGTGCTGACTTTCCACACAAAAAGGTGATACCATCAACCTAGCAGTCCTTCTCAACTGGCTGCACGTTGGAACTCTCTGTGGAGCTAAAACTACAATTACAATGACACAAACCGTGTGCCCAGAGGTCACATCCAGGGATTCTGATTTAATTGTCCTGAGGTGGCACTCACCACGTTTTTAAAATCTCTCCAGGTGAGATCCTGATGTGCAGCCAGGGTTGGGGAGGAACCACCAAGAAAGTAACTTTAGCTTGTGCTCCCTGTAGCGGTATTTTGTTTGTTGGGAGGGGGAGGTGGGAGGGGCTTACTGGTAAACAGTCAAGAACCATTATGTTGGGCAGGGGGGAGCAGTAAGGCAGGGTTTCAAGGATGAATGCAAAAGAGCCAGACCACCAATCTGACCGAAGGCTTATCAGCTAGAGTTAGGAGTCTGCAGTGATAGAAAGCTGAGACACAGGCTACAGGCCACGACTCTACATAGTCACACTCAGTTGCCAAGTACTCCAGTATCATTTTTCAGGGTCTTGCAAAGTGCTCAGATAATTTATCTGCTGTGGGACTATGCACCTTGGATCCAAAAGTGAAAGCTACCTGAGTTAATGGACTCCTTAAAAAATTCTTGGCCAAAGGAAACCTATGAGTTGATTGAATAGCCATAGTTCAGAAAACTGTGATTCCACTCAATTCATTTCAGTATACAAATACATACTTCACACCTGTCAGGTCCTGGATGTGATGATTCCACGATGACAAAATTGAATAACGGGTAGTTTCTGCCCCAGGAGGCTCAAAGTCTTGTGATATCCTATACTTTCTGACATTGCCTGGAAAAAGGATGAAGGAGTCTTGACAACACTGGGTTCGGACCTGAGTGAGACAAGCATGGTTAAGAGGTTATCTTCAGTCACCGAAGATGTTTCTTTTTTTTTTTTGAGAGAGAGAGAGCAAGTGTGGGTGCATGACTGGTAGGGGGAGGGGCATAGAGAGAGGGAGAGAGAGAATCTCAAGCAGACCCTGCACTCAGCACAGTGCCTCGTGTGGGGCTCAATCTCATGACCCTGAGATCTTGACCTGGGCCAAAGTCAGGAGTTGGGTGCTTAACTGACTGAGTCACCCGGGTACACCCAAAGATGTTTCTATGAGGGAAGCTCAATGATCGCAGTATTCCATACGCTAAATAGTTAAGGTCACCAACCCCAGGAGCCCCAAAAGCATGTGTGTATGAAACCTGAGCACAGAGCTCAAAAGGAGGCATACACGAGTTTGTTTTTTTTTAAATAGTTTTTTTGTGGCATAATTGACACACAATCAACATCACATATTTGAAAGGTACAATTTGATAAGTTTGATACTCCTGTGAAACCATCACCACATTTAAGATAATAAACATATCCATCAGGGAGCCTGAGTGGCTCAGTCGGTTAAGCATCTGCCTTTGGCTCAGGTCATGGTCCCAGGGTTCTGGGATCAAGTCCCATGTTGAGCTCCTTGCTCAGCGGGGAGCCTGCTTCTCCCTCTGCCTGCCACTCCCCCTGCTTGTTCTCTGTCTCTGACAAATAAATAAAATCTTTAGGAAAAAAACATATCCATCATCCCCCAAAGTTTCCTTTTGCACCTTTGTAATCCCTCTACCCCCTCTCTATTTTGAAACAACCACTTATTTGCTTTCTATCACTATAGAGGAGTTTATATTTTTTTAGAATTTCATGTAAATGGACTATTAGAGTATATACCCTTTTTTGTTTAGGTTATCAATCAGCATAAATATTTTGAGATTCACCAATGTTGATGGATGGATGAATAGTTCATTTCTATTTATTGCTGAATAGTAGTTCCTTGTATATGTAGATCATGATTTCTTTATTTGTTCATCTGTTGATGGGTACTTTGGACACTACAAATAAAGCCACTTTGAACATTCATGTGTTCATATATACATATGAATTCATATATACATGTTCTTATATACAAAGAATATACATTCTGCTTTTGTTGGATACAGTGATCTATAAATTTCCCTGTATATGTTTTATTGCCCATTTATTATTAGGGTTTCAGACCAGCTAAAAAGCTAATTAAGATTTTTTTGCCATCTCTTTTAGAAAAATGTGATATAATGATTTACAAGAAATACATATTTGGTCATTCAGATGCTATTTGGTCAGCCCCAAGGGAGAGGGTTGGTTGCCAGGAAGACCATGTGATTAGGAGGTTGGAACTTTTAGGCCCACTCCCTGTTTTTTGAGGAGGAGAGTGGTATTAGAGGGCGAATCAGCCAATGGTCAGTGACTTAGTCAATCATGACTATGTAATGAGGCTTCCATAAAAACCAGAGAACAGTTTTTTTTATCTTTTTTTTTTTTTTCTTTTTTAAGGTAGCTTCCACGCATGGGGAACCAGAACACTTCAACACGCCATCAACCCAGGCCTTGAGCTCTACAAGGACAGAAACTCCTTTACTAGGGATCTCACCTTATGTATCTTAATCTGGCTGTTGATTCATCTCTTTCAGCCTATCCTTTAATAAACTGGTAAATGTAAGTAAGTATTTCCCTGAGTTCTGTGAGCCACTCACACAAATTATTCAAGCCTAAGGAGGAGGTCATTGAGGTAATAGCCTGGGGTTTGCAACTGGCATGTGAAGCATAAGGGGTGCAGTCTTACAGGACTGAATTCTTAACCTGTGGAATCTGATGCTATCTCCAGGTAGATAGTGTCAGAATTGAGTTGAATTCTTGGACACGCTGCTGGTATCTGAGAATTGCTTGGTGTTGAGGGGAAAACCCCACTACCACATTAGAATTGGGTCTAGGAACCTAAAACTAAAAAAAAAAAAAAAAAAAAAAAAAGAATTCTACATTGTGGACTCAAGACCCATAGCAGTGTAAGTGCAGAACAATGCATATTCTTATCCACCATTCTATGTACCCCCCATATTTAATTATGAAGAAAAAGTTAGAGATATCTTAAATGAAAAAAAAGTTCTGTAACAGTTTTTTAAAATTATATTTCATGTTTAATTATTTTTTAATTTCCTTGGGGTGCCTGGGTGGCTCAGTCAGTTAAGCAGACCCTTGATTTTGACTTAGGTCATGATCTCAGGGTCGTGAGATCAAGCCCTCCTTAGGCTCTGAGCTCTGTGTAGAGTCTGCTTTTCCCTCTCCCACCCCTCCTTTGCCCCTCCCCCTCTGCCATTTCCCCTGCTTGAGCAGGCTCTCTCTCTCTTTCCTTAAAATAAATAAAATCTTTAAAAAAAAAAAAATTTCCTCTTGCACAATGAAAGAGTGGAGAATACATTCCAAATTATGCTGTGTTTATCTCTAGGTGATACAATTGTGGGTGATTCTAATATTCTTTGTCATTTTCTCTCTCTCTTCTTTTTTAACAAGAGCATAAATTTTACAATCAGAAGAAAATTTCAAAGTATTTTAAAGAAAAAGTCCTGTGTCACATGAATATGGGTCCATTAATTTTGAAATTATTTTGAAATCATTCCTAACCTTATTCTTCATACAATTTAAAAAAGATTACAAATGTTGGAAGATGGTCAACTTCATCCCAAAACACAAATTCATAACCAGAAAAGGCAAGAATTATGCAAACTATTCTTGGCTCTCAGGTGTGGTGATCTTCAAAGCTCGATTCAGAATCTACCACAGCTAGGAAGCCCATTATAAAATACATCTCATACAATGCTCACGTATCCCCCCTCAACATTCCACCTCAGGGCTGACAGTCCCTTTAGCATTCTGGCCCAACTGTGCCTAAGATGGAAAGACCGGAGTTAGTTTTACCAATATCACCCTACTCTTTCCCTTTCCTTTCCCTAAACTCAGGGACTGCTCCAGATTACCCTGTCACCACTATCAGCTCCAAACTACTCTCCCTAATTTGCACCCCATTTAACTCTGCTTAGCTCTCTTCAGATTGTCAATATGAACTTAAATGGACCTTTTGGTTGTGATCCAACACTTCATTAAGAAGTAGTTTTCAGTAACTGCCCTTTGTTTCAGACACCAAGATCCCTGGTCAAATGGTATTCATCCCAAGCCCCACTGCAGTTTCTACCCCAAAGCCCATCCCAAGCCTGCCTTATCCCTGATGGAGGTGTCAAAAATTTAGCCCAACACATCTCCATGACTGAGAATTCACTATCTCTAAAGGCATACCTTCCTCTTTAAACAGTTCTGCTTATTAGAAAATTAGTTGGGATGTGGAGTTAGATCTGTCTCCCAGTGGCTTCTACCCAGTAGTCCCACTTCTTCATTTTTGGGTCCAAGTAAGTCTAGTTCCTCTTCCACATGACAATGACCCAAGAATGTGAAGAACCCTATTGGCTTTTCTCTTCTATCTAATACTGTAGATATTTTCAAGCACTCCTTAAAGCACATAATTTTAAGGTTTTCCACCTTCTTGCTCTTCCCTAGAACCTGATCCATTGGTCTATAATAGGGGTAGCCAACTCAAGCATTTTTGGGAGCTTGTTTGTGAAAATGTAAATAAGTGAACTTAGGGCTAGAGAGTACAGCCCTATTCTAAAGCTGGCAGCCATGACTGGGCTCTAAGTGATTATTGCAAGGGGGTAGGTGGGCTCAGATTTTCCAGATCTCACCATTTTTTAAGGGAACCTGAAAATCAAGATCATATGAAATTTCTTAATTTTAAAAATATTGACAATGTTTCATTTTTTAGCTACCACCCTCCCAATCCCTACTGTTCACCCTGTCTCCCAGGACCAAACAAAGACCCAGCCTGTGGCCCCCAGTTTGAGACTTCTAATGTACAGGCCTTTTTACAGAGAGGCAGCCAGAACAAACTCAAGACCTTAGGGATGGTCTGAGCAGTACAGAGTAGAGCTATTCTAGACCAGTTGTTCTCAACCCAGGTGGAGAAGGGTGGTGCGTTAGAACCCCAACCAAAAAGGCTTATCGAAACCTTGGGAAAAGGGGGCTCACTCATGTGTATTTTGAACAATACCCCCAGGTGATTCTAATGTCTCCTGCTCCCAGTTAAAAACCATTATTCTATTTTTCATTCTCAATCCTATTCGCTTTTTATCAAACATGGCTGTACACTGGAATCACCCGGGGAGTTTTACTGATGTCTAGGCCCCACCATCTGCCCCTCATCCCAAGATTTTGACTTAATTGGTATTGAGTGGAAGGAGCAGTAAAAATTACCCAGCTGATTATCATGGGCAGTAAAGTTTGAGAATCACTATTCTAGACACTATTCTCCAATTAAGTCAGCCTAAATCATCTTACCTCTTTTTTGCAGCTACTTCATGCTGTTGACTTATATTAAGTTAATTATCAACTAGTTCCTGTAAGTTTTTTCTTTCTATAATAAATGTTAAGTCACATTTTCCCATCATGTATTTTACTACTGAAACTTTAATCCTTTTAAAATTTTATTTTATTGGATAGAACCTGTGTCTGTAGTCATTCAAGATTTTCTCACATCCTAATTTTTTATGTAGTATGTTTTCTATTCCTCTCAGCTTCTCATAGTTCAAACATTTAAGGAGGTGTTTTTATCTAAGACATTAATTGAAAAGCTGAATATAATGAAGAGTCTTGCTTCTCTCTTCTAGGGTTCTCTCTCCAGGTTGACATTGGGCATTAATCAGTGCATTTGGATGTGCTCATTCAAATAGTTTCAGGCTGCCCAATTTTACTTTTATCCAGACCATATTTATCCATTTTTCATAAGGGATTTATGGAAAATGAGCCCTCTTCCTGACTTTTTTTAATTTAAATTCAATTAATATAATATATTATTTGTTTCAGGGGTACAGGTCTGTGATTTATCAGTCTTATATAACGTTCAGTGCTCATTACAACAGATACCCTCCCCAATGTCCATCACCCAGTTACCCCATCCCTTCACCACCCTCCTCTCTAGCAACCCTCAGTTTGTTTCCTATGATTAAGGGTCTCTTATGTTTTGTCTCCCTCTCTGGTTTCATCTTGTTTCATTTTTCCTCTCTTCCCTTATGATCCTCTGCCTTGTTTCTTAAATTCCACATATGAGTGAGAGCATATGGTAATTGTCTTTCTCTGATTGACTTATTTTGCTTAGCATAATACCCTCTAGTTCCATCCATCTTCCTGACTTTTTAATAGTTACTTGTTGGTCTCCTTTATAGGTTACTCCTTCTCTGCTCATCACTCAAAAATGTTGGATTTCCTGATGGTTCCACTGGGATCCCTGCTTTTCTAATATACATGCTTTTCTAATATATTTTCAACCACTAGTTGTACACATGGCTGACTGGTCCCATCTTCCCCCTAAGCTTCAGGATGTAACTGCTAGAAATCGCCAAATAGATAACCTACAAGTTTCTCATACCAAAATGTTCAGAACTGGTTCATCATCTCTCCCATGCCCAAACTTGATTCTCTTTTTAATTTTCCCATATCAGCTACTGATAACATGATTTATCTAGGTACCATACCAGTAATATATGAATTATTCTTGATTTATCATCCTTTTGCATCATTAAATCAAACGTCCCTAAAGTATGCCTGTCTCACATCCTATATTTCTCACATCTGTTCCTCTTTTCAACCCATACCACTACTACCCCAGTCCAGGCACTAACCGCTTCTTGATTGGATTTTATCGGTGTCACCTAAGCCAGCTCCTGGATTCCTATTTTGACTTACATCATTGCCAAAGAGGTTCATCTAATCTGCAAATCTGACAATTTTACTCCAGCAATAAAATGCTCCAGTACTTCTCTTTTGCTTCTATAATAAAGTTCAAGTTCGTCAACAGCAAAAATTCCTTCTCTGAACATGGCCTCAACTGCCATCTCCTGCCACTTTTCACTGTGCACTTTATAAAAATATCACATTGAGTTTTATTCTCTCATTAAACATACTACCTTGTGCCCTGTACCACTGTTGAAGCAGATCTGTTTAGAATATCTTACTTCACCAAGGAGCTAATTCCCGTTCGTTCTTTAGTATTCAACTTGCACTTAGTCTTCTTTAGGTTAGTCAACTCCCTGCTCAGAGATCTCTCATCATTCTGAACACACCCTTTTCACAGCAAGTACAACTTTATTTTGAATTATTGTTTTATAGATGTGTCTCCTCTACCCAACAGTTATTCAGTCACATACCTAGTACATGGCATATAATAAATACTCTAGAAATGGTGGTTGAATTTTTAGTGAACACAAGGTGTTCAACATGAACAGCATTTCTCTGATCTATGTATCTAGTAAACCTGACTGCCTTCCCCACCCCAAAATTGTTTCATTAGACAGTTCTTAGCAAACTCAAGTCCTAGTTCCCATGCTGCTTTACCTAGAGCAGGGATCGGCAAATTTTTTCTATAAAGGGACATATAGTAAATTTAGCAAATTTTACACTCAGTAAAAATAGGCTTTCGCAGGCCCTGTGGTCTCTGTTGTAAATTCTCAAAAAATGCTCTTATAGCACAAAAGGAGTCATAAAAGAAGGGGCATGGCTTTGTTGCAATAAAACTTTATTGACGAAAATAAGCAATGGGCTTAATTTGGACTGTGGGTCATCATATGCCTACTCCTGACCTAAAAGCTTCCAAACCAACTCTTTAAAATCCAACATCTCTCCCCCACAAGAGGCCTGCATACAACCACCATATTTATAGTAAACTCAGAAATTCCAGCACATTTTGTGAATACTCACCACCAACATTTGTCGACTGTTGAAAATAGCTTTTGTCATCATTACCAGTAAGGTTGTGGGACAAAGATATTCTTGTGTGGGGTTGAGGACCATAAACATTGATTCACAAAGAGAGGTCACTGAGGATAAAGTGGTACTTGTGATCACCCTCATGCAGAATCCAAGCTAATACAAGATCACAGACTGCTTCTGGAACAGACAGAATGACATGAAGGATGGAAATTACATGCAGGTTCTGGCTAATGGTCTGGAAATTAAGCTCTATAAACACCTGGAGCAAGTGAAGAAGATTCAGGTGCCACTCTTGAGGGCTTCATGCCCAAGGCCAACACACCAAGACCACTCTGGCAGTGGTCACATCACAAATGTGATCCATAAATACACACACACACACACACACACACACACACACACACACAGAGGCCTGTGGGCCTTGTCTATTAGTAAATAGTTTGTACACCTTTTAAAAATCCAACATCAAGTCACTGGCATTGATTATGAAAAACTTCCCTTCCACTTTTTAAAAGTAGAGACAGTACTTACGCTTCTCCACTAAACTGGAATTTTTACCAATCTTTATACTTCTACTTTCAGATTGGATCAGCAATGTAATTTGCACAGTTTTCACAAAACATTGGGATACAGTTTATTAGAATTAAGAAACTATTTAAAGTAAATTTTTTTTAAAGTAAATTTAAGTAAATAAGTTCTTTATTTAAAGTAAATAAGCTCTTCCACCTTGGGCTTCCCTTTCTTTTGCTAATATGTCTCTCCTCTCTCCAGTAAGAAGACAGAAGTAAAACTGAGCTTTAATAGCATGTTTTTTTTCTATTTCAACAATAGATCACTGCTGCCTTGATGCTACCCAATGGGCCTACTGCCTCTTTGTTCCTTTTTTTTAATTCAAACTTTAAAAGTTATAATTATTGCTTCTCACATTTTTGAAACCTTAACTCATTTTGATCTCTAAGTTTTTGCTAGCCTTATGTACTTGCTCTTGGTCATGTACCCTTTCTTCATGTAACACTCTATCTTGCAAAAAGATGGGATCCTTTTACTGCAGTGGGACAGCAGGCTATAGAGAATTACAACCTGGAAATAAGGTTTTCAGGTATAGGGAAAAGTATTCAGCAGTAGCAGATGAGGGGGGAGCTCAAGTCACCGGAATTTGGTATCTATAGAATGTTCCATGAAGGCAGGGGTTGTTGTTTTGTTTTGTTCTATTTTTGTTCAATTATATTCCCAGGTCCTAGAACAATGCCTGACACTCAATAAATATTTGTCGAATTAATGAAAATAGTTATCAATGGAAAGAGCAACATTCAGGTGGAAGATAAGCCATGGTATTTAAAACCACCTCATCGGGGATCCTAACAGGTAGGGAAAACCTTATTATGCAGATTTGGGACAGGTGAATTGAGCAGACAGCACCAAGCAGGTCTGCTGGCCAGTAGCAGGGCTTCCACACTGCCAAAGCATTCAGGATAGAAATGCAGACTGTGGGAAAGAGGAGTCTTACAAAGCGCGGAAGAGTTCTTACAAGCATGCTGTACCTGGCAGTTTACTCACAATGGGCTTCAGGCCCAGAGGTAGTAGCAAACCCAGCTTTTACATGTGGGCCATGTCACTGGGGTAGCAAACCTGTCTTGATGCAGATATTTTTTTTTTTTTTATGCAGATATTTAGATAGGCAAAAACTCTTTAAATTCTTTCATGTCTGGCCTAGCTCCTGATTCTAACTTAAAAATTTGAAATACAATTCCCTAAAAATCTATTAACCAGAATTTCTCTTTAGAATCAAAAGCAGAAGTAAAAGCTCTTTGAGAACTTTTCCTGGAATCCCATTTGCACCTGAACGGAGCACCCATACAGTATGTGCCAAACTGGATTCAAAGATGTAGCTAGCAGCTAGCATACCTAACATCCCTGTAGAGTAACCCATGGCCAGTGAAATTTTGAAGCTTGGGGAGCAGGCAGAGTGGGACCTGGTGATTCTTTAGAGTAAAATTCTAACATCTGCATTTCTTAGGTTTCCATTTGCTAAGTGATTTCTTTTGAGTGAGGGTATCTAGAATATAAATACAAAAAATAAGGAAAGAGTTTTAGCAGGCAAAATAACTAGTCAGGTATCATATTGCCTTGCAATTGGCCAAGACCATTTCTTGAGTTAGTTTCTAACTCAATGACTGCTGGGAGTCAATAAAAAATTGTTAGAAGGGTGAAACAACAAATGAATAAAATAGCCAGTCAATTAAAATAATGCCATCTTATTTTATTTCAATTAATTTGTGTCAGGGTTGGTGAATTAATGTAACTCAAGGTCTTCATTGAAAGGTGTTTTGGTACTCATTCCAGTCAAGGGCATAATAAGTGGTGGAGTCCCTTTCCAGGGTACAGCAGAAGGCTGCCAAAAAGAGCAGGTGTAAGTGTGATGTTTCATCAACTTACAAAGTTGTTTTTCTCTATCATATTTTTAAAAGGCTTTGAGCAAGACTCTTAAGAAAGCTCTTAAGAAATAATATATCATGTATCAAGCATATAATAGGTGAGGAATTTTCAGTGTAGAAAAATAATAAAAACATAAAATAAGAAAAATCTATAAATTGTATAATGCTTTTAAATCTATAACTTTTTAATCAAAATGCATACAGATATTTATAAAAAAGTAATTGCATATAAATAAGAGATATACCATGGTTAAGACAGTAGACTCTGAAATTCAATGGCCTGGGTTTGACTACTATCCATCTGCTAGCTTTGTGATCTTAAGCAATTTACTTAACATCTCTGAGGCTGAGTTTCCTCATCTATAAAATAGAAGTAGCCACTATATAAACTTCATAGCATTTTTGTAAAGATTTAATTAATTAATTAACTAATTTTTAAGTAGGCTCCAAATCCAGCATGGAGCCCACCACAGAACTCGAACTCACAACCCTGAGATAAAGACCCGAGTTGAGATTGAGTTGAATGTTTAACTGACTGAGCCGCCTAGGTGCCCCACATTTTTGTGAAGATTAAATGAGATGATGTATACAATGGGCTTGGCACAGTGCAGGATATAAAGCACAATAACCATTAATGAATGTTATTTTTTCAGTTACAAACATACGTGATGTAAATACTGATGCACATTTTCTTGGGATAATGCAATGACTTCTCAGGCATCTGAAGTCCATAGATCAGAAAACACTGTGATAAAACAAGAACTGCAATGTGAGGAGACTTTAGAAAAAATAATAGAGCTGTCTTGTTACTGAAGGAGCTCGAGCTTGGCACTTAGAAGACTCTGGGAGAGCATTCTCTCCTGAGGAGGTGTGGCTGATAAGTGGAGCAGCCCCTGGAAGGGCTCTCACCAGGAACAGAGAGCAAACACCATGAACTGGATTCATTCCTGGGAGCTGAGCACTCCTGCTGATGAGAGCTCTGTCAAAACATTTGGTAGTGGTCTGTCCCAGTGATGCTGCTGACTATACACACCAATGAGGGTGGTTTACAGAAGGATGATGATGAAGGATGATGAGCCCAAAGATTTGGGGTTTTCTGACCCTCTCTTCCCTTCATGGCCTCTCACTTGCAAAGCAGAGCATCAGCTCTGATTCTCCATGCAATGTCCAATGCAGGTGTGACAAACTTATGCTTTGTCAATATACCCTCTTTCAGGAGGGTCAATAATCATTTCCCACCAAGGAAGTTGGAGGCCAGAAACTGGACAAGCAAACCAGTTTAGAGGTTTGATCTAGAATCTGGTCTTTAGGCTTCTAGGGGATCATTCAAGTGTTTGATCTAGGATGGATGTGAGAGTTTCATTTTCAAAAACTCAGTAAAAATAGTAATGATGATGCCACTGCTCATTTACATTTACATGCACCCACTGCATCACTTTTATTATGATACTTTAGCAATAGCTAATGAGAACAGCTTAGATGATATTAAATAACATAATTTTTTCACTGAGAATGGGGAAAAGATTACTCAGTTCAAATCCCTGTCTACCATCATATAGCTTTTCTCTGAAGCTCAATTTTGTCATCTGAAAATGAAGCAATAGAAGCCAGGGTTCTCAAGGTCATTTCCAGCTCTAACATTGTCTGACTAGACCACACTAGGATAAGGTCACAGGTATAAAAGGCCAAGACTTGCCATCCTTGTTTCTCCTTTTATGCCTTTGGAATCTCTTCCACTTCACCTTGTTGTGTTTCTTCTATGCTTCAACTAACAGTGCCCAACACCAAGGCTTCTCCCACCCTACATATTGGTAATTTACTAAGGATTTTAGATTGTGGAACAAAACTCCATTCCCAAACCATTAGAGAAATCATATACTCTGACAGCTTGGACTGGCTCAGACTTCACTTAGCACAGTTACTTTGAAACTGGCTACATGTACTTTCATAATCCTGCCCTTGCAATACTTGAAAGTTTCCTAAAACGACATCAGCCCATAAACAACAATTTCCTTCTTCTGACCAAGAAGATTTGTCTTATTTTTAACAAATGATTGTTTTCAGCGCTAATTATGCCTTTCCTATTTCCAATTTTATTTTTTTTCTCTGAATTCCTTAATAAGAAAGCGTTTCTTAAACACTTCTTTAGATTTGGGGACCACTTGTTCAGTTCTTTCATTTTTTTCTTCTATATTCAGTACTGTTTTTCCCAAATAAAGGTACTAGTAAGTATAGGAATCAATTATTATATAAATTATTTTCTATATTATTGTTTGATATCAAATTTATGTTTATTTTCAAACATCACAAACTGAACTTGGGGATTTTTTGGGCACACAAATATCACTATCACATGGCAAGGTAGAAGTTATGATTGGAAACACAGGAATGGAAATGAATTGTGTGTTCCCTCCCCCCAAAACAACACTACACATCAAAATCACACAACGATTCTGAACTTAGAAGGGGTATCATAGTTTTCCTAAAAGATCAGAATGATTGTCACTTGCAAGTGGATTAGATATGTTTATGTTGGAGCCAGAGATTATCGTTAGGACAAATAGATTGAAGTTAAAGTCATACTTTTTTAAAGTGTAATTAATATTTTCATCAACTGTTTTATGGAAGCTGTTTTATAGGCTCTTCAAACATAAGGGATTGGGATTTGGATTTGATGACCTTCTACTGTGAGGTTCTTTTATTCTACTCCAGAATGATTTGAAGGTGGTGATGAATTCTGTTAGTGTTTGGTGAATTGTTTAATAGCTTGATTTTAGAGTGTAACATAAATAGGCTTTCTGATATGAGTCTAAGCCTCAAGGAAATAAGAATGTATTTAAATGAATTCTTAAACCAAATAACAAGTAGGTATTTAGTCTATGTGATTTCATCTTAATATTTTTTGTCAACATAAACACACAGCTTGATACTTAAAGTAAATATGGTTTTGTTCACATGTTACTTGGGAAACTGAAAATGGGGTAAAGTTTAGCTTCAGATATGAATTTGCAACACAAAGCAACACAAAGACCTGACTAAAGTGGCTAGAGCTGTTCACAGTTGGGCTGGAAAGACCAGTTCTTGATTGTTTCTTATTTCAAAAACTGTGCTATAAAAACTCAGCTTCTTGTATACACATTCTCTGAACGATAGAGAGCTTGAAACACAGTCCTCAATTAACCTGTTCCATTTTGAGTTTCTGTTCTATGAGTTAATATATCTCCTAGACATTAAAATAATTGACCTAACTAATTATGTAAACAACACAAATCTTAAAATAGAACCTAAATACACAAAAATTGCATAAACATTAAGATACCAAGAGTCAATATTCCCATCACTTCTTCCATGAAGCTCAAGTGATCACCAAAGGCCTACAGGGAATTTCTAGCATTTAATTTTTTTGATCTCCCAAAACGGCAGTTTCACACAGTCTAACCTGATATGAAGTGGGAATACGAGCAGCAGGTGAATAATTTAAAATAGTTGCTCAGCGTACATTTTTCCAGTTGAAGAAAATTATCATAGGATTGGATAGCTTCTAGACACAACATGATCTTTTCAGATCATGACCAAAAGGGGGAAAAATAGAGGTCGAAAGAAACAGTAGTTTCAGGATCACCTGGGAAGAAGATGAATCAGCTATGTGAGCAGAGCTGAGCCCCAACAGCAGGTTGCTCTGATATACAATGATCTCGTGATGCGTCTTG
The DNA here is from genome assembly GCA_028534135.1 of Potos flavus. NCBI lineage: Eukaryota > Metazoa > Chordata > Mammalia > Carnivora > Procyonidae > Potos > Potos flavus. The sequence continues at coordinate 70,446,689 of CM052886.1, forward strand.
CAAGAGGAGGTGGGACAGACCCTAAATGCAGTATTCTGACAGCTCATGGCCAAGGCTTTTCAAAATCTGGGGGAACCATATGCAAGAGAAATAAAAAGGTCTCCCTGAGGCTATTAAATCAAAGCAAAGTGATGACCATTGAGGTTAGTAGAAATGCTATTTAACTTACATGTAACTTTTATTATTACTTTGAATCTTAAGCTAACATAACTTTATTGTAAGATTTTTCTAAGAATTAAGTGAAGTCATGTACTTATAGGGCCTTGCATTCAATCACTGCTGTAAAGTGTCAGTTCACTTCACACTCTCTCCTGGCTTCTCAGGATTTGATCACAGATCTTGCTAAGTGAGGGAGAAGTCTTAAAATACAGCCTAGAATGATTACTTGAATAGCCACTAGCAGGTCTGTGTCAAAGGGTACCATTCAAATAGAAAGACTGTAACACTCTTCTTTACAATACCAAGAAAAGTTTTTATGTTTGCTCCCCTCCTTCCTCAATCAGCATAAATTCTCAACAACAGTAACTTGGCTTCCACCCAGCACTGATCTAAACTGGTCTGATGAATGTTACCAATGACCTACCTCCTCGGTTTCAAATTCAATGTAAACTTTGGAGTGCTGTGTAACATTGGCGTCTTCGTGTCCTCTCTTCCCTTGATCTTCTGCTGCTTCTCTTTGCTGATTGATTTCTACCTCCTTCCATCTTCCTTTTTTCTGACTTCCCTTTTAAATGCCAATGCTCCCAGAGCCCTTAGTTCATTTTCATGAGTTTCTCCACGGCTTTCTCCAAACTCACGACTCCCACTTCTACCTATACATATTCCTATCACCAGTATCACCATTCAGGTTGTATGCTACAGCCTCCGGCCTGTAAATCCAACTGCCAAATGAGTAGATCCACCAGAGTGTCCGAGACACCTCAGATTAAACATAGCTCTTAACTCCCCAACCTGCTGTGTTCTCATGGCATTCTGCTGATCACCTACCTTTGCATTTATCACACTATACTGTTGGGGTTTAAAGAATACATTATTATTTTATTGAAGACAGGGACTGTTTCTTGTTCAAATTAGAATTCCTGCCTCAAAGCACTGGCACATAGTAGGAATACACACTAAATATGAGTAACCAAGTACAAGTCTTGTTACTCTGATGCCTTTAACCTGACACAGAGCATCTCCACTCCGCATGGAGTGTTTTTTTCTTTCCTTGACTCCTTGGCAGGTCTGGGTTATGTTTTGGTTACTAGTTTGCTTTGTTTTCAAATTTCTGATTGTTGCTGGGTGATTTCCTTGGAACTCTCTCCTGGTTGCTATCCTTCACACACTCTGAGATTTCCACTTGTAGCTAAATGGTCACATTTTTTATCAGCCTCTTGAATGGAACAGGGTCTCAGAGAAGCTCAATTGCAACAACACATGTATTTGTGGGCTCTACCAGGTAGAGAAGGAGTTCAGAAGGAGTCTCCTTATCTCTGCCCAGAGTCATCCTTTATGTCGTATTTCACCATCTGCTTCCTCAAAAAGGATTTTGCTTTCTCACTGTTTAACGCTGCAGTGTGAATGTATATTCCTATAGTAATGAATCTATAAACTTAAAAAATAAAGAGGTTCATTAACTTTAAAATAAAAGTTTTTCTTTTGTGGGATAAAGTCTTTTTGTTTTGAACTTTAAAATAGACATTCTATAACTGACCTTTCGTTTGTTTACCTGTTTTTAACGGAAGCCTTCTACTGAAATCAGAACTGGGAAGACACATTCAGATTATTTGCTTATACTATAGATTATGCTATATATAGATTATGTTATAGTAAACCTCTTTTATCTGGAAATGTTGGGAACTATGATATTTTGATTAATTGAATACTGTAGTTAATCCATCCAAAAATATTTCTAAATGCTTTCTCGACCCTGTTCTAGACATCAAGAGAAAATCAGAAGAATTTTAAAATACATTTGGGGGTGAAAAGTCTAAGACAGATGTAATAATTTGTGAACAACTTAAGACAACAGTAGCAAACCAGAGAAATCTTTAAATAGGCTCTTGAAATGGGCAAAAATACTATATCCCACTAGTCAATTTATTCTCCCATTCTCCAACATGAGTATTCAAGATTTCTTCACTTTCCTCAAAAAATTCAGATTCAATGCTGTGGCCGCCACTGCTGCAACCCCTAACTTCACCACACTCCTTCACCTTCACTCCTTCCACCTTCCCTGCTCTCACGATCCCTTCTCACTTTTCAAGGCTAGCAGCATTGCATCTCTTTCTTTGACTCTCTTCTGCCTCCCTCTTCACTTCTGTTTAAATTTAGATGTAATTCACATACCATAAAATTCACTATTTTAAAGCATAAAATTCAGTGGTTGTTAGTATATTTACAAAGTTGTATAAGTATCACTGCTAATTCCAGAACTTTTCCATCACCCTAAAAAGATATCTTACGCCCCTCGGCATAAGTCATTCTTCATTCTTCTTTCCTTCAGCTCCTGGCAACCACTAATTTACTTTGTGTCTCTATGGATTTGCCTATTATGGAAATATAAATGGAAACATGCAATAGATAGCCTTTTGTGTCTGGTTTCTTTCACTTAGTTCATCCATGTGGTATCAATACTTCAAGGTTCCTCCCTGTGGTGGCAGGTATCAGTACTTCATCCTCTTTATGGCTGAAAAATATTCCATTGTATGGATATACCACACATTGTTTATCCATCGATAACAGTTGATGGATATTTGGGATGTTTTCACCTTTTGGTGAAAACAAATGAACATTCATGTACAAGTTTTTGCATAAACATGTGTTTTTAGTTCTCTGGGGTATAGATCCAGGGATAAAATCATATTGTAACACTATATTTAACCTTTTGGGGAACTGCAAACAGTTTTCCAAAGTGGCTGAGCCAGTTTACATTCCCACAAGCAGCATAAGAGGATTCCAATTTCTCCAAATCCTCACTAACACTTGTTCTTTTCTTTTTTTATTTCTATAGCCATCCTAATGGCTGTGAAGTAGTTTCTCATTGTGGTTTTGATTTGCATTTTCCTAAGGACTAATGATGTTGAGTATCTTTTCATATGCCTTTTGGCCATTTATATATCTACTTTGGAGAAATGTCAACTCAAATCTTTTGCCTCTTTCTAATTAATGGTGAGTTAAAAATTTTTTATATATATTCTGGATACTCGATCCTTGTCAGATTTATGATAAGAAAATATTTTCTCCCATACCGTGGGTGTGTTTTCACCTTTCTTGATAGTGTGCTTTGATGCAAAAAAAGTTTCTAATTTTTTTAAAAGATTTTATTTTTAAAGTAATCTCTCCACCCAGTGTGGGGCTCAAACTTACAACACTGAGATCACTAGTCATCAGGGAAATACAAATCAAAACTACAATGAGATACCACCTTACACCAGTTAAATGGCAAAAATTAATAAGACAGGAAACAACAAATTTTGGCAAGGATGTGGAGAAAGGGGAACCCTCTTACACTGTTGGTGGGTATGCAAGCTGGTACAGCCACTCTGGAAAACAGTATGGAGATTGCTCAAGATGTTAAAAACAGAGCTACCCTATAACCCAGCAATTGCACTGCTAGGTATTTACCCCCAAAGAAACAGATGTAGTGAAAAGAAGGTGCACATGCACTCCAGTGTTCATAGCAGCAATGTCCATAATAGCCAAACTGTGGAAGGAGCCGAGAGGTCCTTCAACAGATGAATGGATAAAGAAGATGTGGTCCATATATACAATGGAATATTATTCAGCCATCAGAAAGGATGAATACCCACCATTTGCATCTACATGGATGGAACTGGAGGGAATTATGCTAAGTGAAGTAAGTCAAGCAGAGAAAGACAATTATCATACGGTTTCGCTCATATGTGGAACATAAGTAATAGCACAGAGGACTATAGGCGAAGAGAGGGAAATCTGAAAGGGGAGAAACCAGAGAGGGAGATGAACCATGACAGATTATGAACCCTGGGAAACAAACCAAAGGTTTCAGAGGGGAGGGGGGTAGGAGACTGGGTAACCAGGTGTTGGGAGGGCATGTGTTATGATGAACACTGGATGTTATATGCAACTAATGAATAATTGAACACTGCATCAAAAACTAATGATGTACTATATAGTGGCTAACTGAACATAAAAAAAAAAAAAAAAAGAGCTGCATTTTCCACTGACTGAGCCATCCAGGCACCCCAAAAAGTTTTAATTTTGATGAAGTCTAATATAGCTATTTTATCTTTGGTTCCTTGTGGTTTTGGTGTTGTCTAAGAAGCCATTGCCTAGTCAAAGGTCATAAAGATTTACACCTATGTTTTCTTCTAAGAGTTTTATAGTTTCAGATATTACATTTATGTCTTTGATTCATTTTGAATTAATTTTTGCATATTGTGTGAGAAAGTGGTCCAGACTCATTCTTCTGCATGTGGATATCAAGCTATCCCAGCCCTATCTGTTGAAAAGACTATTTCTTGGTGCATTTGAATGATTTTGGCACCCTTGTCCAAAATCAATTGACCACAGATGTATGAATTGATTTCTGGACTCTGATTCTACACCATGATCTATAGATTTATGCTTTGCCAGTAACACATTTCTTTGATTTTTTTTTTTTGGAAGTAAGGCTTGAAATCAGGAAATGTGAGTCCTCTTTGTTCTTCTTTTTTAAGATTCTTTTCACCATTTGGGGTTCCTTGTAATTTTATATGAATTTTAAGATCAGCTTGTCCATTTCTTTAAAAAAAAAAAAGAAAAAGACAGTTGAAATTTTGATTGGGATTGTATTGTACCTGCAGGTTAATTTGGGTGGTATTGCCATCTTAACAATATTAAGTCTTCCAAACCAAGAGCACTGGATATCTTTCCATTTATTTAGGCATTCTTTAATGTCTTTCAGCAATGTCAGTTTTCAGTGTACAAATCTTTTGTCTCTTTGGTTAAATTTATTCCAAAGTATTTTATTCTTGTTTATACTTTTATAAGTGAAATAATTTTCTTAGTTTCATTTTTGCATTGTTTGTTCTAATGTATAAAACACAACTCACTTTTGTCTATTGATCTTGTATCCTGCAAACTTGCTGAATTTATTAACTATAATAGCTTTTCTGCAAATAGAGGCAGTTTTACTTCTTTCACTCCAATTGGATTCTTCCCTTCCCCCTCCCATTGAATAGAGACATTCTTTGCTTGTTCCTGATTTGAGGGGGAAAGCTTTCAGACTTTTGCCACTAAGTATGATATCAGCTATGGGTTTTTCATAGATATTTACTACTTTGAGGATATTCCCTTCTGTTCCTACTTTATTGAATATTTTTATCAGAAGATGCTTTTTCTGAAAAAAAAGAAAAAAAGAAAATGCTTTTGCTGCTTCTATTGAAATGATCATGTTGAGGGTTTTTTCCCCCTTTATTCTATAATATGGTATATTTCATTGATTCATTTTTTTATGTTGAAACAACTTTGGATTCCTGGGTTAAATCCCACTTGATCATGTTGTATAATTCTTTTTATATGTTGCTAGATTTGGCTTACTAGTATTCTGTTGAAAATTCACAAAGGATATTGGTCTGTAGTTTTCTTTTCATGTTGTCCTTATCTGGCTTTTGTATTGGGAAAATAGTGGCTTCACAGAATGAGTTAGGAAGTGTTCAGAACTTTCTCTCCTATTTTTTGGAAAAGTTTGTGAAGGATTGGTACTAATTTTTCTATATATACTTCGTAGAATTCACTAGTGGAGCCAAAGGGTCCTGGGCTTTTCTCTGATATAAAGTTTTTGATTACTGATTCAACCTCCCTGCTTATTATAGATCAATACATATTTTCTATTTCTTCTTGAATCAGTGTTGGTAATTTGTACCTTCATAAGAATTTGTCCATTTTCTCTAGGTAATCTAATTTGTTTACATGTAATTATTTATAGTATTTCATTTTAAGCTTTTTTTATTTCTATAAGGTTGGTAACAATGTCCCCTATTTCATTCCTAATTTTAATTAAATCTCTCTTTATCATGATCAGTCTAGTTAAATATCGGTCAGTTTTATTGATCTCTTCAAAGAACTAACTTTTAGTTTCTTTGACTTCCTGCATCATGTTTCTATTCTGTATTTTCTTTATTTCAGCTCTGGTCTTTATTACTTCCACCAATCTGCTTTCCTTTGGGTTTGATTTGCTCTTCTTTTTCTTATATCTTAACATAGAAGTTTAGATTGTTGATCTGAAATATTCCTTCTTTTTCTCATAGCTTACAGCTATAAATTTTCCTCTGATTATTGTTTTTTTGTGTTTTTTTTTTTCTGTGTCCCATAGTTTTGGTATGTTGTGCTTTCACGTTCATTCATCTCCAAATACTTTCTAAATTCCCCTGTGGTTTCTTCTTGGAATCTTGGTTCTTCAGATGTGTGTTGTTTAATTCCCACATATGTGTGAATTTTCAAATTTTTCAAAATTTCCCTTTGTTTTTTATTTCCAATTTCCTTCAGTTGTAGTTGAAAGAATATATTTTGTATGATTCTAGTCCTTTTAAATTTATTGAAATGTGTTTAACATAATAGCCTAACATAGTTGTCTATCCTGGTAAACATTCCATGCACACTACAACTCTCTTTTGATTACAAGTATCTTCATTTCTATCGTTTAACTTTTAACCTATTTTTGTCTTTAGATCTAAAGTGAGTCTCTTAGGCACATACGGTTGGATCATTGAGGTTTTTTTTATTTGCTCTTTTGTTTGTTTTTAAATCTGTCACTCTTTTAACTTGAGAATTTAATCCATTTAATGTAATTATTGAGAAGATAGGATTTACTATCTATAGTCATCTATTAGGTCTATAGATAAATTTTATTCTATTCTTCTATTTTGCTATTTGTTTTACATGTGTTTTGTGTCTTTTGTATTCTTTGATTCCTCAATTACTGTCTTCCATTATGTTAAATAGATACTTTCTAGTGTTCTATTTTAATTCCCTTATAGAATTTCCCTTTTACTATATATCTCAGTTATTTTCTTATTGGTTTCTTTGGGGATTACCATTAATATCTTAAGGTCAGCTAATCAACAACCTTAATTCCATCTGTAACCTTAATTCCTCTTGTATGTAACATAATGTAACATAATTCAGTTTCCAGACATGAGGATGTGGAAATTTTGAGGAAACCATTATTCTGCCTACTATAGGCACCTAAAAGTCAGTATTTGCAAACCTTTTCGTTAAATGTTGCCCAAACACACACACACACACACACACACACACACACACACACAGAGATTCCACAAAATAAACAAGCAAATGACAAACTCTTGGTACTCTCCCAGTGTTTCTATATCTCAGTGCTTGGCTGAATCGTTTGTTATTGTGTAAACTAGACCTAGGTGTTGTCTTGCACAACTTCCTTTCTCTCACTCTTCAAATCCCATTCATGATAATGAATCCTAGTTGACTTACCTTCCCCCAAATTTTCTGTGTTTCTGCACTTCTACTTTCATCATCCTAATCTAAACAATTTTTACTAATCTTTTCCTCATTACTGTGTCCTAAGAAGCCTTGTAGACATTTTTTCCTAATTGCCTTATCCACAAAATGTAAGCAACACAAATACACTGTACAGCTGTGATTTATATATAAAAAGAGTAAGTATATTAAATACAGGAGTTTTTTTATTCACTATAGGATTAAGAATGGCTAAGTAAAATTTTGAAGTTAAAAGGTAAATTAGAAAGCTTTCAACATTTAACTTAACTTTAAAACTGTATTTGCTGAGTAACTCCTTTTTAGTGAATAAAAAAATTTGTTAGCTATTTATTACAAACTAGGTAGTCTGATGATTTTGAAACACAGTACGTCATTTAACCTTTTTTCTACAAGTTTTAATTTTTATCAAAGTTATATATGTACATTGTTTTAAATGTTAAATGAAGCTTACTATAGGACATAGCAATCCTCTACTTTTATCCTCTTTCCCTTCCACAATTTACATTAGGTAAATTTTAATCTAATTTATATGCTTATTTAAATTGCAATGTATCAAATATATGCATAAATGCAAATGAGCAATTTATATAAATACATACTAATAATAGATGTGTAATCAAGTTTTTCTTTAAAAAAAATCATTAAATTGTATTTTCCAGGGCCACCTGGGTGGCTAAGATACTTAAGTGTCTGCCTTCAGCTCAGGTCATGAGCCAGGGGTCCTGGGATTGAGCCCAGAGTCCCACTCCCTGCTCAGCAGGGAGCCTGCCTTTCCTTTTACCCTACCCCTGCTCATTTTCTCTCTCCCTCTCTCTCTCAAATAAATAAATAAAGTTGTATTTTCCAGCAAAAGTATAACTAAAACCTGAATTAATTTTTTAAATTAATTTCTTAGTTATTTTAGTTTTGACTTTGACTTTTGCCTGATATTGGAATATAAAATTTAATTTAATTAGCTGCTAAATACCAATTCAGGTATTGTTGACATTTTTCTTTTCATCATTTGATAAGATGAATGATGAGTTGATTAACTTCTGTCAAATTAAATAACATAATATAAACTGCTTTTATTTCATTCTCGAAGCCCAATTCACAGACAAAAGCATTAAGATCAGACATAAACAACACCTAAGGTAGCCAAAAGCAGCCCATACCCATGCTCAGACCATCTCTTGTAATATTAATTCAAGATCAAATAATCCTGCAAGAGAAAGTCCTCAATTACAGCCATCCATTCCCTGTTGTTATGTAGCACTGACTTTGCATACATTTTGTGTATCATCCAAAAATCCAATACCAGTATTGCTCATGTGATACCTCAAAACGACACTAAAACCCAATGAGAGATACTAAATAGTGAGGAATAAGATTTTATCAATCAGAGTTGGAGGGTCACAAACTATAATAATAAGAGGTAAGATTTTTTTTTTACCCCCAAATGTACTAATTTTTGCCCTGTTTGGTGTGGTATCACCCCTATCAAGAGATCATGGTTGGGGAGCCTGGGTGGCCTGGTTGGTTGAGCATCTGACTCTAGGTTTTGGCACAGGTCATGATCTCAGGGCTATGGTATCAAGCCTGCATCAGCTCCCATGCCCAGTGGGGAGTCTGCTTGGGATTCTCTCTCTCCCTCTCCCTTTCTGTCCCTACCCCTGCTCACAGGCATATACCTTTCTCTAAAATAAATAAATCTTGAAAGAAAAAAAAGAGATCATGGTCTAAACAATCAGCATGTATCACTTGTATTCCTAAAATCATCTCTTAATAGCTCTTAAAACCACTTTCTTACCTCTCTGATCTATTCTTTACAATGCTGTCAGAATGATTTTCCTGAACAAAATTCAATCACCCTACTTCCTTCCATGCTTTCAGCAGCTCTCCAAATAAAGCAAAAAGACCTAACAATGCCTACAAATTATGCATGATCTGGTCCTAGTTCTCATCATCTCATGTAATAACCTCCAACCCTCTCTGCACACCAGCAACACTACTCTTGACTTCACTAAACACTCTCTTGCCACACAGACGTTGCACATGCTGTTCTGCCTAAAGATCTTCTCTGCTTTCTTTTTACTTAAAGGTTATTTCTTCAGACTTCTGCTTAATCATTCCTTCCTCAAGGGATCATTTTCTTTTTTTCCCAATTTTATCAAATCTGCCTTTAATAAACTGGAACGCCACCATACGACACTCATCACAGTTGTAATTTTATTTGTACTCTAAGTTCTATAGTCCCTAAGTTTTTTTTTTTTTTCACCAGTATCTCCCCAATATCTAGCATAAGTCTGGCACATAGTAAGTGTTCAATAGTTCATTGAACAAATGCATAATTGATGAATTAATTGTGTTTTAAGGAACTCAAAGGTTAAGTAGTTTGAACAAGTAAAAAAAAATCATTGAGACCCATACCATAATTGTCAGCAAGGCTTGATGAGGCAAAAGTGAAAATATAATAACAAATTTAAACTAAAAACGAGCAATATGACTCTAGACCTTGAATATTCTATTATATTGTATTCTAGAAATCTTATTTTAAAGTCCAATTAAACAAATTGTGTTTGACTGAGAGTTGCCATATTGTCACCCAGGAATGCTATCAAATATAGTAAATGCTAAAACTGTTCCAAATATAATAACTCTTTGATACTTCAGATCACATCCTCAGAACCTGCAATGCCTTGGGGACATTGTTCCAAACCATAATTACCACAGCACAACTCAGCAGTCACAGACAACAGGAGCTTGCTTTCAGCGATCTGTCAAAAATGCTGCACGAGTATTCAGCCTCCCAGCCTTCTGCTGTGTCTGGGCTGACGACAATACCCTGGCATACAAGCGGGCACAGAGAAGCAGCTCTTACAAGCCTTAGGGTGTGAAGGCAGCGACTAACCTCCATCCACAGAAAATAGCACTTATGGCACAAGTGTTTAATACTGTCGATGCTGAGGACAGCATTAATGTAGTGAACATTATAACAGGTTTTAGTCGGAAATTTGGGACTTAGTCCTATCCCCATCATTCACCAGTTGCATGACCTTGGAAAATGCATTTGACTTCATTAGACCTCTGTGGAAGTTAAACTAGAAAAGAGGCTAAGGCATTGCCACTATTAACTCGCTTGCTAACAATTTTTAACTGGGGACCTTGTGTTTCAAAATGTTATGTCTAGAAAAAGTCACTTAGTGAGCAACGATTGTTTCATTTTTTTTGTTTTGTTTTGTTAAAAATTCTGACAAATCTTCTAGGGGGATTAGGAATGGTGGCCACACAGATGGAAGAAGCTGTGGGAGGCAGAGGGCAGTGTAGGTGATTGGGCCAGAAGGAGATGTCAATTTCATCAGGTAATTAAGCAACAATTTGATGTCCTGTTTTTATAGAACAAAGACCTATAAAACTGCGCACATTAGGGGGAGAAAGCCCAGCAAAAGTAGGATTGTGTCAAGGCATTTTGAAATATTGAAAATAGTGCATAACATCTCATTATTACCTTTGTAATTATTCAAAGATCTCAGACTGGACACACTGTACAAGATAGTCTCTGAAGTCCCTAGAAAAAGTGCACTCCAAAATGAATTTTTATTAAATGAACTTTGGGATCACTGACTTCTATAATCAAGTTAGGGAATTTTTTTAGGAGGGGGGCAGTAATCCCTTGTACATATAACACTATATGTAAGAAGACAAATTAAATTATATAGTTTCAGGGAAAATATATTTTTCTTGAAAATATGCACTTTATAAATATTTTCTATCAATGCTTTAAGTTCATTTAGATTATGCATTCTCAGTGGGGCACTGTTGCACCAAACAGGACAAAAATTGTTCCTTGGGGAGTGTTAAGAAAAAAACTTAATACTACAATGCATGCAGCTCTCCAAAGTGCAACTCTACCTAATAAAATATTATTCCTTAGTATTTCATTCCTTTGTTGAATTTTGAGTTTTTAAGGGTATCACATGAGCAGCACTGACATTGGATTCATGGGAGGTACAAATGTATGCCAGGTCAGTTCTACAAAACTATGGCTAATAGAAGGCTATGAATCGAGTACTTTCTCTTGCTCAATTGTTTGATCTCAAAGTAACATTTCAAGAGGTGGCCTGAACATAGGTATGGGCTACTGTTGGCCTGGTGATGTTCCTCATGCTTTCAGGGGTGAGGTGGAGTTTGAAAATTAAATAAAAATAGTTCATATTTTGTTGCTTAACTTGATAAAAATTATTTGATACGTTATCAGTTGTGTCGAGTACTAAAAGGAAAACTTTCGACAATATCTGCATGATAAATTAGCAGCTAATTTAAAAGTTACATTTTCACATCAACCAAAAGCCTAAAGTTTAGTTTACTAAAAATAATTAATAAATTATTTTAAATTTTTCAATAGTTTTACTTTTCCTGGTAAATAACACTTTTGAATGACTTCTGAAAAAAATCAGCTATATTGCTATCATTATTATGCATTTCTATATATTGCTAGGATTTGACCCTTCTCTGGAATTTAGTTTCTTTTGGCTTTTTTTTTTTTTAGCATTTAACAACTCTCTCTTTTAATATATGAGTTTCTAAGTTTATGTAATTTTTTTTTCCATTTAAGGATGGAAGTAACTGTCACACTTTCTATATCCTAACTAGAACAGAATGTAATTTGTTTTAATTTTTCCATTTTGATAAAGGGAAAAATCAATAGTATACAGGATTTTATATGTTTGATTTAAACCTTTAAGAAATGAGGGGCATGTCAGTATCTGAAAAGAAGATTACTTTTGCAGTCTAAGGACACTGACACACTAGGTTAGGTATTCTGAAAGGGTCTCAGTACAGGGAAGTAGCCAAAATGAAATTCTACAATGCTGGGGACAATGCTAATTCTTAGATTTTTGTAGATTGTGGGACAAGAGCTCTTCGAATCCTTCCTAAGTAAAGTCAATTGATCCTCACCTTGTAACTAAATTTTCTCATGGCTTCCTTATAGGGTCAAAAGCAAACATGAAGCCTCATTAGAGTTCTTTTCTCCTTGGTCTAGCAAGAGATATTAGTCAAAATACTGTAAAACACCAGACTAAATTAAAGATCTAGAGAGGGGTTCTAGTAAAGGGGAGAGATGGATGGGATTTAAGGGGTTTCTCCTTTGGACAGAAAGTTAGTCTATTCTGTGTGTGAAGAAAAAAGTGTGCACAGATATTTGGGTGCTAAAGAGAGGCACTGTGGCTGAGATGCTAGTATACTGTTTTCTATTGCTGCTATAACAAATCGTCAATGTGGCTTAAGACAACAAACATTTATTGTCTCACAGTTCTATAGGCCAGAAGTCCACGATGTCTCCCTGGGCTAAGATTAAGGTGTGGGCTGGGCTGTGTTCTTTTCTGGAGCCTCAAGGGGAGAATCTGTTCTCCTGCCTTTTCGAGCTACTAAAGGCCATCTGCATTCCTTGGCTCGTGGTTGCCTTTCTTCTCCAAACTCAGAAGTGGTGGTTTGAGTCCTTTTCACATGGAACCTCACTTACATTCCTTCTGCGGTCACATCTGCCTTCTGACCATAGCCAGGAAAAGTTCTCTGCTTTTAGGAATCCATGTGATTATACCGGGCCCACCTGGAGAGTCAAGGATAATCTCCCCATCTCAGGGTCCTTACTGCAAAGTCATTTTTCCATTTTTCCATTTTCACAGGAATATCCTGGGAATTAGGATGTGGATATCTTTGCGGGACCGTTATTCTGCCTGCCATAGCTAGTTAAGCCTCCATATCTATTTTCTTCTTCAAAAGTAGAACCTCCACGTTATTTACTGGAAGCAGGGAACGTCGCTGGTCAGAAGGAAGAGCATGTTTCCCAGCTTCCTTTAATCTGTTTGATGTGACTAAATTCTACCATGGGATATAAGTGGAAGTGCTATATGCAGCTTCTGGAAGTTGCCTTAAAGAAAGAGAGCATTTCTTTCTTTCTCTTTTATCCTTCCTGCTGGCCAAAATGTACGCATGAGGAATAAAGTTGGATCAGACATAGTGGCAGATGACATAGAAGCTGTAAAATGAGGATGACAGAATGATGAGATAGGAGACTGCATCCCAGTTGGTCATGGAGCTACCATATAAACCCTGTGATTTTATTATTTTTTATTTTTTTAAAGATTTATTTATTTGAGAAAGAGAGAGAGAGCAGGGGGAGGGGGAGGGAGAGACAGAGAGAGAGAATCCCAAGCAGACTCCAGGCCAGGGCAAAGAGCCTGATGTGGGGTTCGATCCCACAACCCTGAAGTCATGACCTGAGCCAAAACCAAGAGTCAGACGCTCAACTGGCTCAGCCACTCAGGCACCCCTCAACCCTGTGATTTTAATGCGAAGGAGAAAATTAACTTCCATCTTCCCAACTTCTGTTATTAGGGGATTTTGATGCTCAAATGTATTCCTATCAGATATATAGGGTGCAATGACACTGACCATCCAAAGTATGGAAAACGAGATAAACAGATAAGGAATGAGAAATGGGGACTTGGGATTTCTCCAGGCTTTGGCCAACTAAAGAAAGAGAAGTCATGGATATGCCCATAGAAAACAAAACAAGAACGAAAAAAACAACCAACCAAACAAACAAAAAAAACCTCACAAAGAAGGTGTAACCAAAGCGATGCAATGGAGGTGTAAGGTTCAAACATAGCAGCCTTTTCACTGTGAAAGCCTCTGTTCATTGTTTTCCCCTGTAAACTCTGAAAAAGCCAAATTTTAATTTTAAAAGTTAAAACCTTATCAGTTTTCCCTGAGGGGAAAAATAGGCCCCAAAAATCTCAGTGGCTTAAAATAACAAAGGCTTATTTCTCATTCACTCTACATGTTCACGGCAGGTCAGCAGGGAGCACTGCTCATTTCAATAATTCAGGGATCCAGGCTGCAAGAAGCTCATCTTACTGCATGCCTCTTTGTTCACAACAGCAGGAAAACAAGAGAGTATGGTCAATCAGACAGTGACTTTTAAAAATTGGCGCTCAGCACAGCACACTATTCAGAGTAGCCAGGAGGTAAAAGCAACCCAAATGTCCATAGGCGGCTGAATGAATAAATGAAATGTAGGATACTCACACAATGGAATAGTATTCAGCCTTAAAAAGCAAGAAAATCCTGTCTCATGCTGTAACATGGATGAGGACATTATGCTAAGTAAAAGAGTCCACAATGACAAATACCGCATGATTCATTCCATTTATACAAGGTACCTACAGTAGTAAAATTTATATAGGAAAGTACAATGGTGATCATGGGGTGGGGAGGAGGGGAGGTAAAAAGAGAAGTTGTTTTTTAATGGGTACAGAGTTTCAGTTTTGCAAAATGAAAACGTTCTGGGTTTCGTAAGTACATTCATGGGAATATGATTAACACTACAGAATAGTACACTCAAAAAGTAGTTACGATGGTAAATTTTATGTTATGTGGTTTTTACCACAGTAAAAAAAATGGTGCTCAGGAAAGACAAGCGTCACTTATCTTCACATTTAATTAGCCAAAGTAAGTCCCATAGCCAGGCCTAACTTTAAAAGTGAGAGGAGAGGGATAATCCCATTAGAAGTAAAGCCGATGTACAGTACTGATTATTACCACAGTCTTCTCTCCTGGGCATGAAATATTTCTTTCACCCTCCTTCCTGCAAACAAAATGCATTTACTCAATCCCTTTTGAGCAAAGAGAACTCAAAAGTCCCAGTGATGATATCAAGATCCAAGCCCAGGATCTCTGGGTGATGCATGGTAGTCTTCAAATCAGAGCATACTATTCTCTAAAACAGGTCCATGTAATCTCCTCTTGATCCAGAGACCTGCCTGGGAGCAGGATCGGGATGACTTTAATAAATGCTTTAATAAAATAATCCTTTAATAGAAATAGGAAGAATGGGAAACACATGGCAGTCACTGGCCTATTATAATTCTGATATTAGACTGAGCAGAAGTTTTAGGTCTCCTAGCCCAAAGGCGAGGAATTTTCCTGAATAGGCTTCATGTACATTTCCTAGGAGGGGCTCCCCTGTGTATTCATCTCCATGGTCCTTGAATTTTCCCATTGGGAGGCTCCTCTTTTTCTATTATTCTTCTTGACCTTGTCTGAAGTAGGCAGTGGAGAATATATTTGCCTTAGAGATTGAGCAGTTTTCTCAGCATACTTCCCGTCCAAGTGTCAAAGAGTCATTTTAAGTCTCAAACAGCCACAGTGACATTTAATCCAGGTTGGTGCCTCTTTTAGCAGCGAAACTGTCTTCCAAAGCTAAGGTTGTTTGACTTCTTACCTACTCCCTTGTTTCCTTTCTAGACATATGACTTTGTCATATTTCTGTGCTCTCTTGCCCTGGTGCCTGTCTCCCTCCTCCTCTCCCTCTCTGTCTCTCTCTCTGTCTCCATTTGTCTCTAACCCTCTTTTTCTCTCTTTCCTTCCCTCCCTCCTTCCTTCTCTTCCTAATTGTAGGTTCCTTGAGCCTAGCAGTGAGAACACCTTTCCCCCTGAACCATTTTATGTAATTTTCAGCTATTTGGTCCAATTGAAAGGAATTTCAGGCCAGCACACCCTAATCCATGCTCAGTGATTTGATCCTTGCTACAAAGCTGAGTTTCGGTAGTTCCTTGTGGCTCAAAGAATCAATTTTATCCTTTACTGTTTGGGTTAAGAACCAATTGCATTTGAATCCTCGAATCTGTAGACTCTCTAGTCTTTTCTATTCATCGTTGCAAACTGACCAATTCTTCTCCAAACATATCTCTTGTGATATTGTGCCGAATGCAATTGATCGCAGCCAATTAAATAGCAATATTAATGTTTTCAATCTCTTCCCTAAAGTTAGGTATGCCTTTTACCTTCCAATTTACTGCAGGCAACACTTTTTCCAAATGTTTCACCACCAGAAAACCCATTCCTCCAATCTTCAGCAATAGTTTCTTTGATTCTCTCTGACTAGTTGTTAAGCCAATGCCACATATTTTAGGGTTTATTATTAAAACAGTACCCCAAGCTCTTAGGTTTTAAGTTCTATGTCATTTTGGAATAAGACAGATAATCCTGTGATAACAAATTTCCCCCAAATATCAACAGCTTAAATAAAAGGTTTATTTTCACTTGTATCCCATATCCATTGGAGGGGATTTCAAAGGGCTCTGTTCACAGTGGTCACTCAGGGACACACATAGGCAGTCTGCATCTCAACATCTGTGTCCATAATCATAGATTCCGATGGAAGAGAGGGTGCCCCTTAAAGCTGGAAATATCTTGTAAACAACATTAATAGAAGCTCTATAGCTCTGAGTTCAGGTGTAGGGAACAGAACCTATTGTATCTAATTTAAGGAGGAAGAGATACATTCAAGGAGTCAATGGCTTATGGACAGCTGGGAGGACTAATGAAACAGACTCCACCTTTAACTTTCAGAAATCTCCCAAAGTCACACCCCAGAACCACGTTGTCATCGAAGGAGCTCTGCTTCTTTGGAAGTCAGGACTCCACTAGCATCAAGACTTCATGAGAATAAAAGCACTTTCTCAATCAGGAAGCCACCATTGCTCCAGTTCCCGACCATGCCACACCTGCTACAGTCTATGTCTGCAGAGTGGATGCAGGGAGTCCTGCCTAGCAAAACCCACAAAGCCGGTGCCTGGGATCTCTGCTGATGTTGTTGCAGGAAAACAGAAAGCAGCAGACACAGCAGACATAGCCTAGTGTGGCCTCCTCCTAATCTCCACTTTCCAAATCTCATGCTAGTGCATCTAATTGGCCAAATCAAAATCACACCCAGAACCTGAGCTGCAGTGGGCTCTGGGATGTGGTTTTTAGATTCTAACATCGACAGTACAGGGAGGCATACGACAGCAAAGATGGAGTTGAGCAACAAGCCAACATATCCATCCCTCGACACATGGCAGTAGGCCATAGTTTAGGCCAGCACATTCTACAGCAACAATAAAACTTGTTTATAATGTTTATCTCTGCCTATTTTAAAGTAATTTTAAGACTAAACATACATAATCAGGCCTTTAGCGATTCAGAAAAAGTTAAAATTTTTCTGTGCTCTATTTTATAACCTATGGGGGAATATACTTTTTTCTGTAGTAAACATTTTATTAATTTATTTCTTTTTATTTAGTTTATTTTTTAATTTAAATTCAATTAATTAACATATAATGTACTATTTGTTTCAGGTAGACGTCTGTGATTCATCAGTCTTATATAATAACCAGTGCTCATTACAACACTAATATACTTTCTTCAAACAAAATATGTTAAGTACTATGCTGCAGGCATACGTGCATTCCTATAGTTTATTGTCCCCAGTTTTCACACCAATTCTATGAGGTGGTGTATTCTTTAGGGATTATATTCAGCTCCATGTCATAGGCACCCACCTACCACGGCTTGATCAAGCAGGTGCTTATTTTCTATGCATAAAAAGTGGTGGACTGTTACAATCCACGACTAGTACAGAGACCTGCATCCCTGCCTTTTTCTTTTATCCTCGACTTGTGTCTCTCATCCTCTCGAACATAAGATAAATGTTCTACTTCTAGACATCATTACCAACTTCCAGGAAGGAAGAAGGGGAAGAACAAAGGCAAAAGGCAGCTGTGGGGCTGGGTCTGCCCCTGACCTGTTATTATAGGTCACTACGACCTTGTGACGTCTGCACACATCTCATTGACCAAAGCAGTGTCACACAGCAACCTCAAGTGGAGAACTGAAGTTTTTGTTTTGCTTTGGCCAGGTTTATTGCCAAAAATCAGAATTCTGTCAGTAAGTCCAAAGACTAGTGTGACTATTGGGTTGATAACTAGCAGTGTCTGCCTTGGATCGATATCATTATTGTCATTTTACAGCAACAAAAAAAGCAGATTTCAAAGAGGTTAAGTAGCGGGATCACGGCTCAATGACTTGGGATTTGAGTTCAAGCCATATGGCTCCAGATTCAGGGCTTTTTGACGAGTATTTCTTTAAAAAATAGTTAAAACTTCAGAAAAGTTTTGACATATCCTATATTTAAAGAGGTAAATTGGATTATTTGGAAAGAAAATTTTGAAAAAATTTGTTAAAGTTTCCAAAGACCAAAAGTGGGAGTAGGAATGAGAAACAGGGAAAGGATGAGATTTTCTGTGGGAATAACACAATTCCATGCTTCCAAAAAAGAAACAAGAAAACTCTGTGTAAAAGCAACCTTAAAGATTATGGCACTTTTCAGGCTAGTGTTCCCCTGCTTGGTCAAAATGTACTGCCTTGAGAATTATGACAGTTATTAACCAAGCTAACCTGAAAAATCTTCTCCAATTGCCATTCGGTGTTTTCCAGAATGATTCATTTGACTTTCGTTTCCCTAAGCCTGGATTTCGTTTCTTTGTTTTCACTGAGGAAAGAAAATGGTTCGATCTGCCCTGAAAGGCAGGACCACTGCGCATTGGGACGGGAATGGGGCTATTGGGTGTTTCTTGCAAGATCCCAAGGATTCTGAGGTTTGAAGAAATACAGAAGATATTAGAAATGGGTAGCCGAGATCGCCACCTCAGAAGGCAGTACGGTCCTGAGAGTGTACTGGCTATGGCCATAATCTATAAGAATGTATAACTCAGTCTGAGAGCTCTGCAACAACCCCTAACTAGTTTCTGGCACTTTGCAGCTGATGGCTTTTCCCCTAAGGGGATGAGTGGTGTCCTTACTTTGCTGCATCCTCACCATGAAGCCTCAGGAGTCCCTTCCCTTAACTTTAACCTCCTTGAACGTGGCTGGCTCTTGGCACCAGACACACTCCCAATCTGGCAGAAAGGGAAGGCTGGACAAATGGAACCCAATCCCTGGTTCTAGCTACTGAGCATGGCTAATTCATCCCCAAATAGTCATTCAGGAGCCACAAAGAGCAAATTAATTACACTCTGATGAGTTTAAGCAGCAGCAGCAAGAAGAAGAGGAGAGGTAAATAACACAGAGATTGAACCTGAAAAGGACTGGTGGTGGGAAAACTGTGTACAACATACCTAGGGTAAAGAATCTGCACACAGATTAACTTTGATTGAAAGCTGGGAAAAACAACAAGTTGGTTCCTGTTAGAAGATCACAGAATGTCCTGGCCCCTTACTGTTAATGCAATTACAAGGTATGCTTGTACAATCGCTGAGATAATAAAACATTGCAAGGGTGTGGTTTGTGGAGCTTTGGGCAGGTTAGGTTCCCTTTGAGGATGTGGGGCCAGGGAATTTAATCTTGTCGGGGGCTCAAAAAGCTGCCTACAGCACTGCCAGGAAAGATGGGAAGAGGTACTATTCTAGGGATCTCAAAGTGTACAGTTTTTAATGACCCTTCAGGCTCCTTGCAAGTAGAGGAGGGAGAAGAATGCAAAGTAAGCATGTAGTGCCAAGCAAAGCTGGAACCAAGGAGAGATAGAGCACAGGCACAAGGGGAGGTCCACGGTGGGGAAGTTTCACCCGCAGAATTAGGCTCCTTCTCTGGAAGTGTGGTAAGTAGGAAGCAGGCTTTTAAATCATTCGAATCTAACTGCTGGCATTCAGCAAATAGTTGTTGAGAACTAAGGCCTAGCCTAAAATTCTCAAATTCTAATATACGAATTGCAGGAGAAGGGCGCCTGGGTGGCACAGTCAGTTAATTGTCCTACTCTTGGTTTCAGCTCAGGTCATGATCTCAGGGTGGGGAGGGAAGCCCCATGCCGGGCTCTGCGCTCAGCATCTGCTTGACATTCTCTCTCCCTCTCCCTCTGCCCCTCCCGCTTGTGTGCACACACTCTCTCTCACTCTGTCTCATACATACATAAGAGAATCATAGGAGAAACTTGTTTGAAGTGTAGACTCCCAGGTCCAGTCATTAAAAATTCTGATTCAGTAAGTTGGGCTTGGGGTCTAGGAACCTGCAACAGACAGCTCCTGTGATTTGGGGTTGGTGCCTCTTAGACCTGGTTACTTTGTAAAAACTAGACATGGTCTCTGCAAAAGTTAGCATTCAGCAAACTGGAGATTTGACTAATAAAAATATGAACAAAATACAGTATTTCTTTGCCACCTCTTGTCAGTTGTTTTTGATGTTTTGTCATACCCTCGAAATTATTCACCTCTGGAATTCTTTGGCCAATTTGCTGAAGAACAATTTATTCCAGAATTACAGAGTTATCAAAAGCAACAATAGATAGATTCTAGATATTAATTCTCCAGCAATTTGCAATTAATTAAAGCAAAACCCTGCCTGTGCCTGCCCGAAAGAAGGAAGACGGGACAGGTTAAGAGGGAGATTATCATTTCCCTTCAAAACTTCCTTTCAAGATCTGAAGATTAAGCACCCTTCTTCAGAGGAAGAAATTGCTGGAACCCCCAAAATCCACAAGATTCCTTGGGGCTGTGAAGTAGCTTTAAAGTTTTTTCACCAATACCTACCCTAAAAATACATTTCAAGTCACAATCTAGAACACTCACACACTCCTGCACACACATGTGTGCACACATACACAACTGTATATGTACATGTGTGGTGTGTGTTTATGTGGGAATATATGAAAAATGGAAACATTTTAGAAAACACTACTTACCTTTACCATGTGAAATGCACCCTGACATTTTCCATGCTCTGCCCTTTTTTTTCTTCTCTCTTCTCCCTCTTCCTCTTCCTTAATTATAGTCATGATACCACCAATGGGTTTGCCCTGCTGTTTTGAAAAACGCTGTGGTAGGTATAAGATTCCACCTGTTTTGAGTAGGAAAAAAGGGAAGAAGAATTGGAACTGGAAAAGAAGTCTCTTCCCTAATTTTACTTTCTTTCTCAGGCAGTAACTCCCTTCATTTGTCCTTTGTCTATCTTGGCTAAGATAGTCTTCACATCTTTGTAGAGAAGCCTTTACTGGCTTAGAGGTTGATATTTTGAAGCAAGTGAAACACTCAGAAGAATATACTGATAAACAGATGGGTCTTCTTACCAGGTTGACCTCGCCTTCTCGTTGTCTTGCAAGAGGCATGCTCATTTCTGCTCAGGTGTCTTTATCTCCTAACCTGGAATTCTAGCTACCCCCTAAATCATTCTCTTTGCCTACTCCTCTTTCCTCCGCTGATCTGTGCTTATTTTCTCAGACCTTAAAGCTATTGAAGGTACAGGGAGAACCTTCCATTCTGGAATGTTCTGCTCAGGCAGGTGCAATCCACTTCAAAGGAAAGAGAATTGATGCTGTTATTCATTTCAAAACTAATCAGTTATTTTCATCACTTGTAAATGAACTAAGAGGCTCAAATGACCCAAGGTTCTCACAATCAACTTTCTTTATCCAACTAGCAAATTTCATTTTCACTGCAACTATTTTATTATGTGCAGTAAAACATTCACAATTTTGTTTGCTGTTGACTGCTTAGCCTTGAAAAATATAAACTAAAGAAGCCAAATTGTGAGCCTCTTATCATCACAGAGGGAAAAATTCACCCTAGACTACCTTTGTTGCAAAACATTTTGATCTCCATAAAGAAAAAAATTTTCAACCCCGATTACAAGTGCTACTAAGCATCCTTCCCACATGTATCTTATTAAAAATGTCTTCACTGGCTTTTTTTTTTTAACCACCAAGCATTTTGCAAATGAACTCTTTTCCAAGACAACTCCATTATAAATATTATTTTTACGGTAAAATTATTAACCTCAAAGTTTTTATCCAATTCTCAAGCAAAGAACTGGTTTTATCCGAGTTATTTTGAGTATATTGTGATCCACTGAATGCCTGAAAGCAAGAAATCTATCAGAAACAAATCTGTCAAAAGGACCAATTTGAAAAAGATCTCATATTGGGGCAATATGCGCATAAATGTAGTAATAATGGCAATAGGTTGAAACATACCACATATATAAAAATCCATGAGTTCCTAAAGATATTACAAAAAGAAAGTCATTGATCACCTCTGGAGTTTGCTAGGATGTCAATTCATTATTTTAAAATGAATAAAGAAAAAAGGGAAGCATTAAAATTAACTACTTGATGACATTATTTAATGCATATTTGTGGCCTCTGCATGACCAAAGTGGACTTAGCCATGTTTGTGGTGTGAACTTTTGCCTTTAATAGGATTATGAAATTAAACTTGCCTAATTTTGCTTTTCCTATAATTTCTTAAGAATGAAATTTTTCAGTATGGTCTTTTGTATTTGACTTCCTTCATGTGGCATCTTGTTTTTGACATTCGTTCATGCAGGGATATTTTGTTCTTTTTTATTTCTGAGTATTATTCTGTTGCATATGGTTAGTACAGTTTGCTTACCCATTCACTAGTGCTTTTCCTGTGTCTGCTGAAATGATCGTTTTGGTTTTTTACTTTTTTCTATTAACATAGTGAATTACATTGGTTGGTTTTCAGATGTTAAACCAACTTTGAATTCCTAGGATAAACTTCACTGGTCATGATGTCTTATCCTATTAAAGGTTGTTGGGTTTGATTTACTAAAATTTTGTTCAAGATTTTTGTGTTTATGTTTATAAAGGATATTGGTCTATGGCTCTCTTTTGAGTCTTACACTGGTTTGTCATCAGGGTAAAACCGATCTCATAAATTCATTAGTGTCTCTGCAATGTCAGTTTAATGCCTTGCAGAACTTTGAGAAACATCAAATTATATTTTAAATATATGTTTCAAATATAAAATAATTTGTTCCGACCTTTTTCATTCTTTTTCTAATTTCCATAACAAACATATCCTATTCATCTTCAAGCCTAATTTGAAGTTAGCTGAATTAGGGAGTGATTTGTAATCACAGATTTTAGGAAACTAAAGCTAAGTAACTTTGGAGATTGTTGTCATTAGATATTTAGAAAGGGAAACTGAGACCCTTAGAAATTGCCACACTCTCCGGGAACAGTTATCTTCTAACTTTTACAGGTCTCCATCACCTAACATTCATCACAAGCCTTTAAGGGGTAGGAAACTTATCAAGTGCCTGCTGTGCATATACTTACACTATAAAGTTGATGTGTCCAACCTTACTCTTTTTCCTGACTATAAAGGCCCACACTGTTGCTGCTGACAGGATCCACATAGGGAGCAGCAAAACAATGAAACTCCAGGACCATGTGGCTTGGGGGTTACTGGTTGAACTGGGCATGCTCAGTCACCAGGCAGATTTTTCGGTGAAGTGGAAACTACAACAGCGCTTACCGTGTGCGCTGAGGTGGGCGTGCCCTCGTGGAATTTAGAATGTTGCTGCAGCCAATGGGGCCTCGCGGCCGGCTGCCGGGGCTCCTCATTGGAGGAGCGGGGAGGCGAGCGAGTAGAGTGCCCCTGGAGGGAGCCGCCGAGGTGCAGGTCGGAGAGGCCGGGCTACGCCGTGCCCTGCGCGTGAGCAGCTGCAGCGGCGGCATCCAGCGGCGGTGTCTGCAGTTCCAGCCCGTTGCTTTACTTTTTAGCTGCACGAACGTAGTCATTATGCCGAAGAGAAAGGTAAGTCTTACCGAAAAAGATTTCAAAGGCCTTCGGATTGTGCTTACAGCAGATCTTGTCATTGCGGTGGATTGCGCGGAATGCGCTTGGTAGTAACTCGGGGTTTGCGAATCTCTTTGCTTCTCCACGCTTGTTGTCAGATGCCTGTTGCGGACATTCCCCCTTCCCTCTCTCCCTCCCTCCGTCCCCATCGATTTCTGACTGTTACTTTCTCTCCAGCGGCGCGGCTTCCCTTCTTTTTGAACTCATGCTAGCTGGAATGGTTTCCACCTCGAACAACAAGAAGCAAAAGAGCTTTCCATTCCCCCTTCCAGGAGGGGAGTTTCCTCTTTGAAACTGCCGGGTTGTGATTAGTGTGGAAGGAAAGCAGTGATTGGGGGGGGGGGGGCGGGAAACAAGCCCATGCATAGGGAGATCGAAAAAAAATAAATAAGTCGGGCAGATGTCAGGGTTATTCCCAGGTGGGCCTAGCCCACGGCTGGGCGCGCCGCGTTGGCTCTGAGGCCAAGGGAAGGGAAAGCCATGTTTAAAATAGCACTCACCCCCCTGCTCGCCTCCGCTGCAGACCCGTATGTACCAACTCCCGTGTCAATCAGGGCTGGGGACGGCGCAGGCGGGGCTGGGCGGCCGAGACCTGCCGGCAGTTCGCGGCGGGAGCGGCGGAGTTAGCCGGCCGCTGGACGGGACAGCGCAGGGGGCGCCCACTGTGGCTGCCAATGGCCGGGGCCACCCGCTCCACTCGGAGACCCAAGCCCACACTCAGTCGGGGAAAGCGGGGTGCGCGTGCTCCCGCGCCCCTCGGTACTCACGGGGGACTGGGGACGATTTCGTCTCAGCTTTAGCTCCTTGAAGTCTATTACGTCCCCTTCCGCGCGGGCCCGGGACACGAAGTATCTCGCACCGCCATGCACGTTTCGCTCGGAGTCTGGCCTCAACTGGTCAATGCCCCGGGGAGGGAAGGGAAGGCTTTCCTCCACCTGAGAAAACTGGTGTGTGGCGGCTGCAACCTAAGAAAATGTTTTGCACCCTCCCACTGCCTGCCAGGAGTGTAAACCAGCGAGTGTCTTAAATTTGAGGCAAAATTACAAATAATATCCTCCTTTATCAGTTAAAGACTGTGGCCTGATTTGTGTCAGTGAATGCATTACTTAAAATATTGAAATATTAAAAATACAGAAGCTTTTGCTTTCTTATCTGCCATTACCAAGAATTTGATGGGAACTCTTAAAAAATACAACAAAAGTTGGTTGGTTGGTTGGTTGATTGGTCTTAGAGTTTATTGTGCACGTACTGTGTGCTTCATATACTGTGAGAAGAGTTTGATTGGTATTATTTCATTTACTCCTCAGTACACCTTGAGAGGTGTTAACACCATTGAACTAGGGTTTAAAGACCTGAGTTCCTCAACATTTCACCGACCAAGAGCTAGTAGCAAAGATTTAGTGGTGGGTGGGTAAAGACGAATTTAGGAAATGCAAAGAGATTAGGAACCTGAGAAGATGGATGGTATATTAAAGAGTACTAATACTTGAGATTCATTATATAAATTTGTTTATGAAAATATTGCTTTCCAGGCCTGTTTTACTAGAACTAAGGTATTTAAAATGATACCACCATTTTCAACACTGATCTGAGGTTTAATGACTAGGGTGGGAATTCTAGTGGAGTCAAAAGAACCAATCATCAAAAGATGAGTTGAGTGAATTCATGCCATCCCTTTTCCTGAGAATTATTAACAAATTTAAATGAACAGTAAGTTAGATGTGCACAAACCCATTATTAAATAGACCCAGATGTGCTGGAGTCCTTGTTTAAGGGCCAGAGTTGGTGAAACCATTACTCTTAACTTGCTCTCATTATCTACCTCTCTTAAGGAAACGGAAGGGAGGAAAAGAATAGTATTGGCTTTTGGTTGTTTTATTTCTCTGGAAGGCAGGGAGTTCCTGTGAAGAAGCTAGCCAGGCATCCTGGGACTAGGGGCAGACTTGAGGACAAGCACCTGAATGTCATCCCGCAGGACATCAGTGTGTTCTTCAGAGGTGGAAAACCTGTCCTTGATTAATAGGAAGGCTTTTCGTTTTTACTGGAGCCCAAAGGTGATACCTGGACAG
Source organism: Potos flavus (assembly GCA_028534135.1). Lineage (NCBI taxonomy): Eukaryota > Metazoa > Chordata > Mammalia > Carnivora > Procyonidae > Potos > Potos flavus. Next base: position 70,472,697 of record CM052886.1, read on the forward strand.
AAGCAGTCACAAATTTAACATAGTTACCATGGCCATCCCATCTATCAGTCACACCTTAGAGCTGCCTCATGGAATCCTGGAGGTCACTGGAGCTTACATTGGAAACCACTGTCATTAGGTAAAGCCTGCCTAGATGCAAAGAAAAGAATTGAAGACTATATATAGTCTTATATACTACACGTTATTTTTCTTGACTAAAGGACTGCCTGTTCTACATTAAAATAAATTTTTTGAAAGTGCCCTCAATACTTTTTTACCATCTTGGCCCCTTTTTTTCAACTTTTTCCAGAAATTAAGAAAAGTTATTTAATGAACACCTATTTAGGCTGCTTTGCAGAGTAAGATCTGGAATCTTAGCACTGCTTTAATGTCCTGGGGATACATCGTTCGTTCTCATGGAGCTTATATTTAATTCATTGAAGGTGATAAGAGTAGCCCACATAAAGCACTTGAGTAACATTAAGACTGTGTGTGTGTGTGTGTGTGTGTATATATATATATATTTTTTTTTTTCCAGATTATACAGTTTAGGTATAGATTCTAAAAGCTGTAGGATTGATAGGGAAAGAAGGTTGAATTTGGGCGGATCTTGCAAGTGTAGGTAGGACTCAAATATATATGGAGAAAAACAGTCATTTTCTGTTATCAGGCATTTGAATGCCTCTTCTGATTGTATCTTAATACAAGCAGACCTTGGTTATACAACTTAAATGCCATAATATCCACATTAATATAAAACGTTCTTTTATTCTCTCTCTTGTTTTTAAAGATTTTATTTATTTATTTGACAGAGAGAGAGATCACAAGTAGGCAGAGAGGCAGGCAGAGAGAGAGAGGGGGAAGCAGGCTCCCTGCTGAGCAGAGAGCCTGATGCGGGGCTGGATCCCAGGACCCTGGGATCTTGACCTGAGCCCAAGGCAGAGGTTTTAACCCACTGAGCCAACCAGGCGCCCCATTCTTTTATTCTCTTAATCATATCTTTGTTTTGTCTGTATCTTAGTGTATGGTAGTTACAGTTATATTAAGCCAACTTTTTTTATAACTGTGGTAAAATATTTTGAAGCAATATGCCCTCAATAGTAAGGAGTTCTTTAGTTAGCATTAGATCTCTTTCTGAGTTTGCTAAATTTGAAAAAAGTTCAGTTTCCAGTATTTATTACCTGATGAGTGATGGGTCACCCACCACTTTTTAGTAGTGTGTGGAATAGCAGGGAAAATGATAATATGCATGAATGCAGGTGGTGGTGAGATCATGAGTGACTGAGTTCTAGACTGTTCTGGCCAGACAGCCATGAATGCCTGCTGTGGTCACATTATTATGCGATGATATGATGTTCTACAAAGAGGAATCAGCCAGTGAGGCCTAGAGTCGTGGTCCTGGCATGATTAGCAACGGCAAACACATTTTCACATCCTATTTTTTATTTTTCCAGTACCTCGTCACTGAAACTATTGGAAATGTCTTGTGTATCACATCAGAAATATTCTAATGAGGCAATTTTCTGTAAATTTGGGGTGTAAACATTAGTGTTTACACTCTTTACACTCAAAAGAAAAGACTGTCTGCCTCTACCTTTGAAATTTGAAATTAGGTTTTATCTCTTTTCTTAAAGTGGAGAGTCCTAGGAGTGCTGGGCTTGGCACAGCGATGCTTAACTCACAATATTCAAGGTTTCTGATAAATGTTTCAAAAAAGTATCACATGTCATAACACCAGAGACAGACTCTGTAAATGAAAATACAGATGGATGTGACTGCATGAAAATGAATATTTCAGTATGACAAAAACCCATTGTTAACAAAATCTAAAAACTTATGAAAAACTGGGGAAAAGTATCTGTATCACATATCACTGAAAAAATTTGCTATTTTAAAAAGATAAAAGTCTCACATGTCCTTATGGAAAAGATGTATATCCTTATAAGAAAATAGCAGACTCAAATAGATGAAATGTTCAGTTTTGCTAGACATCAAAGAAATGTATATTATTAAGAACAAGGAGATGTGATTTTTTAAAGCCAATCTGGTAAAAAAAGATTGGAAGTATCACTGCCAAGTGCTGAATGATACTGACACTCTAGCAACAATCAAGCAGTGTGGATGGGAGTATAATTTCCCTTAAAAAAAAAAAAAGAAAAGGCCTATTTGAGGTATGATCTACTTATCATAATGTCCATTCATCTATTCAAAGTACGCAAATCATAATTTTAAGTAAATCTGTAGAGTTGTATAACATGACCATAATCCAGTTTTGAACCATTTCCACCACTCTGAAAAGGTTTCTCAAGTTTTTTGCATCTAGTCTCTGCTCCCATCCCAGTTCCAGGCAACCATTAATCTACTGACTCCATAGATTTGCCTTTTCTAGAAATTTTATGTAAAAGGAATCAAACAATATGCAGCCTTTTGTGTCTGGTTTCTTCCAGCATAATGTTTCTGAGGTCCGTACATGTCGTAGCATGAATCAGTACTTACTTCTTTTCTGTTGGCCAAAGATAGTCCATTGTTTATCCTTTCACAAATGGATGGACATTTGGATTGTTCCGGTTTTCAGTTATTACGAATAATGATGCCGTGAATATTGATGTGTAAGTCTTTGATGGGCATATTTTCATTTCTCTTGGGAAGTTTCCTAATCGTAGAACTAGTGGGTGGTAAGAAAGTCTATTTTTAACATTTTAAGAAACTTTCAAATTGTTTTCCAAAGTGATTGTACATATACCATCAATGGATGAGGGTTCCGGTGTCTCTACATCCAGGTATCGTCACTTTTTATGCGTATAGCCATTCTAATAAATTTAATTTACATTTCCATAATAACTAATGACAATGAGCATCTTTTCATGTGTTAAAATGTCTATTCAGATATTTTGCCCGTTCTTTAATTGGGTTGTTTGTCTTATTGAGTTGTTAGGGTTCTTTAAATATTCTACATACAAGTCCTTTATTAGCCGTATGGTTTGTAGATTCTTTTCTCCCAGTCTGTGACTTTTTAAAATAATTTGTCTTAATGATGCCTTTTGAAAAACAGAAGTTTTTTTAATTTTGATAAACTTAGCGTCATGGCTAATAAATCTTTGCCTAATCCAGAGTCACAAATATTTTCTCCTAGAAGTTTTATAGTTTTCACTCTTATATTTAGTTCTGTGATCCACTTAGACTTAATATTGTACCTAGTGTGAAATAAGGGTTTAAATTAGCTCCTCTTGTTTGTTTTGGTTTGGTTTGGTTTTTTGGGTGTTTTTTTCTTTGCTTGTTGATAGCCAGTTTTCCCAACACCAGTTGTTGAAAAGACCATCCCTTTCCCACTAAATTGCGTAGGTACCTTTGTGAAAAACCAATTCATCATAAATGTAAAGGTTTCTTTCTGGGTTCTCAGTTATTTTCCATTGTCTGTAAGTCTGCCCTTCTGTCAGTACCAGATTATCATGATTATTATGGTTTTATAGTAAGATCTGAATTCTGGTAGTATCAGTCCTCTACTTTGTTCTTCTTTTTCAGAATTGTTTTATCTGTTACATTCTTTGCAATGTAATAGACAAAATACCTGCCATGATCTTAATAGGAATTGAAGTGCATCTATAAATCAATTTAGAATGAATAGCCTTCTTAACCATATTGAGTTTTCCAGTATGAATACTAAAGGGCCTAACTACATGTAGTATGCCATCCATAAATGCTTGCTGAGTTTAATTGAGTTAATATTGATATGGTACCTATGTTGAGTAAAGGTTCCAGAATGATGGCTTGTACATTTTATTCATTGATTCACTTGTTTCATGTTAAATAAACATTTATGGAGCATCACCTTTATGTAAAGTACCCTCATGTTGGGAAAATAAGTGAATTGGGTTTTTTCCCCAACCCTTTTTGAAGTGAGTAAGTAAATGCCCTCATTTTTAAGGATCTTTTAGTCTGATAGGGAAGGTATATACATATGTAAGTACTTATAATTCATGGCAAGAAATGATAATGAGCCACAAGAAAGGCTATGAGAGTTTAAAGGTTTGGCCAGACCACATGTCCACAGAAAAAACACTGACAAGAAGTTGTTTGGTTAAAAGGGTTGGAGGTTATAGCTTTTTTTTTTTTCCAAATCTCAGGAGGATCACTGCTAGTTTGTTATTAAAGGTGATCTGTCATTGGTCTTTTCTGTGAAGTTCTGCTTTCTTTGAAGTATAAGGAAGTTAAATTCAAGGACTGTTAGCAGTTGAGATTACATTGTGTGCAGTAACTGCCCTCCCTCATTAGTAAAGATTAAGTGACTTCATGGCCTTTATGCCTTTCTTTTAACCAGCCTCCCGTATTTTAAAAGTGGTTGTCTGACAAGCACCATGTTTTTAAATTAGCACACATTATTTGATTACCTGATACAGAATTAACTTCGTAATCTTCCTAATTTGACTTGACTATGAGATATTTGATTTTCAAGGGAAGAAGGTAGTAAGTTTAATTATTTCCTATACTTGGTGAGGAGGTAGCCTGGTATGGTTCTGACCCATACTGTTTACTAGCTGTATGATTTAGGGGACATGCTTAACTTCTTCCCAGACTTCGAAGTTCCTAATTCTCGAAGACTCTATTTTCTTGTCTGTAAAACAGGGAAACAAATATCTTCTACCTCATTGGGTTGTTGGGGGAATTCAATGAGATGGTGAATGCAAAGTACTTAGCATAGCACCTGGCGTGTAAAACAGTCAAGGGATGTTCATTATTGCAGCAACGATATGTATTTTCAGTTATTCAGAGAACTACAGTGAAATAGCAGGCTTCTGATAAGCACCATGCTTCCATTTTATAGGAGGACAGACGGCAAACGCGGTGGATAGGGAGCAGGTAGAACTCACCCTGCATGTTTAATTAACTGCAGTTCTAGAAGGAGATGCTCAACAACCGGATAACAAATGCAGTGTTTCTGAAGGAACATAAGCTTTAATCTGGTGCATTTTTACATGGTTGACTTTTCTCAAAGAAAAAATATGTTTAAAAATATCTCCATATAACATTAAAATTCCCTTGGCAAATCAGTTATCAAGTGATCCTCTTTTCCTGTATTTTCCACCTAAAACACTGCTTTTGTTTACACCAAAGTTAAATATATTCCACTTTCCTGCAGGGTACAATTTGGAAATGGTGACTGAAATAAACACCATTTTAGCTGTCTGCTTTCACAGTACCTAGTATGTTGAAATATGATGCTAGCCTCCTGAGTAATTTAAAAATCAGTGTTGAAGATAACAAACCAAATCAAAATGTTGAATTCCTTTTTCACTGGCTGCTTATTATTTTGCCCATTTCAGTGTCTTCTTAGAAGAGTTCAGTCACATCAAGTGTTGGTTCCTGGTCAAGGTATTTATCGAGTCCAGTATTATTATATCTCGTGGACACATCCAGAAACAGGGCCATTTAAACGTGCAGAAGGCAAATGCATATTTGATCACACATAAAGTAAATGATACACATATTCAGAAGTAGGGAAACAGGAAAAACGGTTTTAAATTTCAAAATTGGTTGCAAAATTTAATACTGTAAGGGAAACATATCAGTAACAACATATAAATATATTTATTACTATTAAAATTTAAATAGCTGCCATTTATTGAATGCCTGGCTGTACCAGACCTTAGCTGTTATATGCTTTATATTCATTAGGCATCTTAATTTTAAACCAAAGTATTGGAAGCTGTTAGAAACAAACATATATGGGAAGTATTATGGTGTAATTTCTTATTATTTCATGTTATTCTCACACCAGTTATATGAGGCTATTCTCATCTCATAGATACGATAATGACAGCCACGATAAATAACATTTTGATGGCTTACTATAACTCAGGCACTGTTCTGAGCAGTTTGCATTAATGGATGGAATCCTCCCAACCACCCACTAAGGTATATGTACTCTTCAAACTGCCATCTTACAGAAGGCCCCAGTGATAAGAAATGGCCCAGCTGGGACTGCAGTCCTGGCAGTCTGGCTCCAGTCTGTGTTTTTAACTGTCGAGCCCTACGGCCTTTCTCATACACACAAGAGAATATTAGGATTTAGTGAGACGAAGGAATTCCTCCCAGGTCACGCAGCTAGGAGGCAATAGAACCAGGAATTCTAAGCCAGCCTCTTTTACCCAAGAATTTTGCTCTTAACTATTACACCACAGTACTTCCCATAAATGTTTATTTCTGAGAACCTCATGTATTTTTACTTAAACTAAGATGCCCGGTGAATGAAACAAGGAAGAATCAAGAGTTATATAAATACGCGAGTGTTCATTTGATTAAGTGTTGTCTTTATTAAGACATAGGCCGATGCCATTTTTTCAAGGTTCCCGTCCAAGTTACCCAACAAGTCATCTGTGATCGTGCCCTCAGGTTGATCTCAGGGTCCAGGCCTCTGCTTCCGGGAGAGGCACATTGCCATGAAGGCTTCTGGATATTTCAGTTAACTAATGGACCGTAGGGTCATATACAAGATAGGTATATGCACAATGTCCTCACCCAAGTATTGATATCTTTGAGAATCGAGAGTCTAAGACTCAGTGTTTTCTCTGATTACCATAAAGTGCTGGATTTACTATTTCCAAGATATATTGTCTTTATTAATTTGTTCTATATAGAATAATAGGGATACTCCCCTGTAATCAGAAACACATAAGTACCTGGCATAGTATACAATATATTGAGAGATCGTAATGTAAATATTATGTTACCATTACTCAGGCATTGGATTTAAAAAATGAGCAGGTGCTTTTGTTTTAGAATTCTTCAAATAAGAATAAAAGCTTTACAATTTAGAAAATCTTTTGGACCTAGGACTGAATGGATTTTTATTTCAGGTTCTGGATTATCAAGATTAATGTTTAATTACAATAGTTATTTTTAAGAGGTATACTGTTAGGTGATATTATTTTAAAATTATATTTTTATTATTGTGACCCCATGCAAAGATAAATACCAAGTCTACCCTGAGAGGTGTTGGGTTTCTTATTTATTTTGATTTTCTCTCTTTCCTTTTTCTCTTTTTGAGTATAAACTGTATTTTTTTTTTTACAATACTGGACAGAATTAGTTAAATTCAACTTTGTGGGAAGTCATGAGTATTAAGCATGGTGTATGTGGGAAATAAATATACCAAAGATTTGAGGTGATCAAAATGTGAAGCTTTGAAAGCTCCTTCTGAAGTTCTACATGTATTCCATATAATAAATTTTTTAAAACTATATTCTTTCTACTTCTCATTGCTTTCCTTTACCTCTCCTCTTAATTATAATTTTTAATTTTATTATTCCCCTTTTTTGGTCACATGCAAACACATCAGACCTAGCTGATTATCAGTTTTGCAAAATATAAGGAATAACATAACTGTGTTTACCATTTGCTGGAAATTAATACATGTCTGGGCAAATAGGAAAACAAAGTAACCATCTGGAAAGATCCTCTGGTATAAAAGTTGAAAAACTTGGATCCAGTGTGGACTCCACCACTCTTTACCAGGGGAAAGTCACCTGACCTCTTTGAACTGCTATTCTTCATCTGCAAAATGGGAATGTTAGGGTCGCCCACGTATATTCCCGTGCTATTGACAGGACCAAATGCAACAACAATGTACGAGTCACTGGAAAATGATAGGGGCTATAAAAACTGATAGAAATGATTTGGTGTTTTGTCTTTAGTCTTAATAGTGAGATAAAGATACTTTTATCTGTGTATGTGACCATTCAGAAACCCAAAATGGTACATTTGTGTGCATCTCAACATATAGTATTTTTAATGAGAAATTGTTTATTATTGTTTATGGGGAATTGTTTAATGGCTCAGCAATGAGGGGGGATAGGAAACATTCCACTACATGTTATGTGCTCTTCGGCTGGATCTACAGATTAAAATATTTCTCAATCCGGAAACCTTTTGCTCTTCTAGCAGCCTAGATCTGCACCCAATTTTGAAATTCAGAAAACTAACACAAACCACTCTGAGAGGTGTAGTGCTTAAGAGAAGGAACTGTGAGCCAGCCTACCTGGGTCTGAATTCCAGGTCTCTGCTTACCGGCAAGAATACCAGCTAGGTAATCTTGAGCAAGTTATTTAACTTCTCTGGTCTCAATTCCTCATTTATAAAACTTCACAGGATTGTGGTGAGGATTAAAATAGATCATTGCCTCTCACATAAGTGCAATATACGTTATTTCTTCTCCTCCTCCTCCACCTCCTCCTCCTCCTCTCTTCTCCCTTCTTCTTTCTTCTTCAGGGTCCCTTGTTTTGTCCTTTTCCAAGACCCCAGTTACCTATAGGCATCCCTGTAGTATACACAGGGACACTTCTGTAGTGTGATTAATAAGTACATGAGCAGCTAAGTCACGAAGATGAGATCTGCAGGCCCATCATCTTTCATTTGTACTCATGAAGAAACTCGGGCAGAGGGGAGTGAGATGTGAGCCAGACTGGAATTCAGGCATCTGACTTCAGCCAGGTGCTTTCCCATCTGTACAAAACCACTCACATGAAAAACATAAGTCACGTGGAAGAGGCGATTCAGACCAAAGAGATGTGTGAAATGTTTAAGGTTGTTTATTTCATATTAAAAATATACTTCCATTATTACATTACATATACTTATGCTAATAAAATTTAACCGAACGTCCTAGAACATGGCTTTTTCTTTTACTTTCAATTATCTTTTATACCTGAATCCCCTAAAAGTATACCTCAGAAAAGAGGTAGTTGCTATTTATTTTGGTTCATCCAATCTTTTACAGACAAGTTTTTAACTCAACTGCTTTTATCTCTAACAACAAAATAACATTTTGGGAAGACAAACTAGTCTGATGTGACCTCAGTAAATGAATTTGGGTTTATAGAAGTTGATGAAATTAATAGACATAAGCAAGGAAGGAAGTAGTTGAGAAATTTAACATTAGTTTGAGTATTAACCCTCTTAATGTAATCTCTCAATTCTAAGTATTGGGTTTTTAAACATTATTTTAAAAAGTTATACAGTATTGGAGGATCCCAAACATAGATCTACAGAATGAATGAAAACAACCATGCCAATGTTAAATAATGATCCTTGTGGCTTAAATAAAAATTTTAGTGTCTGTTTCATGTGTCATAGGAATATTTGAATTTAAGAGAACTACCTATTATTTGGAAACTCTCAAGAATTTCATGGGCAGTGCCCCCATTTGGGGGGGAAATTAACATTGTTTTAATCAAATAGTTGAGTTATATATTCATTTTAGCAGAAGAGCAACAGAGTTTATTATATGCACATTTCTCTGTGTGGGTTATTTGGATCTTTCCTCCCAGAATTTCTTCTGCTAACCAGATCACTCTTAGACTGCTTCTTTTCTCCAGCCTTGGGTTTGTAACAGAAAATGTAAATTAATTTTTAAAGAAATTTTAAATAATAATAAAGAGATTTAAAAAAATATTGGCCAGGAAGTTAGAGAAGAATCACCTCAAAGTAATACATTCCCCAGGTTAAAAGAAGTAATTATTAGTTTAATTGCATTGTTATATCTGCTCCCAGCTTTCCCACATTAGCATGGACAACCCAGGAGTTGAGACTGGATTTGTTCTATGGCTGCTGGAAAATGGTTACTTGAATTTCTTACAGACTCTAGGCTCTCAAGTAATTCACTTAACTTATACAGCAATATCCCCCGTCACTTAAAATCTTAGAAGAAAATCTGTAAGGGCCAACACTTACCAACAAAGAATTTTTGGAACTTTAATATAAGGCCCCGCACTGGTTGCTGAGCATCCTGAGCCGTCTTCCCCTCTCTTGTCTTGTGTGGCTTAGAATGATGGCACAAGCCAGGTACTAGCCTTACACGTCTCATCTGTTGGCCACACCATATCTCTCTGCACTGATAAATCCACAGGCACATGCCATTTGAACTATTCCCAAGTAACTGCTAAAGGATATAAGGATTTTCCCGTCTTCTCTGATATCTTTCTGAGTTTGGAGGGAGAAAATCTGATTTATCACCACCACAACCCCAGTGCCCTGAGTTTGGAGGGAGAAAATCTGGCTTATCACCACCACTACCCCAGTGCCCCTCTATCCGGTGGTAACTGCTATTTATTCGAAGAGAAAGAAGCTCAGCAATCGGGTAATTTTTCCTGTTGATTCCTTCTGGATCAGCTGTGGAATAAAAATTTCAAGTTTCTTTCTGCTAAGGACTGCTGGTTCTGTTTAGTCTTCAGGAAAACGCGATTGTGTCCCCTTAGGGCATTTTTGCGTCCTCGTGTGCAGGGCTCAGACATGTCTGTGTAGGGAAAGAATGGGGATGGTACAGTTGGTCAGCTGCTGAAGGAATCCGTCCTCCCCATCAGCTCTCCTCCTACACTAGCTCAAGGAGCATTCCGCGTCCATGGGGTTGTGCTCTTGGCTTACCATCCCGCCCGCTCCAGTGCCTTCCTGTGAACCCAGCTGAAGCAATTATGAATATATGTCTTGACCAAAAAAGAAAGAGGCAGTATATAAACCAGATTGATAAGTCATTTAAGAAGTGCAGAAAATGCTATGGATAAACCTAGTGATGGAATTTGTTTCAGGGCACTGTTAAACTAGACTTAATGGAACAAGTTTGCTTCTAGTCTTTTTTTCCCTCAATATTGCTAATATTTTTATTTGGAAAAAATTTAAATACAGAAAAATCAGAAAATAATATAACATATTCATTTACCCACCTCTCAAAATTCACAATTTGCTTCAGATATTTTTTAAATAAAATAAAATGTTACAGATAAAGTTGACATTTCCTTAGAAACATCCCCTTCGTTCCCTTCCCTTATCAGCCTCCTTAGAGGTAACCATTATCATGAATTTGTTGTGTATCCTTCCAGTACGTGATTTTATACTTTTATGATATATGTGTCATATATAAATCCTTAATAATGATTTGTGCATGCTTTAAAATTCGTAAAAGTAGAATCATATACATACATTATTCTGTTATTCTCTTTCTGTCACTTGACGTTATAATGGATGAGTGCAGTTTGTTTAGGTATATTGTGATTATTAATGTATTTGGACTTTTTCTAAGGACTTATTTTGTGGTTTTCATTTATTATTTGTTCTTTTCATTTCTTACTTTTTTTGTTAAATTTTGCTTTATTCCACTCCTGATTTGGAAGTTTATAGATCCTGTTCCTTATGTTAAAAATTTTAAGGGCTGTCTTTAAATTTTATTTTAACAAAGTCTAAAATGATTCTGTGTCTGTATCATCCTCCAGAACAAAACCAGGACTCTAGCATGCTTTAACTTCTCATCTATTCATTCTGGTGTCATTTTTTGTGGTTATTATGGTCTAGAATTATGCTGTCCAGTATGGTAGCCACTAGCTACATGAGGCAGTTAAGCACTCTTTAAAAAAAAGAATGAGCTGAATTTTTTTTAATTTCAATTTTAATCTATTTAAATTCAAAAACCTGTATTAGGTTAAGTTATTGAAAAAATTTAAACATGCTTGGGATAACCTGGATATGTAAAACTACTATAAATTTTATGAACTCTAAATATGGATCAGATACTCTGGTGAAAACCGAGCATTTGAGTGGAGATGTGCTTCTGTGAGGTGTAAAGTACATGCTTTTTTGAATTTTGCTAATTTTGAAGATCTAGTATCAGAAAGCTTTGTAAAATATTACCTCATTAATAATTTGTAAATTGATAACACATTGAAATGATACAATTTTAGATTCAGTTAAATAAAATGCTCAAATTAATTTCATGTACTTCTTTTTTAATGTGGCTGTTAGAAAATCTGGAATTACATTATGTATTTCTGTAGGACAGCACTGGTCTAGGATTTCTATTGAAACTTTTTTAAACACAAAAAAATAGGTATTGTTATCTCCAAGTAATAGTTAGATTTACCAGTATTTCATACATTACTTGATATACACTTTGCTTCCATCTGAATTCATTTTTCTAATTGCTAAATTTGAACCATTAGTAACAGGTCCTTATTGAAAGGAAGGCTCTGTTGATGGTTAACTCTCTTAAGTATTTGTATTCTGAGATACCTTTATTTTTCCTTCATTCTTAAATGATAGCGGGGTATAAGGTTCTAGGTTGACAGTTATCCTCAACTACTTGAACATTACTCCATATTTCTTACATTTGTAGTTGCTGGTGAGAAGTAATTCTTTGTAGATAATCCATCTTTTAACTGATAATATCTAAGATTTTTCTCACTTTACTATAGTTTTACTACATCATATTTCATTGTATTTATTTGTTTTGTTTCCAGTTTGTTCCTTGGTGTAAGCTTTTAATCTGGAGACTCATGACTTCAATTTGGGAAAATTCTCAGCCACCATGTCTTTGCCTTCCTACTAGTACCTCCGTGCCCGGCTTCTGAAATGTCTGTTAGGTGTATGTGGAGCTTCTTAGTTAACCACCGTGTCCACTGACCTCTCTCGAGTAGTGTTCATTCCTTTATTGCTCTTTGTTACACTCTGAGCTAATTCCTCAGCCGTCATGACAATGTATCATTTCTTCTATCCCTGGTCTAGAGCTTATGTTTTGAGGGTTTTTTCCTTTTTTATTTCAATGAGCCTACTTTTATTTTCAGAATTTGTGATTCAAAAAAGTTCAGCCTCCTGTTGATTTTTGCCAAAGTTCAGGCCTTCTTGGCTGATTCTCTTTACCCATCTGGTCACCAGATGTTCAGTGATCCACCTTCCTGATGACTTGCTCTCAGATCAGCTCTCAGTGGTACTCCAAACTTCTAGAATCCCACCTGGCCACCATTTATGTCTGCCACTCCCTTCCTAGCTCTCGATTCACTGCCTTTGCCACTCAGGTGCTGAAGTAGCCTCAGATGCATGAATGAGACCTTTTTGTTTGACTGTGGTTCTCTACCCTCTTGACCATTCTGGATTCGAACCGGATTAGCACAAACCTGCCCTGTCCTGGGAAGGGAGACGAGAACCCTTCTGCCTTGGAATTCCTCACGCTCACCTCATCCTTCCAATCAGCCCACTAGAAGGTTGAAGTACGTTTGAGATATCAGTGTACACCCCCCAATCCCCATTTCCCCCTTTGTCTTTATTCCTCACAATCTCTTGGGACAAAAACTTTGGGCTTCTGTTTCAATCCCTCCTTCCTGTCCCCAGCCTCATGGCTAAGTGTTAAAGGTGGACAGGGTGTGTGATAAGACAGTCTGCAATGGTAATTCCTTCTGAAATTACTCCGTGTTACCCTGTTCAACAAAAACAGAAGACAAGGTTACAGGGAATCTGGATGTGTTCACCTTTAAGGTTCTGTTGAATATAATTTGATATTTGATAATTTAAAGACTCATTAAGATACATATTTCATTGCATAACATCTAGATAGCAATTCACCGTCTATGAAATGCTCTACCATCTCACTTGGTCTTTAGGATGACACTTGGGAGTTCAATTCATTATCATCTGTCATTCACGGATGAAGAAACTGAACCACTGATAAGTCACTGGCCCAGATCACAACTCCTAGGTAGAGAGCCAGCATTCAAGCCCATGTCCTGACGGGCATTCATGCTCAAGTACCACACTGATCCCAGGGTAAAGGTCATTTGACTTGTTTCTGACTAAATTTGTTACATGCTTGTTAATAGAAGGCCCTTGAGGAGAGATTGCCAGAGAAACCAGCTTTGCCTTGACTTGTAGCTCTTCACATTTCCATTCTTATATTCATTCATCTGAAGCCATTAACATTTTCACTTATACCTGTTTGTGTGTGTGTGTGTGTGTGTGTGTGTGTGGCATCTTTCCAGATTTCTTTTTCTTTTCTTTTTTCTTTTTTTTCAGTTATTTGCATCTGACTTAGGTCAGTGTCTCCCAATCATATTGCTGTCACTAATATACTTCAGAGAAGAATAATGAAAATTATGTCATTAATATCCATTTTTAACTTTTTTAACGTCAGTTAACATCAGAATAACTGTGCTGCTTCTTTAAATGCCTACCAGTTACAGGTGGCCTACCAGGTGTGAATGAGAGCCCAGCACTTCTTGACAACAGTGGGTCTCGTTCGTGGCCAGAAGGGTCGAGTTTGTAGCATGGAATAGAGCAAAGCCAAATGGTCCACTTACAGACGGTCTTCATATGCTCACACTTTTAATATTTTACTGTCTCCAACTTGGCCAGCTGATATAGCAAGATCTGTGAATTAGAAATTCCTGTGCAAGAGAGTGAGCAACAGAAAAGAGAAGCTCTGTTTCCCTTCATGATAAAGAAGATTTCAGGGAAGAGGGGAAAATGGTTGGTTCATTTGGGAAATAAGAACTCCATGAGAAGCGCCTGGGTGTTGTGGTCGGTGAAGCGTCTGACTCTTGGTTTTGGCTCAGCTCATGATCTTGGGCTCCTGAGATTGAGTCTGGCAAAGGCACTGGGCTCCCCACTCAGAGGGGAGTCTGCTTCTCCCTCTTCTGCCCCTTCCCCGGTCATGTTCGCTCTCCCTCTCTCTCTCTCAAATAAATAAATCTTGAAAGAAAGAGAGAGGAAAAAGGAGGGAAGGAAGAGAGGGAGGGAGGGAAGGAGGGGAATGAAAGGAAGGAGGAGGGAGGGCTCTAAGGAAGGAAGGAAGGAAGGGCTCCCTCCGTGCACGTGTGAGGTTCCAGAGAGAGGTGAACTGACAAACTGTGGGTAACAGGCAGCCCTCAGGGAAAACTGAAAGTTTACTAGGTTGTCTGCCTTGAAGAAAAGCTTTTGACTTTCTACAAGACTATATCTACTTCTGATCTGTGCTTTACATGTTATTTTATAATCTCAGTTTTTTTTTAACTTAGCATTATCTTATGTGGACTTTCTGTGTATTCACATAGCCTAACTATTTTTAATCCCATTGCATTAATAATTACATAGTTTACTTAAATATTCTCTTTATTTACTGATCATGTGAGTTGTTTCCAGTTACTCCATATTAGAAACAGTACAACTAAAACTGTCTTTTTACAGTCTTTCTTTGAGTCCTAGTTCCAAAACTGGAATTACTGGATCATTATATAAGATTAGTCCTGTGTGTCTCTCTCAGATTGCCAGTTTGTTCTTTGGAAAATATCATATTAATTTACAGTGTCACCAGGCCCACCAAACAGTGGGTTTTATGATCTTTAAAATTTTTTCCTCATTTTAATAGATGAGGCGTTACCACCTAGCTGTTTCATTTTGCTCAAGCCAAACATTATGCCAGATGTCAGTTTGCTCTTTGTATGTTTTCTCTTGGAAACTCTATTCGTATCTTCTGCCCACCTGTGTCGTAGAGATTGCATATTTACCTTCCACCTTCATATGGTTTCAAAATATGTGACATAGTTTCATCATTTCATTAGTTTCATCATTTTCATCTTACTTCCTGCCTTTAGCCAATAAAAATATATTGGGATCTGCAGCGTGTCACCTAAATCCAAGGATACTTTTCCACAGTTGTATGCACTGTTGTACGCACATAAAGGAGTCAGGTCGCCAGCTTGGGCAGGTGCGGCCCGGGGGCTGGGTCAGAATCAGGAAACAAGTCAGCTGGGGTGGCAGGGCATTGGGCTGTCCTGCCAAGGCTGGGAGTTCGGGAGAGATGCTAGAGTTGATAATGGAAGAATAATAATCATGACACATTTGTCAAGTCCTATCAAGAAGTGGGCTAGAAATCAAGCGAGGCGAGTATGAGACAAAAATATGCTTTTGTGCTCAGGCTGAGCTTTCTTAGCAGCCTCATCTTAGAGAAACAAAGCGACTGGAACGTGTGGTGGATTCCTGGCACCACTGCCTCTGGCCTCTGGGTCCCTGTTCTTTAACTAGTGATGGAATCATCAAAAATCAATGCAAATGGCTTAGGGTGAGTGCACATTAAAAACAGGGGTTCCTATCAGTTCTTGCACCACTCCTGTTTTAAAATTAGAGCAGTTATGCAGATAAATGCTGTGTGTGTGTAAAATGTATCCTCTTACAAACTTACTTTTTCTCCGCAAAATATCTGTTGACTTATGTGGCCTTTTTTTTTTTTTCCCCCCAAATCTGCCTCAAATGTGTGCTTTCCCTTTTAAATACAATTCACTGAAATATTTTCTTTCTAGTCTCCGGAAAATACAGAGGGCAAGGATGGATCCAAAGTAACTAAACAGGAGGTAAGTGTATCATTCACATCCTGTATTTAATTATTTTAACTGGAATTTTTTAATAGTGTTAGGATTGTCTACATCTGAATGCATACAATTCTGAATAAGGTTGTTGAGACTACATCAGCCAGAGATAAAAGGGTCACTGTGGAGTGTCTCTTGGCCTAGGTAAATTTCAGCTGAATACACTGATGAGGCATTTTCCACTTACTGTGTTGTTTATGTTTCTACCTGTTGGTCGTGCTATCTCTTAAAGTGGATACTGAGAATTCCTTCTGGGCAAAGAGCGAGATAATAGGTAAATTCATCAAGGAGAACAAAGTCAGCCTTTCACAGCAAGGAAATGAAAGACTGTTGATTTAATAAATTCTCTTCTCCAGTGAGTGAATTATAAATTTCTTTTTTTAGTTCTGAATATTGGCCTAAACGGAGTCATCTCTAAAGTAAGAAACTGTGAAAGACACACAGAATGTCAAAATATTAAAGTTTTTTTTAAATCAGGAAATTTCTTAGAGCTTAGGATAATTAATTAGGTAACAATTCAAAGAAGCTCTGTATTAAAGTACAGAAACCTCCAAAAAGCTAAGAAATGAAGAGAGATGGTTGCATTTACCGACCACGATATTATCATGAACTTCTAAAAGGACATAGATAAAAAAGTAGCGGATTAGATGCTAACTCTGATGACGGCCATTCACTTTTGCACAGAGCTTTACAGTGTGTAGAAAAACTGCAACTCTTACCCTTGAATTTATAAACTAAAAGGGGTCATGTGAGAGACAAACAGTATCTGGTTATAGATTCTTTGATTAGATGATTCATACTGTGATTTAATAATTCAGAGAGGTTTGTCTTGATAGCAGAACCCCTCCACAAAATTTGTACAAGGAACTGTGTTCTGCCAAATGGAAAATCTTGAACAGAATCTGTAACTAAATTAATTTAAAAGTAAAACAGGGGCGCCTGGATGGCTCAGTCATTAAGCATCTGCCTTCAGCTCAAGTCATGATCCCAGAGTCCTGGGATCAAGTCCCACATCGGGCTTCCTGCTCGGCGGGGAGCCTGCTTCTCCCTCTCCCACTCCCCCTGCTTGTATTCCCTCTCTCGCTGTCTCTCTGTCAAATAAATAAATAAATAAAATCTTTTAAAAAAATAAAAGCAGAACAAACAACACTGCTTGTAACCAAGGCCCCACCATCCATTACCCAGCATTCAGTGTCTAACAGAGCTTGGGAGGTGAGGTTTGTGGTCCCATGTCGAGTTACTGAACAAACACTAGAATCAACCAAAAAATGATACATGCATGGATTTTCTTGAAAATGGCAAAATGTAATTTGTAGGACAGTTGGCTAAGTGTAACAAATCTTAATGTAATTTTTAGATTTGGACACAAAATGCATTTGGATTTTTCCTTAGGAACTGCTATTTAAATTGATCTGTCAGTCAGAAAACCTAGAAACCATTACACACAATAGATCTTGGATAGTGTAAACAGTCTTTCCAATCCTTCTACACAGAGCAATCAAGCTGGTTAGATATGTGTAAGAGATTTTTACTTATCCAGCTGTCTTATACATATTATTTTGGCCTCAGAATTTTAATTATTTGTGTTATTTATATATTTTATATTATCTTTAACATTTTACTTTATATTATTATATGTATTCTATTACTCCTAACAAAAATCGTTCCTAGAAAAAAAACTCTTTCCCTGTCATTTAAGCCAAGACCAGATTAAAACTCATGATTTGTCTTCAGGACATCAACACAATTGTTTGAAAAGTGAAAAGGTCAGTCAGTTAGGGTAAGTCAGTGGGTTAGGGTAAGAACTGTCAGACAGTATATTTTATATTGATTGATTTTTTTTTCCCCAGTGAATTGACTGAATTTTCTAGTATGTCATTGAATATGCACAGGCTTGACTATAGGGAATAGATATCAGTTACAAAGAGGGATCCTCTTTTGAAAATCCTCTTCCACTGCCATGGTATTTCAAGGGCATGGTGCAGAGTAGTTTTTGGACAATAAGCGACCACAACAATATGTTAAAAGCATTACATTTGGCAGTTTACAAAGCCCTTTCAGGTTCATTATTTTATCTGATCAATTACAATAACCCTAAAATGAGGGCAGAGCACATTCATTCCTCAACAGAAATGTATCGTGTACCTGTAATGTGCCAAGCACTGTTCTAGGCTCTGCAGATTCCACAGTGAACAAAAGAGGCCAAAATCTCTTCCTGCATGGAGCTTCCATTTTAGTGGAAAGAGAAAGAGAGTAAAATAAAATCGCTGGATATTTGCTATGAGAAAAAGCCAGGAAAGGGAATAATAAATATCAGAGAAATGCTATGTTTGATAATAGGCAGAAATTATTATTTCCAGCTTTACTAGAGGAAACAAGGTCCTGAAAGAAATACATTATTTTCCACAGATGTCACAACTTATGTATTGCAGAAGCAGGAAAGATATCTGAGTCTCCTGATTCACAATCCTCTGTCCTCATGCCGCTTTTGTGGTAACCATAAATCTGGTTATCCAGTGTCATTTTTCTGCCCTCTCCATTCCCCAGCCAAGGCTCTGATATCCATCTTTCCCTGCTTCCCAGTTTTGCAGAAAGCTAATTTCTACTTGGCTCCTCCTTTGTCTTTGGAAATTAAAAGCAACTTGACTTCTGGCTTTTGTCTTCAAGTACACATGGTCCCTGACTTGTGATGGTTTGACTTATAATTTTTTGGCTTGACTGTGGTGCAAAAGCGATATTCATTCAGTAGAAACCATGCTTTTTCCCAGGCTAGCTATGCATGAAATGATGCTCCCCTGTGATGCTGGACAGTGGCCATGAGCTCCCAGTCAGCCCTATGATCATGAGGGTAAACAACCGATAACGTGTGCGACCCTTCTGCACCTAGACAACCATTCTGGTTTTAACTTTCAGTATAGTATTCAATAAATTACATGGGATATTCAACGCTTTATTATAAAACAGGCTTTGTGTTAGATAACTTTGCCCAACTGTAGGCTAATATACATGTTTTGGGCACATTTAAGGGAGTCTTGGGTAAGCTATGATGTTTGGTAGGTTGGGTATAGTAAATGCATTCTCAACTTATGATATTTTCAACTTACGATGGATTTATGAGGATGTAGCTTCATTGGAAGTTGAGGAAGATCTGTACATGGTCAGACTTAGGAGCATTAAGAAATCTTATAAAAATAAACATACTTCCAAATCCCATTGGCATTGGAATGGCCCATATGTTTCAAGCAGTATTCAGCAAAGTCCAATGGTTCTGCTTGAATCCAGCTATCCCAGTGAACTTTGTCATAGTGAAGTTAGACTTCCGTGTTTTTTGCAACCAGAATGCTAAAGTAAAAGACTCGGTCTCTTTTGGAGTAGCCTTCACCAGGATTTGCTCCAACCCTAATTAATGATCAGTTAATCAAATGGTTATTGAAAACTTTCATTGTGCCCAGCACCTGTACACCGCAGTGACAAACCCTCCCATTTCTTGTCTCTGTAACTCCTGGGGACATGTCATTCTGAAAGTCTTCTTTCCTCCTCTGTGAACTACTCTTTTGGCCACTTCTCCCAAGGATTCACAGTCAACAAATTGAGAGAAATTCTTCTCATCTTTTTTTTTTCATTGTGGTCCTGCCCAACGGTCTAAGCCTCAAATGAATACTTAAAATTCTAGTGCTTTAAGGAGGAAAAAACAGCAGTCTCATCCCTTTTATATCCAATAAATACAGCCCAATCGTTTATAGATTTTAAGGCTGTGCAAGCTGGTGGAACTTTGCAGGAAGGTAAAACACTTGCGTGCATAACCATGCTGCTGCCTGTGAGTGAAAGGTTCGTCTCAGCCTCCACTGTTTGCAGTGAAAAAGAAAATCTTTTATGATGGTTACTGGAAAGGAAAATTTAAGAAAAGTCCTTTTTTTTATAGCATAAAAAGAAGAGCTGGTAAATTTTAGACAGAAAGTCATAAAATGATTTTACAGTAAAAGATGTGCTTTTTAGAGAGGGTTGGTTTAGACAGCCTGGAGAGGCAGATCTTGTTTTTGCATTAATTTCTTGGCTTTTTATTTTGAAACTCTTATACTGGGCCTGAATTATAAAAAGATAGGGAGTCCTTTGGATCAGAACAGCTTTTGGGCCCTGCAGAATAGTGCTTGCTTGGGGTTGGAATATCTCTGGGAATCTCCAAGGGCTCCCTGATGTCTGCATCTTCAGTATGCTCAGGAGTTCACGTGGAGAGGAAAGGAGCTACAGCACCAGAGTGGGACAATTTTTCACATGATTTGACCTCGCTTCTGTGAGATTTTACTCATGACCACTACTTGGAGGATAGGAAGGCAGGTATAAGTAGTAGTTAGTATATTTGGCCTCTTTTCAAATCCCAACCTGGATAGTAGCTGAGCAGTGGCCTCAGCACGGCCCTCCTCAAGTTCCCACTACTACACATTTCTGGTGCTTACGCATTCTGTTCACCTCAGCATTTATTGAGGGCCCCCGCTAGGCACTGGAGCTACAGAAGTGCCGGGGAAGAGGGTCTCATGCAGTAGGGGTACAGACATGAGACAGAGGAGGTGAACAGTGAGGTAAGGCCGATGAGGTACACATAACGTTGACACCAGCTAGAGAGGGTGTCAGATAAGGTCCATTGACCCCTCTTCAGCATAGAGGCTGCCATTTTTTCTCTCAGAATGTCTCCTTCTGAGCATACGTCTGCGAGCTGTGCCTCACTGGGGAGAGGGAGGGGTAGTTCTTGAGGCCATGCAGAAGCATCAGAGCTGAGCTCTGTTTGGTAATTAGTGGATGTTCAGAGAGCATTTTGAAGAAGCACGAGTTAGTTGCTGGCTGGCTTAACTGCTAATGTTGTCTTTTCTTTGGTGATACTCCGTTCATTGCAGTTAACCCTCCTAAGAAAGGCATCACGGGATTTGGGTTCTGGTTCCCTGTGACTTATGGGTGCGTTGTCATGAATGCACCCGTGGTAACCCAGCAGACACCATGCTGTTTCCTCCGGAGCATCTGACACAGGCGCTCCTCCTGTGCTAAGCATCGAGCTGTACATCCCCGACCCCATGCAGGGAGTCTATCGCGGCTGCTGCTTCACCACCAGCATCTCCTAATCTCTGCATCTTCTGTTCGCTGGCCCTAAGTCCAGCTCTGATTTGTTTACTTGAGACCCCAGGGTTAAAATTATTCGTGGAGGCTCTGGCCCTTCATTTCCTTCTGTAGTTTAAAGAAAGATGAGTTTAGCCTCCTCCAGCTATTTTCCAGAAGAAAGTTCTTAGATGTGAAGATGGCAAGAAATATTTCTTCCAGTGTGGCCTGACCAGCTGACCTGCACTGACCTAAGCACGGCTTCAAGAATTCCATAATTCCTTGCAGTTGTGGCATGGGTTCCTACTGACCGAAATGGTGACCCCCTTAAAACAATTATTTGAAACATTTAAGCTATTGTAATGAGGCAAAGTCTGCATAAGGCAGCAAGAATTAGGGAAGAGATCAAGTTCATTTTTTCAGCACAGCCTTTTGAGAATCTACTATACGTTCAGTGGTACGTACACTATGTTCTGCCAGAGACAGAGCAGTGAGTACAACCGACAAAAAGTATGGAGTATTTATTTCTGGAACACTTTTAAAGAAAGGCAGTTGTACTTTGAGCATGCGAAATCCCGTGGGGAGCCATCTTTTGCTGATGGTAAGTAGAATATCAGTTCTGTGTGCTTCTTTCTGAAATGTGTACAACAGTTTGGCTATTTTAAATTTTCTTTGCAGTCTCATTTGCTTAATTTGTACCGTCCTTGAAGAGAAAAAGATTTCCTGAAAAATGCCAGTCTCAACCCAGTTTTTCTAAATTTTCTAAACTTCCAAATTAAAAGAAAAGATTAATGAATTTGGGGGGCACCTGGGTGGCTTAGTCGGTTAAGCATATGCCTTCGGCTCAGGTCGTGACTAAGGGTCCTGGGACTGAGCCCCACATCTGCTCAGCCAGGAGTCTGCTTCTCCTTCTCCCCCTGACCCTCCCCCCTGCTCGTGTTCTCACTCACTCTCTCTGTCTCTCTCTCTCGAATGAATAAATTTAAAAAATCTTTATTAAAAAAAGATTAGTGGGCTTTTTACTCTGTCTAAATCTTTAATTAAACATACCCATTTAGCAGATAAATAAATATAAATACGTGTTACAGGTAAAAGTCTTTCTTGTTAACTGCCTAAGATTTATCCTCATTCTCCTTTCTAGCATAGTAACAAGTCAGGGAACTCCTAGTTTTGTGTCTACATGATTGTATACGTCTTTTTTTTGTATTAATGTGTAAGTTTTAGTTCTGTTTGCAAGGAACAAGAGTCAGACTGGAACTAGTTCTTAAATAGCTCCTCAGTGCTCCTGTTGTTCATTTTATCACGAAAGTAGATTATGGGTCAGAACCTAAATTAATCTTCCTTTCTTTTTCTTACCCACAACACCCTTAATGAGGAGAGGCCATATCTTTGCACAGTGTGTCTACACGTCTTTAGAAAACTTCCTCTTGAGTATTATGTACCCAGGGTGCTTGAAGTATGTCTTACTATGCTCATCAGGAGCCATACCATTATGGCTCTTTCTGGGCTCTTTCTACCGTAGCCCATTAATGGGAGCCATACGATTATACTCTTTCAGCAAAGTCAGATGTCAGGAATGAATTTTTAAAAACCAACTTGGTTGGGTATAATAAGAATACATATTTTTTTCATTTCCTTTGTAGCCCACCAGACGGTCTGCCAGATTGTCAGCGGTGAGTACTTTGGGACCCCCTTGTTGTCACTTCTCATGAGTCCATGTTCCCCCTCCGTTCAGGACAGAGCAGCAGAAGGAAGTTTAAGGTGTTATTTCCCTTGAGTTTTTTTATTTCCTTTTTGGAAATTACCTGGGTCAGAATTTCTAGCAAACGTGACCAGTGTTGCCAAGCAATTCACTTGAGCAGACAGGACAGTGAAAAGTCACACGGCCAGCCCCATTACCAAGAATATAAAGCCCAGGAAGTTGTTGGATATTGCTAGATCTCTGCAATAAAAGAAGCACATTAAGCCAAGTCCTACCTTCTGATTGCACATATGATGTGCTCAAGTGGACAGGAATTCGGAGTCTCCGTGGCTCATGCTTCCATCAGAATGTGCTGAACGCTATTGGAATCCATGTGCTATAGCCTCATTTCAGAACCAGAGAATCTTTGAAATAGTAATGATTCTACTTTGCCACTCAGTCTCCCTCTGTGGGTGAGGCCTGGAGAAAAGACAAGAGTTAAGATCAATAGGTGTGACCAAGCGTTGGCCATGAATGTGCTCCAGCCCTTCTCACTGTGCAGTGCTCCTTGCTGGCTCTCATGCTCCTCCTTGCTGTCCTGCCAACGTACCAGTCCTCATTCTGCCGAGACAGGTGGTCAGCTTGGCTCTCCGGTGGAGGAATTTGGTTAAAATAGCTGCAGCCCATGTTGCACGCTGAGATACAGGGAGAAAGGCATTGACTTCTTGGCCGCCAGGACATGCTAGCTACTTTGGTCTTCAGGGAAGCATGGATTTCATCCTTGGCCAACACCGGTGCCTGGCACAGAGTAGGGAATCAATGCAGAAATGTTTATTAGGGCACCGACAAGTTCAGAAGTATAGCCGAGTTTGGATTGGGTGAGGCAGCGTTTCACGTGAATCCCAACCTAAGGAAGCAATATCAGAGCCACCAGAAAGAGTAAGAGCCGGGACATGTGTGTGTACACAGTGAAACTGGCTTCTGTGGAAGGCCCCTCAGGATGGTGTGCTCTGTCCAATGTTAACTTTCACCATGGTTCAGTAGTTCTATTTTAACTTTTGTTAGGCTTAACGATACATTATACTACAAGCCGCTGTAGTCCGTGGCTCTCTAGCCCATTAAAGACCTCATAAATAAAAACCAAAATTTAAAACCAGGCTTTTCCTGAGCATCATGAACGAGCAGTATGAGCACCTTCCACCGAGATCATTGCCCGTGCCGCTGACACAGAGCCTCCTCCTTTCCTGTCCCGTGAACACATTTGAATGCTGAATCGGGGAGAGGTCTCTCACAGAAAATATAAAAGAAAATTATTTGCCGTAAATTGTGAAAATAAATACACGTTAATGCAATACATCAAAGCCTAAATAACACAATTTTTTAAATCCTGAAAATGTAGGAGCTCTGCAAGTTGCTGTATTTGGGGAATAGACTACACATTTAGGGTAATAAAAACACCCCTTACTTCTCAAGCCCAGTTTTCTTTTTTTATTTGAAAAGTCCTAACAGCCAATCTTCTGGAATTGCACTGTCTACGATTTTTCTTTATGCCCTTGATGAACAGGGCCAGATTCAATATAAACCTGAGCCACCTGGAGACACTGGGGAGGAATTTTTCTCTAGAGGGGGAGACCCTGGGCAGTGTTTTCTGCTTAAACCTTTCTCCTTAGTGCTCCTAGAGAAGTACACTTATTTTTTTCTAGCTTGATGAGAGAAATATTTGCCCTAAAATAGGTGTAGAAAATCAGAGTCTTAAACCCATTATCCTCCCCAGTGTCCCCACATGCACCCCAGTCTAGGAGCCCTGGAAAGCAGGAGAGGGCTGAAGCCCCCTATGGAGGGGACCTTGGCCACAGGACAGCCACTGCTCATGGCAATGGGGAAGAGAACCACCTAAATCAAGAGAAAAATCGTCACTTTGCGGACTCTTCGGCTAAGTTTAAAAAAAATCTTAAACTTTGGAAGCTAACAGTGGACATTTTATTATTATAATCATGTTCTTAATAAAGAGCTGCAGGGGCAAGTGAACCCAGTGTCTGGGCGGGCGAGAGATTCTTCTCTCACCTTGAGCTGGCATTGGAGAGGATGAAATGGGAAGGAGCTTGGCTACAGAACTTGAAATCGACATCAGAGGTGGAAGGATGTAGAAATGATTTTGAAATACTTCACAGGCAGCAGTCTTCATTACCGGATGGGCTTTGCCTGCGATTGTGCTGTGATTTCTAGACTGTTGGGAAGGCCAATATGACCGAATTCATTGAGTCATTTGGCCGAGGGCCTGAGTCATTCCTCTTGCTGCTGTGCTATGATCAAAGGAGGTACAGAGACATCAGAGATGGGAGCTTAAACCTGTTCCTGGAGAGCTACTCTGGACTGGGGAATAATGAGTTGGCTTTTAAATCTCACCTGCTGTTCACTTGAGAACCCGGGATGAATAGTTATGAAATGCACAGATCTTTATGCTGTTACCTGATGCTGAAAATAGAACTAAATATTTCTAAGTGAACGGAATCATAGTCAAAACGGCCTGTTTTCTTTTGCAGTTTTGCTGTGTTCCTTTTGGTCCTGAGGGTTGTCTTTTTCAGTATTTGTATGATTTAATTTATCTTTGCAGAAACCTGCTCCACCCAAACCTGAACCTAAACCAAGAAAAACACCTGCTAAGGTAAGAGGTGCTCCCTCCCCCATGTTGGCCTTTTAAACAATGAGTAAATTATAATTCCATATCTAAAAATCATCCAAGGAGAGATCACATTTACCGATTCAGGCTCAATGTACGGCTAGAAAAGTGTCACCATTGTTAACAGTCTTTCGCAAAAAGCATAGAGCACAGTTTTATGCTTTACCAGGATTCAGTCAATAAAGGCAAAGGACGTCAGAGCGTGTTGCTCCGAGAAGCCTCATGCCCAAGAGGGGTTTGGTAGCAGCACGCAGTTCTTATGGCGGCTCGGAAGGCATGAGGCTGGGCCCTGGCCATTCAGCTGCCCGCAGCTCCAGGGGCTGGGGGAGGGGTTCTGACTTCCTATAACTGGTCTTAGGCTAGGCTGATGACTCATCGTACAATAATTAATGCTAGCCAATAATTAACATCCGCAAACATTCGTGTGGCTCTTCTACTATGCCAGACCCTGTTCTAATTGCTTTTCTTATGAAGCCTTCACATCAGTCCTACTGAGGTAGGTACACACACTCGCTTTTGCAAATGGGGAGACAAGCCCAGAATTATTAAGAAACTTATCCCTAAGAGCTTTTCTGTGCTCTGCCCTTCAGAGCACTGTTGTGAATTGTTTGAAACTACATGTATTGGGGGAGGGGGGCGCCTGGGTGGGTGAGTTGGTTAAGCTCTGCCTTCAGCTCAGATCATGATCCTGGGGTCTTGGGATGGAGCCCCACATTGGGCTTGCCTGCTCAGTGGGGAGCCTGCTTCTCCCTCTGCACCTCAGCCCGCTCATGCTCTCTCTCTCTCTCTTCACATGGGGCTTCATTTTCAAGCATTTTCTCAGCCGTCCCTCAAGCCCCATGTCCTCACGTGAGGTGTTTCTCTTGCTGGCTCCTTCCCTGGCTTCTGCCTCATCCTTCGGTTCCCACTGCCACTGCTCTTGACCAGCAGAACCACTTCTCTGTAGCGAGAGAGGAGGCCACTGAACAAATGCATGAGGAGAAGCCTCATCTTTTCCCCAGAAGAGAAAGTCAGTGGACCATCTAAGCAGCCCGTTAACATTCTCATAGAGCCTCTGTGTGCCTCACTTGAAGCCCTACAGACTTGGCTTCCCCTCTCCCCTCCCCGCCCCCGGCCCTGAAAGCCACCGTGTTGGCCATGGTTGCGCTCCGCCTCGTGTTTGGGCGAGGCTGATGGATTTTCCCTGACCTCACACCCTGTCTAACACGCTTTGTTTCCCTGTGCTCTGACCCTCTGTTAGAAAGAACCGGGAACAAAGATTAACAAAGGTGCTAAAGGGAAGAAGGAGGAAAAGCAAGAAGCTGGAAAGGAAGGTACTGCACCATCTGAAAATGGTGAAACTAAAGCTGAAGAGGTACTTGCCCTGAATACCTCCCGCTGATTGACTCAGTGTCTTAACAGAAATTGCTCAATGCTTCAGCCGGTGATAGCACGTTCATAATGTCTCTTCTTTATTGCCCGTAATGTTATTGCAGATCCACATCTCTCGCTCAACTGTTAATGTCTCAACCTCCAGAGGTACCCCACCCAGCACACTGTCAGTAAAGGGGCAGATTGAAACAGTGAGAGTTAAGGGTACAGTAGAAAATTCTGCATGTTTGCAGTGACTAGAAGCAGATAGTAGTGTGGTGTTTTTTTTAATCATGAACAGTGGGAGCTTGCAGGTAAAGCTTCTGTGGCCGTTTGAAAAGCAGAAAGCAATAAATGCAGCGAAGTGTTTGCGTACTGTATTCCTGCCTTGTCTGTTTTACACCCAGAGTTGAACTAGGTTTTGCAATAGAGCTACTAAAAAACAGATGTTCAAACCGTGTGTGTTGGCTGGGTAGACTTTTCTTTGGCTTCCAGTAGCTTCAATAGTAACTGTCTCTCTTTTTTTTCCCCCCTTTCTTTTTCACAGGCACAGAAAACTGAATCTGTAGATAACAAGGGAGAATGAATTATCGTGAAAAATTGGGGTTGATTTTATGTACCTCTCGGGGCAACTTTTAAAAGCTATTTTTACCGAGTATTTTGTAAATGCTAATTTTTTAGGATTCAGCTAGTTGGCATACAAAAATATATAAGGATGGACATTTTATCTTCTCATGGTTGTGCTTTTTGGAAATTTCCATCATTCTCAAGTGAAATAAATATCAGTTTGATATTGGAAGCTGCGTGTAAGATTGATTCAGCATTCCATGCGCTTGCTTTAAAAATCGAGTCCTGTGCAAACTGTGGTGTTTTTACTGTGCTTATTTAAATTTTTCACGCAGTTTTTCTAGAGCAATAATCAGTGGTGCTTTTGTACCTAGGTTTTATGTGGTTTTAATGAAACATGGATAGTTGTGGCCACCTGCTGACTATTTGTGGTTTAAAATAAAAGGTTTTCTTGCCTGCAAAGTACCTGCCTCTTAGTAGCGTCTTTACTAAACTTGGGCAGGGTTTCATTTTGCTGTTGCAGAAGACGTGAAGCATAGTTACAGTTTGTGCCGTAATGGTATCTCTAAGAAGTCAAACAGGATGATCTGTTAATTGTTGGGCCTTTAAAAATGTTATTATTTTAATAAAACCATCTATGAGTGCTAGCGTGGAAGGATTATATCTAAAACACTTGAGGCCAGAAGTGGTCAGCAATGATCACCATATGAGAAACTTAATAAAACACTACTTTTTAAAAGGTCTTTGTAAACAGAATAGAGTTCTCTTAAACCAGAGCTGGTGAAAAACCATAAACTAGGGCTGATCCTTGAAAATCTGTCACTTCGGGGGCACCTGGGTGGCTCAGTTGTTAAGCATCTGCCTTTGGCTCAGGTCATGATCCCAGGGTCCTGGGATCAAGCCCTGCGTCAGGCTCCCTGCTCAGTGGGAGGCCTGCTTCTCCCTCTCCCTGTGCCGCTCTCCCTGCTTGTGCACGTTCTCTCTCTCTCTCTCTCTCTGTGTCAAATAAAATTTAAAAAAAAAAAAAAGAAAATCTGTCACTTTCAAAATACACTAAGTCACATTTTACTAAAATACTTTCTCATTCATTGAGGACTTCACCACTTTGAAAACTCTTTATCCAGCATGACCACATTTTAGCCTTGCATCAGCCAGAGAAAGGAAGTGGCGTAGGTAATATTAGCACTCCTTTCTAGACTAAGAAATAGGGACTCAGATGTATATGCCTTCAGGAATGAGAAAAACCAGGATTCAGACCTGGTTTTTTGAATTTTAAACATAGCCTGTCTTGGTCTGTTCAGGCTGCTGTAACAAAATACTACAGTTTGGGTGTCTTATAAACAAGAGAAACTAGGGACGCCTGGGTGGCTCAGTTTGTTAAGCAGCTGCCTTCAGCTCAGGTCATGATTCCAGGGTCCTGGGATCGAGTGCCGCATTGGGCTCCTTGCTCGGCGGGGAGCCTGCTTCTCCCTCTGCCTCTGCCTGCCACTCTGCCTGCTTGTGCTCTCTCGCTGTCTCTCTCTCTGACAAATAAATAAATAAAATCTTAAAAAAAAAAAAAAAAAGAGAAACTTATTTCTCCCTGTTCTGGATACTGGGAGTCCAAGCTCAAGGTGTTAAGCATGGTTAGGTGAGGGCTGGCTTCCGGGTTGTAGCCATCTCACTATGTCCTCCCATATCGGAAGGGGCTAGGGAGCTCTTTGGGCCTTCTTTCTTAAGAGTAGTAATCCCACTCATGAGGGCTCCACCTTTGCGGAAGCGCCTCCCCAAGGCCCCACTTCTTAATGCTATCATCTCTGGGGGGTAGGATTTCAACATAGGAACTTGGGTGATCACAAACATTCCGACCATTTCAGGGTTCTCTTTCTGGAGGGACATAGGAGAGCCGGGAACAGAGGAATTACTTCATAAATGTAATTTTTTTTTTTTTATTTCTTTGCATTCCTGAGAAGTTTGGAAACCGCATGAGCACCCCAGGAAAGCTGACTTCTAGGAATCCTCTTAGATGAAGACTTGACTCTTTTAAGATGGAAAGTAGCGCCTGCACTGCTCAGGACTCTTGCAACAAGGCCGTGTTTCCTCGGGGCCTTAGCTTATAGTGGAGGGCTCAGAACTTGTGTAATTGTCCCAAGTCTGTTGTGAGTCGACTCATTTACCTGCCATATTATATACAGAATAATCTTGTGCATAGTTGTTTTTGGCTTCTGATTATAAAATGTACTTTAATTTGTGTTGGACATGCTGGACACCACTTTGACCCAAAGGAAAATAGCTGGTATCCTGTGAATACTTCACAAAAATATTTTCCATGTACAGTCAGTACACAGTTGAACTATATTGCTGGCTAGCTTCCAGTTAACAAATGCAGTATAAACTTCACTTTGTCTACTTTTTAGACAATGACAAACATGCTACAGGTGATTTTTTTTTTACTAGACATAATAATAGTACATAAAGAGAGACGTCAAAGTCTTCCTTTCTCCTCTTGTGTCCTAGAGGTAACACCGCACACCGTTTTCTCTGTGTATATATGTGTATATATATGAACATACATGTACACACACATATGTACATGTCATTTTTATGGGAGAAAATATTATATACATTTTGTTTGCAACTTATTAAACCAGTGATTTCGAGATAAAGATTATTTCTAATACTTCAGTGCTGCCAATGATAATGTAGTAAACCTTCTTGTGTACAAAGCTTTTGCCTACTTAGATATTTCTACTCAACTAAATAATTTCCTGGAAGTGGAATGTCTGGATCGAAGGGAATGTATATTTGATATTTTGACTGTTGCCAAAAAGTCGTACCCATCCATTTCCATCAACAGCATATAAATGCCATCTTTTCTTACCTTTGCCAGCACTCTTATTATTTGGTCATAGTAAATGAAAAATAATGCCTCTACTTTAATTTTAGATTTATTACTAGTAAAATTGAACTTTTCATATATTTAATGGTCATTTGGATTTCTTCTGTGAATTATGAGGTTTTTCTGCTTTTCTGTCAGGGATCAGTGTATTTTAATCATTTGTGAAAAAATATCATTCACAATGACCATCGAAGCTATTACTTTTACTCAAATACACAAAGATCAGGGATTCTTAGGTCATTGGTATGTGTCTGTTAAAGTTTATGTGTATTGGGGCACTTAGGTGGTTCAGTTGGTTAAACATCCAACTCTTGACCTTGAGCTCAGGGTCATGAGTTCAAGCCCCGCATTATTAAAAAATAAAGTTTATGGGTATTATCGTTATCATATTAACAAAGTGAGGAAATACTGTAGGGCAGACAACTACCAAAATAACATAAGAACCCCAATTTGGTTCCCCAAATTTGATCTGATGGATACACTGCCTGCAAACAGACGGAAATTTTGGTCATACCCATGACTGCCACATCGCTTACCCCAGCAGTGAATTTATACATGTTAGAAAGTGGCCTCCTTCTCCAAAACACCTGTCTGCTAATCTGATGGAAAGTCATAACCCTATGAATCTACAATGACTCTGAGTTATTGCCATCCCCTGTAGTTAAGCAATGCGCTGCTTGTATGATCTTACGTGCTAGTCCTAATATTCTCCCTGGAGTTGGCCCCACGGATTGTGGTAGAATAACAGTGAGCTCAGAGACAAGTGGCCCGAAATTCTCATTTTTAGGTTATGTGAAAAGATAATCTGAAAGGCAAGATCCATTGTTCCAACAATAGGTGAACTATTCCATAAAATCTTGAATGTGCATTTACATAATTAAGGAATTTGAAACAAAGGCTTTTTTTCCTGTCCCCAAATTTTAGGGGACTTTGCTCTTGGCTCAAGGTACAAGTGCTACCCTTTTGCCAATCCTAGCAGGCAGAAGGAAGTCATCTCAACTTTTAGCTTGTGCTAAAATGTCTTCTGAATGCTTTTCACTTAATCATGAGTTCCAAGTTTTTGTTATTATTTTCTATTTATTATTTTATTCAGAACATTGATTTAAATCTCCCAGAATAATTTTAATGATTAAGACAATAAATAGTTATAATTTGTTTAATGCCCTATGATAAGTACAGAAATTAATTTGGGAGA
This sequence comes from Potos flavus, assembly GCA_028534135.1. Classification (NCBI taxonomy): domain Eukaryota; kingdom Metazoa; phylum Chordata; class Mammalia; order Carnivora; family Procyonidae; genus Potos; species Potos flavus. The sequence continues at coordinate 70,504,263 of CM052886.1, forward strand.
AAACTTGTGAATTCTGTGTTATTTTAATGTTCTCATCCCCGAGTAAAAATGAATCCAATTTTCCAATGCCACATAGAGCTCAGGCTTATTTAAAACTGCAAAGGGAACTTTTTGGTTATCTCTCCTTCATAGGAGAAGAGAAAGCCTTTGAAATCCAAGTTTTAAAATGATATTTATATGTAGGCTTCATGACTTTGACTGAAGCAATGGTTTATTAGGTATGACACCAAAAGTACAAGAAACCAAGTAAAAAATTAGCATCACAAAAATTCAAGAAAGAAAAAAGCCACAGAATGGGTGAAAATATTTGCAAATCATATCTGATAAAGATCTCATGTCTAGGATATGTAAAGAACTCTTAATGATTCAAAATAAACACTGTTTTAAAATAATTTTAAGATGGGCAAAGGATTTGAAAGCTGTTTCTCCAAAAATGTACATCAATAGCCAATATGCAAAAGAAAGGATGCTCAACAATTAGTACTTAGGAAAATGTGAACCAAACCATTACAAGATACCAATTTACATGCACTAGGATGACTTTAAAAAATGGAAAATAGTAAGCGTTGGAGAGAAAGTGGAGAAATTAGAGCCCTTTTCATTGCTGGCGAGAATGTAAAATGATGCAACCTCTACAAAAAACAGTTTGGAAGCTCCTCAAAATGTTAGAGTTACTGTATGACCCAGCAGTTCCACTCCTAGATATGTACCCTAAACTTTTGAGAACAAACGTTCACACGAAAGCTTGTACATGAAAATGTATAGTAATGTTATTTATAACAGGCAAAAACTGGAAACAATCCTAATGTCCATTAACTGATGAATGCATAAACAAAACAGACTAAGTATATCCACACAGTAGAAAATTACTCGGTCAAGAAAAGGACTGAAGTACTGATATGCTACCACATGGATGAACCTTGAAAACACCATGCCAAGTGAAAGAAGGCAGTCACCCAGAATCACTGATTTTATGATGCCATCTATATGAAATGTCCAAAATGGGCAAATTCATAGTGGTAGAAACTAGATACATGGTGACCAGGCACTGGAGGCAGGGGGAAGTGATGATGAACCTTGAAAACACCATGCCAAGTGAAAGAAGGCGGTCACCCAGAACCACTGATTTTATGATGTCATGTATATGAAATGTCCAAAATGGGCAAATTCATAGTGGTAGAAACTAGAAACATGGTTACCAGGCACTGGAGGCAGGGGGAGTGAGGAATGGCTGCTACTAGGTACAGTTTCTTTTTTGGAGTGATGACAATGTTCTGGAGTAGTGGTAATGGTTGCACAACCTTTTAAATATACTGAAAACCGCAGACATGTACCCTTAAAAAATGATGTTTGCAAGGCTGCTATAAGCACAGGACTTAGAATCAGGAGCTCTGATTTTGAATCTCAGCACTATCTCTTGCTAATTGTGTAAAACCCGATAGGTCATTTAACTTCTGCCTCTCAATTTCTCATCTTCAAAATAGAATTAATATCTGTTTGACAAAGCTGCTAGGCTCAAATGAGACAGTCACAAGGAAATCACTTAGTGCAGTACCTAAAATACAGTAGGTTTTCCATAGATGCCAACTGAACTGAAATCGGAAGAAAACAAATGAGCAGGGTAGGCTTTGATAATTGTATATCATGTATGTTCGTTTTAGGCAGTCAGCCTTCAGTCAGTCTCCTTTGAACAGTGCAAAAGGAAGAATTATGTTCCACTTAGAAGCCATTATAGTGTAATGGTTAAACTTACGAACTCTGAAACCAGACTGCCTGGGTTCAAAACCTTTTTGTTACTTACTTGCTGTGTGACCGTGGACAGATTACTCAAGTCTCTCTATACTCTGTAGATCTTAGAGTTCCCATATGTAAATGGAAATAAAAATAGAACCTACTGTATAGGGTGTTATAAATGTTAATGGTACAAAGTAAGTGTTCAGGAAGTACTATATTTGGTCAAAACATGGAGCAGATGAGATGTTAGGTCCTTGAAGGAAGGGATCATTGTCTCATTCTCCTTTGTGACACATAGTAGAGGCCCAATGACTGTGATCTTCCAGATACAGGGAAGAACCAAGTTCAGGGCTGTTACCATTGCTATATCCATCTCCAAATTAAGCTAATTGGATGGTGTAACTCAAATATACAAAACAATTCTGGCCAGTCTTCCTTGAAATTAATATAAAAATTAAACCATCTTTATTTCATTTAGTTTGTATTTAAGCTAAAGCCTTTTAAAACACCACTACCATAACTTTAACAACATTTTTCTGTTGGCTGTGGTATTATTCTTATAACAATACCTGTTTAAGCTGTGTACTCACATACTTTTAATTAAGACCCAGCTTCACTTTTCTAGAAAAATACGCCACAATATGTAATACCTTTATTTCTGGATCACAAAGCACTTAACAATTAAACAGGGAATATTCACTTAGAGATAAATACACCTGGACCTAGGTTAATGGGTCTTGTTGAGTTCCTTGAAGCCAAATCATCAGCTCTGAAGATGAGAAGAATCCCTGAGGTCATCTAGTTGCTCTCTGATGTGCCTTAGATTCCCTTTTATAACAGGACAAGCAAAGAGTTCCTCAGACTTCTATCTGGTCATAAAGGGTTATCCCTCAAACAGCTCTGAGACTTAGAAAGTACTTTCTTATTGTTGAGCCAAGGTACACCTTTCACTAGGTCTGGGAACACATAGAACCAACTGATCTTCCCCCAGCAATCCCTCAAACATCTAAAAACAGCTGTTCTACTGCCTCAGAAACACCTTGTTCTTTCTCACATATCCCTTATGGATTATGTCATAGGACATAGACCTTTTTTAAAAATGTAATGCATTTAAATTAGTTTCATAAATTCAGATGGTTGAGAAATGGAAGCAGAAAATTTTCAAAACAATGACATTAGATTGAACTATATGAAATGCCTATCTTCTCTTCTCCTATAGACCTTCAAAAACAGTGATTTCTTATGGTCCAACCTATACTTTTCCTCATTTTTCCACCCTTTTGGAAGCTTGATTAGTGAGTTCATCCTGATCTCTAATAAGTATGTTTACAGGGCAAAGGCGCTTCAGGAACTGCACCAAATACTTTCTTCCAGATTTATCCATTCATCAAAAATATATTGAACATCTAAATGCTGGGCATTTTGCTAGGCATTAGGGGTTCAGTGGTGAGAAGGTCAGTGTCCCTTACTCTTAAGGAGCTTAGAATCTAGTGAGGAAACCAACATTAATTACTTAGTAACACAAATGTGTATTTACAAGAGCCATTACAGAATTCTAATCACTTCATGGTAAACCTTTCATGTAGTGCCTCTAATGGACTCCATTTTGAGAAAGATGTTAGCCACAAACGAACCCACAAAAAACTAACTCACTGAATCGCATTTTTAAAGTATTAATTCACCTGGTTGCTCTAAAGTGCCTGTGAAAAATGACAGTTTGGGCTTGGTATAATAAATGTTTAGTTGCTCTTCCAAGAAATAATTGGTCCTGAGTACTTCTCATGGCTTTTCCACTGATGTCTTTTTGACTAAAAGACTCCAGTCACTTAAATCACTGGTAGACTTTGAAGGACTTGACAGGTAAAACAGATTTTTGAAAAAATGGAGGATGAGAAGAGAATGGTCTCAGAGTTGGGAATCACAGAACTGGATTGGCCTTTGTGGGCACCTGATGTAGCTTTCCTCTTAGAGCCAAGTCTCCTTTGAATTCTAAAACAATTGCTTTTTTTTTTCCTGCAGTTTTTAAGATCTTTTACTAGTAGGCTCCAAATCAGAAAAAGAGGATTTAAAAAATATATGTTTACTTTTTGTGATGGAATTCAACTTAAGAAATTGGTAATGAATGGGGCGCCTGGTGATTCAGTTAAGCGTCCAACTCTTGACTTAGGCTCACGTCATGATCTCAGAGTCATGAGATCGAACCCCAAGTTAGGCTCTGCACTGAACATGGAGCCTGCTTAGGATTCTCTCCCACAGCCCTGTCTCTCCTTCTCTAAAAAAACTAAAGAAATTTTAAAAAAAGAAGTTGGTAATGAATCATACTCTTAAAAACTGGTTTACTGAGCACGTACAAAGTCCCAGGAGCTGCTCTGACCTAGTGACTGTTAGGCAGCTACAGTGTTCTGAGCACTTTGCTACAGGAGTACTAACAAACCCAAAAAGAGATGTGAATTTTGGCTTTGCTCTTAGAGATAAAACAGGCCTTGGCTGTATGCGTTACCAGATTTTTTTTTTAACAAGAAGTTGAATAGTGATTCTTCAAAACTGACCTTCAATAAAATGCTCCATTAATCAACAACTGTTGAATGTCTACAACGTGCCCCATGGTGGATAGCAACAAAAGGAAACTTTACTGACCTTTTCTGTCACAATGAGTTGCTTTTCCTCTGGATTCTTATAGCACCCTTCCTGACCTATATTTCGTACTTATTTTATTTGTCTGGTACTGTAAAATGATGTTTCCTGGTCTATTTCCTCAAGTAGAATTTGAGCATCTGGAGGCAGGGAGTTTTTCATCCTTATTCTCCGAAGCACGTAACTGGTGTTCGGTACATAGTAGTTACTTAATGAATGTTCATCGAAATGTTTAGGCGGACCAAATCAAAAGTCCAAACTGTACTTTCCACTTTCAAAGTACTACTGACCAAAAAGGAAGGCAAAACTATGGCACATAAAAGAGGAAAAAAGACTCTACAATAGTAAGTGTTAAATGTGTACAGTTCGGAACTATCTTGAGTGGCTGTGGGAAGGTTCAATGGTGGGGAGAGCGTAGAGGCTCTTGATTTCTTAAGGAGGCCTGGGTGAGTCAAAGAGGAGCAGGAGGACCTGTCAGACAAGGGAACAGCCTTTAAGAAGGCTAGTGTCAAATATATCTGGAATAGGTTCATCTCCCAAAACTATGTTTTGGATACCTGAATAAGTTGATTCACCATTGCCTGCTTCCATTTCCTCTGTAAGATGATTGGTTCGGATTTGATTAATGGCTTGTAAAGCCATTTTTAAAGCAGTAAGATACCAATAATTCTCTTGATAGTGGTGGGGGAAACTGGAGGGGGTGTATGACTCACCCTCTTGACCATCACCTCATCCCTTGGGACAGCTCCTAATGTTCATTGACTGAGCCCATGGAACACAATTTGAAGACTATTGAACCAAGGGATCTCTGAAGGCCTGGGTGACAGGGTGACTCCTCCTCCCAGCTGTCACTATGCGTGAAAGACAGGGATACATGATGACTGGAGTAGAGGGTTGATGGTGGGAGGCAGAAAGAACTGAGACTAGGAACATAAATCACTCAGCACTGTGCCTAGCACATAGTAACAACTCGGGAAATGTGATGTAAATGTATGGGGGAATGTGATAATGCAGGCTAGGAATGTGAGATCTACATGGTCATGGAAGCACTGAATGGCAGTAACAAGTGTTTGGACTTGATTAAGCAGGAAACACGGAGCCACTCTGGATTCTTCTACAAAGAAGAGACACGATGAGTACAGTGTCCAAGGAAGAGGAGTCTGGCAATTAACTGGGTCCTTCAATTATCCCATATTTTCCCTTTAATTAGACTATAGTCTGGACATTGCATTTTACAGAATTATTGTTAGTTTTTTAAGGTGTAAAATGGTATAGTTATTCTTAGGAAATGTATGCTGAAGTGTTTTAAGGATGAAGGGTTGTGATAACGGCATTTTCAAATAATTCAGATGCATACACACATATGTATACGTATATCCATCTACAAAGATACAACAACTATGGCAAAATATTAATGATCAGATCTAGTGGTTGGTATACAGGAACTCCTTGTATTTTTTTCTGTATGCTTGCATATTTTCATAATAAAAAGTTGGAAAAGAAGGGGAAAACAATGTTTTTCTTTGATCTTCATACAGGAGAAAGAGAACAATTAATAATGATAATCAATAATGATACTCACACATTAGGAGAGTACTTACTCTGTGATGGGTTGTAAGGTAAAAAAATTGGCCTGACCCAAAGCTCCTGAGAAGTAACCTTTAAACTATTGGAATATCCCAAGTGATAGAAGTGTTTTCATTATTCCCGGTGGGCGCCATGGGCCATGGGTATCAACCCAAACTGGGGTGGGAGGGATGAGGTGGAAGACTGGAGACTGATGGGCAATCAGTCAATGGGCAATCAATCAATCAATCATGCCTCTGTAATAAAGCCCCAATAAAAACTGGACACCAAAGCTCTGGTGAACATCCCAACTTGGCAGCATTCCATGAGTATTATCACACATCAATATCAGAAGGGTAACACACCCTGAGTAAAATGGAAGCTTTGCCTTTGGCTCTACCCTATGTGGCTTTTCCTATAGCCTTTTCTAATTTAGACCCTTTCCCTTAATAAATCATAACTATGAGTGTAACACACTTTCAGTGAGTTCTGTGAATCCTTCCAGTTTTATCACATTATCAACCCTGGAGTGGTTTGGAGAACTCCTTGAACTTGCAGTTGGTCTCAGAAATGAGGACAGTCTTGGGGATCGTACACTTAGACTTTGCAGCTTGGCCAACACCAAGCTCAGACATTCTTCTTAGTACTTTTGTGCAAATATTTAATATTCATAGCCTAAGCATGAATGAATTGCAGTAGGACCTATAATTTGGCCAATTTCACAGATAAAGAAACCTAGAAACAGATAACTAATTTGCCCAAGATCATACAGTGAGGAAATGCCAGAACTGGAATTTAAACCCTGGTAGGCCATGCCAGAGCTAGTGCATCTTGTTGATAAGGAAACAACTCTCCATAAATCTCCATCAAGAATAAAGAATAAAGTGAAAAGAATTCCAGAGTACATAGGTCCAGGGAGCAATGTAGGTTGAGTCCTGTGTCCTCATTCTCTAACTGCAGAAATGTAAAATAATAATAATGGACCTTCAGAATGAACGCCCTGAGGCACAGCAAGACACTGCCCCGAAAGAAAGATTCAGTGATGTGTAATACTACCCACTTTGTTTTCTAAGGCCATTAAGTGAACTAATTAATTTTATAAAAGAGTCCAAGAGTTCTAACAGAATGGGCTTTCTCATAAACTTTCCCCTTATCCGAGCAGCAAGACCTCCACATTCTCTGACCATTCTAGTTAATAGGAAGCCTGCTGTAAAATTTCAGTGGCATGGAAAAAATGCTTTAACAGAGAGAGCAGTCCCACACCTCTCTCCACTAATTGATAGTTGACAATAATCCAAATCTAAATGACATGCGCTTCAGAACTCAAAAATAAGAATGGCAAAAATTTCAATACCCTAAAGAAATTATATGAGGAAAGATCTAATAAGTGAGGCTCCTATATACTCTTCTTTTGCAAAATTCAAAATGCTCCAATAGGAAAGGTCTAATTTTAACAAACCACAAATTCCAAGACTCTGCAAGCACTTGGGTAATTTTGTAAATCAACTAGCTGAATATGCGTTAAATTTTAACCAAACTGTTACAAAAGCTTCCAGACAAATGGTACTGTACAGGTGCAAGCAAAAAGTGTGAATGACTCTCTGCAGTAGTCACCAAAGTTGGGCATTTGCTCGTTGAATATGTGCATTGATGTGTGAACAATGCCCTTACACAGGTTGTGAGGATGCTATTCTTCTCTTGCTGCCCCAAAAAGCCTGGAGGTAAGCAATTCACTAGTGGGGGAAAAATTAGGCAATGCCAAGAGTACATAAAAACAAGAGAGATCCAAGAGATTAAACCTCTGGTGCTGCTTTATTCTGCTAACTGGAGCCTAATGGCCAAAAGAATCTCTTAAGAGGTTTTAGTTTGTACCCCTCTATGGAATTCCGTAAGTGGCTTATATTTCATCTAAAACATAAATTCCGCAACTCCAAACAATGTGTCTTGAGATTATGCCTTGCTCTGATCTCTACTATAATCCTTTTCCGATTTTTCCGATCATTAAAAAAATTTGATTCTAAAACATAATTACGTACGGTCCTGAAACCTTATGTAGGAAAAAGAGAAACAAAACAAAGAACAATAAAACACACACACACATCACCATAAGAAAACAGGAAACGGTGTTTACATGTTCTCTCATCTGTAAAATGAAATAAAGTGCCTACAGCGTAGGGATGTTGTGAAGATGAAGCGAATTAATATTTTTAAAGGGCTTGGGACAGTACCTGGCACATAGTAAGCTATATAACTTTGTTTAATACAATTTTTTAACACAGGCAAAAGAAACTTTTCAGGCACAGGAAGAATAAAGTGAGTGAATATCAGAAACCTGGCTTTGTCCTCCTTATGAGTAATTAAGTACCATGAGGCTGCTCTAGAGACAGAGAGAATTGAGGTGCAGTGGGAGAAATCTGTTTCCAGCAAGTCTTAGCTAAGTGTGTTATTCCTTGGTTTATTTTCATTATATGAGTTTTTTGATTCTGCATACTTTGAAGTTTGCCTCAAGGGAAAAAGTTGAATTGGGACTCTTTGTGACTAGAATCTTTGGCCTGGAAGGTTGGCACCTTCATCTGTTTCTCATGCCAAGCCTTTGAGATTCTGTTCCCGTTCCAAAAGCTGACAGGAGCTTCCTTGCAAGTTTTTCTAAAAGAAATGAATGAGACTAAACTCCAACAGATTTCTGCCTTTATGGACCCTTAACTAGCTAATTAGCTTGGTGAATTAGCAGTACGAAGGCCAGAATGCAGAGTGCTGCAGGCCCCAGCGCTGGGAGTGGAGACATGGGAGGCCCCACGGATCACGAAGCGAGACCAGTCCTACGGCCAGTGGGGGCCACTCAAGAAAGTCTGCCGTGAAAAGGCTGAAGAAAAGCTGCTGCCATCTTTTGGCTGATTGCATAGGAACATGGATTTTGAACTATGAGCCATGCAAATTTACATCCAGAAAAAGGTTTTGTGATGCCAAACCCAGTGAGCATAAGATATTACATCATTTCTACTTTGGGGGTGAAAAAAAGAAGGACAATTTTAAGGTGGTTCTGAGTAGCTCTTTTCCCTCCCCAAAGGGAGAGAGAAATGACTGACAATGGAAAGTGTCATTAAGCAGTGACAGAAGGGACTCAGGTTAAATGCAAAGAAGAACTTCCAGGCCTTCTTAGAACAGTTGTACCAGACCCATCCACTTTGTATAACAAATATTTGTTAACATCCCCTTTATTATACTGAACTAATGCTTATAGATAATATACCTGTAGGTATAATTTTAAAAACTCAATATACTGGGATGCTTGGGTGGCTCAGTCGGTTAAGCGTCTGCCTTCAGCTCAGGTCATGATCCCGGGGTCCTGGGATCGAGTCCCACCTTGGGGGGGTGGTCCTTGCTCAGCAGGGAGCTTGCTTCTCCCTCCACCTGCTGCTCATACTCTCTCTCTCTCTCTCTCTGGCATATAAATAAATAAAAATCTTTAAAAAAAAAAACTCAATATATTGCTCTCACTGCACAATGCAGAAGAACTTTAAAGAAATTTGTAATAAACTATTTCTATATGTAAATGTTCAATCATGACGTAAGAAGACATAATGGAGTAGATGCACAAAATAAGTTTATATGTAAGAAAAATAACACATATTCAGTGAATGAGCAACATACTTCCCTTTTACTGGAAACTTTGCAACCGGGCTTAAACATGTTTATAGTATGTGTGGAATCACCAGGCCACAACAGCTGCAGTTGCCCAGGACTCAAATACTCCAGTGGCATTGCAGTTGGTGATGTGGTTTTCTGAAATGGTGCACAACACTTGTTAAAGCTCCAACCTAGGCACAATGTTTAAAACTGTGCAAAAGGTATTCAGAATATTCAGTGTGTAGGGGCGCTGGGTGGCTCAGTCAGTTAAGCCTCGGACTCTTGATTTCGGTCATGATCTCAGGGTTATGAGATTGAGCCCCGCATGAGGCTCTGTGCTGGGGGTGGAGCCTGCTTAGGAGCCTCACTCTCTCTCTGACCCTACCCACCACCATCCCCCTCTCTGAAACACACACACATACACAAAGAAACTTATGAGCACTTATGAGCAGTAGGGACGTGAATGTCCAGTGGGAACATGAGAAGGTCGTAGGAGATGTAGGACGATGCTACGCCTCGATGCTATGATGTGTGGGACTGTTCACGCATTGCAGGATGTACAGCATCCTGGGTCTCTGCCCAGAAAATGCCAGTAATTTCCTCCAGACCTGTCTCAGCCACCTCCCAGCTTCTGGTCATTGTGACATTCTGGACATTGTGACAACTAATGATGACTCCGCAAAAGACCAGAATACCCTCTGAGGGCATGGGATGGCCTCCGTTAAGAAACACCAGTCTAGAACCTTAGTAACCTCTCAATAAAGTCAGGATGGGAACGAATCCGGATGTGAGGTCAGGTCCTAAGGGGTGGGGCCTCGCTCCGGTTTGGGGCCTGAGGGCATGGAGGGTGCAAGGTCACAAATAAGCTTCCTTCTCTGTGTTTCTCCATTCCAACTTTTTAATTTTAGTGTACTTTCTTTTTTTAAATCAAATGTTTGAAAAGCCAAGTAGTACCTAACAGTTAACCTGCCACACACTTCTCCATCAAGCCCTTTCCCCAAAGGCATACACGTTCAGATATTTCCTCTGGTATTATGCATCCATAATTCTAAATAATGTATTTTTCTCTCCCTAGGGATTGAGATTTTAAATCATAATATTTTAAAATTTAGACATAATTATAACATATTATAATTATATATAATGTTACATATAATATGTAATTAAGTATAACTATAATATAACCTATATATTATAATAATACATATTAAAATCATTTATAATCATAAATGTTATCTATTGGCTTTCGAGTAGGGAATATAAGCTTTCACGGCATATGTACAGCATATATTAAAATTAAGCTACTTTCATATAGTGTTTTCAAGTTTACAAGTGAGTTTGCACATGCATCATTTCATGTGATATCCTCACAGAAGTTGTTTTTTTTTAAAGATTGTATTTATTTATTTTAGAGAGAGTGTGAGTTTGGGGGGAGGGGCAGAGGGAGAGGGAGAGAATCTCAAGCAGACTTTGCTCTGAGGGCAGAGCCCTATGTGGAAATCAATCTCACAACCCTGAGATCATGACCTGAGCCAAAATCAAGAGCTGGGTCTTTAACCCACTGAGCCACCCAGGTGCCACCCAGGTGCCCCATCCTCACAAAAGTTTTGATTGGGATGCTGTTACTGTCATTCTCATTTAAAAGATGGAAAATTGGAACACAGATAAGTCATATATCCAAGATGTTGACTATAACATAGCAAAAACAGGACTAGAGCCCAGAATGTTTGCTTTTTAACAGTTTGGAACTGTTATGTTCCACCTTGCTTCAACAGCTTATTTGTCTGTGGAACTATTCTGCTTAGATTTTTTTTCTGGCAGAAACTCCTTCAAAGCCATGTTCCAACGGTACAAGTTTCTTCCTGAAACTTGACTGACCCTCCCCAGGCAGATTTTTTCTCTGTGTATCCCCAGGACTTTGCCCATGCTTCCGTCATAGCACTCATCACAATGAATCGGAAGCTGTCCTTTTCACCCTGCCTGAAGTTGGATCATGACCTCATCAAACCCTTGGGCAGGTCCTACTTCCTCTTTTTGTCCCCAGAACCTGGCAGGTTGTCAGGCACATGGAAAGTGCTGGTTATCCAGGAACGTGAAGAGGCATCTTTGTGCTGGGACCTATGCTAAGTGGTGAGGGTACACGGGTGACCAGAACAGGACACATTGACTGGTTTCCAAGCCTCCAGTTTAGTAAATATGTGAATGCTTGAGTGCTACTTTCTGAAAGGATAGAAGAGAAATGATTTCAAGAGGAAAGCCACACAGAGATTCAAGTCCTCTCAGATTTGGCTTGCTTTGCACCTTAAAACTTAAAAGATTAGCCAAAACAGACTGCAAGAGATATGTATGGAGGACAAACTAGATTCATAAGGAAATGAAGCTCTTGGGAGAGGAATGGAGTTAACAAAAGAGGAGGTCAGTAAAGGTATGTTCTTCAAGAACAAAGATGAAAAATGATTTTTGGTGAATGGAAGCGATTTATAAGTAAGGCCAACAGAAGTTTACATTAATTGAGGTGGGAAATTATAAATTTGTGGATTGATATTTCATCTGGAAGAATTTTGAATAGCTTTAACAATAGAGAAAATATCTTTGGCTTGCTAGGTGGTCAGGGAGAAAGAAGAAGAGGAACGATGTAAAGAGATAAGCCTTCAGTGCCAATATGATAAGAGAAAAAGAGTAAGATTTAGCAATAAATTAGTAATGGATATGAAATTGAGGGAGTTTATAAAGTTATCAAATCAAATGATATTGAGAAATTATGAAGGAAAGAGAGGAGGCTCTGTAGTGGGGGGAATAATTTTTTCATTGTCCAGTTGACTAAGAAGTGATGGTGATGAACACCTAGTAGAAATTATAACATGTTATATGTAACATACAGGTTATATCCATAAGTGCTATTAAAAGTTATTTGAGTTGACAATCATACATTTCTTTCCTTTTTCAGCCTAAGAAGGAAAATACCCATATTAACTTCGGTAAATAACACAGTTGCAAAAAAGATATTTGGGGAGTACTCTCTTGGCCAAATACTCTAGTTCAAAGAAAGAGTTGACTATTTTTAAAGAATAATAATAAAAGGCGTAATAGTAGATACATACATGTGCTAGGCCTTGACACAAACTTGTCCTAATATTCTGCAAAGTTTTAGTGAGAAAAGTAAAGCAGCTTTCCTTTGGTCACATAATACAGCTCTATAGGGGGCGCCTGGGTGGCTCAGTCGGTTAAGCGTCTGCCTTTGGCTCAGGTCAAGATCCCAGGGGCCTGGTATGGATCATGGCATCTGGCTCCCTGTTCAGTGGGGAGCCTGCTTCTCCCTCTGCCACTCCCCCTGCTTGTGCTCTGCCAAACGAATAAATAAACTCAAAAAAAAAAAAAGCTAATAGATCTGCTGTGCCAGGCACTATGCTAAGCACTTTATATATATTATGACCTCTGATCTTTATAATAAATCTAAGGAGAAACTGTTATTCTTATTTCATTGATGAAGAAACAGGAACTTAGGAATAATTCTTGCTCAAATTTGGTAATAAAAGTTATAGGAAGAATCTCATTGAAGTCCGCCTGGTTCCTCTCTTCCATGTGGCAACCAACAATTCTTCATTGACAATACGATGCCTATCAGTTCTGCAAGGGCGTCCATGTAAAAATGAATTATAACTCCCAGAAAAAGCTAGTTACACAAGCTCTCTTTGGTCAAGAAATCATAATCATCATTATCATCATCATCCTCATTGATGACAAACATCTGCCATTCTCAAAAAGAAGCCACTCAGTTTTCATTAATGATATTGAGTCGTGTAAATTCCTCACACACGGCAAGTTAATGGCCACTTCAGATTCAAAATAGGGGCTCAATAAAAGGAAGAACAGAAGAAGCTTATTCTTGTGGCTTCCATGCGAAGCATGTATTAAAAAGGTAATTTATAAGAAAGGTGGACTGAATGAATTTCAGTTTGAAATAATGAATGTTAAATTAGGCTTTTAAAGCTTAAAAGAAGTTTTGGAGTGACCAAGTGTAATTTTATTTTGTTCCACATTTTCTTCTTTTATATTAGCATTTGTTTTAGAAGAGCCAGTTATTTATCTTTAGCTGGCTTCTGAAACTAAACAAATGGATTTAAAAGGAGAGAGTGTTAATAAAATACCGCTGCTCCTTATGCATTTGTATCTCCAACCACGACACCCTCATGGAGTCCAAGAGCTAAAGAGTAGTGGGGGTTATGCCCTTTCCGGACCAGGTGAAATGGCAATTAGTGGTGTAATGGGGTCAGCAGAGGGCCAAATAGCTTTTCCTGAATTCGCATGTGAAAGGAATGTGGCCAAATTAACTGTGTCTGACTAAACTCTACTTTATTTGCTGCTGGTGACATATTGCTAGAACCAGATTCATCTCTAAAAATGGAACTCTTCGGGGATCCTTGAAGAGTTCATTTCACCTTCTTGGTCATTACTCTGCCGAATAATAAAACTCGCAGGTATCGAGTACTTATGTATATGGGGCTTCAGTGCTTTACATCTATTATTTCGTTCTTACAATAACCCTATGAGATATTGATTCCACCAGGATTCACTCCAAAAAAACAAAACAAAACAAAACAAAAAAGAGGAACCACTCTAAATATTTTAAGCAAGGTGGGGTTAATACAGGGAATCGCGTGTTTACAAAATTGTTAGATGGGCTGGAGGAGTAGGTTCTAGATGGGGCCTCCAGAAGTAATTCCCAGAGAAATACAGAACTGGCCTACTAGGAGAGCAATTACCTTCCCAGTCACTGAAGCTAGTAAATTTACAAACCATGTCCCAGAACAGGAATCCAAATTCAAAAAGCTGCTACCACTGCCACAGCTTTTGACACCCAGGCAGCTGGAAAAAGAATATTGGAGCCCTGCTGCAGATAAAGACTCACACCTCCGGCATTTTTCTTGCCAGCCGTAAAATGGCCAAGTGAGAGGAGAGGAGGGCCTCCTCGTGTCTGCCTTCCAAATTTCAAACAAATCCATCTAAATGGATGGGACCAAAATCCCAGCCAAACCTCTAGCTGCGAAGGAGTTTGAGAAATGCAGAATTTTAGCTTTTCAACTTCTGCAAGAGAAGAAGGACCCAAGGACTGAGGTAGAATACGAGCAAGGAGAGCCACATCATTAGTCCAGGTGGGGACTGTATTACCATCCTTGGGCCCGCTTTGAATAAATAAGGAAACTGAGGAACAGGGAATGAAGCCAATGGCCTAAGAACACCAAGGCAGTCTTCTCAAGAGCCTGTGCTCCCAAACCCAGGGCTTTACGGCCTCCTTGTAGTCCAGTTGTGGTCCCTTGTGCACAGAGGCTAAATGAAAATTCCAGCAACATTGCTCACCAAAGTGAAAGTTTTTGCAATGATAAAAAAATTCCCACGAGGCAAATCAGGAAAAAGCCAACGCTATAGTAAGTGTACTGTTGGATTCTTCCTACCTTGATAATACTAAACAAAATCCACTTAATCAGATAGATCCAGCAAAACTCTTGTATTTTACTTTCTCAAAATGTCTGACTTTTGATTTGGGTACTATTAGATGCTACTAAAATGGTGTTTCAGCTTGGAGAACGAGGAATAAACAGGGATCCGACCCCAGACAAATCCCCATTCATCACTAAATTCAAACCAAAATCTCGGAATTTGCCACTACAATGTGACAGGGAACCTCTTCAGGAGACAATGGAATCAGACCTCCAGAGAACAACAGAAAATATCATTTATCCCCTAGCCCAGAGCTGGTGTGGCTGAGACATTGCCAAGTGTTTACCAAACCCATTTTAACTTCCTCTTGGGCCCCTTTATAGTTAGGCTAGGGCATGTGAGTTCTGGCCAATGGAAATTGGGAAGTAATGATGTACATTATTGCAGGCCTGGCCACCCTTCTGGGATGACCAGTCCTAAGATGGGACTGGTCCCGATGGTGGGGTTCTGAGATAGAAGGAGCCCGAGCTCCTCCTGAATGACTGTATTCATAGGGGAGTATCCAGTAGGGCATTACTCTCTGGATAGCCTCAATTTCAAGGCATTTTACCTACCTTCTCCTCAACATCAAACTCTTTTTTCAAAAATTCATTCATGTGTTTCCATTCCCTTTGCTTTGCTTCTGCTTCTCAGACCAGGGCAGCAAAGCTGCACACAGTGTTGGAAAAGGAAAAAAAAAAAAAA
>CM052886.1:70520506-70544271 GCA_028534135.1 Potos flavus
CTGAATAATATTCAACTGTATGTATATATTACATATTTTTGGTCCATTTATCCATTGATAGACATTTGGGTTGCTTCCACTTCGTGGCTATTGGGAATAAAGCTGCTGTAAGCATGGATGTACAAATATCTCTTTGAGGCTTCCCTTTCAATTCTTTTGGGTATACAGCCAGAAGTAGAATTGCTGGAGCATAGGGTAGTTTATTTTTAATTTTGAGGAACCACCATGCTGTCTTCCACATGATTGCAGCATTATACAATCTCACCAGCAGTGCACAAGGGAGTCGAGATTTCCCCACTGCCTCACCAACACTTGTTATTTTGTCTTTTTGATAGTAGCCATCCTAATGGGTGTAAGGTGTCATCTCCTTGTGGTTTTGATTTGCGTTTCTTTCATGATTAGTGATGTTGAACACTTTCTCATATGCTTTTGGTCATTTGTATATTGTTTTTAGAAAAATGCCTAGTCAAGCCTTTTGCCTGTTTTTGATCAGGTTGTTTTTTTGTTGTTGAAGCGTAAGTCTTTGTATATTCTGGATATTAACCCTTTATTAGATATATGATTTGTAAATAATTTCTCCCATTCCATAGGTTGCCTTTTCACTCCAGTGATGTGTCCTTTGATGCACATAAGTTTTTAAGTTTAACATAGTCCCATTTGTCTATTTTTGGTTTTGTTGCCTGATTTTCATGTCACATCCAAGAAATCATTGCCAAATCCAATGTCAAGAAGTTTCCCCTATGTTTTTTTCTTGGTGTTGTATAGTGTGGGGCATTATAGTTAAACCTTTAATCTATTTTGCATTAATCTTCATATTTGGTATAAGATAAGGGTTTAACTTCATTCTTTTGAATGTGGATATCTTGTTTTCCCAGCAGCATTTGTTGAAGAGACTGTCTTTATCCCACTGAACGACCTTGACATCCTTGTCAAAGATCATTTATTTGACCATATGCACAAGGGTTTATTTCTGGGCTTTTTATTCTATTCCGCTTGTCTGTAAATGTCTATCTTTATGCCAGTACCATCCTGTTTTGATTACTATAGCTTCGTAATATATTTTGAAATCACAAAGTGTGAGGCCTCCACCCGTGTTTTTCTTTTTCAAGGTTGTTTTGGCTATTTGGAGTCCCTTCAGATTCCACATAAATTTTAAAATGATTTTTTTCTATTTCTGAAAAAAATACCATTGGGATTTTGACAGAAATTGCATTGAATCTATAAATTGCTTTGGACAGTATTGACATCTTAATATTAAGTCTTCTAATCCATGAACACAGGATATTTTCCATTTATTTTCTTTTTTTTAAGTTCTTTCAACAATATTTTGTAGTTTTCCAGTGTAAAAGTCTTTTTTCACCTCCTTCATTAGATCTATTCCTAAGCAGTTTATTCTTTTTGATGCTATTATGAATGGAATTGTTTTTTAAATTCCCTTTCAGATTTTTCATTATTAGTGTATAGAAATGCAACCGATTTTTTTGTGTTGATTTCTTGTTCTGTATCTTTCCTGAATTTGTTTATTATTTTTAACAGGTTTGTTTTTTTTTTGTAGAGTCTTCAGGGTTTTCTATGTATAAGATTAAATCATGTTCAGAGATAATTTTATTCTTTTCTGACTTGCATGCAATAAACAATTTTTTAAATAGAATAAATGTGTTTCCTGTATTATTGGGATATAATTGACATGTAACAATGTATTCGTTTTAGGTATGCAACATAATGATTTGATATATGTAAATTTTGCAAAATGATTCCCACAAGCAGTTTAGTTGGCAGCCATCACCTCACATGGCCATCACCTCACATCACCTCATTTTTCTTGTGAGAGAACTTTTAAGATTTACTCTCTTGGCAACTTTCAGATATACAATACAGTATTATTAATTATAGTCATCACACTTATAAGTCATCACATCTTATAACTGGAGGTTCGTACCTTTTGACCACCTTTACCCATTTCCCTCACTGCCCCACTGCTGGCAATCACCAATCTATTTTCTGAATCTGAGTTTAGATCTCACATACAAGTGAAATCATATAGTATTTGCCTTTCTCTTTCTAACTTATTTCACTTAGCATAATGCCCTCAAATGGGCAAATGGCAGAATTGTTGTTGCACACGGCAGGATTCTTTTTATGGCTGAATAATATTTAACTGTGTATTTATACCACATTTTCTTTATCCATTCATCCATTAGTGAACACTTAGGTTGTTTCCATGTCTTGGCTATTGTAAATGATGCTGCATTGAACATGCAGATGCAGATATCGTTTCAAGATAATGATTTCATTTCCTTGAGTCATGCACCCAGAGGTTGAATTGTTGAATCATATGGCAGTTCTATTTTTAGTTTTTGAGGAACCTTTATACTGTTTTCCATAGTAGCTACACCAATTTGCATTTTCACCAACAGTGCACAAAGGTTCCCTTTTCTCTAGATCCTCACCAAAGCTTCTTATCTCTTGTCTTTTTGATAATTTCCAACAGGTTTGAGGTGACATCTCATTTGTGGTTTTGATTTCCATTTTCCTGATGATCAGTGATGTTCAGTACCTTTTCATATACTTATTGGCCATTTGCGTAGAAATTGACTTATTGGAAACACAGCCAATTTCCTTATTTGGAAAAATATCTATTCATTTCTGACCAGAATAAATTTTATATACCACCATTGATATATACTATCAAAAGTATTTTCCATATCATTAAAAATATTTGTAAAAATGATTTTTAATTGTTGCATGAATTTATCATCTAGGTATGCCATAATTTATATGACCATTCTTCATTGTTCTATTGTTGGACATTTAGGTTGTTTTAAATTTATATTATAAGGAGCAGTATTCCAAAGTATATCTTTATGTATAGTTCTTTAGTCACTTAAGGTTTTTTTTCTCTTATGATAGATTTCTAGAAGGGACACCACTGAGTTAACACTTGTGACTATTAAGAAATATTAAGACTTCTGACACATTTTCCTAATTTGGGCAAGCATAACCTTATATACAACATTTGGGATACATTATATCTATCTTTTGAAAATTTACATTATGTCTTACATTTTTAGATGGCATGAAATGCATCACATATGTAACTTCAAATACACAAATATATGAATTATATTTGTTATCACATTGAGCTCTTTTGTTCCTTTCCAAGTCCTTCCCCTCCTTGTTGGGGTGCTGGGCAGCCAGTACTGAAGACTGAGTTCTGATGGGGTGGCAAAGCCTACTCAAGGATGTACAAAGTAGGAAGCAACTATAGGGCCAGTTTTGGACTAAGTTTTTGGGGACAGAGGGCAAGGCTGAGTGTCATTTTTCTCAGGAGATATAGAGCAAGCCTAAAAGGCCTAACCTAGATTGAACAGTACAGACCTAGTACAGACCTGTGGTCTAAATGAGGCTGTTATCACAGCTGGGGGGCAATTGGAAGAGTGGGAAATTTGGGACTGTCACAATGATTAGTAGGGTACTGCCGACATTTAGTGGCCAGGGGAGAGAAATGCTAGAGACTTTGCCTGGCTTGAGACTATTTTCTAAAACAATTTTCCAGTCCCTAATGTCAGTATCTCTTCCACTGCCACACTGGACTAGTTTTGTGTTGATGCATCTAGACTCCAAGGGCTACCCTGTATTTGTTCCTTTAACCATTAAGGACCATAGAAATGTGGAAATTCACAGTCAGTGAATTCAGTGAGTGAATAACTCCAAAGTCCCTAAATATGGACCACTGAATGTTGGGTACCTTTTTAAAATGTACTCTCCAATGATGATGACTTGAGAATAAAAGGACAAAATTTATATTTATTTAAAACCTATTATGTACTACAAACTTTATGTGCTAGTTTCTAATGACTACTGTAACGAATTACCACAAACTGAGTGACTTAAAACAGAAATTTATTCTCTCACACTTCTTGAGGCCAGGCATCTGAAATCGAGGTGCCAACATGTGGAGGCGTTGCATTCCCTCAGAGGCTCTAGGGAATAATACATTCCCTGACTCTTCCAGCTTTTGATATCTGTAGGTATTCCTTGACTTACAGTGACTTCCCACCAATCTCTGCCTTCAATGACCTTCTCCTCTTC
Organism: Potos flavus; assembly: GCA_028534135.1. NCBI lineage: Eukaryota > Metazoa > Chordata > Mammalia > Carnivora > Procyonidae > Potos > Potos flavus. The sequence goes on from CM052886.1 coordinate 70,524,599, forward strand.
TGTCTATCTCATGTCCCTCTGTCTCACTCTTATAAGGACATTTGTCATTGGATTTAGGGCCCAGCTAGCCAAGTTAAGGTGATTCCTCATATCAAGATCCTTAACTTAGTTAAATATCCAGGACCCTTTTTCAAATAAGGTAACATTCACAAACTCCAGGGATTAGGACATGAATATCTGTATTGGGGGACCACCATTCAGCCCACTACACTTTACTTCCAGAATCTTAAATTTTAAAGCAATTGTATGATGGACATCCTATTTCTTGTTTATAAGTGAAGATTTTGAAATTTAGAAAGAATAAGTATTTGACAAAAGCATTCTGGCACTTCAAGAGCTAAGATTCACCCCAAGGCTCCATGATGCCTGGATCCAGTGCTGATAGGATCTGCCCCATGCTTGGTCAGTTACATGGCACTGTCCTCAGTAATGGAAAAGTCAGCCTCAGACAACAGTGTTCACAGATGGCCTTGTATACACTAGTCTTGACCTAAGAGAAATAAAAGAACATTTTGCTAAATGTTCTAAACATTCTTTGCTAAAAGAACATTCAGTCTAATAGAAGAAAAACTACAGTCAAGCTCTTAAAGGTGTTCTTTTCACAATCGATTCCAAGTAGGTATCAGTGTAACCTAAATTTAGATATTTATGCAATGTTCCAAAAGTGCCTTTTTCCAATTTCTTATCACCTGAAAAAAAGACGCTTTTCTCTAGCTCAGTCCAATTTATTCTCTCAACATTTGTTGAGTACCTACTATAATTTTTTATATAATCTCCCTTGAAATCCTTCTTGAACTTTTTTATTTTAGAGTAAGGATACATGTGAACTCACATACACACATACAAAAAGGTAAAGATATTCTGGCATTCACTATATCCTGGGTTATTTTTTAACATAATTTATTGAATATTAATTTTTTGTTACCTTTGCTTAAATTTAGGATATTTTAAATAGCTTTAAGATTTTACATAACTGCAAGTGGTTATTTCTTTAAAAAAAATTTTTTTAAATAAAGATTTTTTTCACAATTCAGATTTAGGAGTGATTTGAACCAGAACCAAGGAGTGCACATTCAGTCAGGCTCATCAAAGCAATTGTAAAATAACGAGAATATCATGCTGCTTTTCAAAGACAGTTCATCCTTCCACCAAGAATAAGTTTTTCAATAGATACATATTAAGATATCTCAACTGTGATATATCTTACATAGTCAAAAAAGTTGATAGTTTAGAATCATAGCACCTTGTAAGGAAGGGATAGATTTCCAGATAACTTTGTATGTTTAAGGAAATAATGTATTTAATGAACTCACACACAAATAACATCTGTTATCACTGATTGGGGAAATTTAGTGGAAATGCAAAAAATGGAAATGACATTAATTTGGCTATGTTGGAGAGCATCCACAGAAGAGACTCCTTAGACGCTTTAAAATGTAAATAACCCATCAGGGGACATTGCCTCCCTTCATATAATGGGTTTTCAGATAAACAAGTGGGGGAAATTTGCACTAATTCTATAGGGGCATAATTAAAAATAATTAGAAAACCCACATATTTTATGAATTAACTTCAAGAAAACAGACAGGGATGGATTTTGCATTTTCAGAAAATGGTGAGCCTGTAGCACAGTCTTGGGATCTGAAGTCCCCAGTGATTCAAGCTTCCTTCCTTGCATACCTGCCAATTTACTTTTTAAAAAGAAGAAGAAGAGGAGGAGGAGGAGGAAGAAGAAAAGGAAAAAAAAAAGGACACACACAAAGGACTATCTCTGGGGAAGAGAAAGCATGTGTTTAATGATTCAGTCCTTGGCAACCATCAATAAGTATGCTTGTTAAAGGTAGCTAAAGGGTATAATATATATACTGCCAATCCAGGAAAATACTAGAGTGGTTAGATAGATAGATAGATACCTTATTGTGAAATGAAAAAGTAAATAGAATGACAATCACTCTTGGCTTTTGCTACAATAACAAACAATGCCCAAATCTCAGTGGAACTACAAATACTTATTTCTCACTCACATTACATGAAAGCTATAGGTCTATAGGGCTTATGCTGAGCTTGGCTAGATTCTACATATCTTCTCATTCTGAGATTCAGGTAATACTCATAGTAGAGAGCAGAAGTTGAGGGACAGAGCCAAATTACACAAGGACATTGTAATTTTCTGCTGGGACACAGCATACTTCTCATCTGCTCACATTCCATTGGCCAAGCAAGTCCAAAGTTAGTACAGTGAGGATATATGTTGCATTAAAATGAAATATGGCAAAAGTGGAGAGGAATAAAAAATTATGAACAAATAAAATAGTCTATCACACCTAAGATGTAGAAAACAGCAAAATAACATGACCAAACTTATTTATTCTAGGAAATATTATGATTATTAAACATTTATGCAATTCAAAGAGGAAACGCCTTCTGTCAGTCGTGGCCCCAAGTTTTATGGGATCTTAAACCTATGCAATTTTTGTGACCTTCTTTAGAAAAATATGATCAAATACTACTAATACAAAATTAAGGAACTTGAAGTTTAAGCTTAATTATCTTCAAAGTAAGTTCAATTTTTAAAATTTTTTTTTTCTTGAGAGAGACAGAGTGTAAGTAGGGGCTGAGTGGGGGGAGGGGCAGAGAGAGGGGAGATGGAGAGAATCTTAAGCAGGCTCCATGCCCAGCATGGAGCCCCACACAGGGCTTAATCTCATGACTCTGAGATCATGACTTGAGCCAAAATCAAAAGACCAACCCTTGACCCACTGAGCCACCCAGGTACCCCTAGGTAAATTCAATTCTGTCTTTGCTTTATATAATATTAAAAAAAACCTTAATTTCATTCATCAATAAAATTGTAGCAAAGATATATACCCTCCAAAACTTGTATTAGCAGTTTTTTTTTTAAGCTGAAATTCTTTAATCATTTTTTTTTAACGTTTTTATTTATTTATTTTTTAGTAATATCCACACCCAGTGTGGGGCTTCAACTCACTACCCTGGGATCAAGAGTTGAATGTTCTGACTGAGTCAGCCAGGTGCCCCTAGCACAGTTCTTCAAAAATAAAATACCATAATTTTTAATAGACAAATAATGTTTATTCATTTGGACTTAAGAACACAGTACAATAATCTTCTGTCTTCCTGAGGCTACCTAGGGCACAGACTAAAAGGAAGGTGGGAATTCTCTGAATGTCCTCCTCTGAAGAAACCCAACTTTATTTTATTTATTTATTCAAAGAATTTATTTGAAGAATCCCAGTTGGCTGCCATTGTTAAATATATTATGGCCATCTCATGGCACTGTTTTAATGAGTATGTATAATTTTAGAAAAAAATTTTTGGCCCCCCCCAACCTCAGGAGATAGCTGATGTGTAGATGCAACACAGTTACTGAGAATTAACACCTATTTTTTTCAGTTAAGTAATTTATTTCTTATACGTTTTTTATTTGTCTCTTATAATTTATTTCTTATAAATTTATTTGTAAGCAATTTGTTTCTTATAAGTTTTCCACATCCTAGATATTGTTGAGAATAATAGGGGAAATTACAGATGGTATGGTTTTCAAACCTGGTGAGCTAAAAGTAAGGGATAAGAAGAATGTAGGGTTAGAATATGTTGGGGTGTATGAGTAGGCCCAGATCCAGTCTGTAGGTAAAGATAAGTTGAAATGTGGATGCCAGAAGGTCTTATCATTCTACTCTTTACTTGATGTGATAGGCAGGATGATGGCCCCCAAAGAAATCTACTTGCTGTTCCCCAAAACCTGTGAAAGTGTTACCTCCTATGACAAAAGTTACTTTGCAGATATGATTAAGTTTACAGACCTTGAGATGGGGAAATTCCCTGGAATATCCAGATGAGCCCCATCTAATCACATCAATCCTTAAAAGCAGAGACCCTTTTCCAACAGTGGTCAGAGAAAGAGATGTGATGACAAAAGAGTCAGTGATACTTGTTGTGAGAGAGGCTCCACCCACCATCCTGGCCTCCAAAAGCAGACACAGCCCTGCCGACACACTGATGTTAATCTGGTGAGACCCTTACTGGACTTCTGATCCACAGAACTGTAAGATAACAAATTCGTGTTGCTTTAATCCACTAAGTTTCTAGCAATTTGTTACTGCAACAATAAAAAATAATACACCTGACAAAGCAGGCAAGTGAGCCACCTGATGACATCTGCAGATAGTATCCGAATTCCCTGGTGTGACTGCTCTAGGAAGATCAATTCCCTGACGCTCAGCACCAGGTCCTGGTCTTTGACCCTCACCTGAGTTTCTAGGGCTCTCCCAGGTACATACACTCCCACTCTGCCATGGCCCAACAGGAATTATCTCCAACCCAGAAATCCCAGTTTATTTCCTCCAGTTTCCTCAGTGTGTTTGTGAAGTGACATTTCAGAAAACTCTTAGTTTGATTATTCTGAATGAGGTAAAGCAGGAAAATACACTTTGGCACCTTCATGGGTCACATTCTCCAGTGTGATCAAACTGTTTGCAGTGGATCAGGGAAATGATTTTGGAAGTACATTCACCTTCAACTGTTCAGTGTTTGACAGTTTGGTTTGTTCATATTGCTGAAACAGAGAGCATATAATGTTAAGTTCTTCTGTGGTCCTTGAAATATGGACGTATTTGAACTGTTAAACTGCATTCTGATTAAACCCACTTAAACATTGTTCCAACAAATGCGTGTCTGTATTTTTGTTCTCAGCTAGACATTCTGCTGTGCAAAACAATATCTACCTAGCTCCAAAGGGGATATTCAGGAAGAAACCATAAGAGGAACCTCTAATTAAAAACAAAGGCAAAAAGTGAGTCATTTGGGAAAGTTGGAAAAAGATATAGAATATACACAAAGGCAAGGGATGGACTGATTCCAAGACATTGTTTAAAATAGTTTGAATGGAAATGGTCATTGACTGGAGGTGAGAAACAGTCACACAGAAGCTGTTATGAATGGTTTTCTTTGCACATAAAATACGCAGGAAAATGAAATCAAGCAGCAGTGAAGCCGTGATAGATAAATGGACGAAATCTACTGAGGAGGAATAGAAGTCCTCCTGTAGGAAGATACTGTTAAAGAATAAAGCCATTTGCCAAATAATGGAGCAGAGTAATGGGCTTTGTGTTAATTGATATTATAAAGTTGTTACATAATATTTTAATATACTTTAATACATATTCTTTTTCAACATCGAAGGATTTAATGTTGAGAAGAGTGTTTGCTATCCTCGCAGAGTTTAATTTCTGGATTTCAGGTGTGCATCACTGAACAAACAGAATGTAATATTAATGGAGCATTACATTGCCCAGAATATTGGCTATTTATAATATACGGTCATTAAAAGGAAGCACCAGTTTACTGATACTATTTAAATACTAGAGATTGGCAAAAGAGATGGTTATTTGTGTTCCTAAACTAGAGAGATTTATTCATGCCAACTTTCTTTCCAATATAATCAAAGCAGAAGCAACAAGAGTATATTATGTATTCCCCCTTGAGAGACAGCTAAGTGTCACAAAAAGCACTGGACTTGGTGCCAGGACACCTGGGTTCCAGTCCCCATTCCTCTGCTTCTGGCACTGACAATGCTAGGAGGCCTCCCAGAGCCTATCCTCTACCTGAAAAACAGAGATAATGTTACCTATTTTTGTCTGACTCACAAAATGAGGTAACATGATATACCACAATATGACTTACATAAATATATATACTATAAAAGTCATTGAAATACCAATTTAACACAAATATCTATTGTAACAACTTTTGGTAGAATTTTGTCAAAACTTAACCTACTGATGGTTTTATAAGGCTGTTCTTGTTCTTGTCATGAATTTAGGCTGTGTGTGTTTGCAATGATGTTCTTTGCACGTGAATATTTGGAAAATAAAGGTGGCCTTCTTCATAGTTTTGCCTGGAGTTAGCCTTTTACCTTTGTTTCTGAGTTCTCCTGCAATTGCTCTTCATAGCCCCATTGTGTCTTCATTAAGGTGCCAGAACAAATGTTTAATTCACTGATTTATTGACCAATAAATATTAATCACTTATTATAAGTACATAGCACCATACAAGGCGTTATTCAGTAAACTTAACAAAATGAATACTTTGATTTTTTCCCCCTCTTCTAAACTGACTAGCTCTTTGTCTGAATTAATCAAATCAACCAATAGGTTTTGGGCTTCCTGTAGACACAGCTTAAATGTCACTTTCTATCTTGAAGCTGCTATTTTGAGTATTGGCGATGTGTAGGTGGAAAACTCTTTACTATTTAGAAATAGAATACTATACAGTAAGGCTTATTAGATAGTTATTTTCCCTTTGTAGCTTTTATTTTGTTTAACTTTTTATTATGGAAAATTTTGAACATGTGTATAAGCATATAGGATAAAACAAAAAATTCCATATACCTAACCTAGACTCAACAATTAAAAATTCATGGTCAATATTGCTTCACCTGTACCCCCACCCAGTCCTTCCATATCCCATATTTTGGCATGAACATCAGAGATTACATGATTTAATTCATAAGTATTTCAATATGTATCTCTAAAGATAAGGATATTGAAAAAATAACCCCAATAGCATAATCACACTGAAAATTAACAGTAATTCTTTAGGATCATCAAATATCAACTGTGTGTTCAATATTCCAACTGTTTTAAAATATTATCTTTTTTTGCAATTTGTTTCAATCCATTTTCAAATAAGGTCCACATGTTGTGATTAGTTGTGTCTCTTAATTCAGTTTAAACTTCAGCTTTCTCTACTTTGCTCCCACAATTTATTTGTTGAAGAAACTGGGTCATTTGTCCTGTGGTCTTTTCCACGGCCTAGATTTTACCGACTGCCTCCTGTAGTGTATGTTTTTCAGTCTTAAGTGTTTCCTGAGTATTAATATAGAACTGTGCTGTCCAATAAAATATCCACATGTAGCTTCTTTTTTAAATTAAACTTTTTTGAAGAATACTTGATTTACAGAAAAATGTGAAGATTGTACAGAGTTCACACCCAGTTTCCCCTATTACTAATATCTTTATTTATTATTTTTAAATTCCAGCATAGTTAGCATACGCTGTTTTATTTTTGTTTCAGGTGTACAATATCGTGATTCAACAATTCTATACAGTACTCAGTTATCATCATGTTAAGTGTATTCTTTAATCCCCATCACTGTTTCATCTATCCCCCATTATTAAAATCTTAAATGAAGATGATTCATTTATTATAATTAATAAACAAATATGGATATGCCATTATTAACTAACATCTATACTTAGATGCTCTTAGTTCTTACCTGATGTTCTTTTCCTCTTCCGAGATCTCCTCCAAGATACTCCATTGCACTTAGTTGTCTATATCTCCTTAGGCTCCTCTTGGCTATGACAATATCTCAGAGATTCCTTGTTTTTGACAACCTTTACAGTTTTGAGGAGTATTGGTGCATTATTCAGTAGACTGTCCCCCACTTGGGATTTGTTTGATGTCTTTCTCATGATTGATCTGGGAGAAAGGACTTTGGAGGGGAAGACTACAAAGGTAAAGTGTCATTTTCATCCTATCACTTCAGAGGTATACCTTATACAGATGATTTATCACTAGTGATGTTAACCTTGGTCACCTGGCTGAGGTAGTATTTGTCAGGCTTCTCCAATATAGAGCTATTCTTTTTCTCCTCTTTCCACAGGGTTCCCTTTGGAAGGACAGCTCTATATGAAGCCCATGTTCATGAAGTAGGGAATTATACTCCATCTCCTATTGGTGGAATAGTACAAAAATTATTTTGAATTCTTCTGCATGAGCGATTTTTTCTACTCCTTTATTTATCATTTATTCAATCATTTATCTTGGTATGATTCATGGGTATTTATTTAATACTTTGGATACAAGCCTTTGTGTTTTAATTTGTTGCTCAAATTATTCCAGGTTTGGCCAATAGGAGCTCTTTCAGTTAGCGCCTGTGTCCCTTTGTCATACCCCATCACCGTGAGTGTGTGTGCATTGTTTTTTAAGTACTTCCCTACTTCCTGGCCTATAAGATACCCCAGGTTCATCATGCATGTTCCTTGCCCTCATCCTAGAATCAGTCATTTCTCCAAGGAGCCATGGTTTCTTCCATTAGAGAATGGTATTAGAGACCAAGATCTGGGCACTAAGTTTAATAAAATATTTTTAAATCATTCTTTTACTGACGTTTTGTCTATTTCAAAAATTTTGAATTATTTTTGTTGTAGCTTATTGTAAAATTTTGATTTTTTTGTAGTTTCGATTTTCAAAAGTCACTTTTAGTCTAATATTTCTGCCTATATTGAACAGTAAGTCTTTTATTTCAAGCAAGTAATTCACACATATATTTTATTTTTTATATCCTACTATTAAATCTAGAGTTTGAAATTTTGCATTTTTCTCTATCGTGCCAATTCAATCAGTTCAAGTAGCTATTTGGTGAAGTGATGTTAAGCGTCCGTGATCTTTGACTTTTTTTTTATTTTGAGTGAACTGACTAAATATTTTTATATCTTATAAAGGAGCTAGAGAAAGTGAATGAAATGGCAAACGTTATAAGGAAGATTATGTTTAGTTCTGTGGAAATCATACATTAAAAATTCAGTAAGATGAATCCCTTTAATGAGGACTTTCTGAACAGCTAGGTAAACCAGTTGCTAAAATTTTCATTGTAAAATGTACAAAGTGTTTGTTAAGAAAATAAACAATCAAAAAATTTTAATCTAATACTAGAAAAATAAAACATCCAAAAAAATTCTTGATTTGAATATAGTTAACACACAATGTTACATTATTTTCAGGTGTACAGCATAGACATTATGCTGGGCTCACCACAAGTGCAGCTCCCATGTGTCACCATAAAATATTAGAAGAATAAAACATTTTCTTTTTTTTTAAGATTTTACTTATTTACTTGACAGAAAGAGAGGGAGAACAAGCAGGGGGAGCAGCAGAGGGAGAGGGCGAAGCAGGCTCTCCACTGTGCCGGGAACCCAATGTGGGACTCAATCCCAGGACCCTAGGATCATGACTTGAGCCGAAGGCAGATGCCAAACCAACTGAGCCACCCAGGCACCTGAAGAATAAAACATTTCCAAGGATTTTCAGTTCTATGCAAAATATTTTAATTACATTTTTTCGTATATTGGTTAAAGTTATCTTCATAGAATTCATTTTTTTTAAAGATCTTATTTATTTGAGAGAGAGAGGAGAAGAAAGAGGAGTGGGGGCGGGAGAAGCAGACTCCCCACTGAGCAGGGAGGCCCATGCGGGGCTCAATCCATGACCCCACCATCATGACCTGAGCCAAAAGGCAGATACTTAACAAACTGAGTCCCCATGTACTCTCCCATTTTTTAAAATTAAGATTATGAAAGTTATCTGTTGGGATTCCAAAGCCAGGGAAACCTAGCAAAACAATTACCAACTATCCAGCAAGTCGATCTTTCTGTGTTGTTTCCTTCTCTGTAAAATCAGTTAAGATACGTTGGCATAGGGCACCTGGGTGGCTCAGTCGGTTAAGCGCCCAACTCTAAATTTCAGCACAGGTCATGATCTCAGGGACATGAAATAGAGCTCCATATCGAATTCTGTGCTGAGTGTGCAGCCTGCTTAAGATTCTCTCTCTGCCCCCCACCCCACTCATGTTCACACACTCTCACTCTAAAATAAATAAATAAATAAATTAATTAATTAATTAATTAATTTAAAAAATTCTCTCTCTCCCTCTCCCTATGCCCTTCCCCTGAACTCACACGTGCGCTCTCTCTCAAAAAAAGATAAATTAGCTCATGTTTATAGAACTTAGTATGTATTCTACATGTATGTATAAAATATATGCATATCTACATATATTGACATGTATGTGTAATATATGTATACACAAAAAAATATCTAGAGTCCAGCCCTTCTAAATGGTTAGTAACAGTTATCCCTTTATCTTTAATAGTATTTTATTTTCTTTCTACATACTTTAATATTACATTTCTTTAGTAATAGTCAATAATTTAAACATTTTGTTAATTCAGACTGACCTCACCATCCAGTCCAAATTAGTGGAATTTTGCTGTAATTAATATGTTTTCTCTGAATCAATACTGTAATGGGAATATTTTGATATATATTAATGAGTTTTCTCCTTTGCATTTCTTAATGTGTGACCTATGCTCATTCTGCCCAAGGCAGTAGGATTATATTATAGCTGGAATGCAAAAATAAAGAGGGTTTTACTAATCAGCTTTTAATATCCAAAGCAGGGGTTTTGAGTTTGCAGCAAGAAAATAACCCTGAAATCTGGTCTTTATGAAAAGACTATGCATATTCTGATTTTACTAAAATAAAAAGTTGAACACACACACAAAAGACTATGCAATTTTCTAAACTTTTTAGGTCCATATTGACTTTATCTGTGGAAGTTATCAAGAGCCCAGGACAGGCAGAATTCAAGGTAAGATCTGAGGGAGGACCTTGTAACTTGGGAAGATCATGGAGAAGGGAAGGAGAGGTCAGATTATCTCTTTTGGTTTAGGGGAGATTTGCAGCAAAGAGAAGAAAGGGGTAGAAAGTAAGACCCAGGCAGAAGCCTCCCAAAAGGAGTAGTGCCTTAAATATGTTGGAGAAGCCTGAAGGCAGAGGGCTTTTGCTTTGCTTCCTCTGTAGAACTTTGGGAGAAGATGTGACGCGAGTGCCCAGCAATGGCATTTGATGGAGAGAATTTGTCTGGACCAAAGAGTCTGATCTCCTCGTTCTTTTGATTTGTGTGCAGTGAGCAGGGGATTCAGAAATGCCTGAGTGCTCTGGCAGGGAAAGCAAAGATCTAGAAAAATCTAGTAGACTAACAAGATCCAGAGATAAGACAAAGAGGGAAATGGTCCAGTGGTGGGTGCCCATACAATGACCCACAGGGTATATGGGACCAGACCAAGCACTCAACTATAGAGACCAGTGAGGGTCCACCGAGGTCACAATCTGAATCCAAAGCCCCTTCTCATCACTTTTCTGACCACCAGCACCCCTTCACACAATGTCATAACAATATCTTAGAGCTGAGTAAGGAGAAGCAAGAGAAAATCTCATATAATTAGCATTTTCCCAAAAGAGACTGACATGCCCAAAAAAGACTGATTAAACCACCATAAATTCAGTTATAGTGACTGTGAATTTAAAACATACTATATAGTAGGTAAGAAACAGTAAATCAGTTATGAAAAAAAGTTATTAAATTTGCAACCCTGTTACAAATGGAAAAGGCTTTCAAATGACTAATGCCTTCCCTTCCCTGGCTGCTATGTGGATCAGATGGATCAGCTGATGGGAAGCCACTCTGGAAAGTGAGAGTGCTCACCAAAGGTGATGATAATGACAATTGCACACGGGACCCCGAGCATGCGAGAATTGGGACCAGACAGGTAGTGGGTATATCTCCACTCTAGACCAAGAGGCAAGGGCATAGACAAGAAGCCAAGTTTAAGCCAATTACATGGTATCTGGGAAAAGAGACCAGAAGCCCACAGCTGCAGATTTAGCAAAGAAGTTGTGGAAGGGGAGCCAAGTGGGAGCAGAGGATCAGGTCTGAATACAACTTCCCTACATGGGGAAGCAACATGGAGGCACATTCTCCAGGAATGACATAGGGCCTAAGGCTATCTGATATATTCCTTAATTAAATTTATGATGAAAATACTGAATATCTAACAGCAGATTCACTAAAGATACACAACAGAGGGTGGCTCCTAGTCCCACAGGGAAAGCCTTGATTAAAATTAAGAATCACTGGGGTGACTGAGTGGCAAAGTTGGATAAGCCTCCAACTCTTGGTTTTGGCTCAGGTGGTGATCTCAGGGTCATGAGACTGAGCTCCAAGTTGAATGTGGAGCCTGCTTAAGTTTCTCTGTCCCTATCAAAATACCATCAACTTTTTTCACAGAGCTGGAAAAAATAATCCTAAAATTTGTATGCAACAAAAAAGACTCTGAATAGCCAAAGGAATGTTGAAAAAGAAAACCAAAGCTGGTAGCATCACAATGCCAGACTTCAAGCCATATTAAGCAATCATCAAGACATCACGGTATTGACACAAAAACAGACACACAGATCAATGGAATAGAATAGAGGACCCAGAAATTGACCCTCAACTCTATGGTCAACTAATCTTTGACAAAGTAGGAACTAATATCCAGCGGGAAAAAAAGTCTCTTCAACAAATGGTGTTGGAAAAACTGGACAACCACATGTGTAAGAATGAAACTAGACCATTTCCTTACACCATACACAATGATAGATTCGAAGTGGATGAAAGAACTAAACATGAGACAGGAACCCATCAAAATCCTAGAGGATAACACAGGCAGCAACCTCTGTGACCTTGGCCACAGCAACTTCTGGCTAGACATGTCTCCAAAGGCAAGGGAAACAAAGGCAAAAATGAACTATTGGGACTTCATCAAGATAAAAACCTCCTGCACAGCAAAGGAAACTGTCGACAAAACCAAAGGACCACCGACACAATAGGAGAAGATATTTGCAAACGACATATCAGATAAAGGGCTAATATCCAAGATCTGTAAAGAACTTATCAAACTTAACACCCAAAGAACAAATAATCCAATCAAGAAATGGGCAGAAGACATGAACAGACATTTTTCCAAGGAAGATGTACAAATGGCCAACAAACACATGAAAAAATGCTCAACATCATTTGGCATCAGAAAATACAAATCAAAACCACAATGAGATACCACCTTACACAGGTCAAATTGGCTAAAATTAACAAGTCAGGAAATGACAGATGTTGGTGAGGATGTGGAGAAAGGGGACCCTCCTACACTGTTAGTGGGACTGCGAGCTGATGCAGCCCCTCTGGAAAACAGTGTGGAGGTTCCTCAGGGAGTTGAAAATAGAGCTATTCTAAGACCCAGCAATTGCACTACTGAGTATTTACCCCAAAGATACAAATATAGTAATCCAAAGGTGACACCTGCTCCCCAATATTTATAGCAACAATGCCCACAATAGCCAAAATATGGAAAGAGCCCAGATGTCCATGGAGAGATGAATGGATAAAGAAGATGTGAGATACACACACACACACACACACACACACACACACACACACACGCATATATACACACACATATATATATATATGTATATATGTGTGTATATATATATATACACACATACACACAATGGAATACTACTCAGCCATCAAAAAATGAAATCTTGCCATTTGCAATGATGTGGATGGAACTAGAGGGTATTATGCTAAGGAAAATAAGTCAATCAGTGAAAGACAATTATTATATGATCTAACTCACATGTGGAATTTAGAAAACAAAACAAAGGATCATAGGGGAAGAGAGGAAAAAATAAAACAAGATGAATCAGAGAGGGAGACAAACCATAAGAGACTCTTAATCATAGGAAACAAACTGAGGGGAGGGGTGTGGGGGATGGGGTAACTGGGGGATGGACATTAAGGAGGGCATGTGATATAAAGAGCACTGGGTAATATATAAGACTGTTGAATCACTGACCTCTACCTCTGAAAGTACTAATACATTATATATTAATTGAATTTAAATTTTAAAAATTAGAAATAAATAAATATATAAAATAAAATTAAGAATCATCTTGGTAGAGTAGAGAAATATGAGAAGGTTAAATCATAAGACTAAGTGAAATCAGGATTATTAATTCATGGGAAATTTTCTCAAAGCTTCAAGTTGAGGAAAGAAAGTCTTTGCAAGAATGTGGGAGGGAGGGGTTCCTGGGTGGCTCAATTGGTTAAGTGTCTGCCTTTGGCTCAGGTCATGATCCCAGGTCCTGGAATCAAGGCCCAAGTCAGGCTCCCTGCTCAGCACAGAGTCTGCTTCTCCCTCTGCCCCTCCCCCTGCTAATGTTCTCTCTTTCTCTCTCACTCAGATAAATAAATAAAATCTTAGAAAAAAAAAAAAAAGGAATGTGGGGCAGGGTAATAGAATCAGGGATTTTGATGGACTATATGTTAGTTCATTCGTATTTATGGCACCTGGTTGATGCCATGGTCTTTGATAGGTAAATAAGAGGTCCTTGCTAACAATCCAGTAGGAACAGATAAGTCAATAGACCTTCAAAGCAAATGCACAATAATGGGGGATATATGGGCAAATAGAGGAAGAACAGAGGGAAAATGATATTTTTTAGTCTAAACTATCCAGTGTGGTACCTAGTTGATCAAATATCTCAGAGCATATTTATTGAGGGCCTACCATGTGCTAGGTGATACTAGAAGATATACAAGTGAATATGGGATGCCAAAAGAAGGCTTCTTGAAAACAGTAGTATCTATGTTGAGACTTGAAGGAGTGGGCGGTAGCTAAATGAGCAAGTATGTGAAGGTTCTCCAGGCTAGGGAACAACATTCTTTGCTAGGTCAAAGAAAGTCCTGAACAGAAGCAAATTGCATCCTGGGAGAACTAAGAATGAATCAATGTGACCTAAGAACAGGTGAGAGGTGTGGAGGGGAATAAGGCAGGAGAGAGGAGCTGAGGCCAGATGGTAAAGCAGACCAAGAGAGCAGGGGGAAGAGGATGGATGCATGAGCTATTTGTCAAGTACAAGTGACAAGGCTTGGGGTCTGAGTGGACTTCAGGGCAGATGAAGCGCCCGTCAGAACTCGTCCAGTTTTCTGTCTTAAGCAGCTAGTGGTGCCATTTACCTAGGGAAGTTGCCCCAGAGACACAATGAGCAGGTGTACAGCTGAAGGCACAAGGAGTTCAGCTGGGAGGTGCTGAATTTGAGATTCCCATGAGAAATCCAAATGGAGCCCTGGAGAAGCAGTTGGCTGTTGGGCTCTGGGCTTCTAAAATGATATCTGGACTGAAGATGCAAAGCTGCATAAGTCAAGATGCCTAACTGTTGAAACATAATGTTCATGTTCTTCTCTTTTCTTCAATAGAGCTGTGTAAATGATTTTTATTTTTCAAACTTCATACCATAAAAACAAAGTCTTGAAACATATTTGAAGTATGAATTGAGAATATTATTTCTAATATTAAATAAGTACTTGGTATATTAAAAAGAAATCAGTTTGCTAATTTTAAATGTTGGGGGTTTGTGTGAAATGTTTTCTAACAAAATTATAAAATGTATGTTTAACTTTAAATATTGTTCTCTTTATTTTACTCTCACAATTGAAATACTTTAATTTTTCTAATTTCTTATCTTTGTTATTAGAGTCTGGATATAGTTTTTTAAAGCCACAGATCTAATTTTAATCATTTCTTGCGAATTCCTTTCATTTGTGAGGTGATTTCTGTCTCAAATTTTTAAATTTTAATTTTTTCATTGAGATATAATTGACATATAAAATATTGCATAAGTTTAAGTTGTATGTGAAATTATTTCTTTTCTGTGTACCTTTATCTAAACACACATGAGCACTAAAGTTTTTTACAGTATTTCACTGTCAATAAATTTGGAATATAGTAGTATGGTACCACCTTGATTGGTGTGGCTGCGGCCTAATTTATAGCTTTGTAGTAACTTGTTACTTCAACCCAGCAAACTACCATACACTCAAAATGTCTTTGATTTGGAAATGCTAATTATTGTCCTTCTCTCAGCTGAACTGGTTGGGTTGAAGAGAGGGCTCCAAGCCTTGAGCCCCAGTTGGCCACAAGGCCCAGTATGATCACTGTCTTTGTCCAAGGCTGGTGCTGCTTGACTGTGAGTCTAGTATCAGTTAGGTCAAGCTCTTACGGCTCAACATGCTCAGCCTTCACCATGGATTTTCTACTGGATGCAAATGGAATAGTTGGAGCTAGACAGAGAGTTGCCCTATGTAAGAAGACAATTGCCTTTCCATGTATGAGTTCCTGTTTTATAATGTTACAAAACTTCCAAGGGAATTGTGACATAAACTTTGCATTTGAAATCTGTTTACCACACAAAATCCACCCAAAGTTATTGTTTACCACAGGTATTCATAGCTTGGCAAAGTCCCAGAAGGTGAAAACTCTCTATCAAGGCCAGTGTGTTCGTCACATGTGAAAGGCGAGTTTGGGAACTATTAGTATAAAAGTGATATAAAATAAGCATTAAAATGCTATTTGGAGTTTCTATTTTAATTCCAGATGCCAGCAAAAATTTGAAATTGTTAAACATTGTGTAATTGGCAAAACTTAACTTCTAGATCCATCAGCCATATTCATACAACTCTCTAAAAACCAGGAGAAAGTCCCAAAAGAAAGAGAAGAAGTGGAGATTAATGGCATATTGAAAGTGTGGCTTACTTATCAGAAAAAAGATATTTTGTTTTTATTTTCCTACATTAGTTAGGGACAACTGATATTTTTTTACTTCAAATTATTTATTAAAAATAGAGTATTAAAAAAAGATATAGAAACCTATCAAAATACATCTGTGGACACAATAATAAAACAACATTTGCAGAGCAGTAGTCATATAGAGATGATACACATTCAACATCACACAGCATTTATTGGGCTTTTCCTAGGAATGTACTAGATACTGAGAAAAATACATAAATAAAATAGAAGACTTGGCCCATATGTGTCAACATTGTTTTTACAGTTAAGACAATTGTTTGATTTAAATCTGACTTCCCCGATGCGTTTAATCAAATATATTTGCATGTAAACAGTTAATGTGAAGTGGAACTTTGAAATCACCCATTTGATTCAATGTAGACTGACAGACTGTTTAAATAATGTTCTCTAATGCAAGTTTTTAGCTTGAATTGCCCAATGTGGTATCTAGTTGATCAAATATCTCCTTAATGTCTATTTCCTGAAAGCCTACCATGTGGTAGGTTGTACTAAAGGATACAGAAGAATGTGAGTCACCATCCCCATCATGGAGAACTTATACCCCAGCAAGATAATAATAATATATACATAAAAAACAGCCATTTATCCTTCAGGAAGGGCATGATAAGGACTAATGATACACTGAAGAGAGAGTGAGTGTCATGGAAGTTCAGAAGAAGGGAAGATGTTTATGGGTTTGAGGATCTGGAGAGAATTTGGAGAAAAAGTTCAGGCTTTAGACTTATGATTCTCATTATTTAGTGAAAGATAATTCTACAGTGAACAAAATGTTCTCTCTCACATGAGCCCTCAAATGTGTTTGTGCTGTGAGTCTCTATTATGAAATTGGATATGTCATGCTGTTTATTTTTTAATGATTTTCATCCCTAAAGTTTTTCAGTTACCAATTAAAACCCAACAACAACAACAAAAACAAAATTAGTTGCATGACTACATATCTCCAAATAATGTATTTATATAAATTCATAGTTATAAAAATGAGTGGACTAAGAAAACAAAGAGCCCTGTATTTGAGTAAGAAATTTTATAACTCTTCACGATAATGCTGCTACTTAAATTTAAGGGGGAAAATGTGACCAAATTGTCTTACAAGAATACATTAATTTACTATCCGTTGGGTTTTCTTCAAATTCACAAGACCTCATTTCTCACTTATGAATTATTATGAGCCAGATTTTCTATTCTTCATACAAACAAAATGACCACACTTTTCAGTGTTCAAAAGAAGTTTTCTTTTTCTAACCTAGGAAGACACAAATGGATCAGATTATCCCCTGTTCTAGTTAAGCATTAATTTCTGACCAAAGATTCTGTCATAAAGGCTGAATTTGGGGGAGGTTTAGCCCAAGGTTAAATAAAAAAGAAGCTACATAAAGGAAATGATAGTGTAATTTTAAGAAGAATATTTATAGCTGTGGGTACTAATTTATTCTTTTAAACTGGCTCTGTATTTTGAATTGGTCTAAAATAGACCAGCCCTACTAAATTTATACTGGATGATTGTTCAGCTGTTATATATGTGCAGAGACGTGATATAGCGTAGTGGTTAAATGCCCAGACCCTGCAGCTTGACTCATCTGAGTTCAAATCTCAAACCTGCCTCATTCTTACTACATTACCATGAGCAATTTTCTTGAACTCTCTATCACTTTCTTTCTTTCTTCTTCTTCTTTTTTTTTAATTAACGTATAATGTATTTTTTCCTTCAGGGGTACAGGTCTGTGAATCATCAGTCTTACACAATCATAGCACTCACCATAGCACATACTCTCCCCAATGTCCATAACCCAGCCGCCCTATCCCTCCCACCCACACCCCCACCAGCAACCCTCAGTTTGTTTCCTGAGATTAAGAGTCACTTATGGTTTATCTCCATCCCCAGTCCCATCTTGTTTCATTTTTCCCTCCCTCCCCACCAGGACCCCCCGACCTGCCTCTCAAACTTCTCATATAGAGAGATCATATGATAATTGTCTTTCTCTGATTAACTTATTTCGCTTACCATAATACCCTCTAGTTCCAGCCACATCGTTACAAATGGCAAGATTCGTTTCTTTTGATGGCTGCATAATATTTCATTGTATGCATATATATATATATATATATCACATCTTCTTTAACCATTCATCTGTTGATGGACATCTAGGTTCTTTCCATAGTTTGGCTATTGTGGACATTGCTGCTATAAACCTTTGGGTGCGTGCGCTTCTTCGGGTCACTACATTTGTATCTTTGGGGTAAATACCCAGTAATGCAATTGCTGGGTCTTAGGGTAGCTCTATTTTCAACTTTTTGAGGAACCTCTATACTGTTTTCCAGAGTGGCTGCACTAACTTGCATTCCCACCAACAGTGTAGGAGGGTTCCCCTTTCTCTGCATCCTTGCCAACATCTGTCATTTCCTGACGTATTATTTTAGCCATTCCGACTGGTGTGAGGTGGTATCTCACTGTGATTTTGATTCGTATTTCCCTGATGCCGAGTGATGTTGAGGACTTTTTCATGTGTCTTTTGGCCGTTTGTATGTCTTCCTTGGAAAAATGTCTGTTCATGTCTTCTGCCCATTTCTTGATTGGATTATTTGTTCTTTGGGTGTTGAGTTTGATAAGTTTTTTATAGATTTTGGATACTAGCCCTTTATCTGATATGTCATTTGCAAATATCTTCTCCCATTCTGTTGGTTGTCTTTGGGTTTTGTTGAATGTTTCCTTTGCTGTGCAAAAGCTTTTGATTTTGATGAGGTAACAGTAGTTCATTTTTGCCCTTGCTTACCTTGCCTTTTGGCGATGTTTCTAGGAAGAAGTTGCTGTGGCTGAAGTCGAAGAGGTTGCTGCCTGCGTTCTCCTCAAGGATTTTGATGGATTTCTGTCTCACATTGAGGTCTTTCATCCATTTTGAGTCTACTTTTGTGTGTGGTGTAAGGAAATGGTCCAGTTTCATTCTTCTGCATGTGGCTGTCCAGTTTTCCCAACACCATTTGTTGAAGAGACTGTCTTTTTTCCACTGGACATTCCTTCTTGCTTGTCAAAGATTAGTGGACCATAGAGTTGAGGGTCCATTTCTGGGCTCTCTATTCTGTTCCACTGATCTATGTGTCTGTTTTTGTGCCAGTACCATACTGTCTTTATGATTGCAGCTTTGTAATAGAGCTTGAAGTCTGGAATTGTGATGCCGCCAACTTTGGTTTTCTTTTTCAACATTCCTCTGGCTATTCAGGGTCTTTTCTGGTTCCATACTAATTTTAGGATTATTTGTTCCATTTCTTTCCTAGCAGTAAGAGCCTCCATTTTTTATTGCACCTCATTAATAGCTTTCTTGACTTCAACTTGGTTAGATT
>CM052886.1:70544771-70597819 GCA_028534135.1 Potos flavus
TCTAGATCTGACATCTTACTAATGTCCGTATTGATTAGGTCCCTAGCTGTCAGTACTGCCTCTTGTTCTTTTTTTTGAGATGAGTTTTTCTGCCTCGTCATTTTATCCAGATAAGAATAGATGAATGAGAGAACAAAATACTAAAAGGGTAGCAATAACCCCGGAAAAATACACACTAACCAAATCAGAAGAGACCCTAAACCTGGGGAGGGAGAGAAGAAAGGGGAGGGAAATATATATATATATATGTGTATACACATATATATGTGGTGAATAGAACAGAGCCATACTTGATTTTGGGTGTATTTTGGTCTGTTAGAAGAAACTGCCTCCCAAAATTTTAAAGAAAGAAAAACTTATACATATACACAAAAATAAGGGTAAACATGATGAAGGGATGGAATATGACCGTAAAGATGAAAATTAAAAAAGATTCTAAAAAAGGAATTGATAAGAAGTTTGTTGAAAAAAGAAAAAAGAAAAAAAAAGGAAAGAATGTGATCAGCCTGGATACTAGAACAAAGCTATGTGCTACATTTAGGGTATATTTTGATCTGTTAGAAGAAACTGTATCCCAAAATTTTAAAGAAAGAAAAACCTATATGTATACAAAAATAAGGCTAAATACAATGAAGTGATAGAATATGACTATAACAATGAAAATTTAAAAAGATTTTTAAAAAGGTACTGATAGGATAAAATAGTTAAAAAATGTTAATAAGAAAGAGGAAAAATTTAAAAAATAGAATAAGAAAAAAATAAAATTAAAAACATTTAAATTTTAAAGACTAAAGAATCACGGGGAAAAAGCCATGAATTCTATGTGCTACATTCCCCTAGCTCTGGAGTTCCTCAGTTCTCATTGATCGGTGAACTTGCTCTTAGCTGGTTGTTCTTGCCGATCTTCTGGGCGAGGGGCCCGTTGCAGTGATTCTCAAATGTCTTTGCCCGAGGCGGAATTGCACCGCCCTTGCCGCGGCCAGGCTAAGCTTGGGTTTGCTCTCAGGAGCTTTTGTTCCCTGAACGCTTTCCGTACAGCTTTGGAGGAGGAGAGCGAAGATGGCGGCCTCCCAATCTCCGGCCCGTAGGAGCCGAGAGCTCAGGGCCCCACTCCTCAGTGCGCCCTCAGAGAAAAGCAATCCCTCCCGTCTCCCTGGTCTCCGGCCTTGCTCTGTGCTCGCCGAGCCCGTGACTGAGCGTTTCTGTCTCTGGTGCACGGCCCCATTTGTAGTCTCCAAACCCAGCAGATTCCTGCAGTGAGCTGCCGTGCCACTCCTCCTGGAGGAAGAAGGAGGGGGTCTCCCCGGATCTGTCACTTGTGGGGTCCCTGCCCGAAAAGCAATGGCCCGACTGTGCTTCGGATCATGGTTTAAGGTAAGCCTGAGCTGAGAGCCCACTTCTTGGCTCCGTCTCTGGAGTCAGCTTCCCCACTCCAATCCCTGGGAGCTCTGCCACACTCAGACACCTCTGGTCTTTTTGTGACCCCATAGGTCCTGAGACCACACTGTCCCTGCGAGGGCTCCACCCCTTGCTTAGCCTCTGGAGCAACATCCCTCAGTGGAGCAGACTTCTAAAAGTTCCAATTTTGTTCTCTGCTGCTCTCTCACTCGCTGGGAGCCGGCCCCTCCCCCTGTGGTCTATCTTCCCGTATGTTGCTTCGGATTCACTTCTCCGGAAGTCCTACCTTCCAGAAAGTGGTCGCCTTTCTGTTCCTTGAATTGCTCCTCTTCCTCTCTTCCATCTCCTGTTGAGTTTGTAGGTGTTCAGAATGGTTTGATAACTATCCAGCTGAATTCCTGGGACCTGATGATATTAGGTCTCCTACTCCTCTGCCATCTTGCTCCCACCCCTCCTCTCTACCACTTTCTTAACTGTAAAACAGGAATGGTAATAGTACCTGTCTCAAAAATAAATTGGTACGTGGAAAGCAATTAAAATTGTGCCTAGCAAAGGGCAAGCACAAAATGTTAGCCATTAATATGATTCCATTTTTACATAGTGATAACACTATAGGTGTGCTGCTTTACTTTTCTGTCTAAAGCATCTTTTCTGGGGTGCCTGGGGCTCAGTTGGTTAAACATCTGCCTTTGGCTCAGGTCATGATTTCAGGGTCCTGGGATTGAGCCTGGAGTCCCACTCCCCGTTCAACAGGGAGTCTCCTTCTCCCTCTCCTTCTGTGCTCTCTCTCTCTCAAATAAATAAATAAATGAAATCTTTTTAAAAAAAATAAAAATAACAGGAACATATTTTCTTTATTATCCTCCCTCTTCTCCCCCTTCATCTCCTAGACTATCTTTCATTTCATAGCCATTTTCCACTGCCCAACACAATGTCTTCACATGTTGCCTATACTTATTCAAGTGCAAAGAAAATTTTCATTTAACGTTTGCATATTCCATTGAAAGCTTAGTAGTAACAAGTGGATGGAGGAGGGAGATAGGATAAATAATAAATGTCCTTGTTTTTCTTACTCATTATTCTTTTTTTTAAAGATTGATTGGTGGATTTTAAGGTTCGTTTATCTATTAGAGAGAGAGGATGCAAGCAGGGAGAGGGGCAGAGAGAGGGGGAGAGAGAATCTCCAGCAGAAGCCCTGTTGAACACAAAGCTGGACATGGGGCTTGATCTCATGACCCTGGGTTCATGACATGAGCTAAAATCAAGAGTCAGACACTTAACTGGCTGAGCCACCCAGGTACCCGTCTTATTTATTATTCTTAATAAAAAGACTTGCTGGCTACAATATCCTCCCATATGAATGTTTTAACTGTTAATGATCAAAGCAATAAATAGCAATTACAAATAAATGTTATGATAGTTATAGTATGCTGTATTTTAGAATCTAAGAACATATACTACTCTCAACTTCCAGAATCTTTTCCTATTTTTGATAAGCACACCTCAATTTACCTCTGGAGATCTACATCTTCCCAACTCCCTGCCTTCTCCATGATAATTTCAGTGAAGTTGTTCAGATTGCCCCAGTCAAGGTGTGGCCTTGTAAACTCTAATTCTGGGAATCTGGATCCTGAGCACAAAGATGCTGAGACAGAGGGCAGATTCATTCCATTGAGCTTTCTGAGGACATTGTCCACTGATCTTTTTTACCTAGAGCTCTGGAACTGCTCTATGTCTGCCCTTCCTGGAGCTGCTCATCAGCTTTCCCTTTGATTCTATAAGCTAACCTATATTCTTCCAACAAATTTCTTTTCTATTTAATTAGGCAAGGTTTGTTTTCATTGCTCATAATCAAATTCTAGTACTGGCTGGACTTGGAATTCCAAGTTCCACTTTAGCTATGGTTTGTGGGTACAAACCAAACTGGTAGAAAAAAAAAAAACAAACTACTAAACGGTGTATGTGTGAGAAAGACAGAGAGAGAGAGAGAGAGAGAAATCTAGTAAGCATATAACTGCACAAGAAAAAATAGATTTTGTGCTACAATATATTCACAGGGAAAACAAGCCAACCATGATTTTACCATGGAAATTTGTATGTGTCTTAAGATGGTCTGGAATTTTAATTACTCAAGTGAGAACTTTCCTTGCATATTAAAAGTTGTCATAACTCTTTTCTAAAAAACATATTATGCAATATTACAGGTGTCTCTCTGTAGTATACATTTTTAAATTTAGGTTCGTTGTTAACTGACCTGACATATATTTCCCTTACAATTTAATATTTAAACTGGCTTATTTATGTAGGACATAGTAAAACAATAAAAGAAATCGAATTCATAAATTAGAGAAAATAATATGTAATCATAGCTTCATTTATTTACATTTCTTATGGTAAGCTACAAAATACATACATTTTAAGAATACATAGACATATGCAAAATTCTGTGTAAATCCTGTCAACAATTTCACTATGAACTGTAGCCGTTCTTTAATTTTAAATTGCACTTAATAGGTTAAATTAGAAAGAAAGTTCATGAAAGGTATTAATTTAAGAAAGTACTTATGGAAAGTCCTTAAGAATTAAACAGAAGAACAATCATCTACATTCTCTCTGAAAAATAATTACTTTTTAGAAAAGTGTGATGCAAAGGTCTTAAATAATATTTGGGGATTTTTTCCATCTCTCCCTTAGATTATGAGGTTTTTAAATATGTAATCTATTTAACTCTTTTGCTGGCGAATGTGTTTTGCAGACTATATGTTACATCAAGCACTGAAAATAATTCCAAGGTAGTATTTATAATGATAGCAAAAAGTACCTTAAAAAAGGTACCTTTAAAAATTTACCAAGAAGTCTTTACAATGCCCATAATACACATTTTTATAGTACATGTACACATATTCTAAGAAATATTGTTGTTAGAGTTGCAGGAGCAGGCAGAGGGAGAGAGAGGGAGAGAGAGAATCTTAAGCAGGTTGCACGCTCAGCACAGAGCCAATGCAGGGCTCAGTCTGGTAACCCTGCGATCATGACCTAAGTGGAAATCAGGACGCTTAACTGGCTGAGCCACCCAAGTGCCCCTCTACGGAATTTTCTAATAGCTAATATGTCAGTCTCTCTCTATGCTTGGGATACTCTTGAATTAAAAAAAAAATGCATACAGAAGCAAAACTAATTTTTATTTCTTCCTCAAAACAGGAGCTCAGTACATGATATTTACAACTCAGAAGCAGAAAGATAAAAGAGACATCTACCTACCCTCATCTGAGGCTGCTTTCCTTTCCAATTCACACCCAACCTGTGTAGACCATGGCTGAAGTACTGGTCTTCCACAAGGGTTGACACCGAGCTAATATGTGCATTGTCTTAAGCAAATGTTCTCTCATTACTCTTAGTATAATGGTCTTTCATGAGTTGGCAAAATCTGTAAGAAGACAGTCCTGGTTTCCTCAAATTCTGGGTATTTTGATTTGCTAAGAAAGTGGTATTTTTTTCTCTCTGGGTCTATCGAGATGCACAAAATAACTCCATAGAAGTAGAAAGCCCAAAGGCAGAGAAGTCTTCTGAACTAACCTGATTCATAGGTATGTATGAATACATAGCTATGCTATACACTGTATTCCCAGAGAATCTGTGCTACTATTAAGTTCTTGATCATCATCCTAAACAAGGTCCTCGATATTTTCCGCCAATCCTACTAGATCTTTCATATTTGCCACAGCTCCTTCTCATTTCCATAGCGATCAATCACCAAGGCTTGTCAATGCTCCCTCCTAAATACCTCTCCAGTCCATTTGATTTCATGCATTCCCAGGGCTCCTCCAGGGTTCTGATCACCATCCCTTCCCTATTGATTACAGCACTAAATTCCCAATGAGTTTTCCTACCTTTCCTACTGTTCCTCATCTTTTCTGCATTCCAGTAATCATCTTGGACTTCTCTTGACTTCTAAAACGTGTCACATTCTCTTCCTCCACAATTTTCCACATGTCTTCCTATTCCCTGAAACACTTTTTCTCTCTATTCTCTATTTAGACAATATCTACTTATACTGCAGGTTCCCAACTAAATATCTCTTTTTTTAGTGTGTCATTTCCAGCTGTGTAGGTCTGTTTAGGTTCTCTTCCTGTACGTTCTATCATAATAGCCAATTTGATTTATTGCATTTATTTGTTGAATGTATCTTCCCTGCTAGTCTGTAAATTTCTTGAGGGCAAGGAGAGAGTTTTGTCTTCTTCATTCCTGTGCTCTCAGCTCCAGAGTTCCACACCAGGAATCCATAATCCTCCAAGGTCCCTATTTTCCTTCCTGCTTTTCTCATTGCCAAAGCCCCCAGAACCTTTATCTAGTCTGGGAGAGGTTGAGAAGCCTTCTCTTCTTACACAGCTTGCTTCCTTCCAAATACTTTGTCTTTGCCAAGGCCAAACTTTTTGAGACTCAAAAGCAAAGAATTAATCTTTGTGTTCTCTGTATTCTGCTGTTTCATCCCTCTGCCAAGATATAGCCGATTTCTCAACTGTCAGTCCACCTCACATTCATAGTTAGCACCTTACCCAAGGATGACGACATCTGTCCTCCATGACTTATGGATCCAGTCCCACACTGCTTAGGTTCTCCCTTCGTGACTAAAGGTCTTATTCTCCCAGAAGCTGGGAATTTTGCTTACTGATAGCCATCAGCTTTTAGCTTTCTCTGAGAATTTCCCTCAGCCTTAGACAGCCTCCTTTCCTAGAGTGGGGTCCCTTCCCTTAAGCATCTCATATTCAGTATAAAGGCAAATCCCTTTCCATAACCTAATCCCAGGAGTTGGCCTCTTGTTTTGACTACATTACAGCCCATCTTCTTGAGCCTATTCTGCCTCCTTCTCTTCTCCTGGAAGTGCCAGTACCAAGAACATTCCAGTAAATTTTGTGCACACAGATCTCTATCTCGGGGTCTCCTTCCTGGGAGACTTGTCCTAAAACAGCCAACTTTAGAAGCCTTCTGTCTGTGAATATATATATATATATAATATATATATATTATATATATATATAAATTCTAGGTGACTTAGAGTCTACCTTCAAACGAGTCACATGGAAAAAGAATTATAGCTTATTTCTGTTTATTTAAATTTTGGATACAGTCAATAGGGTATTGTTGCAAGGAGAGGGAAAAGATAGGGGAGAAAAAAATTTTGCACATTTATCTCTTTCTAGATTGCACTGGAAAGGATTTTATGTGTGTGTGTGTGTATATATATAGAGACAGAGAGAGAAAGAGAGAGAGAGAACTTGTAGAATTAAAAATAAGAAAGAAATGTAAATGAAAGTTGCTGTTAATTTTTTAAACATGAATTATAAAATTTTATAAAATTCTCTAAAAACCAAAATAAGTTAAGTCATCCTGAAGAGTGGAGCTGATATTCGTTATACAGACTATGAAATACCATTTGCCAAGTCTTTTAGTGCTAATTGCTTCTCACTGGAAAACTGAAGAAAATCAAGTTGAAGAGAAGGTAAGATTAAAAGATAACATCATTGTGCTTTTTCGCAAAGAAATGATAATATTACTTTTTCCTGAGCGTTGGAAGATCTTAGAAGTCACATAGTCTCAAATCCTGGCCAGTGCAAGAATATCTTCTATGAGCTATTTTACTTTTGCTTAGAACACATAAATATATTTCTAATACTATTTTTATATTTTCTTGTTTTGAAGTTCAATTAATAATCTTTGTGAAATATCAGCTTGAGGCCTTGTGCACTACATTGCTTTTTATCACTCTTTGATTGTCTTAATATTAGTGCATTTACCTATCTTTTATTCAGTTTGGTCCGTGGAAACTATTACATTTAGTTAGCAACGAGTGTCTAAAAGAGATACGTTGATTTACTTTGGTTTGCCCTCGAACTTATACTACACTTAACCCATGTTCATGATAGTTTAGAAGGTTTTCCCTCTTTGATGAACAACTACCAGAGGTGGACAGTGTCCGAGTAATGTAGTATAATAAACTCTCCTAAGGATTGCCTCATTATGGATTGATTACGCTGCCAAGAAGGCATCTGTAATTTGTTTCCCTGTGTGTGAGTGTATGTGTATGAGGAACAAGAGCTCAGATGGCCCCCTTGCTATATAGTTTATTATTATTTTTTGCCTCTTCATGAACACTAGAGCAATTCTATTCAGAACATAGAAATTAAAACCAAGTAATAATAATAGCCACTCTTTACAAGTGCTTGCTATGTTCTAGGCACCATGCTGAGTGTTTTACATACATTTGGCGCATTTAAGCCTCATAACCCTATGAGGTAGATATTTAAAACCCACATGTTATAAATAAAAACCTGAGGCTCAGAAAGGTTTAAGTAATTTGCCTAAATTAACATAGCTGGAAAGTTATCATAAGTCATATCTGATTTTTTTTTAGCCACTCTTCCAAAACTCTTAAGGATTTTCACTTCAGGTCTTGACTAACTTCTCCAGAAATAACCTCTTTGCCCTTAACTCTCCCTCTAAGATTGAGTAACTCAATTCCATAACTTCTCCTCTTCTACACATAAGAATGTTCCACATTCCTTCCCACTGCCCGCTATCTTCCCTTCATCCAGCATCTCTCACTACTTAGCATTTTATCTCTTTGTTATCTCCTAGAGCTTGCTAACTGGATGACTAGGTGCCAAATAAAATCACAGGAGGAAAAGATAAAGCATCTCGTCTTTCTCTCTTAAGCCTTCCCTCTCTTCAACTTCCTTGTTGGTGAGTGTTCAAGTTCTCCAGTTTCCCCAAGCAGGCCCAGTGCTAAAAATAGCCCACTCTGTGTGGTAGTTTGGGTGGCATTTCCCGGGGAATGAGGGCCCCAGTAAGAACAACTGGCGGACCGAGTGTGGGATCACCCTGTCCCTCTCCCCTGCACCCGCTGCCACGATGCTCAGACTTCCGCAGGAATTTGTTCGGTCACTCGTGGACAGAGCAGATCAAAAGGAACTGGTGTGTTTCCTCTTCTCAGATGAGAGTGGCATAACATATCATGGTTTCAGGGACATAAAATGAGTATAATTATTGAGGTAGAAATATAATTCAAGCCTGTCAACCATACCATTGTTCCAACTAAGCAAAGAGGCTTGTTGAGAAATAAGTGTGAATTGTACTGCTAATGTTTAACAAAACATAATTAAACTCATTGCAAACTGTTGGAGGAAAATTGTTTCTCGCACACACATAATATTTTGGGGGCCATTTTAAAAGGAAGATTACATTTAAAAAAAGAAGACTCCCTGTCAGGACAAAAATAGAAATGAAATTATAAAGAGAAAATATATATAAATCCATACCCTCCTCAGTAATCTGTTATGAAATAATTTTAGCTTTATCATTTTATTTTATTGGTAATGCCTGTTAACTTCTAAAATTCTTCCTGATATTAAAGAAGAAATTAAAAATTACACAGAATCCCCGCACACTGAGAAAAACAAATTTTGTGACAATCCTTTCTGTGTACACACTCAGGCCTGAACCCATCAGCTCATTTCCCTAGCCACAGGGAATCAGAAATGCAGCCAGTTGCGGTCAATGAGATGAGAAGAAACTTGCTGAAAGGTTTTTCTCCTCACCCTTAAGAATAGGTCATGAGAAGAAATTGGCTCTTTTTATCCTAGTCATTGTCAAGTGTACATGTCACTTCTAGAAAAACTGCTGTGGCCTTCTTGATACCAGCTTCAGGAGGAAGCCAATTCAAAAAACTGGGCAAAGATGAGAGCATCACAGAGAAATGATTTGGATAAAGACACTGAGTTAAGCCATTCTTAAAGGCCACCTTGCCTCAAGACTTCTAGGCACATGAGCCCATAACTTCCCCTCTTATTAAAGCCCATATGACTTGGATCTCTTGGCACTTCAAGCCGAATGCATCCTAACTAACACAGCTATTTTTTGCCATTAGAAAAATTTTAATATTTATACAGGGTCAATCATGCATTTTCTTAATAATCTGGTTACTAACTTGCTTTTCACGGTATCCCCAACATACAGGTTATACACATGCTCTCCTAAACTTTATCTTTTGGAAAAATTTTATAATTTTATTTTTTAGCTTTTAAGACTAATGCAATGTTCTTATATATCATGTGAGGTAATGGTCTGATTTTTTTTTCAAATGAATAGCTAATTATACAATTTCTAATATGAAAATAAAATGTATTCATTTACTAAATCATTCTCTCCCTTTTGAAGTGAAATACTACCATTATCCTATATTAAGTTCCCATGTATTCTGCAATTTTTGATTTGGTCTGCTAATCTATTAGTACCCAATGATTTTGATTACATTGCCTTTATAACATTTTAATATCTGGCAAGGAATTGCATCATTATTTTTCAAATTCATACATTTCTTAGGTTCTCTTGGACACTTATTCTTCCATATAAAATGTAAGATAATTCAATCTTTTAAAAGCATAGAGATATAAATTGGAATTTCATTAAGTGTATATAACAACATAGGCAGAATAGACAAATTTATGAAGTTAAGTCCTCTCTTGCAAGAATGGTGTATATGTTTCCATATGTTGAGCTCTTGATGAGCTCTTAAATAAGATTTTATGGTTCTCTTCCTATAGGCCCTGTATTTTTCTTATTAAATTTATTTCAAAATATTTTAAAGTTTTTGTATTATTCTTTGTGGATTATTTCTTACATTTCTAATTCTGATTATTTCTAGTATAGAGCCATACTATAGCTTTTGAAATAAGTATCTCATACATAGGCATGTGACCAAATTCCCTTAAAACAGTTTTAAACTAGAGTTTCTTGGGTTAATGTCTAAATGACACTTGCTCTTGGTTTTTGCATAAGTAGTATTTACTATGTTTAGGTAGTTTCTTTTTATTCCTATTTTGATTGCAGTTTTAGTAGAAATGGCTGGTGAATTTAACAAAATGCCTTTTCGGCATCTATTAATATAGTTTAACACACTAAAATAATGATGTAATAAATTATGTTATTGAAAAATTCCTGACACGAGACCATCTTTGTATTTTGGCAATAAATTATACTGGGTCACTACTGATACATACTGGACTTTATTTGCTAATATTTCTATTAATAATTTTGTATTTATGTTCTTAAGTGAAATTGAGCCATTACTTTCTTCTTTTATTATTATCTAGCTTTAGTACTAATATAATGTCAACTTCATAAAATACATTAATAAGCTTAACATCATTTTCTATGATTTGGAATAGTTTAAATAACATTGGAATTATTTATTCCCTAACAATTTTAAATGTGTAAATGCACTTATATTTTATTTGCGTAATAAAAGAGCCCACAGTCAACTCTTGATTATGCCTAAGAATACATACCCTCTTAAGAATATTATGGTCAAGATAGAAAAGAAAATGGATATTTCAAGTTGAGGTGAACAAAAATCAAAGGTTACTTACTTCCCCATCTCTTACCCCCCATGATAATGGCTCAAGGTTACTTTTACATTCCCCTTCAGGAAAGAAAACTTCCTACCTTTTATTTCTCTTATCCTGCCCTTACTGGTTCTCCTTTAAAAAAAAAAAAAAATTGCCCAAAGTGTCTTTGGGAACTTTCATTCATATATACCCACAGATTTTGCTTAATTGAACCCTCCGCTTTCTTTTATTCCTTGCTGCATTGACTAAATCATGGCTTTTTCTTGACAAAAGTTTCTGAAAACTCTTGAAAGAAGAGGCTGTTCATCTTTTCGTGCCCTCTGTGTCTCTGTGACAAGTTTTAGGGAAGACAACCTTCCCACACTACTGAATTGCCAATCTTGAACCGTGCTATAGTTACGCCACTCTCCTCATGATCATTACCCTATGATAGCATTGCATCAGCTGAGATATGTCACATTAGCTCACAATCTTCTTTTCTTTTCTTTTCTTTTTTAGATTTTACTTATCAATTTGAGAGAGAGAGCACAAGCAGGGGGAGTAGCAGAGGGAGAGGGAGAAACAGACTCCTGCAGAGCAGGGAGCACGACATGGGGCTTGTTCCCAGGACCCTGGTAACATGACCCGAGCTGAAGGCAGACGTTTAACCAACTGAGCCACTCAGGCACCCCCACAATCTTATTTTCTTTGTTTCTCCTCAACATCTTGAAGATACACAGTGTTCACATTAATGATTCACCAATCCCCCCCATCTTGCAATTCCTTAGTCTTTTTTCAATCTACAATGCTCATCTCCTTATCCCTCAACACCCTCTTCCGTAGCTACGTAAATTCTGCCGTTATAACAGTGTACACTTACAGAACACTTTATACCAAGCACAATTCTAAAAGCTTTATGTACATTAACTCATTCAGTCATCACAAAAATCCTTCAGTGTCGCTTAGAATATCCTATGAGCAGACTGAGGCGCAGAAAAAAATGTGACTAACTTGCCTAGTGCTATGTAGCTAGTAAGGGGTAGAGCTGCTTGTTCTTAGCCACTATATTCTATTACTGTCTCTGTAAGCATAACCTCCTTTTAGCTATTTCTACACCAATAGGCCTGCTAAACTTTCCCTGTAACCCCATTAAAACATATAGTTTCTTGGAGAGTCTTTGGCTCTATCAGACACCTTTTTTTTTTTCTTTTCAAGATTTTATTTATTTACTTGGCAGAGAGAGAGCACAAGCAGGGGGAGTGACAGGCAGAGGGAGAGGGAGAAGCAAGCTCCCCACAGAGCAGGGAGCCTGATGCAGAGCTCAATCTCAGGACACTGGGATCATGACCTATTCATGACCTGAGCTGAAAGCAGACACTTAAGTGACTAAGTCATCCAGGTGCCCCTATCAGACTCCTTCTTGACTTCACTTTCTTCCTATTTGGATTTAACACTGCTGTCAATCAGTTCAACTATACTTTCCCGAGCCTTCTTAATTATTTAGAGATATCTTCTTTGTACTACAAGTTATTTTCCAAGCCCTACTATAGGCGTAATTATTTGCTTTTTCTGTTCTTTCTCTCAGGCTGGCAATCACAGCTATAGCAAATGGCAAACTCGTGCAGACTGACTTCACTATAAATGCATGACCAAAGACCCAGCTGGGCATTTGCCTACTGCTGCCCAGCAGTTCTTTCCCCCACCATCTACCTGGCTGTTTTTCCCATTCTGAACAGTAACAGTCCCCTCAACTGCTCAATAATTTTATTTCCCTCAATCTTACCACTCACCTTCTCAGCAGATGCCTTAATTTCTAATATCACAAGAATGTAGTGTCCATCATAAACTCCTTTAAATTCCCCTTATCAGCCTCCAAATTTTTCTGTAGTTTTGTCCATCCCTAAACTTTTCTACCTGCTTCAGAGGAAGAAGAGGTCCCATTTCTCTCCAGACCCCTTAACTTATGATCTTGAATCCATCTTCTTCTGGCTCCTTTGAATTGTATGCCCATTAAGCATTGACATTCAGATTTGTGTTTTGGTCAGAATCATCTAGACTATACTGCAAGAACAAAAAATCCCCAAATCAAATGGCTTAATTTAAAAAAATGTTTTTGTTTATTCCTTCAACCAAAACTATTGCAGATCTAGACAACTCTCCAGGGCAACTGTCTTTGATGTGGTGATTCATGAATTTAGGTGGCTATGATCATGTGGTTCCTCACACCAACATGAGGTCCCATTGGTTCCCATGGCAGGGGAAGAGAGACACTGGAAAATAACACAGGGGCTTTTCACTGCCTCACCTCACAAGTAACACATTGAAATTTTGCGCACAGTTTATTCACCTGAACTACTAATATGACTTGCCTAATAGCTAGGGGGCTGGAAATGGAGTTTTCTTTGAAAACTCCAAATATGAAACATATTTGAGGGCCATGTAGAATTGTTTCTTCCACCTTTGTATCATTCATCTCTCATTTTGCTGAATCTTTTGCTTCTGCCACAAGTAGTGCCAAGTCTAAACTGCCTTAAAAAGTGCCCACCCACCATTTGATCTACATACCTCTTCTGATAGATTCCCCACATTGCAGCCACACTGCACTGGTTGATGTTACCCACATGCCTCATGCCATGTGCCTTATTGTCTCTCCTCATGAGATTCCAGCTTCCATGCTGGTAGATGCTCCTTTCTGGAATGTGTTTTCTATGTCCCTTGCCTCTGCAGGCAAGGGATCCCTGTTCATTCTTCAAAGCCAGCCCAAAATTTTATCTCTTTTCTGTGGCTTTCCATAAATCTTATAGAGAGAAAGAAGGCTTTTGTATCTGCAATTTATAAATAACTCTATTTTAAATGATATCATGGTACATTACAATTATTTGTATGATTTCTTGACTTTCCATCTAGACAATGAGATCACTGAGGGAATAATCATATTTTATTGATCCATATGCTCAGCACCTTACATTAGTAGTGTCTGGCACATAGAAGACTTTCACTAAATGTTTAGTGAATAAATGGCTGAATAAATCCATGAGTAGTAAAATATCTGAAAACCGATAATGGAAGGTGTACGTTGCAATTTTTGAGGTATTATTTATGTTAGGGTTCTGTTTTATTTTTTAAAAAAGAGAAAACGAATATTTATTTAAAAATTAGTTGGTAGCAGAAATAGCATGAAGTAAAGAATTACTAATAATAGTGGGATATCTAGGCAGTTCAGTTGGTTAAATGTCTACCTTCAGCTCAGGTCATGATCCCAGTGTCCTGGGATCGAGTCCTGCATAGAGCTCCTCACTGAGCAAGGAGCCCACTGCTCCTTTTCCAGCTGTTCCCCCTGCTTGCTCTCTGTCTTTCTCTCTCTGACAAATAAATAAGTAAAAATCTTTTTTACAAAAAGAATTAATGATAGCATTATTATGCAACTTTAAACATAGCATGACACAAAATACATACTAAGCCAACTATCCACTTAAAAGAGTTAAAGTATATCCCCAAGTATATCTCAATATTTATGACACAATGCCTTGCAATAAAGGCTGGGGTACCCTGGCATGTCTCCCATGACTGGTGACAATATTTATAACATCAGTAATCTAGAAGCGAATTTTGCTTGTATATGAAGAATAGATGTTATAAATAAACATGGAATGAAAATATTAATGCTGGAAAAGAATTGACTAATTGATAATAATAATAATAAAGCTAATCAAATGTTTAAGGAAAGATCTTCTTAAATATTCTGAGGAAGCTTATATTATTAGTCAGAGTTCTTTAAATTTAAATTCGAAATAGATGATAAAGCTTGGGCTACAGATAAAGCTAAAATATTAGGATATAATTTCAACCATTAATTTTGGATGTTTCTATAATGCTTGGTCACTTGATTATCACATTCTACCATTTGGCTTGAAGTGTAGGATAAAAATCATTATCCTCTGAATCTTTTTTTGTTGTTGTCGTTCTAATATATAAGCACATAAGTAAGAGGATCCTGGCCAAATAAGACTTTTATTCATTCATTCATCATAATCCATACCATGTAGAATTTAGGCAATGTGGACCTTGCTTTTGTTAGAAAATGCTTTTTAAGAGCTAAGACTCTTTCATATGTGTTAAGTTCATCACCAGTCCACAAATGGAGACTACTGATAGTGATTATTAAGCTCGAGATATATATATCTCATATATCTATATCTATATCTCATATATATAGATATATCTATATCTATATCTATATATATATCTCATATATAGATATATCTATATCTATATATGAGATATATATATATTGGTTGGTCCATACTCTACGTCTGGCTGGGCGTTGCTGAGGAGGAACCAGGCAGGAGGCAGTCAGGAGGGGTAACTATGCATGCAAACATTCAGCAAGGGTTTTCCCTGAAATGGGGATCAGAAACTAAGAGAGGTCCAGGCGAGCTTGGTTGAACACATATGCAGAGGAAATCCGGAAGCTGGAACCAAGGATCAAAGGCAAGTTGGGCCCCAACAGAGTTACTGAAAAGAAAAGAAAAAAGGAGCAAGCAAGGGGAGTCTGGTTAACCAAGGTGGTGAGTAAAAAAATATACCAAGAGAATCAAGGAGAAGTCAGAGTAGTTAGCTGGAAATGAATTCATGCCAGAAAGAATGTTCAAAGAGCAAGAGGGCCTGTTCAGAATTCTGCTGGACATCTCCTTCTGCTTCTACTTTTGTTTATTCTTAATCTCCCCATCCTGGGGTTTTTGATCCCAGGCCTTAAAGGCATGAAGAATGACTTCTGACATTTCAACTCTTAAACATTTTCTTTCTCTCCGAGAAAAAGAGCAAAGGTCTTAACATTTCAAAATCGAAAGGTAAAAGCATGCAACTGAGAATTTTTTTTGACACTGAGGACTTTAAAATTCAAAGAAGCCTTATTTCCTCTATATGTTGTTTCAAATTTCACCCTGCAAGAGGAATGTAAATATATATGTACTTATATACTTATATGTATATTCCTCTTTT
Source organism: Potos flavus (assembly GCA_028534135.1). Taxonomy (NCBI): domain Eukaryota; kingdom Metazoa; phylum Chordata; class Mammalia; order Carnivora; family Procyonidae; genus Potos; species Potos flavus. Next base: position 70,560,554 of record CM052886.1, read on the forward strand.
TTATATTTATATATAAATTATATATGTGTGTATAAATTATATATAACATATATGTGTATATATGTATATTCTTCATATATATATGTGTGTGTGTATATATATATATTCCCCCCAGAAGGCAGTAACTAAATTACTCATTAATCATCTGTATGATCTGTTCCATCTTAACTGATTTATCCATCTCCTACTAAATCGGAAAAAATGGGAAGTATTCAAGTCAACTTTTTGTTATTTTGTTTATCTTATGAAAGATTATGAAGAAAAAAAAAGAATGACTTATTTCTGTCGGATGATCTTCACTGACCTTAAGAATCAATCAGTCCTGTGGCCTTTTCCTTTTTTCTTGTTCTTTCCTTCTTCTCTTCCACCCTTCCTCTTTCCCTTTTCCCCTCCCTCCTTCTCTTCCATTATGCTAAAGAATTGAAGAAATAGGGAATATCTAGACATAACAGTTTAAAGCCCATGAGAGTCCTAATGTAATAGAGAGCCACTGAGAGTTTTTGAAAAAGGGTGGAGTTTCTTGTTTTGTTTTATTTTTGATGGACTCTATCTGCATAGAATTAGATTAAATCATAATCCTTGCTTCATGTGATAGTCTCATCATTGGTCTATGCATGCCCTCTTTTATTTTATTCATACTAATTTATTTATAACAATATTATTATGTTATTAATGTTATTAATTCCTAAGGAAACCCATTACCCTACCAATTTAAAAATATATAATTATGGTACATCAAGAAAAGAACGTATAAATCTACACAACTAATGGTCATATCTTGCAGTTACTGTCACCTAGGCAAGATTAAATTTCGGATTTGTTTCCAGGAGGAAACTGGGGCCAAGAATTCTTCCATGGAACAGTCCCTCCTTAGATAGCAAGGAACGCATACCCCAGATAATGTCTGTGAATGCCTGGAGAGAAGTGGGCATCATCTCTTCTCTTGTTTGAGGCTCACAAATGGAAGTCACGATGATAAGCTACTTTCATTGGGGAGCAACTCTGCAGCAGGCTTTTGTTTTAATATTCACAATAAGATCCTGATAATTAGGAGCCTATTATATAAGCATTCCTATCAGCATAGTTTAAAGGCAAACAGAGGCTCCGACAGGTTTAAAAGTTTAACAAATGTAGCAATGCTAGTGAATGGTGGGATTGTAAATTAAACTTGTTTTTTTTTTTTTTTTTTAAGATTTTATTTATTTACCTGACAGAGAGAGATCACAAGTAGGCAGAGAGGCAAGCAGAGGGAGAGGGGGAACCAGGCTCCCTGCTGAGCAGAGAGCCCAATGTGGGGCTCGATCCCAGGACCCTGAGATTATGACCTGAGCCGAAGGCAGAGGCTTTAACCCACTGAGCCACCCAGGCGCCCCTAAACTTGGTTCTTGATGCAAAATTACAATTCTTACTCTAGGTAAGTTATACATTTACTCTGAGCTTCAATTTCTTTAGCTGTTAAGAAAAATAGAGATACATTGTTACTAATCTAACACAGATCCTGGCACACAATTTCAAGTTGTCCACAGATAAAATCTTTGAAGTGAGCATAAAGATAAAGACAATGGACTGCCTCTTCAGGACTAGGGAGAACAGTATATTCCAAACGATTTCCTCTGTAAGGAAGAACGACTTTTTGTAAGAGACATTAAAAGAGAGTGGTTAAGAGCACAAAGCCTCCATTTCCTCACCAATAAAGTAGAGAGGGCAGTATCTGGCTTATAGGATTGTTGTAAAGAGTAAATGAAATGATACAAAGGAAGTATCAGAGCTTGCAAATAGTAAACATTCAAAACATTATAAATTATTAATATTATCATCATCATTATGAAAAAGCTATACATCAATCTTGGATTATAATTACCAAAACTAATAATGCTGCTAACAGATTGAAAAATATAGAATTCCTAACCAGTTGTAAGTTACTCTTAAAAATAATAGTTTTTATATCCCTAATTTCTTGAAGAATTTTGCTTTGTAGGATCCACCTTTCTAAGTAAAGGCCACACCAGATGGATACTGATTCTCAAAGACTTGTGCCCAAGATGCTTATTCTAAAAACATGATTGGCCACCCTGGGGGGCTTCAGCACATGTTTGAAGGAGTAGGGATCTGTGGAGACTGAGCATGGCACCCCAGGATACCATAGTTGGCTTCCATTTTGCTCTTAGCCATCATCAAATTGGAAAAAATCACAGAGAGCCCAAGGGCCTACATCTTTGATATATGCATAATTTTGGCCATAGAACCATTTCATCTAACGAGGACTTTTTCTAATTAAAACAAATTAAATAAAAATAATAGGCAAATGATTTGGTTGTAATGTATCAAGAATCAATTTAGGCTTTGTTTTTATAATTTAAGCTAGATGAATATACCCAAAACAGAAATATGAAATACGACATAAGATATATTCCTGATCTTTCTAGTGCTGTGGACCTCCACATATAAATCAGATAGTTGCTGAATCAAATGACATATTATTCAGAATCATATGATCATGGAGTGAAAAATCTAGATCATATTGCACTTTCAGAGCTAATAGCAGAATTTCATGGCTTTAATGAATAAGCAAAAGTGAAATATTTTACTATCTCCATCAAACATTCAAAAGATCATACTCCTACTGAGATTATTTATTATAATGATGATGCTTTTTATAAAGATCAAGTATGAGTAACCCCCCCCCCAAAAAAACTTAAGCTGTTTCTAAGGGCATAACATTTAGAAACAACATATGGTTCCTGTAGTCAGGAATAGGTTCCTTAAATTAGCCAAAGACATTCACAGAGAAATGAGTTGGAGGAAATAGGATCATGGGCAAGAGGGAAAAAAATTGTCATCTCTCTTCCTTCTGCTCTTCATCTTCCTTGCCTGGCTGAATATGGTATTCTTTGATACCCAATTTCAGATGTAAAAATAAAACAGGTGTTGTTAGTCTCATAAGGAAAAGTCTTTTAATGCACTCACTTTTTGTTTAGTTACTATTATAAATGTTATTGTAAAAAAGCATGCCAGATCATAAAATGTAAATATTACATTCATCATTTAATAAGCATGCATTGCTTGCCTTCTCTGTGCCCAGGGCTAGGCCCTAAGGACAGCACCTGTTCTCTTCCTTATTAAAATCGTTGCAGGCAAGAAGACAGACCTAACTCGGCTTCTTAAGCTCTTGAGTTCTCTAATCTTTTCAGGATACAGAGAATCATATTACGTACCTGCTGAAAAATCCTTCAGTGGTTTCCTGTGTCAGTAGAATAAAATCCAGACTGATTACTTTGTTTTATACAGTCCTGCACGATCATGCTTCTTCCTCTTAAATTTCAGCTCTCGCTGGTATCACTCACTGGCCTTCTTTCAGCCTCTCACATTTGCCTTGCTTCTTCTCAGCTCAGAGCTTTACACATGTCTCTCCTCCATCTGGAACATTCACACACACACACACACACACACATACACACACACACACACACACATCCCATAGCCAGCTTCTTCTCATTCTTCAGATTTCAACTTACATATCACTTCCTGGAGAGACTCCCTGAAACCCACATGTAAAATTAGTCACTTCACATACTTTCTTTTATTCCCTACTATTTCCTTCATTGTACTTACTGTGATTTGTAATCATATCATTTACTTGTTCATTTTTTATGTATGTTTCTTTTATTGTACATGTATTTTGTGGAGCAGTTTTAAGTTCACAGAAAAATTGGGAGGGAGGTATAGAGATTTCCCACAATCCTCTGCCCCCACACATGCACAGCCTCTCCCATTACCAACATCCTCCACCATGTGGTGGTACATTTTTACCATTGATGAGCCTACAGTGACACATCATCATCACTCAGAGTCCCTACTCTACATTGGGTTTCACTCTTGGTGCCATATACACTTGTTCATTTATCATGGTATGCTTCTCCCACTAGATTATATATCCCTTGAGGGTGATGACAATCAGCAGGGCAATACCTGGCCCCTGGTATGTTTTCAATAAATTTTATGGAAGAATGATTGTTGAATAAATGACTAATTTATGAAGGAAATAATTGCAGTGTAACATTTACACCAGCATATGACAATTTAGCATTAATTCTAGATATATATTTTAGGAAAGGCTTGATCAGAGTGGAATGGAATTTGCAGTTAGATCTTTCAGTAGAAGTGAAATAATCTAGTTTGGTAGGTTGTATATTTCCAGGAGAATTCTTTTCACTGAGTTCAATGAAATGAAAAAGAAAGAAAGATCCTTTGTGACCACCATTCTTCTCCTTTGGATTACACAAAGTACAGAGGTGGCCTTGGCTCTGTGCAGGGAGCTTCAGGTAGGCTGGGCTTATTTTATGTGAGGAGGGAATTGAAATTTTCCTTAAATGACTCAAATAGTATAGTTGACTGGATCTCAGAACTCAGATTTCCTTCTAGCTCTTTCCTGCCCCATTCCCATCACGAACCCTGAGACCACCAAATCATAGACAACTCACATATTTATCTATGGCTTTTCTCATACCCATCATCTCAACCTAAAATGACTTTGAGGTATTTGTAACAGGATGTCTTTATATAATCAGGAAGAAAGGGGTGAGGTTTTTGCTTTTATATTGTACATATTTGTTTGTTTTTAAATAATCAGAACTGTATTCATTTCCATCAGTAAGATCATCTGCTTTAAAATCTTGGTGTCGCTGGGGAGAATTGAATATGTTAACTTCGGACCCAATTCTGGACTACACGTCCCTTTCTCTAGCATGTTGGTAAAGCTTGTAGAAGTCGAGGCTTTACATTTCAACTAAACCATTATTTTACAGATCTAACACGCTTAAAAACTACACACAGTCACACATTATTTGTCCTACATGCTAACAAAATTCTTTTGTCTGTCATGGTTAGAAATTTCCCAGTAATGACATTTTAATTCTAATTCCTGGAAGTAAGTAGGTTAAAAAACAGTTGAGTTAAGTAAGGCACTTGCCTTATACAACATTGAATCAGGCTATATAAAAAGTTCTTTTACATAAACCTCTTCATAACTTTGCGTTTAGTTATGAAGCTAATGTAACTACCCTCTGATTTTAAAGGAATTGTAGGCATGAATTTATTATTTTCCCTTTGGAGAACTTGACAAAATTGGGTTGCTTTACTATTTATTTAAATGTCATTATAGCAGTGGTTAGAAATTCCAGCAGCTCTCTTGAAGTATTTGAAGTTTGACATCCTCTTTTGTAGAAGTTGATTAACTCTATTTTTAACTAGTTTTCAGGTGAAGAATTTGGGGCTCATTCTCTTCACAAACCCCATAATTACCTAGGCATGATGCTTCTCTGTATGTATCACACAACTGGGGAAAAAATCATTTGTCTAACAAATATGTATTAAGGGTCCACTATGGTGACAACTATTATGGCAGGTAGGGAAGGACCAGAACCAACTAAAAAGGGAAAACAGACATGAAAATATAATTTCAGTACAGAGATAACTACAAGGCTACAAGAGGAGGCTGTACAAGGTTATGGGGGTAGCACAAACTTCTAGTTAAGGGAAGTCAGGGAGGTTTTCTGGAGATGTTCAAGCTGGGGTTGGAAGTAAAAGTAATAATTTTTCTGGTGGGTTAGGGTTGGAGGATGGTTAGGAAGAAATTGGGAAGATTGGACAATCCAGGCAGAAGAATCATTAAAATAAGTGTACAGGAGCATGAAACAATATAGTGCACAAGCTCAGCTTGGATGAAGCAACAAGTTTGAGAGGTAGAGTAGTTAGTTAGGCAACAAATAGTTATTGGGTGATTACTAAGTGCCAGGTACCCCGGTTAGGTTTTGGGGAATGCAGAAGACAGACCCTCAAAGAGATTACAGGCTAGCACAGAAGATAGATATTATACAAATTATTTCAAATTTATTATGTTCTTCAGAGAATATATATACAATGCTAGGAGAGAATACTACTCAGTCTGAAAGGATAATAATTTCAAAATACCAACAAATGTTGTTCATCTCCCTCATCTTTGCCCATTCTTGCCTTCATCCATGAATGCCTCTTTTTCCTTTTTCTATTCCTATACCCAATTCAGGTAGTCTTTCTTATTGCCTAGGGACACTTGACAATAAGGAGGAAAGAAATAACTTCTGCAGCTTTTCCCAGCTTTGCCATCATTGGTTAAATAATTGAAAAAATGGAAGTGGTTGATTGACTTAAAGAGGCAAAGGATGTAAAGTGAATAAAGGGCAGCGTCAAGCATAGAGCTATAAGATGTGCACTAAGGAAAATGTGAAAGAGTTGACAGTAAGAGAGTAAGAAGTAAGAGTGAAAACAGAGAGTAAGAGAAAGAGAAGGTAAGTTAGAGAAGTCAATATAAGGTAAGTTAGAGAAGCTCAATATATGCAAATAATGTAAGTTTCGGCTCTCTTTTAACAGTTCCTTAGTCAAAATGGCTCTCCCTTAATAGTTCCTCAGTCACTCCTCTATTGCCAAAACTAGCTTATTCCTTTTGCCACTCCTCTCTATACATTTCAGAAACTCCTCTTATGTCCTCTTTGCTCCACATCCATGCCTTGAGGCAACTTTTCTCTTACCTCTACTCCTGTGGCTATTGGGATTTACTCAGCAAACTTTACTATAAACAAAGGAGAGTCACTGAATGGTTTATTTTTCTCCCACTGCATTTTTCCTATTAAACATTTTTGTTAGTTTTATTGAAGTACAGTTTATATAAATAAGATTAACCAAGTTTAAATGTGTACTTCAATGAGTTTGGACAATTGGATACAGTAGTATAAAGGCAACACAATCATGATATGATTTCCATGATTTCCATCACCATGAAAAGTTACTACATGCTCCCTTTGCAATTAATTTCTGATCCTCGCCCTCTGGAAAATGTTGACCACTTTGAATTTGATGTGATGGAATAATATAATATGTAGCATTTTTTGTGTAACTTGTCTTACTGACCATAATGCCTTATAGAATCATCAACATTGTTTTGTGTATTAGTACTTAGTACCTCTTTACAGTTAGTAGTAGTCCATAATACCGATGTACCACAATCTGTTCATTCATTCACAAGTTGAAGATATTTTTATTATTTCCAGTTTGAGGCTATTATGAATAAAGTTTCTTTATTCATAAAAAGTTTTTAAATACTTTAGTACTTTAAATACATAAAAGTTTTTAAATACTCCTGTACAAGTCTTTATGAAGATATGTGTTCATTTCTCTTGGTTAGATCTCTAGAAGTGAAACTACTGAGTCACATGGCTGTTTAATAAAAGTTGTAAAAGTGGGTATCCTTTCCTTGTTCCCAAAGGGGAACAAGGGGAAAAGCATGTAGTCTTCCACTATGAAGTATTATGTAGCCACAGGTTTAATTTTTTGTTTGTTTTTTGTTTGTTTGTTTGTTTTGTAGTCTTTCGTTATCAGATTGAGGAAGTTTCCTTCAATTCCTAGTTTTCAGGAAATTTTCATAATGACTGGCTGTTTAATTTTGTCAAATACTTTTATCTTCATATATTGAGAAGGTCATATCATTTTTCTTTTTTGTTTCTTAATATGGTGAATTACATGGATTGATTTCCCATTGTTGAACCATCCTTGAGTTCCCAAGAAAAACTACACTTGGTCCTTATGCATTGTCTTTTTTCCCCTGTATTTGATTTGCTAGTATTATGATGAGGATTTTTGCACCTATGTTCTTGAGAGATATTGGTCTGTACTTTTCCCCCTCGTAATGTCTTTGTCACATTTAGGAAGCATTCCCTCCTCTCTATTGTTTTGGAAGAGTTTGTATAGAGTTTGTATTATTTCATTTTAAACACCTGATATAATATGCCAGTGAAGTCACTGGGCCTGGAGTCCTCTTTATGTACAGATTTTTAACTATAAATTCATTATCTTTGATAAACATGGTATTCCAGTTACTTATTTCTTCTTGAATAAGCTATGATATTTTGTGTCTTTCAAGGAATTTGTCCATTTCATCTAAGTTAAAGTTGTTCATAAATACTTATTCTGCTTTTAATATTGGTAGAATCTGTAGTGATGTCGATTTTCATAGTTCTGGTATTGTTAAGTTGGCTTTTTCTCTTTTCTCCTTGATCAGTATAGCTAGAAGTTAATCAGTTTTATTCATTTTTCAAAAATTGGTTTTTGGTTTCATTTATTTTTAAAATTAATTTTCTGTTTTCTATTTTATTAATTTATGCTGTTAACTTTATTGTTTCCTTTCTCTATGTGCTTTGGGTTTAATTTGCTCTTCTTTTGCTAGTTTCTTTTTTAAAGATTTTATTTATTTATTTGACAGAGAGAGCGAGCGAGAGAGAGGGGGAGCTGCAGGCAGAGCAGGCAGAGGGAGAAGCAGGCTCCCTGTCAAGCAGGGAGCCCGATGCGGGATTCAATCCCAGGACCCTGGGATCATGACCCGAGCCAAAGGCAGTCACTTAACCGACTGAGCCACCCAGGCGTCCCATCTTTTGTTAGTTTCTTAAGGTAAAATCTTAGATCACTGATTTAAGAACTTTCCTCATTTCTGATACAAACATTTAATGCTATAAATTTATCCATTTTATAAATAAAATATGACTTTTGCTCTGTCCCACAAATCTTGATATGCTGTGTGACCACTTTCATTCAGTACAAATATTTAGTAATTCTCTTTATGACTTCCTCTTTGACTGATATTTATAAGTATGTTGTATAACGTCCAAGTATTTGAGAGTATTCCAGATATCTTTCTGTTATTAGTTTTAAGCTTAATTCCATTGTGGTTACAAACCATATTTTGCATTATCTCAGTTCTTTTAAATTTACTGAGGTTTATCTGGTAGCCTAAAATATGCTCTATTTTGGTGAATGTTCTATGTGTGCTTGAAAAGAATACATGTTCTGCTGTTTTTAGGTGGAGTGCTATATAAATATCAATTAAAACAAGTTGGTTAGTAGTGTTATCTAGGTCTTCTATATCCTCAATGATTCACTCTCTAATTTTTCTATCAATCTCTGAGAAAAGAGCATTGAAATATTTAAGTACAGTTATTCTTTTGTCCATTTCTTTTTTTAGGATTTATTTATTTATTTGAGAGAGAGAGTAAGTGCATGAGCAAGGGGAGGGGGAGAGGTAGTGGGAACGAGAATCTCAAGTAGATTCCCCACAGAATGTGGAGCCTGACCTGAGGCTCAATCCCAGGACCCTGAGATCATGACCTGAGCCAAAATCAAGAGTCGGACACTCAACCCACTGAGCCACCCACGTGCCCCTACTTTTGTTTTAGTTCTCCTTCCAGTTCTACTACATTTTGCCTTATGCATTTTGAAGCTGTTATTAGGTACATACACATTATGTTATGTCTTTGTAGTTAACTGGGTCCTTATCATTATGTATTATCTCTTTTTTTTATTGTGAATTCTTTGTTTGATATTAATGTAATGAATTCATCTTTCTTTTGATTAATTTTTTTATAGTAAATGTTCTTCCATTCTTTTGCTTTTTTTTTTCCCGTCTACTTTTATTGTACCTATGTCTTTATATTTAAAGTGGGTTTCTTGTAAATAGCACTTAGTCGGGTCTTGCTTTTAATCTAATCAGACAATCTCTGTCAACTTGTGTGTTTAGTTAGATTGGCATTTTCCAGTAAGATAGCTACTAGCCACATATGCCTTTGGAGAACTTGAAATATGGCTGGTTTGAATTGAGATGTATCGTAAGTGTAAAATACCCATGGAATTTTACTAAACAGAATATAAACTATCTTATTAATACTTTTATGATGACTATGTTGAAATAACAATATTTTGCATAGATTCTTTTACATATATTATTAAAATTAACTTCATCTGTCTTTTTATTTTTTTTAATCGTGCTACCAGAAAACTTTAAATTACATGCCTTACTCACATTATATTTCTATTGGGCAACATGGTTTAGACCATTTTCATTCAATGTAATTGCTAATATGATTTAATTAAAATCTTCCATCTTGCTAATTGGCTTCTGTTACTTTTTCCCTTTTTTCTCTTTTTCTGCTTGCTTTTGAATTAATTTACCATTTCATTTTTCTCCATTGCTGGCTCGTTACTTATAATTTTTAAATATTTTAGTGTTTTCCTTAGGGCTTACAATGTGTGTTTTACCTTTAAGTTATATTTTACCTTTAAATAGTGTAAGAATCTTATAGCAACATACTTCCAATACCTTCCTCCCTTCCTTTATGTTATTTTTGACATACATTACACCTTCATATATACTATAAACTCACAATACTTTGCTTCTGTTTTTGCTTTAAAAGTCTCTTGCTTCTCAAAACAATTTAAAATGGGGAAATGCCTTTCATATTAACCATTTTAACTTAACTATTGCTGGAACTCCTCATTTTTTTGTATAGCTCTAGGTTTTTGCATGATATTATTTTCCTTTTGCACAAAGATTTCCTTTAACATTTCTTATATCATAAGTCCATTGGTAATAATTTCATTCAACTTTAATTTTTATAGAAAAAATCTTTATTTTGCTTTTGTATTTTTTAAAAGACTTTATTTATTTGTTCAGAGAGAGAGAGAGAGAGGAGCACAAACAGGGAGAGCGGGAGAGGGAGAAGCAATCTCCCCGCTGAGCAGGGAGCCCAATGTGGGGCTCAATCCCAGGACCCTGGGATCGTAACCTGAGCTGATGGCAGACTCTTAAACAACTGAGCCGCCCAGGCGCCCCTATTTTGATTTTATATTTGAAAGATATTTTTTCTGGGTAAGATATCCCAGGTTGACAGTTCTTTTCTTCAGTACTTTAAAATGTCACTTCATTGTTCTGGCTTGCATAGTTTCTGATGTAAAATATGCTTTTAGTTGTCAGCTCTATTCCTGTGTGTGTGTGTCTGTGTTTTCTCTTGATACCCTCGAAGTTGTTTGTTTTTAGTTTTACACACTTTGAACATGATACATGTAGGGGTTCATTTTTTTTTTAATATTTGGGGGATTTTTTGTATACTCTGAGGTATTTGTCTTCTTTATGTTTGTCTTCTATGTCTGCTTTAATTTTGGCCATTATCTTCTCCAAATCATATTTTGTCCCATTTTTAAAAAAGATTTTGTTTGTTTATTTGAGAGAGAGAGAGAGTGCACAAGCAGGGGGAGTGGCAGAAGGAGAGGGAGAAGTAGGCTCCCCTGCTGAGCAGGTAGACAGTTGTGGGGCTAGACCCCAAGAACCTGGGATCATGACCACAGCTGAAGGCAGATGCTTAACTGGCTGAGCCACCCAGGCACCCCAAATGTTGTTCCATTATCCCTCTCTCTTACAATTCCATTTACATGTATGTTAAACTATTTTTATATTGCCCCACAGTTCTTGGATGCTCTATTATATTTTTCCCACTCGTTTTTTTTTTCTTTGTGTTTTACCGTGCACAATTTTTAATCAGCTATTTTCAAGTTCACCAATTATTTCCAGTATCAAGTCAATTGAGGAGCACTTTGAAGGCAACTATTTCTGTTGCTTTGGAGTTTGTTTTTTATTTCTAGCATTTTATTAGACTCTTTCTCGTGGTTCTCATCTCTCTGCTAAAATTTCTTATGTATTCATGTATTTGCCTACCTTTTCAAGTAGAACCACTAACATTTTAATAATAGTTATTTTAAATTCACTGCATGATTCCTGACCTCTAGGTCATCTCTGATTCTGATTCTGTTAATTGCTTTAACAATGAGTTATCTTTTCTTAGCTTTCATGTGTCAGATAACTTTTATTGAATACTAGACATTATATGTAGAACAGTAGAAATTGAAGTAGATACTATTTATATTTGGAGATAGGCACACCTCTTCTACCCCATGAATTTGGGGTGTTGATTCAACCTAGTCAGAAGTTGAACAGTTTTTAGTTTTGTTGTTTCTGTGATTACGGTTCTCTACCAGTTTCATTGTCCTCTAAGCTTACTTTCTGGTTAGGATTGAGGACTCTGTGCTGAATGTTTTTTGTTGTTGTTGTTTTTCCAATAAGCCTGATATACCCTCAGCTTTCAGCCTTCCCTGTGCAATTATGCCACATTGGACAGCTTTCCCCATAATCTTGCCTCCTCCCCAGTGATAGCCTGTTACTGATTACTAATCAGTGCTTGCTATCTGGGGAGAGGGCGGGAAGTTTCTCTGTTGTTCTAGTCCAGCTCAGTCTTAGTTATACTCTGTGTGCCTCCACCTTTGTGATGGGGCTTTCTCATTATCCTGTCCGTCCTCCTCATGACACCCAAACTGTGCCTTGTATCCTTAGTGGGTCTTGTTTAGGACTTTCCAGACTTCCCTTCCCTGCCCAAACACACACACACACACACACACACACACACACACACACACACACACACACACCAGTAATAAGAGAACATTAATGGTATTGATTGATATGGGATCTGTGTCTAGGACTATTTCCTGCCTCTGTCTTATAAGGAGAGGGGATTTTTCTTTTACCCATCACCAGTCACAATGGTACTGTAAATATGTCCTGGGAGTATCAGGGTTTACTGCCTCTACCTCTGTGACTTAAGGCTTTCATTTCATAGAGGTAAAGGATCCAGGAAAATCATGTCTTTTCCATAGCAGCACTCAATCCCCTTCAGTGATTCAGTGATCCTACACCCCTGAAGGAAGCTCTTTCTGGTCTCTTGTCCTGCCTATAATCCCTTTTTTTTGTGAGCTCCCAATGGAAACCCATGGAAAAGGATTTACAGGTTGGTGCAGACTCGTCTTGTGTTTGTGGCTCTCATGCTAGCCCAAACTTAGCTTTTTTATCAATCTCTTTAATTTTTAGCTAAGTTCTTCTTACATGTTTTTATGGTGTATATCATCTCATTTTCCCATATTATGCCACAGATGAGCCAATTCTCACATTCTCTCTTTCTCTTTCTCTCTTTGGAGAGGACTGTTTTTGATTTCAGAGCTTATGGGTGCCTAGTAATCTTAGTTCTCTGATGGATTCAGGAAAATTTATGAGTTTGTAAGTCATTGTTACAAATTTGTTCTCATTGCTATGGAAAAAAAAAACCACAGTATTTTTTCTAGCTTTCTACATCTAAAGAAAAAAAAATCAGTTTTCTTCATTAGAAGATTTCTTTTCTGGGTAGGGAAATCTAGGTTAAATATTTTTTTTCTTTTGGTGTCATTTATTTAATGAAGTTCCTCCACTATCTTCTGGTTTCCATGTTTTCTCATAAGAAATCTGCTGACATTTTTATCTGTATTCTTCTGAACATAATGTGTTCTTTATCTCTGGATGCTCTTAAGATTTCATTTTAATCACTTTTTTAGTGATTTTTAGTAATTTGATTATGATGTGTCTTGATGTGCTTTTCTTCCTATTTATGCTCATAGAAGCTCATTAAGATTTCTGAATCTGTGGGTATATAATTTGGAGAAAAATTTGGAGAAATTGTGGCTATTATTTTCTAAAATATTTTTTTCTGTTTTGTCCTCCCCTTCTGGTATTCCAATAACACATACATTGTTAGACTATTTGGTATTGTCCCACAACTCATTTATCTTATGTTTATTTTTAAAAATTATTTCTCTTGGAGCACCTGGGTGTCTCAGTTAAGCTTCTGACTCTTGATTTCAGCTCAGGTTATGATCTCAGAGTCAGGTAATCAAGCCCCATGTCGGGTTTTGCACTGGTGTGGGGTTTTCTTAAGATGCTCTCTCTCCCTCTGCCTCTCCCCACTCTCTCTCTCAAAAATAAATAAATAAGTAAATAAAATTATTTCTCTTTATTCAATTCTGGATAGTTTCTATTGCTGCATCATCAAGTTCACTAATCTTTTTTCTACAGTGTGTAATATGCTATTAATCTCATTCAGTTACTTTTCATTTCAGATCATGTCTGTTTCATCTAAAAGCTTGTTTTTTAATACCTTCCATTTCTCTCATTCTTATGTTCATGTTTTCCTCTACGTTCTTGAACATGAAATATATTTATAATAGCTATTTTAACATCCTTGTCAGTCAATTCTATTATCTCATCTCTGGGTCTATATCTATTGATTGGTTTTTTTCTCCTGGTTATAAGTTACATTTTTCTGCTTTTTCGCATGCTTGGAAATATTGGATTGAATACTAATATTATTAATTTTTACATTGTTAGACACTGGATGTTGTTGTATTCATTTAAGTATGTTGGGCTTTGTGGCTTGGAATCAGGCTGATTCTTCTATGGTTAGCTTTTAAACTTTCCAAAGCAGTCTAGAATAACCTTTAGTGTAAGTTAATGTGTCCCCATTACTGAGGCATCATCCATCTGAGGATTTATTTAATGCCCATGTATTAAGAGGTGTTCCACTCTGGTTAGTTAGAACATAAACTATTACTTTCCTATGTGAGCTCAAGATTTCTTTAGCTTATTTCTTCCTGATGGTTTTTCTTCAGCCCCAGGAAGTTCCTTCCATATGTTCACAGATTAGTACTCAGCCTCAAGACTCTTAGGGAACCCTCAGAAGGTTTCTGGAGCAAGCACGCCACCCTAACTGAAGCTCTCACCTCTTCACAAATTCTAGCTACCTTCATCTCACTGAACTCCAAACTCTCTCTTCAACTGAGCAAGACTTTGTTCTGGGTTCTCTCTTACTTTGCTATAGCCTGGAAATTTTTTCCAGGGAGTAAGCTAGGGCAATCAAAGGGTTCACTTTATTAGTTTCCTTTTTCTCAAGGATCAATGTCCTGCACGGCCTATTGTCTAAATGTCTGAAAATCTGTCTGGTTTCTAATTGTTTAAAGCAGGAGGATGAATATACTCTTTTTTACTTTATTATATCTGTCATGTAGCCAACTTAAAGTTTTTAATGTCTATATAGAAAATGGTAAAATTTGTGTTAAGTCATTCCGATGGGTAAATATAGTATTAATTGGAAGAGAGTGAGATTAGGGACCAAAGTCAGGTTAAGATGCTAACAGTCCCAGCAACATACAGCGAGAGCATAAATTCTTTTTTTTTTTTTTCAAAGATTTTATGTATTTGTCAGAGAGAGAGTACAAGCAGGCAGAGTGGCAGGCAGAGGCAGAAGGAGAAGCAGGCTCCCTGCTGAGCAAGGAGCCCGATGTGGGACTCGATCCCAGGACCCTGGGATCATGACCCAAGCTGAAGGCAGCCGCTTAACCAACTGAGCCACCCAGGCATCCCGAGAGCATAAATTCTTGGCATGATATATTATATCCAAGAAGTGATAGATATAATAAATATTTAGACCACTAGGATCTAGTGACTGGCTGAATCTGGGAAAGTCAAATGAGATAACGAACACAAAATCATTTCCAAACATCCATTTGAAAATTTATTAAATAACTACTGTAAGCCCAGTACTATGGTCAGTTAACAGACTACATATATAAATAAGACATAGTACCTGGACTAAGAGAGTTAGTAGACTTACAATTTTAAAACAATGTAGGGACTGAAACAATAGAAGTGCAAACAAGGTTTATATTGCATACATAATGGAACAATAACAGTTGAGGGGAGTCAAAGAAGTCCTTAAAGAAAGGTAGCTCTTGAAAGGTAAGTGGGAGCTCTTCAGACAGATAAGGAGGAAAAGGACATTGCAGGCAAAGAATAATAAAAGCATAGCGATTTCCAATAGCAAAGATAGTTTCACTATAAATGAAATATAGAATATGTTGGATACTCAAGGTACATAAATATCAAAATGTAATATTATAAAAGCAAGGTATTATTATTGCATCTCTAAGGATTGTTTTTCTACATATATACATATATCACATGAAATGTGTAAATAAGTTTTGGTGATGCCATGGTGCTTAAAGTAGAGTCTGCATCATTAGCTAAATAGAACAGAAGAAATCAATATGTATGCCTACTTTCAGTCCAGGATACAACAAATGCAATTACTTAAATGTCTGCATTCATGTACCAAGATAATGTTCAAACAATCCTTGTACTTGAAAAGAAATAGAAATAAATATTTTAAATAGCTCTATGAAATAAAAAGAGTTTATATAACATTCTTTTTTTTAAGTTCCTTTTATGTTGGCGAATTCATTGGTAATCATTGCTACCCATCAAAGCAGTGTTCTTTTTGTTATTTGTCTCCCTATCCCGAAGAAACATATAGAGCTCCTTTTTGATATTTCAGTTTTAAACATTCTGATGTTAACTTTGACTCAATCTACCTGTTTTTCGTTTGGAATTCCCATCTTCAATTGTGTCTGTTGTTCTCTCAAAACTCTCTACTTAATCCTCTCCAGAAAATAAACCCCCAGTCAGTTGCTGTGTAGTAGGGGGTTAGTCACCTGCAGTGCAGAGTGGTGGAGATGTCTGGGGGTGTAGCTGCTTCTTAAATAGACTTTCAGCCAAGTCCGTTATTGCCTGACATTTACCTTCTCTACCAGAGGTGCCAGACACCAATTCCTGAGTTTGGAGTGGGGGTAGGGACGGGATTCTGCCTTGTAAATCAGGCTGCCTCTTAGCTTTTCCCCACTGCATCTTCAGCTTTCTTGAGTCGAAGTTAGTTGCCATTTATCTTTCTTTTTTCCAGCTTCCTATATTCTGACACTATTGTTTTACTCTTGTTCTCTTTGTCCTTATGGGTTTTTATACTTTTTTAAAAAAAAATCCATTCACTGTCACTCTAGTGGTCTTCAGAAGGGACCTGAAAAATGCATGTGTGCAATACTTCCTCTTTAACTGGAAGTCCTTTAGTTCATTCTTTTTTAATATCTATGTCTTTGTATTTTATAATGTACATAATATATTTGTACAATAATACATATAATTTATAAATAAATAAATATCCTCTTTCATATTGCTCAATTTAAATCATTTTTCCTTCTTTTTAGAGATAATGCTATATGATTCTAAAGGTTTGGAGACCACTAGTTTTCTGGCCTCTGAATGATGAAGTCCTCAAGGACTCAGAGCTTGGCATTTTTCTCTTTTTGTGTTTGTACTCCTCTAGGTGATCTCACCTAGTCTTTGATGACTCCAAAATGTATACATTTAACTCGGTTATCCGCATTCTGCATTCTGTTCCAAATATCCAGATTCCCACTTGATATCTTCACCTGGATGTCTAATAGGTACCTCAGACTTAACATCAAAATCAGAATTCTTGATTGCCACAACCCTCACACCTTTCATAAATGGCACCTTGTCTAGGCCACCCTAGTTATTCAGCCAAAAAATGTTACTGAATATCTGTATGATTTCAAAGCCTGAGAATTCAACAATGAACCAAACTGAAAAGAGTGTGGTCATGCAGCTTACAATTCTTGGGGTGGGGGAGGGGGATACAACAAAAAATTTAAAAATAAATAGATATCTTGTGTTTATATGTATCTACATTTGTCTAGGTTGAGTGCTATTGAGAAAAATAAGAGGAACGGATAGGGGGTGTGGGGTGTGGGGTGGTGTGTTTTGTGTTCTCTCTCCGTTCCAGCTTTCAAAATTTTGTCATTAGTGTCTCCTCTTTTGTTGTGTTTGTCTTTGTGAGTCTATGGGCTTAAAATATATTCATTAACTGTCACTTAGTGAAGTTTGAGCAGAGTGCTGAAGGAAATGCATGTGTTTAATCTTCCATCTTTACCTAGAAGTTGAAGGATGTTAAGGGAATATCTTTATGAGAAGATGCTATTCAAGCAGAAACCCGAAAGAAGCAAGGAAGTAAGCCATGTAGATATCTAAAAGAAGAGCAGTCCAGATGGAGGGAGCTGCAAGCGAGAAAGGTCCTAAAGTAGGAGTGTGCTTAATGTGTTCAAGGAACAGCAAGGAGTCGTGTTGCTGAAATGGAGTTGAGAGGTAGGATAGAAAGGGAAGATGGTCAGGAAACAAGATTAGAGAGGTAGCAAGGGACCAGATCATTTATTGGAGGCCATGGTAAGGATTTTGATTTTTATTCACAATGAAATGGAAAGGCCTTGGAAGATTTAAGCAGACATTATTAAAATTACGTTTTAAATAAATCACTCTGGCTGCTGCATAATATCTTGTAGGCAGATGAAGGCAGAGGCAGAAACACCAGTTAGGAGTGTATAGGCAAGAGATGGTAATGACCTGAGTTAGAGTGGTAGCAATATAAGTGGTGAGAAGCGGTAGGAGTCCGGATATGATTTGAAGTTAGAGCCAGCAGAATCTTACCAATGAATTGTAAAACAGAAGTTTCAGGTATATTTCAAGGTTTTTGACTTAAACAAACAGAATTGTGATGTTACTGAAATGATGATGGTTGTAGGTGGAACAAATATGGGAGGGGTGCAGGGAGATAGGAGCTCAGTTAGACATTAATTTGAAATAAATGTTAAACAATTAAATGGTGATATCAAGTGATTCCTGGATATTTGAGTCTGGGGTTTCAGGGAGCAGTCAGGTGGAAAATACTAATTGGGATTTATCAGTGTACAAATAGTATTGAAAGCCACCAGACTTTATTAGATCAACAAGGGAGTAAGTGTAGAACGAAGAGTTCCAATGAGTGAAATATGGGAGGTTCCAACATTTACTGATTGGGAAGATGATGAAGAACCTGCTGAGAAGACTGAGGAAAGAGTGACCAGTGAAAAAGGAGAACCAAGAGAGCATGGTGCCTGGAGGAAAAATAAGAGAAGTGTCTCCAGGAGAAGGGAGTGGTTGACTCTCTTAAATGCAGCTGAGAAGGTGAGTAAGGTAAAGTCTGAGAAACATCATTACATTAACATGAAGGTCACTGATGACTTTGACAAGGTTATCTCTGTGGACTGGAGGGAGTGCAAGCTTATTTAGAGTGCTGCAGATGCTGACTGATGGCTTGGGAAATATAGAAAGTATCTGTTGGAGCAATGTTCACAATTAGGCAAGAAAGACAGGATGCAGGGTTTAGATGGAGATGGCAATCTTAGGTAGGAGACCAGACAGTTCATCCATTACAATGAGAGGTAAGGCAGAAGGCTCAGTTTACAGTGGATTGGCAGATGTGACCAGAAGTATGGAAGTTCAGTGTTTATTGAAATAGAATGTAAGGTCATTATCAGCTGAGGAGGTGGAGAACAGAGAGGTACTGGAGGTCAAAAGAGAGAAAAGAATATGTACAATAGTTATCTAAGAGAGTAAGAAGGTGAATTAGCTAGGAAATTATAGTAGGATTGCATAGTAGAGGAAAGGCCCACTTAAATTTTGAGATTGTGAAGAGAGATCAGTTAGCTTGAGCATGTGATTTTTCTCTACCCATGTTTTCATTGCTCAGATGCACAGGAAGAGTCAATGGCGATTTAGATTTGACCAGGTTTGGGGTTTTGCTAGGCAGTTGTGATAGAGAGGTGCAAGGGCGCTGAAGGTGTGTCAATGTGGTGAGCAATCTCAGCAAATGCACTCAATCACTTGGCTGCTCTACTCGAACACCTAAGAATTCATTTTGATTCCTCCCTTTTTCATTCTCCACAACCATTCCATCAGCAGACCCTACTGTTATTTCCAACATATATTGGAATCTATCACCTTTTCTCAATCTCCATGGCCACCGCCTTGGCCTAGCCACTTGACTCCACTTCATGCCAGTGTCTTGCCTGTCTAACTAGTCTCCTTGCCTCAACTCTTACTACCAACTCACTACCAAGCAACCCATCCTCGGCACAACAGCCAGAGTCAGCTTCCTTCACTCTATCCATTAGTGGTTTCCCACTGGACTTCTCTTTTAATTTGAATGATTGCCACAAAGGTCTTGGTTCCTCTGCCCACTTGTGTGACCTCCTCTAGCACTGCTTCCTCTGATGACTGTTCCATCTCAGCCACACTGGCCCCATCTTTGGTTCTCAAACATGCAAACTCTTTTTGTCTCAGACTGATGAAATTCTTTCTCCTACCTGGAATGCTCTTCCTCTGGCTCTTTTTCAAGTTTCAGATCAAATTGTAACTTCCTCAAAGAAAACTTCTCTGAGCTTAGTATTCGAAGTACTCTTACCCAGGGTGCCTGAGCTGTGCAGTGGATTAAGCATCTAACCCTTGGTTTGGGCTCAAGTCTTGATCTCAGGGTTGTGAGATCCATACCACCTTGGGCTCCATGCTCAGCATGGAGTCTGCTTGAGATTCTCTCTCCCTTTGCCCCTCCCACTCATGCTCTTTCTCTCTCTTTCTAAAATAAATAAATAACTTTAAAAAAAAACAATAAAGTACTCTTACCCATGTACTCTGCATCACATCACTTCATTTTATTTTTTAAGATTTATTTATTTATTTGAGAAAGAGAATGTGTGTATAAGCAGAGGGAGGGGCGGAGAGAGAGGAAAAGAATCTCAAGCAGACTCCACGCTGAGCGAGTAGCCCTATACAGGGCTTGATCTCACGACCCCGAGACCATTACCTGAGCTGAAACCAAGAGTTGGCACTTAATTCACTGAGCCACCCAGACACTTCATTTGTTTTAATCTTTAACACAATCTGAAGTTACCTTTATATATCTGTTCACCTGTATACCCCAACAATAATGAGGGCAGAGACTTTTGTTTCTTTCATTCTCCTCTCTAGTTTTAGAGCAGTGGATCTCAAACTTATTTGTCTCAGGAAATTTACACTCTTAGAAATCATTCAGGACCCCAAAGAACTTTTGCATATGTGAGTTATATCTATTATTAATCTACTATTAGAAATTAAAACTGAGAAATTTTAAAAATACTTAAGTATTCCTTTATTTTAAAACAAGACTAATGAATGTTACATGTTAACATAAATTACATTTTTATGAAAAGTAATTCTATCTTCTAAAGCAAAAAAATTAGTGAAAAGAATGGTATTATTCTTTATTTTTACAAATATCTTTAATGTCTGGTTTAATTAAAGACTTCTGGATTCTCATATCTGTTCCTACATTCCATCTGTTGTGATATGTTGTGTTGATTAAAATCTGTCCCCATACTGACATGTAGTTGGAAAGGGAAGAATATTTTATAGGCTTTCAGAAATTTGTGTATATTTTCTTTGATACTAAACTAAAACTCAACAAGTGGCAGTTCTTTAAAGTCTGATTGCAACATGGAATCTGAAGCCATATCTATTATCTTTTTCAAGGTGCATTAAAATTGATTGGTCTATTTTAAAATTTGAATGAATTGTCTGCCTATGCACTGTTTTGTAACTTTATGCATTGGTCATTTGACCATTTATGCAGATTATTCAAATGTTGACTCATTTTATTATATAATATTTAAAAATCACACTTGTTCTGATCTCATCAGAAAAGTCTTTTAAGTATTGGGAAGCCATCAAGTTTATGGTGGTGGATAAAAATTCTCCAAAATTCTAATTTTCATTTGGAAGCTTTTGTTTTTTATCAACAACAACTATTGTTTCTTTTGAAATGAAATACTCACTTTTTTCATATTTGAGAACATATTTGTCAAATATCCAACTCAGATAATCACAGTTTGTCAGCCAGTTGTATATATCCTTTCAATGTATAATGATATTTCATGAAAAAATTGATACAGTTCTTTTGGCAAAAGTAATTTTCTTCAATATGACCATGGTACTTCAGTATACATACTTTCCATTTTATCACAAAATATTAAAAAGTTCTCAAACATGTATTAGATTTAATAAAAACCAAGGATTAGATTTAATAAAATTAATAATTTTATTGCCTCAGCAAGGAGATTCTTAATAAATAAAACTGGTGGGGTTTTTTGTTTTTTTGTTTTTTGTTGTTTCATTATGAATGCATGTCAGTGAAGAACACAGTGACTGTTGGTACAGATTGGTGTCACTGTCTGGGTTCATGCTAAGACACTGGAAGTTTCACCCTCTAGAATTGCTTTTGCACCATCAGTGCAAATGTCAACAGAGTTGAAAAAGCAAGCAACATCTTAAAATTGTTGTGAATATAATCCTAATCCTACAGACCTCCTGAAAGGGTCTCAGGATCATAGGGATCCACAGATCATCCTAGAATATATGATAGCTTGCCACACGGTAGGAAGTCAGTAAAAATTTTGTAATATAATGAGGGACTGGTTTGCTCTACTCCTTGAGTCTACTGTTATTGATCCAACAACTTTTTATTCTAAAAATGATTCTTTATTCTAAAAATAATAATAAATAATAAGGATTTACCATTTTGTTTGAGGCATTTTACAAGAGAAAAAATAAGGAATCATTTCATGAAAAGTACATATCGATATCTATCTTTAGAGCTGTGTAGACATTTAACTTTATGCACAGATGAAGCTAAACAGATCTTGTCTTAAGGAGTTTATAAACACTACAGACATAAAGGATATAAGCAGGGCTGATATGGAACATATACATTAAATTAGTCAATAATGCCAAATTTGTAGAGGGATAATTACATTTTAGATGAGATATCATTAATGCGTTAGTTCTTTAGGGAGAAAATTTTAATGTCTACTAAATGACATTAAAGAAGATCTAAGTAAATGGATATCTAGCCTATGTATATATGTGGAGTGACTTAACAGTATAAAAATGTCAACTATCCTTGAATTACTCTGCATCTCAAACCAAATGTCAGTTGTAATAGGCAAATAGATGAATGGAATAGACATAAGAAATAGATAAAGGATTAATAGCTATGCTATGGAGGGAACTCCTGGAAGTAACTAGACTGAAAAATCCTAGAAAGATGGGAAAATATGTGAATAAATAACAAGTATATTATCTCAGTAAGTAAAGAAGAAAATCAACAATGAGATACTACGTTATGATAGTCAGATAGTGAAACATTACCCAGTTCTATAATGCTGAGTGTTGCTGGGGAAACAATAACTCCTCCATACTTGGTCATGCCATTTTGGGGAACAATCTGGCAAAGTAAATGCATATGTACCAATTGTGTTTGATTATCCAATCTTACTTCTAAAGAAAAAGGGAGAGAGAGAAACCTTACAATAAGAAGCATGTAAGAGGATCTGTTTTCCACCACACTGTGGAAGCAGGGAATTGGAAACAACCTTACGGACCACCACTAGAGGAAGGAGAAGGCTGTGGATGAATGCTACTGAATATGACATAGCATTAAAAACAACATTGCTCTTGGGGCGCCTGGGTGAATCAGTTGGTTAACCAACTGCCTTCGGCTCAGGTCGTGATTGTGGAGTCCCAGGGTCCTGGAGTCCCGGGGTCCTGGAGTCCCGGGATCAAGTCCTGGGATCGAGTCCTATGTCCGGCTTCCAGCTCTGTGGGGAGTCTGCTTCTCCCTCTGACCTTCTCCCCACTCATGCTATCTCTCTCTCTCTCTCTCTCTCTCAAAAAAATAAAAATCTTTAAAACAAAACAAAACAAAACCGCTCTTAAAAGCATAATGCTTGGTGAAAATAGAAGAAAATTAATGAGACTATTTGCATAAATTTTAAAATACACATACACACAAAACCACACTGCTTATTTCCAAAGATACATTTAAACTTAAGAATATCCATTACATACATTAGAGCAGTTACCTGTTGGGGAGGGGAGGATGGGAGTGAGGAATATGATAATGGGAGGAAATCCATTTAAAATTGCTTTTTTGCAGGGGCGCCTGGGTGACTCGGTTGGTAAAGTGCCTGCCTTCAACTCAGGTCATGATCCCAGGGTCCTGGGATCCAGCACCATGTCGGGCTCTCTGCTCAACTGGAAGCCTGCTTCTGCCTGCCACTCTGCCTACTTGTGCACGCTCTCTCTCTCTGTCAAATAAATAAAAGCTTCTTTAAAAATTGCTTTTTTGCCTTGCTCAGATTAACGATGATACTGTGCCATGAACCAAACAGTTAGATTAACTCAACCTCTCCATCTATCTCACCTTCCTCTAAAACAAACAATCTACATATATTAGAATAGTAACAGATTCATGTAGTCTGCATATTTGGACTAGGATAATTAGAAATATTTGCTATCTACCTAAGTTACGATTATTCAAGGGAATTAGCCAGAGAACTATAGAATTCTTAGAGCTGAAGGAAGATCTCAATAGTTTAGCTTTTCTAGTTCCCTGACTGCAAGTATATCTGTTCCCTGACCATACCAGATTGATTTGTGTCTATTTTTCTTTGGAAAAAATCACCAACAAAGAAGACGCCACATCTTTTTATAGCCTGTTTTCATATTTAAGAAACAGCCCTATCGGTAGATTCTTTCTTACATCTCTACTGTATTTTCACAGTTTCTTTCAAGTCATTTATGAGAGAAGATGGATAAAAGTCAGTCTACATTTTTCTTATGATAATGCCTCATGTATTAGGAGGCAGTTATTGTCTCCAGACTAATTAATTCCAACTCCTTCTACCTGTTCTCATGGGTCTTATTTATTCACCACTTTAATCATATTATTAAACTACTCTGAACTTCCCCACTTCACAGCATCCTCAAGGTGAGGAGACATAAACTGGATGCAATACTAACTCCACAATGGCCCAATGGGTGCCTAATTGAGAGAGAAATTATTTTCAACTATCACTACCACGAGTCCTTAAAGATAATAACTAGTGCCTGGGAAATCTCATCAACCATCTTTATGCATTTCAATTATAACAATCCCTTGTATGTATAAATGTTATTGTTAAAAAGCACTGCCTTACTTGATCTTCCAACAACTCAATAATGACAGAAAGGATCTCATCATTCTCATTGCATAGATGAGTCATGTAAAGTGCGAAGAGGTTAAAGTAACTTGCTTGATGTCCCTGAGGTAATAGGTGCTGGGGGTAGGACTTCTGATTCTCAGTATGTAGAAAGCATGCCTGCTTTCAAACATGTAAAGAGCTTGAGCGGGAGACAGTCTAGAGTAAGAAAAGGGACATTAATTTGTTGCCAGAGGACTTGCATTCATACTCTAGCTCTGCCGCTGGCAGCCATGTAACCAAATAAGGATAATAACAGGGTTGATGTTAACATTATAGTGAAGGTGTAATGAGCTCTATAAACTTTGCTTTTCATGTTTTCTTTGTTCTGATGATTTGAAGACATCTGACTTTAAAAAGTTATTCCAAAAGAATTCTCCTTTGCTTCTCTGCTCCACATCACCAGTGTATTCTTGAAAATGTGTTTCTTTTTGTTATTAGTTGTTTGATTTTCTTCCTCTTGTTTTTAAGATATTTACTAACATTCCCTTGTTCCTCTTGTTTTTAAGATATTTATTAACAACTTTAGGAAATTATGAAATATGTTTGCTCTGACACTTTCGTTCTTCCTTAGATTTATAAATCAGTCTCAAAATAATAACAAACTCTGAACAAAAAAATGAAAAGTGCTAGATATTTGTGCTCCCATACATGTTTGGCTTCTGAAGCAGAAGATGGAGTGAATGATCACAGGAATTGGGGAAGAAATATTTTAATATCAATCTAACTTCTGCAAGTCTCATGACTTTTTAAACCTTTAAAAGTTAGTGTTGGTGAGCAAAATTTCAGAATGTGTCAGTGATTCACTATTGCAGTACCTTATTTTATTGAACCTAATTATAATACTTGTACACCAAATTTTCCCACCTAAAGTGTCACAAAGTCTTCACAAATTATAAACAATGTGTAGACTTTATTTTTTGCTTTGCAGGGAACATCTGTTAGTGTCTGATTAACAGTTCTCTTCTAGAAAATGCCACCTTTTCATCCACATAATTAAGTTGGTCCAGGGCCTTTCCCATGTTTCCAGAGTTTCCCTAGACTCAGTGATTCCTGGCTTATTATTGGATTTTTCAGTACTTCCTTAGATTGCAGGAACCAACTTAATTCTCCTTTTGCCTTAATGTGGTAAAATTGGTATCTCTTTCACCATCCAGCCATAATCCACTACAACTACAGTTAACATGGTTGAGATGGTGTCTGTCAGGTGGGATGCTGAGCTGAGTAGGCCAAGTGGGAAAGTGTAGAGTAGAAGTAAGGGCCCTCCTGAAAATGACGTTAACTAGCAACAAAGAAAAAAATCACAGGAAGCATGCAAGAACTTTACCTAGTGAGTATCAGAGAATCCACAGTCAAGATGTCAGCAACATAGTGTTGAAAGAACAAACAAGTGACCTGATAACTATCTGTGCTTTTATAGATACTATGAGATGTTATTATAAGGTTGCCATTGATTATGTTGCAATTATTGCTCACTTTAGTTTTGCTTCAAGTCTTTAACCCTTTCAATAGATGCCATAGCTATAAAATCCGAAAGGAACATAGAAGATCTGAGAACTCAGACTGATATACAAAAAGAAAGAAGCTGAAACATACCACATTTTCTCAATTCTACTTTTCTCTCTTCACACTTAATGCACATAGAGTTGGGTTATACTTTACAGTGATTTTTTTTCTTAGAACCCTGTCAGCTATCAGGGAAAAAAGAAAAAAAAATCAGTACATTGTCATTGTCTATGCATGTGCAAACCTGTATTTAGAAGGAATCGGTTCAATTTTGTTATTTCCTGTTGAATTTTAAGTTAAATAGGGATCTTGTTTATGTAAAGTGAAAGCCTTTAACTAAAGCATTGAACATCTATCTGTCAAAAGCTCCCAGCTGGCTTAAGAAAAGTAATTTTTAATTTACAAAATAAACTATGCTTTTATCCAAACTGAAAGTGTAGGAAAAACACTGATATTCCTCAATGTGCCTAGAAATTCTATCAAGGGATTGCTGTGTGTCTCAGTCGGTTAAGCATCTGCCTTTGGCTCAAGTCATGATCTCAGTATCCTGGGATATAGTCCCACATCGGGCTCCCTGCTCAGCAGGAAGCCTGCTTCTCCCTCTGCCTGCTGCTCCCCTATAAATATAGCTTGTGCTCTCTCTCTCTCTGACAAATAAATAAATAAAATCTTAAAAAAGAGAATATAAATTCTATCAAGCTTTGAGATGTTAAAGAGGTCAAGGTAGAGCAGGAACTATGAAATGCGGTGGGTCACCATGGCATTATCCATAATTGAAAATACCTACCATAATACAGACTTTTTAGATGTCAGACATGCAGAAAATTTACTCTGAAATGCTGATTCGATGCTGAAAGAAAAAAAAAAGTAATTATATGGATAAAAGATATTGGCAAGTTAAAAAATTATCTTTATTTAATATAGTTTTTTTCCCCTTGAAAGCTACTGTAAAATGGATGAGGTGTCTCAAAATTGCTGGCAACTTATAATTGAGGGATTCATGTATTTTTTCTGTGCTTCTAACAGATTGCTAGTTGTGACTTGAGTATCTGTTTTTCAAATACATGGTTCTAAAAAAAAATGTGGCTGAATTAAATATACCCAGGTCCAATTGAATTGCTTAACAAATAATTTTATTCTCTTTATCCTCTAAAACTTCCAGGAGATGATTAGTTAATACACATTGTAGACTGATGGTTCTGCAAGTGTTTGCTACCATACTTTAAAATTATATTTTTTAGAAAAAGTTATAGAAGTTTTTATGGGAGGTTTCCACCAGGAAGTCTATTGAAAACAATTGGGGATCATTAAATGAGTTCCATTGCCACTTCTTAAAAACTGTCATAGAGGGGTGCCTGGTTGGCTCAGTCAGTAGAACATGTCACTCTTGATTTGGGGGTTGTGAGTTCAAGCCCCATGTTGGGCATAGAGATTACTTTAAAAAAAACTGTGATAGAGATTGGAAACCAAATTTGATTAAAACAAGAAGAAATCTCCAACTTTAAAATATTTGAATATCCTGGCTTTGAAAAAATTAAAAACTGTATGCTTTGAAGCTAGTGATACTGAGATGACAGGATAATTAGTAAGGCAAACAGTAAATATAGCCAGCCATTACTGGTCCTTTTATGCCCTTATTTTTTTTTTCAGTATCAATTAGCCCAACTGGCAATATTTAGGTGATCTTTAGCTCAGAGTAGCCACAGTATTGGGACATTTTATTTTATAATCTCTTATTTAATTGAATTCCACAGCCTATCTAGAATTTGTGTTCTATGTCAAGAACACGTAGCTTTCTTAGATCTTTCATATTGTTGTTTTATGGATATTTTTGTCATGATAAAGTCAGTATGACCTTCTGTAAATCAAAATTTCATTATGTAATGATGTTAAATTTTTTTAAATTAATCGAATACCTTTGTTTACCAAGACCTTTAGTAAAAAGCAATGTGGAGTATTGTAGCTTGATACTAACAGATCAGATTCAGTTTCTTTGATCTGCCTAAATTTCCACAGGGATGGATCTTAAAATAGTCCCCATATCATGCTAAGATATTGCAACTTGTCACTTTTGCCACCTGTGCCACCAACTGCCCACCATGTTCAAGGGAAGCCACATGCAAGCACAACCAGACTTTATCATCTTTATTGTTATTATGGTCCATAAATTCAGAGAACACATTAAAAGCATTTCCTACAATCATATAGTACTTTTGAGATTACAATTGCTGGTATTAAATTTAGCTTTTATTTAAACACTGACATTTTATATCAATATTGCATAGATAAATGACAATTTCCTTTTACAGAGAAAAAATACTTCACCCACCACAATCAATACAATGGACAAACTTAAATAATGATTTAAAGTAATAACTTCAGAAAGAACATATATAAAGGATGAACTTTCATTTTTAAAATCATACTTACTCATTTATAAAATTATAAAAATGTAATTCTTACCAAAACAAAAAGAGAGAGAGAGAGAGAAAGACTTGGCAAAAAAAAATTTGGAATCTCTAGCTCTTTTTATTGTATTGGATAATTAGCAAATAAGATACATCTTCAAATATTAATAATGTAGTAAAATGCTTCAGAGATGAAGGAAAGCACCTCCTCTTGAAATATGAGTGAATTGCTTTTTTTTTTTTTTTAATTTTATTTATTTGACAGAGAGAGACACAGTGAGGGAGGGAACACAGGCTGGGCCAGTGGGAGAGGAAGAAGCAGGCTTCCCGCCGAGCAGGGAGCCCGATGCAGGGCTCTATCCCAGGACCCTGGGATCATGACCTGAGCTGAAGGCAGACACCTAACTGACTGAGCCACCCAGGTGGCCCATGAACTGACTTTTTTATTTCTCTTACTCGACTTTCTCTTTCTTAAATCTGGAGTTGAAATCAAAATAAGAAACTGCCAAAGGGAGAACTGAGTATAAGTCGAGTCTGAGACATGGCATGAAAAGCAAGGAATATGAATGGTTGGTGAAATATTTTTTTGAAGGATGACTTCATTGTTATTATTCTTTTTACCACAGAAACATCTCTAGGCATCAAAAATGAAGCTAAAGGGAGCTTTAGATCAAAAGAAGGTGCTTAATAAACCCATTCAAAATAAGGAGGTGGAATCCTCTTATGAACATAAGTTGTTTTGGGGTTCTAGTTTGTTAGGAATTACATAGAAATAATAACATTTCCCCTATATAAAACATGATAGATTGATTTATTATAGAATGATTGAAATGACTAGCCTACATTCTGAGATCTAGTGTTGCTTAATCAGACAGAGAAAAGTAGCAAAGACATGGTTTACTGTGAGAAAGAATAATATAATTTTAAAAAATCATTCAAGTCTTGATATATAATGCAATTAATCTTATAAAACTTGCTTTATGTTTTAGCATATACATAGGTAAACTAATACCTCATTGCTTTCACTTGAAAAGTTAACCATGTTGGGGCGCCTGAGTGGCTCAGTGAGTTAAAGCCTCTGCCTTCGGCTCAGGTTAGGATCTCAGGGTCCTGGGATGGAGCCCGCCCCGTACCAGGCTCTCTGCTCAGCAGGGAGCCTGCTTCCCTCTCTCTCTCTGCCTGCCTCTCTGCCTACTTGTGATCTCTCTCTCTGTGTCAAGTAAATAAGTAAAATTAAAAAAAAAAAACCATGTTGATAAGCAAATTTTTCTTTCTTTTTCTCTTACTGTCAGTTTCTTAGAAATATTTTTACAGCCTTAAACAAAAGTTTCACCTGAATATGTATTTATTTATATGGTTTTAATATGATAGAAAAAATAAAAACCAAATACAAAACTGTTCCATTTTTAAGGCACCAAAAGAGCTGATTATCTTGGTGTTAAGCTACCAGCTATAATTTGGTTGTGGCAGGAGGTCATTGGGCCAAAAAAGTCCACTCTGAGGCCTGAGTGATGTAGATTCTTAATTTATTCTCAGAGGATAATTTTATGGGGGTGTCATTCTATAGGATTTTGACAATGGTTCTGGTTGTTCTGTTGCTCCACTCTGCAATGGGACCAGATGAAGAACTCATTATTTGAAAACTCTCTTTGAATACAAAGAAAATTATGGATTCTATGTACAGAAAATATAAACACATGCACAAACATTTGCATACAATTTTAAAATGTTCGTAGATTTCAAAGATGCTGCTGTGTATCAGGTCTCAGGTTAAGAAACTATTTTGCAATGGCACATATGCCATGAACACAGCCTTTTCCCTGCCATTGAAGTCTATATAAATTCCACAATGTGATATTCTCACCTGCCAGTAGGTAAAACGCTTGCTGAAACATAGGACAGCAAAGGAGGGGAGCTTTGTCTTCCAGTAGTAACCCCACAAGGGTACACACCAGCACACAAAAGGAATGAACAAGCCCTAAATATTAGACAGTCTGTCATCGCTGATAGCTTCAAAGAAGTCAAACCTAAATTTGTCTAATGTTCAAATTTTAGCTCTCGATTTTATAGATTTGGTAGACAAAATGTATGTTTTACATAAATAATTATAGAAGAATTTATACTTTTCCTCTTTTAAATGGTTAAACAATATGTCTTTATGACTTCCCAACTAATCATGGTAGAAAAACAATGGGACACAAAAGAAAACAGGGCTGGTTTCCAAACTTTTTTGCAAAGAACAGTGCAGTAGCAAAGAAGAATTAGGACAGTGGTTAAATCTTTTGCTTAGGTTTTTTTCTTTCTTTTCTTCCCCCCACAATTAGGGAATGCATTCATCATACGAAGTCTTACTGTCAAATTGATCCCAATAGCTTACACTGAAGACCTTTTATGAAACTGATGGGTAAAAATTATATGACTCAAGCACTGAGATGAATACAACAATGAAAAGCTTTTTTCCCTCTTGGGGAAAAGTCACATTTTTTAAGAGTGTCAACATTTTAAAATACTACTAAAAAATAAGCATAACATATGAGAGATAAGTTAGGCAAATTTGGGTGAGATAAATATTTTATAAGTGGAAGAATGTACTTCTGCTTCCAGCCAAGATGGAATAGCAGGGACTGGTTTTGAAGAAACAGAGCAAGCATCAGAACCAGACATGACAGATATGTTGGAATTATCAGACCAGGAATTTTAAACAATGATGATTAATATGCTAAGGGCTCCAGTAGATAAAGTACACAGAATGCAAGAACAGAAAGACAATGTGAGCAGAGAGGTGGAAATTCCATTCTAAGAACCAAAAGGAAATGCTAAAGATTTAAAAAAATACTGTAGGGGTAGGGGAGTCAGTTAGGCAGCCAACTCTTAGTTTCAGCTCAGATCATGATCTCAGAGACATGAGATCAAGCCCCACATAGGGCTCTGCACTTAGCACAAAGTCTGCTGGACTCTCTCTCCCTCTCCTCCTCTTCCCTTCCCACTCTTTTTCAAATAAATAAGTAAATTAAAAAAAAAATACCTGTAACAAATAAAGAACATTTTTGATGGTCTTAACAGTACACTGGATGTAGTTGAGAAAACAATCTCTGAGCTTCATGATATATTCATAGAAATCTCAAAAACTGAAAAGCGAAGAGAATAAAGATTGAGGAAAAACATAATAGAATATCCAAGGACTATAGGACAACTACAAAAGGTGTGACAATGTATAATGGGAATACCAAAATGAGAAGAAAGAGTGAATGAAACAGAAGAAATATTTGAAACAATAATGGTTGAGAATTTTTCCCAAATTAATGTCAGACACCAATCCACAAATCAAGGAATCTCAGAGAACACCAAGAAGGATAAAATCCGAAAACCTTACACCTAAGCATATCACTTTCAAACTACAGAAAATCAAAGATAAAGAAAAAATCCTGCAAGAAGCCAGAGATATAAAACACATTACCTATAGGAAAAAAGATAATAATTGTATCCAATTTCTCCTCAGACACCATGCAAGTATGAAGAGAGTAGAGTGAAACACTTAAAGTACTAATAGAAAAAAAATTGACCTGAAATTCTGTATCCTGTGAAATTATCCTTCAAAAGTGGAGGAGAAATAAACTCTTCCTCAGACTAATTGATATTGAAGGAATTTTTTGTCAGTAAACTTGATTTGCAATAAATGTTAAAAAGAAGTTTTTTAGAGAGAAAGAAAATAATATAGGTTAGAAACAAATCTACATAAACAAAAGAAGACCACGGAAGAAGGAATAAGTGAAGATAAAATAAAACTTGTTTTTCTTATTCCTAATTGATCTAATCGGTAATGGTTTGTTCAAAATAACATATGCATATATGTTATGCATATTGCATATGTATGCTTATATACAAGTGAAATGTATGACAGCAATGATACAAGAGACAAGAGGGAGGAATTAAGATTATTTTGTTATTATAAGGGACTCACACTACCCATGAAGTGGTATAGTGTATTGAAAGTGGATTGAATTAGTTGTAAATGTATATCATAAACTCTAGGGAAACCACTAAGAAAAGTAAAAAAAAAAACAACAAAGCACATATAATTGTTATGCTAAGAAAGGAGAGAAAATGGTGTCGTATAAAATGTTCAATTAAAACCATAAAAGGCTGAAAGAGTGGAAGAGAAAAATAATAAATAACAAGGACAACAAATAGAAGACAGTAACAAATATGATAGATATTAATCCAACTGTATCAATAATCATTTTAAGTGTCAATGGTCTAAACTCACCAATTAAAAGATAGAGATTGTCAGAGTGGATCAAGAAGTAAGAGAGAACTATAAGCAATCCACTAAACACACTGTAAATATAAAGACATGTATATATTAAAAATTAATGGATGGAAAAGTATATACAGTGTGAACACTAATTGAAAGAGAACAGGAATAGCTATATTAATTTCAAAGAGAACAGACATCAAAGCAAAGAAAGTTATCAAAGATAAAGATGGGCCATTACATAATGACAAAGGGGTTAATTCCAAGAAAGCATAACAATCTTTAATTTGTATTCACCTAACAACAGAGTATCAAACTGCGTGAGGCAAAATTGATAGACCTGAGAAGAGAAATACGTGAATCCACTATCATTGTTGGAGACATCAATACCCCTCTATCAGAAATGAACATATCCAGCAGGCAGAAAATCAGAAAAACACAGGTGAACTCAACAACACCAACAATCAAGTGGATATAATTGACAGTTATAGACTATTATATTCAACAACAGAATATATATTCTTCTCAATCTCACATGTAATATTCACCAAGATAGATCATATTCTGGGCCATAAAAAACACCTTAATTTAAAATAATAGAAACAAACAATGGAATTAAACTAGAAATTAAGAATAGAAAGGTAATTGGAAAGTCCCAAAATATGCGGAGACTAAACAACACACTTCTAAAAAAGAAGAAATAAATAGAAATTTTTTAATATTTCTAATTAAATGAAACCACAATTTATCAAAACTTGTGAGATGCAGTGAAAACAGTGCTTCAGGGGAAATTCATAGCATTGAATGCATATATTTTTAAAAAGATAAAAGAGTTAAAATCAATAATCTAAACTTACCCTGGGAAAACTAGAAAAAGATAAGCAAATTAAAGTAAACAGAAGAAAGGAGATAATAATTAGAGCAGAGTGCTCACTTCAGCAGCACATATACTTAAAAAATGGGAATGATACAGAGAAGATTATCATGGCCCTTGTGCAAGGTTGACATGTAAATTTGTAAGTGTTCCATATTTTTTCACCATATTGTACACCTGAAACTAATATAACACTGTATGTTAACTATACTGGAATTAAAATAAAAAACATAATAAAAAATTGTCATAAATTACAAAAAAAAAAAAAAAAGGATTAGAGCAGAAATCAAAACAGGAGAAACCAGGAGATCAATGGAGAAAAAACAACAAAACCAAAAACTAGATCTTTGAAAAGATGAGTGAAATAAATAAGCTTCTAGCCAGACTAACAAAGAAAATCAGAGGCAGGAAACTAATTATTAATATCAGAAATGAAAGAAGGGACATCATTACAGATCCTAAGGGTAATAGAGGGGAGCCTGGGTGACTCAGTTGGTTAAGTGTCTGACTCTTGGTTTCAGCTCAGGTTATGATCTGAGGGTTGAGATCAAGCCCCGCATCAGGCTCTGTGCTGAGCAGACTCCCTGCTTGGGATTCTTTCTCTCTCTCTCTCTCTGTCCCTTCCCCTGCAGGCTCCCTCCATCTCTCCCTCTCTCTCTCTCAAATAAATAAATAAATCTTTAAAAAAAAAAAAAAAAGGATAATACAGGAATACTATGAACAACTCTACGCCCACAAATTTGACAAATAAGATGAAATGAGCCAATTCTTTGAAAGACATAATTTTCCTGTACACACACAAGAAGAAATACAAAATCTGACTAGGTCTGTATCTATCTGGTAAAGAAATTGAATCCAAAATTAAAACCTTTCAAAACAGAAAACACCAGGCCCATATGGGTTCACCAGTGAACTCTACCAAATATTTAAGAAAGAAATTATAATAATTCTTTACAATATCTTTCAGAGAATAGAAGCAGAGAATACCTTCTAACCCATATCTGCATACCAAAACCAGACAAAGACATTTAAGAAAATAAAATTATAGACCAATATCTCTTATGAACATAGATGCAAAGATCTTCAACAAAATATTATTTCCTATATACCACCAACGAACAAGTGGAATTTGAGATTAAAAATACTATACCATTTCTATGGTACATGAAATATGTAGGTATAAATCTAACGAAATATGTACAAAATCTGTATGAAGAGAACTACCAAACTGATGAACAAAATCAAAAAAGAACTAAAGAAATGAAGAGATATTCCATGTTCATGGATAGAAGGATTCAATATCGACAAGATGTCTTTTCTTTCCAACTTGATCTATAGATGCGATGAAATTCCAATTGAAATCCCAGCAATTATTTTGTACATACTGATTCTAAAGATTATATACAGAGGTAAAAATATCCAGACTAGCCAACACAATATTGAGCAACAAGAACAAAGTTGGAGAATTGAAACTACTGACCTTCAATACTTATTAAGTCACAATAATCAAGACAGTGTGGTATTGGTGAAAGAATAGACAATGGACCAAAATAGAAAGCCCAGATGAATCTAGACACAGACCTTACACCCTTCACAAAAATAAACTTGAAATGGATCACAGATCTAAATATGAAATACAAAACTGTAAAACTCCTAGAAGATAACATAGAAGAAATCTAGATGACCCAGTATAACAATGACTTTTTATATTCAACATCAAAGTGACAATCCATAAAATAAATAATTGGTAAGCTGGACTTCATTACAATTAAGAACTTCTCTGTGAAGGGTGCCTGGGCGGCTCAGTGGGTTAAGCCTCTGCCTTTGGCTCAGTTCATGATCTCAGTGTCCTGGGATCGAGCCCCGCATCAGGCTCTCTGCTCAGTGGGGAGCCTGCTTCCACCTCTCTCTCTGCCTCCCTCTCTGCCTACTTGTGATCTCTCTCTCTCTGTCAAATAAATAAATAAAATCTTAAAAAAAAAAAACTTCTCTGTGAAAAACAATGTCAAGAGAATGAAAAACAAGCCATGGGCTGGGAGAAAATATTAAATATACATCTGATAAAAGATTGTTACCCAAAATATACAAAGAACTCTTAAAACTTACTAAGGAAACAAACAATCCAATTTTAAAATGGGCCAAAGACCTTAGTAGACCCCTCACCAAAGAAGATATACAAATGGCAAATAGCCATATGAAAAGATGCTCAATATCATAAGTCATTGAGGAAATGTGAATTAAAACAACAATGAGATACACTACACATCTATTAGTACTTACGGCCAAAATTCAGAACCCTGACACACCAATGCTGGTGAGGATGTGGGAAAACAAAAAGTCTCATTCATTGCTGATGGAAATCCAAAATGATACAGTTTGAAGGTTTCTTACAAATTAAACATACTCTTACTTTATGACCCAAAGGAGTTCAAACGTATGTCCATATAAAAAGCTTCACATGCAGATGTTTATAGCAGCTTTATTCAAAAGATGTCCTTCAGTAGGTAAATGGATAAATAAACTGGTACATCCAGATAACAGAATAATATTCAGTGCTATAAAGAAATGAACTATTGGGCACCTGGGTGGCATGCTCGGTTAAGCATCAGACTGTTGGTTTTGACTCAGGTCGGGATCTCAGGGTCAGGAGATGGAGCCCCATATCAGGCTCCTGGCTCAGAATGGAGTTTGCTTCAGACTCTCTCCCTGTCTCTCTGCCCTGCCCCGCTGCAATCCCTCTCTCTAAAGTAAAGAAATAAATCTTTAAAAAGTCTAAAAAAAAAAAAAAAAGAAATGAACTATCAAGCCATGAAAAGACATAGAGGAAACTTAAATGAGTAGTACTAGTGAAAGAAGCGTATCTGTAAAGGTTTTGTACTATATGATTTCAACTACGTGACATTCTAGAAAGGCAAAATTATGAGACAGTAAAAAGATCAGTGGTTGGTAAGAGTTGGGGGTGGCTGAGTTAGGGATGCATGGGCAGAACACAGAGGATTTTTAGGATGGTGAAAATACTTTATATACCATAATGATGGACATATGTCATTATACATTTGTCTGAACCTATAGAATATATGACACCAATATTGGACCCTCATATGTAACTATAGACTTTGGATGATTATGATCCTATACAAGTTTATCAATTGTAAAAAATGTCCTATTCCAGGAGGGGATGTTGGTAATGAGGGAGGCGATGCATAATGAGGGTAGAGGCTATATATGAAATCTCTGTACCTTCCTCTTAATTTTGCTGTGAACCTAAAACTGCTCATAAAAAGTCTTTTAAAAAAACAAAAACTATATCCAATTATGTAAAATCCTAAGTGTATCCCAAATTCTGGTGTGATAAATATAATGAAAAAAGTGTAGATGATTGTCGAAGCAATTGTTAGCATAAGTTGACCATTTTTGGTGTCACATTTAACGAGCTATTAATTAAAGTGACTCATCTAACCAGCTATCAAGTGGTCGCATTATATTCCTTTTGCTTACAAGTGACAGAAATCAAAAGTAATCTACATTAAGCAAACAGGAGAATTTATAATGTGGATATAGGATTTTCTCTCACAACCCAAGGATGGGAACTTGGTATCAAGTAGAACAGAGATTTGGACAACATCTGACCTAGCACCTTTCACATGGAGGAAAATTTAGTAAGTAGCAAGCAT
>CM052886.1:70598319-70706534 GCA_028534135.1 Potos flavus
TGAAAGAATTTTCTGTGACTGATGTCGAAGAGGTTACTGCCTATGTTCTCCTCTAGGATTTTGAGAGATTCCTGCCTCACATTGAGGTCTTTTATCCATTTCGAGTTGATCTTTGTGTATGGTGTAAGAGAATGGTCAAGTTTCATTCTTCTACATATAGCTGTCCAATTTTCCCAGCACCATTTATTGAAGAGACTGTCTTTTTTCCACTGGATATTTTTTCCTACTTCGTCAAAGATTATTTGACCATAGAGTTGTGGGTCCATATCTAATATCGCATTTAATTCTTATAACAATACTGAAAGGTAGGTGCTATGATTTCTATGTTACAGTGTGGAGGATACAACTTAAAAAGTTAAATGATTTATATGTGGGTAAGAAGCTGGAGAGTAATAGTGTTAAGGTTTAAATTATTTCTGCATCCAAAATCAATGTTAATTTTATTCCATATTGTCATGAAACAATAATGTAAGTACATTTCAGTTTGGAAATTCTGAAAAAAATAGTGATTCTCTGTATCTGTTGTCAATTATATGCATTTTACACCTTGCTCAAGCTTGAGGGACTTGGGATTGTTAAATTAAAGAAATACACACTCAACGTGCCTGCCTGATTCAGTCGAGAGAGCATGCAACTCTTGATCTTGGGATCATGAGTTCAAGCCTCATGTTGGAGGTAGAGATTACTTAAAAATAAAGAAACAAACAAACTTTAAAGAAAGAAATATATACTTGTGGACACTGTGGATATAGGCAACTTGGAGTTAGCCAGTCTTGATATATAAATTATCTTCTCACAAAGATCTTTAAATTTCTTTAGATACATTGTGAAAGGAGAATTTAGAATAAACTTTGCAAATGCCTGACAGACTGGGATCTGGTTTTGTGAAAAGAGGGAGATATTAGAAAATGCCATTTTTAGTCAGGCTAGTATAGCATAGTCAGCATTCTGCTCTTGAGAGTAATGTCAAGAGACATAGGCATACTAGGCCCTGTAATATTACCTGCAAAAAGTTAAGAGGTCTTCTAAAATATCCCTTAACTTCTTAATGGATTTGACTTTCATGTATTAAGAACTTTTATTTTAAATCCTTTGAACCAATAACATTACTTCCTTTTTCTTCTCTTGGAAGTAGCAAATACAGGTTGAGGGTACTAACACGGGTCCTAAATCTCTCTTTTCAAGCTTTAAGAAGTGCTCACAGGATACAACATTACTTAAGTAGTATTCTTGCCAGAAACTTTAATCTAATCATGAGGAAACAATCAGGGAAATTCAAGTTGAGAAACATTCTGCAAAATAATTTGCCTGAACTCTAAAAAATGATCAATGACAAGAAAAATTTAAAAGGCTGGCCGACTGTTCCATATTAAGGGAGAGTAGAGAGTTATTCCAAATAAATGCAATGTGAGCTATCTGATTGGACTTGGATCAAAACAAGAATAGAAGAAGGAAGGAAGGAAGGAAGGGCAAGCTATAAAGGACTTTATTGGGACAACTGGAGAAATTTGGATCTAGATTATATATTAGATAATAGTATTAATGTTAAATTTCCTGTATGTGATAATATATGGTGATGCTGTAGGAGATAACCTTTCCCTTGGGAGATACATTATGAAGCATTCATAATAAGAACAATAACAAGAACAACTTGCCAGTCTCTGGAATTCTAGAATTTGATGAATCAGTTTGTGTTCATCCTACACATTTTCATTCTGACTTTATCAGTTTTCAAAGTATTAATATTTTTTGTCCATTTTCTGGTAAATTTCCATATTTTTATGTCTTTTTAATCATCTTTCTCCAAATGGTTCCTTGCTTTATGGCCTTATGTTTTCCTTGAGGTATGGTGACTAGAACCAAAAAATATTCCTGATGCTGATGTACCATACTATGGAATAATGCTTTATATTTCCGGCACTCTTCCTTGTGGCACTTTGCATTCGTTTTTAGTACAAAAGCTTTTTAGGACAATTTTTTACAGGGAATAATATAAAATTACTATACATCCTTTGTCTAGCAGTTCATCTTGGGATCCTTCCATTTGATATCACTGGCTTGGTCCTTTTTTCTCCAGAAAAGCTTACTGACAGCTGAAAATTAGTAAGTTTTAATGTGTATTTGTGTGCGCCACTGTGTTGTAAAACCTGAAACTTGCCTGGCTCAGGCGTTGACTCTGGGGACATCAGCCATCAATTTCTGTTCTTCAGAAACTTACTAAATTTTTCCCTTGCAACTGTTCAAATCCTCTTTACTAAATATTGCTTACCTATAGGTCAAATAAAATATTGATATTATGTGGATATATATATATATGTGTGCTTTATGTGTTCTGTACATACCTACTCACATATCTAAGTGTGGTTTTGGTAGAAGAGGAATAACAAATAAGAGTGTGAATTCAAGTAAGAGTATAGGCTAAAATGCAGTGAAAGAACATGGGCTTTAGAACAAGACAGTTGTCCCTTGAATCTTGGTTCTGACCTATACTGGCTTCTGACCACAGATGAAACATGGGAACTGTCTATGGCCTTCCAGGATGGTTTTAAAGAGAATGCCTTACACTTAAAGTGGGTTTTCAGTCAATATTAGGCCTCCCTTTTTCTTCTACTTGAAAATGTATAAAAGTAGTAATAACTAACATTTTTCAAGGTCTTATTATGTACTTAGGCCATGCATGAATAGGGGTTGTACATATTAATAGCACAAGACAAGAGGTTGACTGGCTAAGTGTAGGGGCTCTAGAACTAGCCTTCCTTGGTTCAATTCTTAACTCTACCAATAACTAGCTTCACGATTCAGGAGGAGTTACTTCACCATTCTATACCTCAGTTCTCTCATCTTTAAAGTGGGAAGAAAATAATAGTATTTTCCTCATTAGGGCCTAGTGAGGATTAAATGAGATAAAAAGCTAACATATGTTGTTGGCTTTTATAAAGTGTTATTATCTCATTCAATCCTCTTAGTAGCCTGGTGAGTTAGATAAAGTTACTCCTCATATTATTTGTAGGATACTGATCATAAGTGAGGTGAAATAATTTGACCTAGGACACTCAGTAAAAAACAGAATTAGGACTTGATTCTTGTCTGTTATTAACTACACAAATTTCTCCTTAATCTTTTCCAAGCTAATCTCTTATGGGATTGTTTAAATATTCTGATATAGGAACTTGTCAGAAAGCTTTCTGAAAGTTTAAATATAGATTTTCTCTCTAAATCTCCTTAGTCATGCTTATTTATCCCCTCAAACAACTCTAGTAAAACCAACAAACATCATTTCTTGTGCAGAAGTCATGTTGACTCATCCATGCTAAATTATTCTCTTCTGGCTATTCAGCTATACTACCCTTTCACCAATACCTCAGAAAAATTGCAAGGCTGACTGAAATTTGAAAAGGAGGGTGTGAGCTTGGACACATCATTTCACCTCCTTGAAATGGAATTTGGACTAGATAAGCTGTAGGCTTCTTTCCAGCTCTAAAATTCTATGATCCTACCCGTGGAATCATCATGATTATGGATGTAATGACTGAGACCCTCTTTTCCACTTGCTATCGGGGCCCTGCTGAGGCACCATTCCATTGATTTGAAGTATACTTCCATGTATGTTTGTTTTTTCTTCTGATTCTTTAGCGTACAAGACAAAAGAGACAAAAGGTAAGGAAGGAAAATGTACAAAAA
Organism: Potos flavus; assembly: GCA_028534135.1. Classification (NCBI taxonomy): domain Eukaryota; kingdom Metazoa; phylum Chordata; class Mammalia; order Carnivora; family Procyonidae; genus Potos; species Potos flavus. The sequence continues at coordinate 70,602,001 of CM052886.1, forward strand.
AGACATATTAAAGTTAAGTAGAAAAGAGGATTTCGGAGGGGAAAAGAAGGATTTGATATCATTCACTTTAAATTAGGCTTCCTTTTTTTGGTCATTATTTTGGTATTCTGTGCCCTTCCTTTATTGAGCATATCATTCCTTCATTTTACATTCAAATAATACTGTAACGGAAGTTCCGAAAAGGCAGAGCTGATATCCAAATTTGCAGGATCTTCTGGTGCTTCTTTTAAATACGACACATATTTTATTTCCTTCCCTTCAATGGGAAAACTGTCAATGGTTCCATGTGCCCATGCTGTCCTGTAAAAATAAGCAAACTGGGGTCATTGTTAGGAACCACCCTACAACACCTCCAGAAATGACCACAGTTTGTTTATCTAATAAACACATTCCAAGAAAAAAAACTACTGAGTTATTAAATGTCTGTTGTATATTCTGAATTGTTGCATATACTGGGCTTACAGAAATCCGAAGTTCAGGGACTTCCCTAAAAAAATCTTAGTGAGTGAAAAATATTGTAAAACTATAATATGCCTGAAAGCTATGCTATGAGAGACATACAGAAGACGTTCTGGAAGCATAGAGGATGAACACCTGGCTGTTTGTTTGCTAGGAGAGGCATACAGCATTTTGCAAAGAAGCAATAGATAATTGGTGTCTTGAAAACTTCATGGGAATTTGTCTGCTTTTGAGATGAAGTTTCCAGCAAGAGGGACCAGCATGTGCAAGAAATGAAAGAAAGGCATATTTGGAAAACTAATTCCATATAAAAGGAGCTTAGAGTGCTTGTGGTCCGGTGGGTAAAGTTGAATGTGGAGAGGTTGTGGGAGCCAGATTATGAGGAATTTCACATGTCATACTAAGGATTGTCCAGGAGTTCATAAAGTATCATCGATGGGTTTTAAGCAGTTGAATGAAATGATCTGATCTGATTTGTTAGCAGTGTGCATTTCCCATCATAAGAGAACATTTTAGAAAGGGTCCCAATGGTCTTGTTCAGCTAATCAATTTCCAGGGCTTAATATGGTGTCTAAAATATGGTGGATTCTTTAAAAATGTCTATAAGGTTCTAAATAAATGAATCAATCAATTAATGAAAGAACTAAGCTAGTTAGAATTTGCTTCTGGACTACATATCAAATTAATTAGAGGGGCAATGATGAGATTTACTTTAAAACATAAAACTTTAAAGCAAGAAAAGGGGTGGTTGGGGAGATAGATAAAATAAAATTGTCCAGGGGTACCTGGGTGGCTCAGTTAGTTAAGTGTCTGACTTTAAATTTTGGCTCAGGTCATGATCTCAGAATTGTGAGATCAAACCCTGCATCAGGCTCAGTGCTGGGTATGGAACTTGCTTAAGATTCCTTCTCTTCCTCACCCTCTGCCTGCCCCCATTCTACACTCTCTCTCTAAAAAATTAGGGGTGCCTGGGTAGCTCAGTCCAATAAGCACCCAACTCTTGATTTCAGCTCAGGTCATGATCTCAGGGTCCTGGGATTGAGCTGCACATCAGGCTCCATGCTCACTGGGGAGTGGGCTTGAGGATTCTCTCTCTCCCTCACCCTCTGCCCCTCCCCCACCCCCCGCTTGTGCATGCACTCTCTCTCTCTCAAATAAATAAATCTTTTTTAACAACCTCAAACAAATAAATTAATTAAAATTAGATTGTCCAAATGTAAATAATCATGAATACTGGGAATCTAGTACCCAGTGGATCATATTTCTATTTTCTTTACTTTTTTGAATGTTTGATATTTTTCCATGATAAAGAAGTTTTAAAACACTGTTTCTGAGCTAAGGCAACTTGATTTCCAGATTTCAAATGTTAATGTGTTGAGCATAAATATTTCAGTTAAAAAGAACTAAGCTTTTAAAGAATGATAATATACACTTGTAACTTAAAAAAAAAGAAAAACCTTAAATACTGTAAAAATGTTTGGAGTTTTCATGTAATTCTTGACTCTAGGTTTGTAAGCTTTCAAACTAACTACGGTTAGAGAATTTCTTAACTCAAACGTCTTTATAGCTTGTATTATAGAACTGAAACTAATCTGTTAGAAATTCATAGTTGATTTTCTTAATATGAAATCATACTTATTCCAAAATGTGTTATGAAAGAAATGCTTTCACATTAATCTATATCACACTCAATTGATTTCACAAAATTTTATGTTGTTAATTTTGCAGTTACTAAAAATAACTTAAGGGAATTTATTCCTGCTAGTATTTATAAAATATATACATTTAGTACTAAAAGCATTTGGATTAAAACAGAAAAATATAGTCTAGTCTACATGTATAAGTATATCATTGTTTCTATTTCAAGAATGTGAATTCATTATAGTTAAATTTGAATGGTATGTATAGCCACCGATTCCTATCTCTTGCAGTCCATTCAATAAATTGACATATTCCTGCTGAATAAAATCAGGTTTTAATAACTGACAATTTCTGGAGACTGGCTAGCCTATCACTGAAAACTTTTTCCTTCCAGATGCAACCTTTGCAGGAGGGGTGCGGTTTCAGCTACTTCACATTAGCTGTCATATCTAAAATCAGCCTCTGGTTGGTGGCCTCTGGGCATCTCCATGTGCTATACTAAAGTACACAATAATGAGGGTCAAACTGCAAGCTGGTGTTTAAATGATGGTTCTTCAGCTGATGCACATAAAAAAAGTAAGCATGCTACAAAGAGGATACCATAGAAGTAGGAATGGCATATAGAGACAAGGGACAGATATTAAAGGTTGACTTTTGCCCCTTATATCAACTCATATAATTTTGCCCAAGAAAAAGAAACACAGTTTGGGGTGCTTGGGTGGCTTAATTGGTTAAGCGACTGCCTTCAGGTCAGGTCATGATCCTGGAGTCCCAGGATAGAGTCCCACATCGGGCTCCTTGCTCAGCAGGGAATCTGCTTCTCCCTTTGACTCTCCCCACTCTCATGCTCTTTCCCTCTCTCAAATAAATAAAAACTAAAAAAAAAAAAAAAAAAAAGGAAGGAAAGAAACACAGTTTATTTTTCTTTTTAACACTCACAAAATAAGTTTCTATCAAAATAGTCTTAGTAATGAAAAGGAAAAAAATAAGAAGCCACATGAGAAACTGGCTGATTAAAAGGAAAATGACCTTTGTAATTATTACCTTGATAGAAGAATGCTAGGTTAGTAGGCATTAGGAAAAAATACATTACTATTGTGTCATAGAAATTTGCCATTGTGAATTCATCAAAGATTCCTTTAAAAAATTTTTTTAGGAATGATGCGACCTGGCTCTGCAAATGAAGTAAGTTTCCCATACTAAATATCTCAAAGAGGTTAAGTTAAGCAATAGTGATCACAGAGTGGTTTGAGAATGTAAGTTCTCTTCAGCCACTATCAGATTGGGAAACTTACATGTTTAAATGAGAGTCTGAAAGATGCATTAATTACCCAAAGAATAACTTCTAAAAATCAGTAACTCCTCTAACTCAGCAAAATCTAATATCTAAAGAGATCACATTTATCTTGACTTTGGCAAAAATGCTGAAATAAAAATTTAGTAATACAAAAATACAAATACACACTTCATAAACAGAAAATGCCTGTTGCTTAGCACCTAATTTCTTTTCTTATGGAAAAGTAGAGGAAGGCTTTTTTTTTTCCTTTTCACACCAGTTGTATAAATTATTTCTCTAGTCTTTTGTGTAAATAATCAGGAGAGCTGAAAATAAAATATTTTAATGTGTGACAGTCTCAACTATAAGAATAGATCCTCTTTATATTTTTAGAGCTCTTAGGGTACATGCATATTACTTACATATCTTGATATGTTTGGTTTACCATTGGAAACTAAAGTTTCAGTGATGGAAGAGAGAAAATTTTATAGAGACTGAAAAAACTGAAAATGAAAATGTGGGGATACTGGGGAAAGATGGAAGTCTTACACATACGCTTACCAAAAAATCTAAAATACTGAATGACAAAAATAAGCATGAAGTATAACATGTGCATACTGGAGAGGTAAGGATGTCAAGACATTTAAAAAGGCAATATATTTCTTTCTCATATGATATGACTTACTCAATATTCTTAAGAAAAATGTTACCTAATGATGTTTGGTGAAATCACTTCTGATAACTGTTGAGAGAAAAATAACACATATGTGCTTATGAGAAGTTTCCATTTAAAGGCTATATTAGTTTTTCTATAAATCATTGTCATCTGGTAAGTTTTGATGAGCATTAAAAAAATCTACTGTAACCATTTCATCTGCACCCATATTTTTATGTGCTTAAAAATGTAAGCATGAAAACTATGAATGCAATGGGATTTGTAGGTGTAATCTCAAAATCAAATTACAAACTTTTCTTAAATTTTGAACACACACATCTCAGTTGAAAGATCTACTTGTTATCATTATTTTAAATTTTATAACTGTATAATAGAATGCATTCTTTGTTTGGGCTAATCACTATTTCAAAATATATAAGTATACCCATCAAAGAGAATAAAATAACAGAAGCATAAGTTAAGGAGATCTTTGCCAAGTATAGATACACAAGAAGAAAAATAAAAGCAGTTTACAAGTAAGGTGGTATAATTAGGCCTTTCCGTAGGAATTCAGAAAATGGAAACACTTTTTTATTACAAAATTTAAATCTAAATTGGCTTCCTTCTCAATTTTGAGTTGGATATTACTTTCTTTTTTTTTTTTTTAAGAATTTATTTATTTATTTGACAGAGAGAAAGCCATCACAAGTAGGCAGAGAGGTAGGCAGAGGGAGAGGGGGAAGCAGGCTCCCTGCTGAGCAGAGAGCCCTATGCAGGGCTTGATCCCAGGACCCTGAGATCATGACCTGAGCCGAAGGCAGAGGCTTAACCCACCGAGCTACCCAGGCACCTGGATATTACTTTCATATACATCTTACTCTCATAGTTGAGTCTCAGACTTGTGGGCATCTATCAGTCAGATCTTACTCTCTAGACAACCATTCTCCTTCTTCACCAATAGTGTCTACTTTGTGTCCTTGATTATCTTTATTATGTAGATTCCTCACTAACTTGTCATATAACTCTCCCCCTTTTCTTTCCATTAATAAAATAATTTTTCTACTTCGGAGTTTTCAAAGTTTATGAATTCAGACATATGTAAAGGCAAGTGACTAGTTAACTCTTGTCCTCAAATCCCATCTTTAAATCACACTGATAATTGTATGCCTCATCTGAGACACCACCACTAGCAACTTGCAAAGCCTCTGCATCTCTTCCCCAATCTACCTTCTCTTTTCCACTGTTCTGTGTTCAGTCCCGCCCACTCTTGATCCATTAGACATCTGCATATGATAGAACATGCCTACAGACTTCTCCTTTAAGTTTCCTTCCATCTGGAACAGCTTTTTCTACTTCATCCACTGTGCTGCTCCAAATCTTGTGGGAATATGTTCTAAAATTGCTTTTCTTCTTTAATCTTTGTAATTGTACTGTTAACTCATGAATTGATGTTAAAAATATAAATAAGTCCATGAAGCCATGTTTTTTTGTGTGTAAACTAAGACTTAAATATAAAAAAAAAAATTAAGTTACTAGGATTATTTAATTTGGGGGGAAAAAAGTTGAGTTGTGAATTACTAATAACATTCAAATAAGTAAGGAATTATACAATTGTTGGTAACCAGCTAATCTTTGTTACAGATTAAAAGGGAATTGTGCTATAACATAAGTAAAGACGTTTTTCAGTGAGATATAAGGGAGACAATACAAATTGTTAAATAATGGGTTGACTTACTAAAGCTGGTTATCTTTATTCTTTTTGTAGCAGCCAAACAGTATATCTGCTCGTATGTTTCAAATTTTACATTCGAGCTTTGTGAAGGAAGAATGTCTGTGTAGAGACAAAGTCAAATAGACATGGACAGAAACATACAATATTGGGGAACAAACCAGAAGGAGGAGTGGGGTATGTTAAACAAGACTCTTGATAGTTGTATTTTGTTGTTAGGGCAGAGGAGTATTTTTTAAAAAGGTATTTTTTGAGGAACAGTGCCTTCTAATTTTCCATTTCTACACTTTACAGGATAAAGTTTTGCTATAAAAAATAAAAAATAATATCAAAATAAAAACAAGACTTAATATATAGTCTTAAAAGTTGTATTTGCAGACTTTTTTTGTAGTTATATCTTATTTCATCATACTAGTGGAGAGAAACTAAATTTCATAAATGTATTTGGATCTTTTCATTTATAAATATTATCCCATCTTGTTCCAGGAAGGACTTAAATGGCAGTATTTGATTATTTCATTAAAATGATAGCTTATCAGGATCAAGACAAACTTTTTAAGTGTTAACCTTGTTTCATGTGATGCCAAGTGAAAAGAAGTGAATTTTACAGAAACTTTTAAATTTCAAGAAAAGTTTGTAATTCTCCTAAGGAAACTATATTATATAAAAATATTTGTTGTTAGCTTTTCAAACCTTCACTGTTTTTGTTAGCCTTCTTATATAAAAGGCATGGAAATCTTTTTAAATTGACATTTTACTTTTGAAGTCCATGAAAAAGTTAAAATAATCAAACAAAACGGGATGTAGATGGAATCTGAGCTATCCTTACATGCGAAAGAGTTAACAGTGAGAAAAGAACTACAAGTGTCATGGCCTTGGGAACTAAAATATAGGCTTCAAGGTAAGATGTCCTTTCTATTCAGTATGTACAGACTTTCTGTATACATATGCACAATAAATGCCTTAATATAAACCTTATAGTTAATTGATGCCAGAATCCAGAAATGTGTTTCATGTCTAAAGAAATTAAAATATTATAAGAGAGTATTTTATTCATTACATTTGAAGGACTTAGAAAAATTCAATTTAACATCAATTGTTAAAAAACAAATAGTTTATTTGGTTGAAGAGAAGTTTTAATTTTTAGCCAGTAATCTACATTTTCTTATAGCGGACTGATAGTAGTAAATTAATTTAAAGCAAGGTTACAACTATCTTCAAATTAGGTCCTTGAAAAAGAAACTCTAAACATTGTCAAAGAATAGTCAAAATGACAAGAGCATTATATTCATTCAGAAAACTTAGAAGGGAGCTTTTCCTTAAAAATTTTTTAGCAGCTAAGTACTGGTAGCAACTTTGGAAAAGTTTTCGTGGCTTCTAAATGAAAAGCATACATGAGATAATCATACTAGTTTTTCATGTTTACATAACACTCATAAGACATATATGGAAAACTTTACCCAGAGTAATTTTATATTCCATGTCATAATTTGGTTTATTTTCCTTTGCAAGGATAAAACATCTATTAGTAAGAATCAGACTAATACAAATATTTCAAAACCACAAGATTATTACTATAATTTTTAGTTTCTAAAATCTGTTTATATGAAGAACATCATGGTAATGTAAAATATCACAATTATTTAAAGACTATAAGACTTTTTAAAAAGTTAAAATAGAAAGTATCAGTCATATAAATAAAGACAATTGCAAAAAGTCACATTAAATGTCCGCCTTTCAAGCCTACCTATCTAGAAGCAAGCTACTTACCTATAGTAGAGAGAATGGGATTAAAGTCTTCAAAAATGCAAATATTTTTGGTATTTGAAGGATAGCCATTTCAACAAATAACAGTACTCCGATAACCAGGCTGCAATAGGACAAGTCATGGTAACTTCTCTTTTTTATTCGATTAAGATTGTTCTAAAAGGCAATTTTTACAGCCTATCATTCCAAAGAGAATTAGGCTTTTTTTTTTTTTTCAGACTTTTTTTCTTCTTCCTCACATGTAGGTTGATTTCTGGATATTTAGTATAGGGCATTACACCGATGCAGTCTTGCAGTGCAACCCAAGGCAGTTGCAGCAAGTATTTCTCACTAGTAATGTAAGGAGCTAGGAGGGAACAAGGCTTGAGGAAACAATCTAGAAAGCCAGAATACAGCTTGTAGGTCCTTTACACACAAATAACCTTCTTAGACCAGATACATAAAATGTAGTTTATTATCTGAAATTTTAAAGGAGAATCTTTTGTTAAATGTTAACAAAGAACGACTATCCTAATTCCTTTTAAACTGCAATCCTTAAAATCAACTATCAAGTCTTTTTGAAAAGTGCTTAAATCATCTGGAGATAAATATCACTTGGTGTCCTTGTTTTCTAACAAATGGCTTTTTCCATTGTTTCCATTAATTTCACCCATATTCGTTTTTTTAAAAAACAAGGCCCTTACCCTCATTAGCAAAACACAGATGTATGATTTAGCATATAAAACTGGTAATTACATACTAATTTACGAAAGATTAATTTTTTTCTCTTTTCGTCAGTTTTCAAGAAGTCCTCCCGTGATTAACTGTAAACAAGAATGGTTTACACCTCAAATTAGAAGCCATTAATTAGCATGACGAAGTCAACTGTAAGATACACAGATAATTTAAATTATTTAATCACTAATCACCTTGGCTAAACTGCAGTATACTCTTTCAGTATCCTTCGGTGGGTTATTGATCTGTCAGTAAATTACCTCCAGATTGGTTAGAGATAAATATTAGCGTTCTTTCCTTTCTCTCAGGTTTACATTATTCCTTCTTGTAAACACTTAAAAAAGCTTTAAGGTTCTTTAATCCCAAATCCCTAATTAGCCATCACTAGCCTTTTTGTAACCAAGAAAAAGAGTATCTGAAGTACAGATCAGGAGTTCGCTTTGCCCGTACAACAATAATAAAAAAAAAATTTAAATGTAAAATGCTTAAGGCAATGGCAATAATAAAAGATATATGCAGATGTGGCTTCCGCAAATAACGGGCTTGCAAACGCCAAGTGCTTAACAAAAAGAGCCGAACCTCTATTGCAATATACGGCACTCCAATAAATTACACAACACTTTGCATAGGCTGCAGAAATAACGCAGGACAAGACTTACACAGATGCCAATCCGCAGCATTTATACACATGCACATGGCAAGAGACAGAAACCAAACACTATCATTCAACTCGGGCCGGGTAGCGCGATCCCGACTTTGCCCGGCGCGAGAGGGCTCTCTGCGTGTGTGTCTGTGTGCGCGCGTGAGAGTGAGACCCATCCTCGGGGCATTTCCCCTCTTTGGGCAGTTTTGCTTCATTTGTTTCCCATTTCTGCTACATAGAAACTAACTTCCATCTCAGCCCCAGCCAGCGCCGCTGAATAGAGCCTGTGCTGCGGCTTCGTGTGCGTCAGATCCCTCCGCGGAGCCGTCCCCGGCCCCCCTCCCTCCCGCGGTCGGCCTCCACAGAGAAAGCGCCTTTCAGCCAACCCGCGGCTCCTGCTCCGACATCTTCTCCGACTGGAAATAAATAAATAAATCGCACCTTTGGCCGGGGAGGAGAGTGCAGGGGTCTCGCCACACTGGGTGTGGGGGCCCTGGGGCGCCGGGCTGGAGGCACTCCTTTTTTGCGCCGGGGGGCGGGGGCGGGGGCGCGGGCCGAGGACGGGGCCAAGCCCGGGCCGCGAAGGCGGTGGACTCCTTTCTGCGGCGGAGGGATCCGCGGCGGAGGCGGCGGCGGTCGTAGCCGCTGCCTGAGAGTTGTTGTTTCCTCCTCCTCCTCCTCCGCCTCCGCCGCCGTTGCTTGAATGGTGGAGCCGAGGCTGGGCTCGTGAACACACAGTGACAGCTATAGGGCAGGCGGCGGCACCGTCCCCGCTTCCCGTCGGCGGCGGGGTGTCCCGCCGGCGGCCCTGAAGTGACCCATAAACATGTCTTGTGAGAGGAAAGGCCTCTCGGAGCTGCGATCGGGTAAGTCGGGGGGCTGCTGGGGCCGCTGGCACCGGGCGATTCCGCCCGCGGTCCCCCGCCCCCCGCCGCCCGGCCGCTAAGCCTGTGTGTCTCCCCGTTCCCCTCTCCCGCGCAGAGCTCTACTTCCTCATCGCCCGGTTCCTGGAAGATGGACCCTGTCAGCAGGCGGCTCAGGTACGGCGGCGCGCGGCGCGGGCCGAGCCGGCGCTCGCCGCTCGCGGGCGTGGGGGAGGGCGGCGGCGGCGGCGGTGGCGGGGCTGCGGCCCGGGGCGCGGGGCTTAGCTCTCCCCGCTTTGTTGTTGCAGGTGCTGATCCGCGAGGTGGCCGAGAAGGAGGTAAGGGCGGCGGCGGCCCGGCGCGTCTCGCCGCCGCGCGGCAGTCCGTGGGCCGCGCCGCCGCCACCGCCGCCGCTGGGGCGCGGGGCGCGGGGCTCGGGGTCCCAGCCGGGGCGCGGGGCGGGCGGGGGAGGGGAGCAGGCGGGCCGGGGCTGGGGGCCGGGCTCACGGGGCGTCCTCTCCCCGCAGCTGCTGCCCCGCCGCACCGACTGGACCGGGAAGGAGCATCCCAGGACCTACCAGAATCTGGTGAGACATTCACGTCGCGGAGCAAAGAAACTTTTCCCCGAGTCGAATAAAAATTGAATTTCCCGCAATTTTTTACAGAGACAAAAACTTGGCCCCAGAACGTGAAAGCTCCAAAGGCCATGGGGAGGGTTGGGAGGCCGGCGCGGGAGCTTCAGGGGGCAGTGGTCGGGGGGGACCCGCACCCCGAGGCCGCAGGGGCTGCCGACAATTTATTTGTGATATTTTGTTAATGTGCTAGAAATAAAGATACGTCATGAGTGTTGTGCAGTGCAAGGCCGGAGGAGGAGGGGCCGCCGCGCGCGTCCGTGCGGGCGCGGGGGCGCGCGCGAGGCGGCGGCAGCGGGAGCGGCGCGAGGAAGGAGGGCGCGCTTGCTCGCTAGCTCTCTCGCTCTCTGCACGCGCGGTCGGCTCGGCTTTCTCCTGCCCCACACAATAGCTGGTGACTAACTGCTCCGAAGTGGCATTAGCATTTCACAAGCAGGCTATTCAGCCGCAGCGGAACCGTAGCAAGGCGTTAGTTTTTTTTCTCTCTCCATTCTTTTATTTTCCTTAAATTCAGAGCTAAACGTTTTTTGTTTGAGGGGTTCAGATGTATGATGATAGTTGTCCAGAGGCTCATCTTGCTTTTACCAAAACACATTCGCAGAAATGCAAAAGCCTGTAACACTCTAAAAGCCAGAAGTTTAACAGACTTTTTCTAATTTTGCTAAAATTAGAAAAATTATGCCGCTTCTTCAGTTAAAAACTATTACCGGAGGCCACTGAAAAGTTTTGATTTTTACCCTTTTATTTATTGTGGTACGGAACCGGGCAAGTAAAAGTTTTTCAGTTTATATTGGAATATTTTTTGCTTAATAGCTTGAAAAATACCTGTTTAATTTTTTGCGTTTTCAAAGTGAAATTTTTAGTAGTTTCTAAAAATGGTCTTTTGAAAGTGGACCTATTTGGTATTGTGACTGGAAAAGTAACGTATTTGTATTCGGTAGTTATATTTTCCGTATTCTTGTCTCCCAAACTGATTTATGTTGTTTGTATGAATATGTGTGTGTTCGGCAGTTAGAGCAGTCATACGGCCAGGGGACAGGGGTTGTGGGGAGCGCTTAATCTGTGCAGTGCAACTGATTCGGAACTGATGTTTTGAGGTAGTTATAACGAGTAATGTTACTTCATGAAGGCTTGTGAAACGATTAGGAAGTTTCAGCTGCTTGAGAATTGAATGTCTTCTGTGAGGTGAAGGTATGACATGATTTGATGGCTTTTGTTTTGGATATAGAACATATAACTTTTGGATCTAAATCTCATGATTTAATATAGGTTGTTAAGTGCTCACGGATGTTGAAATAAGGGAAACGGGTTTAGGAAATTTAATGGAAACTTAACTGTGTGTGTTTCCAAGTTTGTTTTCAAGTAGTAATTGAGGCTAGTTTTATTTAATGCTTTGCTACAATGAATGGAGTTTGAAACAAACTCTTAAGTACCTGCAGTGCTTCGATTGGGGGGCGGGGTAAATATTTGACAAAGTCCTTAAGTGGATTCCATGTCTTCCTTATTATTTCAAAAAATTATAGAGATTATAATATTCCATTTTTAAGAATTGAGCAGATTTTGTAAAACTGTTTTTTGCATTTTTTTTTACAAAACTCATCCTTGCATCTTGTAAAAACCCATAAACCCCCGTCACTGAAGATTGCTGTGTTTTTCTTACCTTGGAAACTCTTAGTAATAGTATATTTTTAAAATGAAGCAGCTAATGGTGTCTTGCCAAATTATGGGAATGTCTGATGTTTGTAGGAATATCATTTTGTTTTCTCTAGTAAAAACAGGGGTACCAATGTTCATTTTTAATTTTGGGGGAGAGTTTCTCATCTCTCAGATATTAATAAAATAAATTTGTATTCCCTGTCTCTTTATCAGACTTAGGAAAATAAGTGGTGTCTTCATTAGTATTGTTATGTTTTCAAAATCCACCTATTTTGCATGGAAGTGGATTTTCTTGCTTGGAGCATTTTCTCCCTTTTACGAGAATAGTCATGTTGGTGTACTCATGAGACAGTTAAGAATTCTCATTAAAATTTAGAGTTCTCTGGTTCATTGTATCTTTCTCTTCATTTAACAAGTTAGTCTGTATGTACTGGATACAAGACACGTTTTGGAGTACTTTCGTATCCATCAAACTATATATATAACTAGGTGTGTGGGTATTTGGTTTAACTTTGACTTTTTGAGAATCAGCTCTAAAACATTTTGGAACACTAGGTATCTGAGCACATTTTTGTTTAATAGTGGGATCTTGAAATTTTATGTCTAGGTGAGCACATACAAAATCTCTCATATAGTGTTCTCTATTGTCTTAATTCGTTCTTATGACCTAAAAAAACATTTAAGTTGCCTTCAGCTGAATATGAATTTACTTAATATTGGTTTTAAGTTTGTTTGATGAGTTAAACGAAAATAATAACTATTGTTTGTGGTTTCAGTAGTGTCTACCTATACTTGGAAATTTGTTGCTACATTGATAAATTGAATAATATTTTAAATGGAAGAATTTATATGTCAGATTGACATTTCTAGAAAACCACAAATTTAGGATGGTGTATCATATTTGTACTTGGGAGGTTAAAAACAAGCATAGATCAGTATCTGTACTCAGCCTACAAATAAAATCACAGTGAGTTTTGATCAAGTGGAAAGTAGAGTTTTAAGAGTAGTTTTAAGGGTTTACAGATTAAAAAAAAAAATGATGCACTTTCAAGTGTGATTGATAGAGTTATGATAAAACATGATTGTATTACCATCTGTCTTGAGATTAAAACATTTTTAACAGTGAATAGAATTTAATAGGAAGTTGAATATCTTTTGGTCTCTTATGGTATTGTTTAATTAGATTTTGTATTTTTAAATATAGGTTGATTTTAAAGCAAGAGGGCATATTATAAGCTTTCATCAGAATTCTAATTTTTTAAATGGAGCCATCCATTGGTGGCAGACTTTTGGTAGAACAGGAAAACTCAACTAATTTTTGGACCAAAGGGAAAGTTTTGTCATTTATTTTTGTTTGAATAGTGAAATTAGTTGGTTTATTAAGTTTTATTGTCTAGTTGTCACCCTAATAGTGGTGATTGCATGCTTATAAGGCAGAATTTTTAAACATTTTTACTAAATTCGGAATTTTGATTACATTTCTTGTTTATAGGGCTTTTTTTTTTTTTTTGAACTGGGTTCATGTTTTGCTAATCTGTTAAAAGGATGTAATTCTTATTTTAGTTTTTGTAGCGCTATTTGCTTTTCTTAAAATCATTCCACTTATTAAAAATCTTTCTATTCAAGTGAAAGGATGGGAATCAGGAGATAAGGATTGTGATTTTTAGCCCTGCCAACCGTCAGCCTGCAGGTTACCTCAAGCAAGTCATGGAATTTCTCTGGGCCCCAGTTACCTCATTTGTAAAATAAATGAATTAAAATTTTTCTAACCTGAAAATCTGATTTTGAATTAGAAATAGTGATAAATTTACTCAACTCTTTCATTTTGTTTTTGATTATCCAAAACACAAAAAAGTAGATATGGAGAAAACATGCAAATTAGAAAATTGTATAAATGCTTTTTATAGTGCTGTTCTTAGGTTGTAATATCATATCTTCTTAGAGATAGATGAATATTTTTGAAACACTAACCACATTGTAGACTACCTCTTTATTCTGTAATTAGTACGTTTCGCTCCATGGTTTAAGTACTAGTTTTCATAAATTATTGCTGATCTTGAATTCAGAAAAAAAAGAACAATGAATAGGATATACTTAAGTATATATCTTAAGTGTGCATGTATTTAGAGTATACTGATTAATGGAAAACTAGGGAACAAGTTTTAAGAGAAAAATAACAAGTTTTTGAATGAGGTATTGCTGTCCTATATTAAAGATAATATGGTGTTTTTAAAACCTAACTGGTACAATTTTGGGAGTAGGGAGGTGACCAACAATGAAGTGAATGTGCATAGTATAGTTACCATTTCCTTTTTTAACAGAGTATCAGTAAAATGGTAAGCTTGGCTTGGTAGTCTTTAAGATAGGGCTTTAATATCTCATAATCCTTATAATGAACAATACAAAAACAACATTATGTGTTAGGGAAATGGTACCTGCTGAAGGGCTGAACTGGGCAAAGCGTCATCCTTTCTTACTCATGCAGTTGTTCTATTGGTATGTGCCATTATTTAAGAAGTTTGAAGCATTTACAAAGATTTTTAAATGGAATAATAAGTACCTGTTAAATTCTTCATACTCTTCAATAATTGTAAAGTGGCTTGACAATAAGGGGGAGTTAGATTATCCCATCCCCAACTACTCAATGGTATTTTACATGACTGTTATGAGGCAGAATAGTACTGTAGGAGTCTGTTCCCCAGTCTGTAAAATGGGCTAATCGCCCCCATTTTGTTGGATTCTATGAGTGATAATGAAGCACTCTGTAAGGATTTGTGTTTGCTATTATCAGAACTTTAGTCATGGTAGTGAAGTTTCCAGTTACAGCTTCATTAATGCGTGAAAGTTTAAGAAAAACAGTTTTATTCCAGAAACAAGTGTGCATAATTTTCTGATCATAGCAGCTACGTGTAAAAAAGACTGCTTTAAACCTTCAGAAGATACTGTTAGTATAATTATGTTATAGATCCAAGGATGAAATAAGTAAGCCTAAGATACAAAGAAAAAATACAAAAAATACCAAAAATAATTTTTAAAGCATTGTGGATAGAATTCTAGAAAAAATTCAGTGGTCTGTATAGTGGTTCTATGACTGTTTTTGTGGACTAATTAACATTAAGAAAAGTTGGGTGGTTGAAATATCCAAGATTAGAGAATATATGAAGCTTTTGTATCTTTTGGTAATCAGATAACATTTAGGAATATGTGAACAGAGCTTGGCTCTTGCTTCTGTCTCCTTCTGTTCAGAGATTTGTATAATTTTGAACTCATGATAGTTTGTGTTTTTGAAATTGTCAGAGAGATGTTTTGTCTTGTCAGTCTGGCTTAAAGATGTATGTTTTAAACAACTTAATACAGACTTTTTGAATTAATCTTTAAGTGAGCACTAGGTTAAATAAATCCTGTGGATGCCAATTTTTTAATGCGCTAAATTTCTTTGTCAGACTGCAAGTTTTTGTTTTTTTTAAATCTAGAAACTCCTAGATTTTCTAGAAAATCTAGAAAATCTAGAAAATCTAGAAACTCCTTCTCTAGTCTACTGAAGTCATTTCTTTTTTTCCCAAATTTTGTAGTTGTCTATCATGTCACTACAGAATTTTAGCAAATAAAATTGTAATCGTAGACAACTTGTTCTGGATAAGAAATATTAGGTTCATATTGTATAAATTTCTGAATTCACAGAAAAGTATCTGTAATACTAAGCAAAATGGAAGTTAACAGAGTACTAAGTGTAATAATTTTAATGAACTTTAATTGAATTCAAGAAAGTCAGGCATTAAAATGAGAGATTTTTCTTTTCTGTTTTTTTTGTTAATTTTGAGTATTTTTCTTTTAAGATATTTAAGTGACTTTTGTAATTACATCTAAAAGTAATAAAGGCTATAATAGAATAGGAACCAAATTTAAAATTTTAGAAATAAATTTAAAATGTGTAAAGATGATCAATTTTTATTTTGTGAGAGGACACATTATAGGTACAATTATGAGTAATTTGTGAAAATTAATAATTTTGGAATGAATAAATATGTTACTGAGCATATGGAATATAGAAGATTGTTAAGTATTTTACAATAGAGAAAATGGTAATACTTCTTTACGGAATTTGGGAATTCAGTGTGCTAAAAAAATCAAAGTTATGATATAGAAGAGTGAAATATGTGAGAACCTTTGGTCACTACAGAGAAGGCAGTCATCATGCCTTACATACGCAGATGCAGCCTATTTGAGCTCAGGGATTACAGATAGGGAAAAGGATGGTTGGAGGAGAATTTTTTGATACTAAGAAAATGTAGTTAGCAGCATAAACTAATGCACCTTTTTAAGTTAAAACTAAATTGTAAAAGAAATGAGATTTGTAGTTTAAAGCTTAGGTTATTTGTGGTAGCATGGCTAACAGCAGCTTACTGTCAAGGAAGCACATAAAGAATCTGTGCATTTTAGATTCCAGATGGCCTTATGGTCATGGTGGCATGACCCATTTGCTCTCTATCAGAGATAGAGAACAGGCACATAGCCTCTCTTGCCAGAGGTTAATATAAATGCAAGAAATATTTACCTTGTGTCATTTGATTGTGGTTTAGATTGGGTGAGGAAATACTAAATTCTAAGCAACTTGGAGAAATACACATTTTTTAAAACGTCACTGCCATTGTATATGTGGTGTTAGTTTTTTTGAGTGCACTGTTTGAAACCGAAACATTACTAAAAATGAAACTGGTCATTCTCTTAAGAGTATTTATATTGGCATTTTAAGAAGAAACAGTTTAAGAATTTTCCATCTTTAAATTGATAGATAATAATTTTGCCAACAGAATCTATTTGAATTTTATATTTCAGTAAATAATGTTTTAAAGGGGATTTCTTGTACAAATTTTGCTTAGAAAATGTGATTTTGTTTAAAAACAAAACTTCAAAATGTGTTGTTTTTAAAAAGTTAAATTTTGTTATTTTGTAGTGTTTTAAATTAATTTTTGTAGAGCATCTTTCGTGGTTTGTGGAAACCTGAATTCTGGACAAAGTGTTTTTTGTTTTTTTTTAAGATTTTATTTATTCGAGAGAGAGTGTGAGCGAGAGAGCATGAGCAGGGGGCGGCGGGGGGGGGGGCAGGGGAGAGGGTGAAGAGTGAAGCAGGCCCTCCTCTGAGCAGGGAGCCTGACCCGAAGCTGAAGACAGACGCTTAACCCATTGAGCTGAGCCACCCAGGTGCTTTTTTTTTTTTTTTTTTTTTTTTTAGTAAAATATAGTCAGGTTGTGATGAATAAAATCTGGAAGAGCACTGTGTATATTCTTTAAAAGACATATTTATGTTGATAATTGTATTGATAATACTTGCTGATTTATTATCTAAATGAATTCTTAGGTAGTTGACTAAATCGTGAATAGATGATAGTCTTTCAAGCATGTTTATTGAAAATTAAGAGTAAATAGGCCACCAAGATTAATTTTGTCACTTAATAAGATTCTATATTAATTTGATTATATTTCTATTTTTAAGGAAATCTTAGAGTAAGAGTTCTTCTGAGAATAGTTACACAGATTAGAGGTGTTTGACTTGAAAAATGGTTATGTAGGTGTTATTAAGTTTGTAATTATAAGACCTGTGTGATAGTGGAGCAGGGACTAAAGTTTTGAGAAGGAAATTGTAATGTAATGAGAATAACGGTAACCTTGTAATCAGGACCTCTGGGCTTGAGTACTAATTTCTCCTACTTTCTAAATGTATGACTTTGGAGAAACTGTAACCTTTGGACTTCAGTTTTCTTTACCTGTAAAATGGGGAAAACTCTTAACCTTATTTGCTTGTGAGGATAAATTTTGAGACTACTTGGCACAAAGTAAACTATTCCATAATTTTTCTATGTGGAAAGCCATTAAAGTTTTTAAAAAAATGCTCAGAAAATGTAAACTTGCGTTTAAAGATTGTAGATGTAATTTAACATGTACTTTGTAACAATGATAACAGATTTATAATTACAAGTTGAAAGTTTTGAGAATTTGAGGTCTGGTTTTAAAAATAGGCTTAGAAATGACTAATAACAAATAAGGATTTTTAAATTTGTGGTTTTGTTTATACATTAGGATAGTTGTAAAAATAACTGTATTCCATTAAGCTGACTTTTTAGTACTCAGAACTATAGTGGAGAGCAGAAGTAACTAGCCTTTCAGATCTGAAAAAAATTGAGAAAACAGATGTGAAAAACTGACATTTTTAGAACCAATCAGGTGTTCAGGACGTAGTAGTGCCAGATATCTGGTGGATCTTATTTTTCATAGGGACTTCTTAGTTATATACTAAAAGAAGGACTGACATTTCTAGATTGCACAGGTAAATTAAGTAGTTTAATGAATTACATTGCTCTA
This sequence comes from Potos flavus, assembly GCA_028534135.1. Lineage (NCBI taxonomy): Eukaryota > Metazoa > Chordata > Mammalia > Carnivora > Procyonidae > Potos > Potos flavus. Next base: position 70,620,396 of record CM052886.1, read on the forward strand.
AACTAATTTTGGAATGGTCCTTAAAAAGATTTCCAAAATGCTTTTTCCCTGCATAGGTTTAGAAAGATTTTCAACATGAAAGAACAACATGTAGTGTGTAAAATGGAGTATAATTAAAGTGACAGCCAACTCTTAATGTCACTTACTATAAGTACCCCCCAAGGTGGTGACTTGGCAGTCTCAGTCTTGTAGAATAGGACATTGAGTAGTAGAGTAAATTTTTTCCCCGCGCTCAGCAAGTTTAAACCTAGACTGTTTTACTTTAGAGATCTCAAACTACTGACCTTTTCTTTAAAAATTGAGTAGAGTTCTTAATGACAGGATGTCTGGTGGAATGCAGTGGCTTCCAGATTTTTTATATTTTTTTCCCACTGATAAAATTTACCTTTTAACAATAATTTACATTGACAATGACAAATGTTTGTTGGCCACGAAGAACCACTGTTTATATGAAGTAGCATAGCAAGCAGAAGCAGATTTTTTTTACTAAAGATGCAGGAAAGCAAACTACTCAAAGACCTCGGTCTTTTCTTATTCCTTCCTTGCTGTAATTCACATTTTCAGAAGAGGATCCTGTTGTTCAAATTGTAATTGATAATTCTAGAAATGTTTTATATCGACCTGAGAAAGGGATGATACAGGTTTATGACTTGGGCCAAGATGGACAAGGCATGAACAGAGTTGTGTCTTTCACAGAATTCTGTTACCACTGCTACTGGAAACATTGATAGAACCAAGAATTGTTTAGATCAGGAGTGGTAAACTATGGTTGCTGCAGGTAAATTTTGTAGGAAACCTTTTTTTTTTTAAGGCCCCGAAGCTAAAGTTACTACATTTTTAAGGAGTTGGTAAAAATATGTATGTACAACAGATAGTTGTCTCCAAGAATCCTAAAGTATTTCCTGACTGAGCCTTCATAGAAAACGTCTGCCGACCTCTGCATTAGATATATTTACAAAGAGATACCTGTAATTCAGGTTTTAACCATTAATTATGGACAGTTAACCCAAAGACTGTTGTTACCATATCAAGTGATTCTCAAATAGGATTGGAGGTGGGATAGGGATATGAGAAGTTTAGAAAAGCTCTGACTAACCAACCCCCTGGTATAGGAGTGGCTCTCCATGGGATAGCATCAGAGTTTTCATCCGTAAAGCAGGCTTTTATATATTGAGTGGGAGAGAAGATAAAATGTTTATGAAAATTTAAAAACTGGAGCACAGCTGATAAATATGCATTAATCTTATTTTTTTAGAATAGTAATCAAATTTTATGGTATTAATCCTTTGATTGTTTAATCTGTTTAAACCTTGCTTCTAACTTTAAGAGTTTAAAATTTTAATCTTAGAAATACTGAGGAAGGTAGGGTTGATCATGCTGGTTTGTCAAGGTAGGAAACATTTTGGGGGAGGTGTTGACATGAGGATCATGAGTTCATTTTTGCATATATTGAGTTGAGGAGGTTTGGGGACTCCAAAGAGAGATGTCTTAAGGAAGTTTGATATGCCAAGTGTAGACTATATATACAAATTTGGGAATCATTGGTATAATAATTGTTCAAGGAAAAAATATTGAGTGAGAGGAAATAGGGTGTGGAACAGGGCTCTGGGATCCTGGACCTTAATAACTTCACAGTTTAATGGCTAGATAGAATAGGAAAAGTCAGTAGTTACTGCATATTGTCCATGTATTTACTTATCTAATAAACACTTAGCTACAAGTACTACATGGTACTGGGTAGACAGGTAAATAAGATCTAATCCTATATCTTCTAATATAGGTCATGGACAAGTAAATTGGCAATCTTAGGGTACTGCAGGGGTCTCAGGAACCTCCAAAACGCAAGACAGAGTTAGAGCCTGTATGTGTGTTTTTTAGGCAAAGAGGATTGTAACTATCATTAGATTCCCACTGAGATTTAGATATCTAAATATATTAAGAACAATTAATATGATAAAAGTACTACAGAGCGCTGATGAGTGGGGTTAAAGAACGTTTTGGAAAGGAGTATAATATGCTATGGAAACAAAAAAATAGGGTGTCCAAAAAGAAGGGGCAGAGGTGTTGTAATAGGTCATGGAGGGCAGTGAGGTATAGACTGAGACATGAAGGAGAATGAGGTGAGAAGGTGGATGGGTAAGAAAAGATTTCCAGCAGAGGGATCAGCTTATATAAAGTCTCAAAAGCCAGAAAGCCTGAGGATTTTAAGAACTGAAAATCTCTCTTCTAACTTTAAAGTGAAAGTCGATTTTGAAAAATATACTAAATCACCAAGGAAACTAAGTCTGAAAAACTAGATTCATAATATTTTATGAATTCTTCAATAAGGATTTTCAGGTTCACTAGCTGAAATATATTTTGCAAAAAGACCCTAAAACAGGATAATCACAAAACTAAAGTTAATAAATAATGAACTTTATGGTGAAAGTAAAATTTTTGAAAGGAATTTAGATCAATGTAAAGAAATCACATTAGAATAATTATTTACAACTTAGAACTAGAAGGGACCCTATAAATATTGTAGACGTTTTCCTTTAAATTTTATTTTTAAGTAAATTGTTTTAGGGAAGATTAGAGAAAAGTATAAATAAAATTTAAAAAATTCCTAGTTTGGTATATTTTCTTCTAAATGGTTTTTTCTTAGCTAATCATACTAGTGTTTGAAAGAGTATGTTTTGAATCAAGATGATGATATTAGGGGAAAAGGGAACCTGTAGCTTAACAAGTTTGGGATATTGTACTAAACAAAATCAGATAGATTTATCTCAGGATTTTTCAGAGGCATATAATATAGTATATATAATTTGTATTAGAACTTCTAAAGTATTCAGTCCACTAATAGTACTGTATGCCACATTCTGTATTATTTTAAATTATCAGTGTGGCAGTATGGCTCCTTGTTGTCTTCATGACAGGAATGTATTATGATAAAAAGTAAGGTTGGTTTCTCTTAATTGGGTTCAACTTAGAAGGATGAGTATTAGCTAACTTTTTAAAAAATACCTTTCATGTTGTTTTATCGGTAGAGTATGACAGATATTGCAAGATGAAATGAAATGATTTAACCCTTCACTTCCTTTCCCAAATCAATCTTACAAGGAATTCATACTAAAATTGCCATTACTATGTGAACTTGAGTAGCAGTTCTCAAACACTTGGTCTTAGAGCGCCTTTATATTAATAAAAATTATTGAATTTTCTTTGTTTACATGGATTATAATCTTTGTATTTATCATTTAAAAATTAAAACAAGTTTTAAAATATTACTTAAAAACTCATTTCATGTTAATATAAGTAACGTTTTTTATAGCAATTATTTTCGAAAACAAAACAAATTTATGACGAGTGGCATTGTTTTACATTTTGGGAAACGTTTAATGTCTGGCTAAATTCTTTTATCTAGGGGTGCCTGGGTGGCTCAGTGGGTTAAAGCCTCTGCCTTTGGCTCAGGTCATATTCTCAGGGTTCTGGGATCGAGCCCCACATCGGGCTCTCTGCTCAGCAGGGAGCCTGCTTCCCCCTCTCTCTCTGCCTGCCTCTCTGCCTACTTGTGATCTCTCTCTCTGTCAAATAAATAAATAAAATCTTTAAAAAAAATAATACATTATTTTATCTACTGCCTCATTCAGTCTTTTGTGATATCACATGTCACGTGGCTCTCTGAAAAATCCACCATACACTCATGAAAGAGTGAAAAAGCAAAATAATATTTTAGTATTATGATTTTACCTCAGGAACCTCTAGGGGTTCCTAGAACTCACCTTGAGAACAGCTGAACTATAATATTTAGGTAGTACACTGAGAAATTTTTTATAACTCGATAATCTATAAAGCGATAAAATACTTTTTTCCTCTAATTCTCTTTAGATTCTTTGGAAAGACTTTCAGGATGGAAAATAAAAATATTAGAATTTCATATCTTGCTTTCAAATGCTAGCATAAATTACAGGGTTTCGAAGTTGTTCCAAAAGTGCCCAGACTTTCTGTAGTAGGTAGATTTATTTTATAGTTAAACTTATTTAAATTAGTAGTTGGAATTTGGCCTTTCTCTCTAAGGTTTTTTTGTGAATAAATTATAAAATTCCTCAAAGAGGCCATATAAGTGTTTTGACATTTTTTGATGAGAACATGCACTATCAAGGTTTTTTTTATCCTTAATTATTCTGGAGATATTCTTTATAATGTAAAAGATCTAAAATACTAGTTATATTTTACAGTTGGATGACATTTTGTTTGAAGTTTTTGCAAATTAAAATGTTAAACTACAACAATCATTTTAGGTTATAATGCTATATATTTTTTCTTTGTTCAATATTTGCATTGACTAGAATCTGCTAATTTATAACTTGGCTATATTTAGTTACGTTAGTTCTTTAGCAGTTTTTCTCCTCAATGAATTAAATGGTCGTTGGGATAACTATTTTATTTTGTGAGTCAAGTGGTTGCACAGAATAAACTTGAACTTTTACTTCAAATGAAAGGAAATGTTGACTAGCCAGAACAAATTACTGTTTTTTAAGGTATATTTTATTTGATATAAAGAACTATATCACCTTATTTAGCAAGAATTTTGTATGTCTTTCACATAATAGGTGAAGTATTACAGACATTTAGCACCTGATCACTTGCTGCAAATATGTCATCGGCTAGGACCTCTTCTTGAACAAGAAATTCCACAGAGCGTTCCTGGAGTACAAACTTTATTGGGAGCTGGAAGACAGTCCTTACTACGCACAAATAAAAGTATGAAAAATTTCTAATAGGATTGAGACATTCTTTTTTGTGTGTATGTCCTATTTTTGGATCCATAAAAATATGTGTGTTTAATAGGCTGCAAGCATGTTGTGTGGAAAGGATCTGCTCTGGCTGCATTGCATTGTGGAAGACCACCCGAGTCACCAATTAACTATGGTAGCCCACCCAGCATTGGTGAGTTGTTTGAGTTGACTACCAAGTTGATATCCTCTTGATAAAGAGCCTTTGAAAATAAAAATGTTTTAGTTACTTAAAGAGAATTTCATATTCTGTGCATTAGCATTCAAAGAGGAAAAAGCTATCAGATTTTTTTACTGTGTCAGTAATCTTAATAGTGAAGAAGTCATAATGTGTAATTGTGGATCGTACATACTGTACCAAATGTAGGCTAACTAGCTCTTTGATATATTATTTTTACAAAAAATTGTTTCCTAAAACTTATTAGATTTTTGTGAGTGACTGTATATCATATTACAGATTAGTTATAATGGTGGAAAACAAAAATAGTTTGGTTATTTTTTTATAAAGCATAGTGCATTTTTTTTGCCTTTAAAATTTTAAAGGAAAACTGATGCAGATAGGTCTTCCTCTTGAAATGCCTCCTAGATTCATTTCTTAATCTCTTCTACTACCAGGACCTTGTCTTATCTGGATTACTGTACCATCTTCCAAACTAATCTTGCTTTCAGTGTCTTCTCCCTCTTTCCCTTTCAGGTCATACTTTCAACACTGTAATAGTAATCTTATTTAATTCTACCTTTGCTATGTTGTTGTTCTGCTCAAGTAAAAAGAGGTTAAGATATTTTAATGGTGTCATACTTCTTCTTGCACAAGTCTAAACTTTCCATTTTCAGAGACTTTCATATTTTAGTCATAGCCTCTTCTCCCACCCCCACTCTTTTGCCTATCCAGGAGTGTTATTCTTCTTCTTCCACCTATCTAAATCCTATTTATTTCTTCTTTTTTGGATAGTTATTATATTGATCATCAACATTACAGTTTTGCCTTTTGCTTAATATAGTATACCTTTTCTCATTGTTTTAAACTTTCTTTTTGTCCTTTTATTTTCCATATCTCTTAAAAATAGCATAGAAGTGGCTTTTTAAAAATACAGTATGGCAATCTTTGTGTTTTATGTAGGGCATTTTGTCCTATATATGTAATTATTGGTAGATGTGGGTTTAAATCTCCTGTCTTAACTGTTGCTGCTTGGAAGGTGATCTCTTGTTGATTTTCTACAGTTTGTGATGTGTCTTGGTGTCGGTGGGTTTTTTTTTTATTTATCTTGTTTGCGATCCATTGGGTTTCTTGAATCTGTAATGTCTTTTACTGGCATTGGAAAATTCTCAGCTATTACCTTTTAAAATATGATCGTTGCTCTGTTTTCTTCCCTTTGGGACTCCAGTTGAACAGATGGTAGACTTTCTTACTTAATCTTTATCACCTTCTCTTTTATGATTTGCATCTTTTTGTCTCTGTGATGTATTCCGGTTTGTTTTCTCTGACCTTTCCAAAGGTATCCTTTGTAATATTTGTGTGGTGGGCAATCATGGATGATTTTTTTTTTTTTTTTTTAGCATATGAGTGTTTTAGTTACATAATGATATCTATAGGTAATCTGTATATAAAGAACAACTATTAAAACAAGAAAGGATTTGAGATACTAGAGTATATTTTATCTCTGCATTTAGAAACTTATATTAGGGGCAGAACAGTTTTCTTTAAACAAGGGGAAGGTAAAATATTATAGGAGCTTAACGTTAACTAAAGGGAGAAGTTCATCCTCTCTTGAAAACCTGCAGGTCTATGTAGTAAGGGGAATGTGTTATATTATTCTTTCACCACATTGTCCAGTAGCCCTGTGGTAGCTAATGAAAGTACAAGAATGAGGGGTGCCTGGGTGGCTCAGTGGGTTAAAGCCTCTGCCTTCCGGCTCAGGTCATGATCTCAGGGTCCTGGGATCAAGCAGGGAGCCTGCTTCCTCCTCTCTCTCTGCCTGCCTCTCCGCCTACTTGTGATCTCTCTCTGTTAAATAAATAAATAAAAATCTTAAAAAAAAAAAAAAGTACAAGAATGACAGTAAGTAACTTCTCTTAATTTTTGCTGTATAAGTAATTACTGTGTGCCAGGCATTTTCTATTTATTTTCTCTTTTGAAACCTAAAGTGGTCTATAAGAGGAGCTATTCTTATTTTATAGAGAAGGAAATTGAGGCATCAAAAGGTTCCGCATCTTGACCAGGGTTACATATTCATTGCGTCATTAGACCAGATTGACTCCGTTTTGCTATGCCTTATTTTCAGTAAACTAAACTTTCAGATAGTAGCATTTGGCTACTCAAAATTGGTATTAAATCCCATAATGGTCAGGTCAGTAAGTATTGCTGACATGGATATAGGGAATATGACAAAAATACCTTTTTTATGTTACACCAAAGAAATGCAACTGGTGTATTTAGGTAACAGAATTAATTACCAAGTAGGTCATTTTTGTACCTTTTTGAAAGACTTAATTTCACTTTTAGGGTTTAAGATAAATGTTTTTATCTTCCATTCATATTTTCAGGAAAATATTTGTTCTATATATTTAAAAAAATAACTATTAAAATGCCAATTTTACCTACTTTTCTGTATTTGCATATAATTTTCTTTAAGTCACTAAAGCAAAGCTGGACTGATTTAATCAAAACAACTCTACTTATTATAGTCATAGTTTAGTGTCATGTCTTAGTGGTTCCCCTTGGTGACAGTCTTGAATGTTTTGTCATTGCTATAAAATTGGGAATAGGGTGGTAATGGAAAGAAAACTTCATCAAGCTTTTTGCCTGCATGGTAATACATTGTATCATTTCAAGTTACCACAGAATATGGGTTAGAAGATTTTTTTTAAAAAAATATTTTTTGTTGATTCCTTTTTGCTATTTTCTCTCTGGCTACCTTTAAAGATTTTCCTTGCTCTTTCCTTGGTCTGTGTTAGTACTACCAAGTATCAATAGACGTAGGAAGAAAAAATCTTAACATTTTAGCTTTTCATAAACTACAGATTTAAATGTTTATACAATAGATTCAGATACTTAAATTTTGACACATTTGAGATACAGGTTTTTTTAAAATAAACTTTTAATTTGGGAATAAGAAATTATTTACTAAAGGTTGCACAGACAATTCACAGTTCCTTTATACCCTTTATGCAGTTTTTCCTAATGTTATAATCTTAGGTTATCTGGTACATTTCTCAAAACTATAGAACCCACATTGGCACATTATTATTAACTAAACACCAGACCTTTTTTTATATCTCACCAGATTTTCCCACTAATTACCTTTTCTTGTTCCAGGATCAGATCCAGGAACATAATCCATACTGCATTTAGGGGTGTTTATTTTTTAAGTTGAACTTCCTGTTTTAAACTCAGAGGATCATTTAAGATGAGTGGGGTGATAAATTGGATTTTCCTTTCTTAGATTTTTTAAGACTATATGCAAACTGTTGTACTTCTCAATTTGAATATCTCACATTTGTCTGAAACTTTAAAATGTGTAAAATAGAATTTCTGACCCTCTGAAACTTGTTATTCCAAGCCTCGGAGTTAGACTTCTTAATTCATATCTTACATTGATTTTAGTAAATAAGGCATATGTTTTCTATTCTAGTCTCTTGAATCTATTTTTCTTTACCACTGCAACAGCCACATTTTAGGCCTTGGTACTTCTTGCCTGGAGCTCTAACATCATTCATTCACTTACTAAGTAAATATAGAATCGGCATTATATCGCACTGGGCTAGGATCTGGAGTTGCAGGATAAACAAGAACGTGACCTCTGGTCTCCTAGAATTTATAGACTACCTAATCCCTTGCCTCTAGTCTTATTCCTGTACCCTAGGACTTCGGTCTAAATCAGGATTTCGTAACTTCGGCACTATTTACATTTTGGGCCAGGTAATTCTTTGTTGTAGGCTACTGTCCTGTGCTTGTAGGGTGTTTTATCAGCATCCCTGTACCCAGTAAATGCTAGTAGCACTCCTCACCTCCTGTCCCCTTCAATTGTGACCACCAAAAAATGTCTCTAGACATTCCCAAATGTCCCTGGGGCCTAATTGCCTCCAGTTGAAAACTCTGAAAGTTCTAAAATGGGTGTGGGATCATGTCATGCCTCTTTTCTCTCACTGACTTTGAATAGTCTTAACTGTGTAATGTGGCTCACAAAATTGACCTTTTCCCATCTTTCCCACCTTTTCCTCACGTGTACCTGTGCTCTAGTTTTGTACAACTCTTTGGCAGTTAACAGTCAGCTACACTCTTTTATCCTTTTGTCTTTGTATTTGTTTTATTTCTTTCTGCAATGTCTCCTTTTTGTCTGTTCTATGAATATCTATTTATCCTTTAAAATTTTAATGTCCGCTTATACTTCTGTCTCCTGTAGCTTTTGTCATATAGTTGTGTCTATTTACTTCCTTTTCCTTTTCTACTATTTTCTTTTACTTATCACTGTTAAGGCCTGGAGTATAGACATTATGTTTCATTACTCTCTGTAGACCCAACTCCTCAGCATTAGCAAATATTAAATGAAGAGGCAGTTGGTAGTTGATGAACTAGAGTGGGACAAGAAAAGTTCAGAAATGGGTAGGGAGTAAAAAATGTAAGAGATAATTGAAAGGAGAGAGACTTTTGGTCCAAGGATGGCTTTGAATTAAGGCAAAACCCCCAGAAATTCTGTGTGTGTGTGTGTGTGTGTGTGTGTGTGTGTGTGTGTGTGTGTGTGTGTTTAAGAATTTTATTAATTTATTTGAGAGAGAGCACATCCAGGGGGACCGCCAGAGGGAGAAGCAGCAGCAGACTCTCTGCTGAGGGGCTTGATCCCAAGACTCCGAGATCATGACCTGAGCTGAAGGCAGACATTCAACTGACTGAGCCACCCAGGCAACCCCCCAAAACTGGTTTTTAAGAAATTAAGGCTTGTTAATGAATTGGGTTATCAGTTCATTACACTCAGCATGCTAAAACTCGTACCTGTAAAATTTAAGAACCAAGCTTTGAGTTTATCTTAGTGCATTCTTACCCTGTTTTATTTTGTTGTCTGCTTATAAATCCTGACTGTTTTGTATCTCCTAGTCCTTGATGTAAATTGTGAAAATTGAGCTGGAATTCATTCTCAGGGCAAGAGAATGAAAATGGTCAGATGCTTTCTAGTCCTCTGGAACCTCTTTTAATAGGGGGGAAAGAAAAAAATCCCACCAGTCTGTTATCACTAGCTTCTAACTGATTTTCTATGGAAGAGATATGTTAACATGTATTATGCACATTCACTTTCAAAAAAAATAATCTCAGGTATTGTCCTTTTTCCAACCTCCTTACCCACATTATGCTTATTTTCAGATATAATTTACTCTATATTTGCCTACAATAAACAACTCTAGTTAAATAATAAATGACATGGGTGAAGAGACTTAGGTACATTAAAGCTGTTTTTAGGGGCACCTGGATGGCTCAATCAGTTAAGCATCTGCCTTCGGCTCAGTCATGATCCCAGGGTTCTGAGATCCAGCCCCAGGTGGGCTCTGCTCAACAGGAGCCTGCTTTTCCTTCTCCCTCCCCCTGCTTGTACTCTCTCCCTCTCTGACAAATAAATAAATAAAATCTTTAAAAAACAACAACAACAACTGTTTTTTAAAGTTAAATTTGGATATTCGTTTAGTGCATGTTTATCTTGTGGAAAAGGTTACATAATATATTAAAGCAATCTTTTGCTAATCGCTTATTTGCATTTTTCTTATATTTACCATATTAGCAAAGTAAGCTTTATATCTCTCTGATTTCCGTATCTCATCTTGTTTGTTGTTTTGCCTGTGTAGTTCATATCTTTGTTTTACTTGTTGCTTCTGTCATTTTACTTGTTTCTGTGGCAAGGTTGCAGTTTTGATGGTTGGGAATAAGGAGTACCGGAGAACTGATTTTTTTTTTTTGGTGGGGAAGCTGATTCTTAAAAATGTGTGAGTGTTAAGGAAACAGCTTTGCCTTGAAAAATAGCCTTACTACACAAGTATCCAGTTAACACTAAGAAGCTTATTTATGAAAAGAAGTCTTAGATCTCCTCTATATTTATAGTTTTCTCTGAGAAAACTAGTTTGAACAAAGGCAGCAAAGATTCATTTAAAATTAGAATATAAATCTTGAGTCTGCTTTAGTCTAGATGTGTGGCCTTAGGCAAATTATTTAATTTTTGCCCCTCAGCTTCCTCATATGTAAAATCGGGATAATACCTACCATATTTGGTAATTGGGAAACTTAAATAAGATAGTAAAGTGAGGCACAAAAGTAGAGTACAATAAATGTTACTTTCTTCCTATCATTCTGATTTAATGAAGTATTTTGCTAATAAATCTTGAGTACTTTTTTGAAGAGAAGGTTCTTAAGCTTTTTATTTTCACTGCTATGTTTTGCCACATTCCAATATTTGACTTATTCTGTACTTGGTAATTTCTTAACATATTTGGCACTTGGCTGAGATCTGGAAGTTACAGGGTTAATTTTTTTCCTCATATGACTATATTTCTTACATAAATCTCAGAAATATTGTATATTATTACAAATCTATAAGGTTTAACATATAATTTAATATTGACACATAATTCAGTAAATTATAATATAATAATCTGTGGTTTCTTTTCTGTTCATTTATTCTTTGCCTAATATTCTGTTAAGTTTTGTGCCTTTTTTGCTCTCACTCAATCCATACTTTATCTTTAGTTAGGCAACTGCTCATCACTTACTTACATTCATTCATTTTGACCTGTTACTTTCTCAGTAACCATTTTTTTCTTTCAGAACCCATCGTCTAACATTTACTTCTATTTTTCTACTCTTAATTGTTTTATAATCTGTGTTGTTTAATCATTTCTGACTTAGCTATATTGCGAGGTTTTTATTTTTTGGTCTTGGCGTCTATATTTTAAACTTCCCCTGAATGATCTTTATTTACCTTTATTTTTTTCTATGATACTGTTAGGGCCTGGAGGATAGAGATTATATTTATTTATTCATTTATTAACATATAACGTATTATTTGTTTCAGGGTACAGGTCTGTGATTCATCAGTCTTACATAATACACAGTACTCACCACACACATACTCTCCCCAACGTCCATCACCCAGCCACTCCATCCCTCCCACCTTCCTCCTCTCCAGCAACTCTTAGTTTGTTTCCTGAAATTAAGTCTCTTATGGTTTGTCTCCCTCTCTGGTTTTGTCTTGTTGCATTTTTTCCTCTCTTCCCCTATGATCCTCTGCCTTGTTTCTTAAATTCCACATATCAGTGAGATCATATGATAATATCTTTCTCTGACTTATTTCACTTAGCGTAATACCCTTTAGTTCCATCCACATTGTTGCAAATGGTAAGATTTCATTTTTTTGACACTGCATAATATTTCATTATATAATTACATATATGTAATTATATATGCCACAACTTACTTATGCATTTGTCTATCAATGGATTATATTTCATTGCTCTTTATGGACACAATTCCTCAGCATTAGTAAATATTAAATGAAGAGGCAGTAGGTAATTGATGTAATTAATGAATGGAGTGGGACAAGAAAAGTTCAGAATGATATATTTCCATTTGGCAGAGGCTTTTGTTTTTTCAATTCTCTTCTGCTTACTCCCCTCCTTCCCCTAGACTCCCTACTTCCTTTTTTTGCCTTCTAAGAAGAGGTAGCTATGAGAGACTCCTAAAATGTATCGCGTTTTCGTTTTAAGGGAAATAAAGCTAATGTTCATTATGCCAAAGTACCAAATATATAAAATAGACATTATTATTTATATTTTTTCTTTTGCTTAAATTTCGTTTCAAATTTATGATTGACCAAAAAAGGGGAAACACTTTGAAGAATGACGGTTTACTTAGGTGAGTTCAAATTGTTGCCTTCGTAGCTGTGTTTTCTTTTCTTTTGTAAATAATAAGAGGAGATTCTTTTTAAGGTCATAGTTGTGGTGAGAGGTATCATCTGTGTACCCTGCCCTCCTGTTGTGGTATGTCTGGCGAACAGTTGCAGTAGTAATTAGGAAGCATTAACTAGTCATTACCCCTTTTAGTTTGTGTCCCCTATTTTTCCAGATTGCTTATTGGGTTTGATGTTGAATTTCATATCTATATAGGTGAAGCAAATTATCTGATTTTCTTCATAAAGTCTCTAACTTTTTATTTTGAATTTCTTCAGGGAACTTTTGAAGTTAAGGATTGAATGTCTTCCTAGCCATCTTGAAACTGGGAAGTCCATGATCAGGCTGAGTAGATATTTATATAAACAGAGCAGCAAACAAAACAAAACAAAACAATACAAAAAAACCCAGAGCAGCAGTTTGTTCCATTCCTTAAGGAAGACACAGGGGGAAGAATGATCTACCACAAAAGTCTTTAAAAAAGTAAAATAAAACTTGTGTTCAGTAAGATTTCCTTTTATAACATGAAGATTTGATTCTTTAAGGGCAGTCAGTATAAATACTCGTATCTATATATACCTTTGAGTTTACAAAACGTTTTGTATTGTTTGCTTTTCATAGCAACACTGCAAGATACCCCCATTTTATTGAAGAAACTGAACCTTAAGAGTTAGTGATCAACTCAGTTAACCCTGGTATTTTTTTCTGATCTTACACATTTAACTTTATGTCACATTTATTTAGCACCTTTTTGCTTTCTCTGTGAAATTCTTTATGCTTTAGTCTTGTACCACCTGTGTCCATTTATTGATTTAGGTATAGGAGCCTTGGAAGTATGCTTCAGAGTGAGAACTTTAGAAAGAATAAAACGTGGTATGTTCTTGAAAGTTTATCTCTTACCAGATAAATAATTTGAGAGAAAATCATTCAGTTCCTTGAGAAAGTCTTAAGAATCTTGTTGGCAAACTGATTTAATTTTTTTCTAAAATGAAATTTTTTTTGGACCCTTTGATTTCTTTTGCAAAGTCAGCTTTTGCTTTTAGTCAGATCCCTTCTGATCTGTTCTTATTGTGGTAAAGAGATAAAACTGCAGTTGTTTATCCCAAAGCAAATCTTACATTATTCCCATTACTTTCTCCTTGAAAACCTTCAACTTACTGTTTTGGGGAAATAGTCAAGAAAGCCTGCTTAGCTTGGAAAGCACTCTGCAGTCTGCCCCCTACTTTCCCATCTCTTCTCTCCACGCTTGCCCCTCTGTGCTCTGTGTGCTTACCAGGCTTCCTTATGTAGCTTGAGTACTGTGTTCTTTCCACTCTCAGAGCATTGCACATGCTCTTGCCTCAATCTAGAATATGCTCCCTTCCCACCAACACTCTTTGGCTGTTCCATTTTTCAGGTCTTTGTTTAAATGTGCGTTTTTCAGAAAAGCCTGACTCGCTGATACCCAATCCCTCCTTCCCCTGCCATATATTTAGGACTCTCTACTGTATATTTCAAGATTTTTCCGAACCCTTTTTTTTGCTGACACTTCTTATTGTAAGTCCTTGTTTCATCTGTCTTCCCTGCTAGACTGCAGTCTCCCTGGGGGTAAGTACTGTGTTTTTTCTTTCTCTTTGTTAAATCCCTTCTTTCATACTTGGCCCATGTAGGTGCTGTATAAATGTTTGTTGATTTAAAATTGAATGATTAAAATGTTTGGCATACATAGCTTTTAAAGAGTGAATTTTTGGGGCGCCGGGGTGGTTCAGTGGGTTAAAGCCTCTGCCTTCGGCTCAGGTCATGATCTCAGGGTCCTGGGATCGAGACCCACATCAGGCTCTCTGCTCAGCAGGGAGCCTGCTTCCCCCTCTCCCTCTGCCTGCCTCTCTGCCTACTTGTGGTCTCTCTCTCTCTCTGTCAAATAAATAAAAAAAAAAAAAAATGAATTTTTATTAAAATTACTATAAAAAGATTTTAAAAATATTTAAAACTGATAATATTGTACCATTATATTATTTTCTGATTGAAGTAGTATCAGACTAATTTCCAAGAGAGAAAAGAGGAGGAAGAATAATACAAATCAAGTAATTTTACAATTCTAGTAAATTATAATCCTAGTAATTATAATGTGTATTGGGGTTTGTTTTGTTTGTGCTTGTTACATACTTGGTTCATGAGATTTTTTGCTTTAACTCTTGGAATCATCTCTTTACTTTCTGTGTTTTATTTCAGTATTTGAGTTCTCCTTTTTATCTTGGTAGTATCCACTAAATCTTAAAAACATGATGTCTTTCATGCAGAAGGTACAACTAAACACCCAAACTGACTATGTAGAGATTTGAAGGGTAGCTACTGTGCGTTCTAATTATTTTCGTTACAATAGTTAAATAAAGAGAGAAGCTCTCATGGGTGCTGTGTTGCCCCGGTGATGATTTCCCTTTTCTCTTCTCTCTTGCCTTCCCTTTTTTTGGGGGACAAAATCTGTTCACAGGATTATCCTTCTAATGTTGCAACCCCTTGCTACTTTAACTAAAGTTGGGAATTTTGTTCATTATAGTAATAGCGGTTTATTTGTCTTGTTCTTGTGTTGGTTGGTTGCTAGTTATTGTTGCAAGATGACATAAAGACCAGATGATGGTGTAGAAATAAACCAGTCTGTGTTGAATTATTTCCCATATTATCTCTGGCCCTCAAATTATGAATATTTGGTTGTTAATTCCTACTCATGTCTATGTTAGTAACCTCAGGAGAATTATTGCAGTAAGCTTTTCAATTGTGGCTCTATAGTGAGTTAGATGTTAAAAATTCCTTCTTATGCGATTCTTTCCCAAATAAAACTGAACCTACACGATCTTTGATATATTTCTCTTTTACTTTAAAATTTTAATGGGATAGATTTTAGAAGCAAAACTTATGAACAAAATTGATGGCACTTTGTATTATTTTATGACTTTTGAACCAAACGAGATGTGAATTCTTTGTAGCTTATCATTCAATCCATTGTCAAATTGGCAATGGGTATTTCTGTTTTATGGTATACAATTCTGATACTTCAATATACTTAGTGTTGAGGGTTTCTTTTTTTATGGTTAAATAAATTTAAATTCCTTACATCTTTATCCCTGGGCCGATTTTTCTTATTCTTTGAATTTAAGTTAATCTCTTTAGACAGTTTATATTTTTCATATTGCTCTTTTGAGTTCCTTCAGGTAGACTGAGCTATACTTTATTTAATTAAAAAATTAAGCAGAATGAATAGATGCTCAATAGAGAAAATGTGGAAAACAGAGAACAGCTCAAAAATCAGTCTCTCTGGTTATCTGCTATTAATACTTTGGCATATTTCCTTTCAGTCTTTTTTTCTAATATCTGTCTACCTAGTAAGAGTGTGCTCTTTGGAATCAGACTGCCTGAATTCAACCCTTGGGCTTCACCTCTGGGAAAGTTATATTTTGTCTTTCAGTTTCCTTAACTGGTAAGGAATATCCCCTTATTGGGGATAATAGTAGTACCTGCCTTAAAAGATGGGTGAAACTAATGAGAATATATGTAAAGTCCCTGACATGTACTAAAGCACTCAGTAATATTAGCCATTATTTTCCAAACCTGCTACATATCATAATAGTGTTCAATAGTCATTTTTCTCACCAAATTAGGTATTGTGTTGTATTTTGACATTTACCTACATTGTCGTTTGAAGCAGATAAAATTTTTTCTATCATTAGATTCTTGAAGTCCTTTTAGTAAGACCCTCTCTAGCTCTAAGCTCTGGTGTCTTTTTCCTCTTCACAGCTGTTTTCTCAAGGTATTTGATTCCTGGCTTTAGCATAACTTCTCTTTTAGAGATTTAAATGGCTGTTTTTTGTGACCCCATAGTCATATCTCCTTTTCATTAGAACATTTATGTGGTTCTTTAAAAATGAATAAAATTTTATGTAATTTTATGCCTTATCAAATACCTTACACTGCACAATACATTGATCTAATGGAAAATTTGAAATCACCAACACCACATGTAGGCAACTTTTTGGATTTGCAATGAACTTGGAAGGTATTTCTATAGAAATTGCCCTCTGAGTGCCTGGTTGTGAATCTAGGATTATTTTGTTGGGAAAACTAATTGTCTAGCAATAAAGCAGTTTGGAATTTGTTTTCATGTGGTCTTGCCTACGTGTTTATTACCAGTTTTGTAGTTCACTCAAGTTTAGTTTTATAGATTTCCAAAGTCTTGTTTTATAGTTTACAAGTGACTAATTTTACATTTAGAAAGCCTTTATTAACACAGATCATGAAGATTAAAATGAAATCTACGTACTGATTATCCAGAATTCACTCTTTTCTACTTTAATTTAGGAATTGTTTTTGTGGTTATTAATTATGAAATAACTACTTTTGCATTTTATTTATGTAAACTCTAGGAGCTTTCCAAGTGTTTTTTTATTAACCAGAATTACAGACTAGAATTAGTCAATATATAGTATAAAATGAATTTAACAAAAATCAGTTAAAATAATCTTCTTAATAAATACTCTGATGTTTTTTTATCTGAGTACCCCTTTTTCTGTATAAGAAAAGAGTCCAAGTTATACTGAGATACCTACTGAGTTACACTGTCATTGTTTCTTCTTCTACTTTTTCTATTGTCACAAAAATTAATTCTTTGGGTTTGGAATCTATAGCCACATGCTTCTCCTTGCATCATTATGACACCAGCAGGGCTCTACTTTCATAAGCTGGCAGAATATGCAAACACTAGTTCTGGGGCCTTCCAGGTTCGATTGTTAAGGGAAGACAGCTTTCCTTCACTGGAGTAGATATATTATAGCATGTTTAACTGTTCTTTGTTTAAAAACAAAACCAAAAAACCTAACCTCTGCATTTTTGTTAATTCATAGTAATTTAAATTTTTTTCCCAACTCATCTTTTTTAGCAATGGTTAATTTTGATCTTGAATAATTTATTGCAATTGCACCACATATTCTTGTCCATTTTACAAAGTACTTAGCAGAAGAAGAAAAAATTCTAAACATTTTGAAGGGAAGTGATAGTATTTCTGCTTCAGTTCTTTTTTGTTTGTAGATATTTTATTATGTATTTTTCTAGTGTCCTCAAAATTATACCTATTGAAGTTATTGCAGATGCTCTTTCCTGGCAGCTGCCCATTTTTTCCTTATAAAACTTGATTCATATATGTAGTACAGATTTGTATACAGATTTCCCATGAAGTTGGTTCACATGGTACAGATTTGTATAGTGAGGAAAACTAAGGTAACTCTGGTTATATTTATCTTTTTCTAAAATCAACTGTATTGAAAACTTGGTCCGAGCTATAGGAAGAAAGCATCATGTTCCTAGATAGAAAAATGTCAGTTATTTATAAGCGAATGAAATTAACCTTACATTTCCAACAAATTTTTTTTTTAACTTCTCAGTGATCCTCAAATTAGATAATAATCAAGACTGAGACATTTAAAAATGGATGCATAATGATGAAGAATAGCCAGATAAATACTAAAACATCATTAGTTATAAAATTAAAATTTTGATATTGGCATATAAATAGACATGAGGTCCGTGATCTAGCACAGAAATAAATATATAAGATAAGATAATCACAATTTAATGAGATAGAGAAGGATTAGTAAATGGAAAGTCTGGAACAAATGGTTACTTGAGGGATAAAAAATATCTTTAGAGGTTCACCCCAATATATACTAAAACTCCAGATAAATTAAGGAGGTAAGTGAGAACTTTAAACCACAGGGAAGTAAAGGAAAATGTAAGTGGATATCTATTATACTGTTGGCTGGTTAGGACTCTTCATATTAAATCAGTAGAAGTTACTTTAAAAAGGAAAAAATATTGTAAGAATTGACTAAAATTTGTGAAATTGTGAGATGTCAAAGAACAGCATTAATCTGAAAGTCAAGTATATTGTGGAAAATGTTTCTAGAAATATAACTAGGGGCACCTGGGTGGCTCAGTTAAAGCATTGGCCTTCAGCTCAGGTCATGATCTCAGGGTCCTGGGATCGAGTCCCATATTGGGCTCCCTGCTCAGCAGGAAGTCTGCCTCTCCCTCTGCCTCTCCCCTCCCTGGCTTGTGCTCTCTGTGTGGTGTCTTTCTGTCTTTCTAATAAATAAATAAAATCTTAAAAAGAGAAACATAACAGAGAAATTAAAGTCGAGAGAGGGAGAAACTTGTTTAAAGTCCGCACAGTGTCAGGTTTGAACACAGGTCTGTCAAACTTAGAGGTTAACTCTTATTTCATTAAGGAATACAGCAGAGCTGTTAAAACGCTGTTTATGAGGGAAATCTTTCTAAAATTTTAAAAGTGACTGATAGAATTATGGATTTTTCTTCTTTCATTTATGTTATTTTCTACACTGAGTACACATTAGTGTCATGATTAGAAAAAAGAATTCTTGAAAAATAAGTATAAGCTGGGGAAAAGTGACTTGGGGAATTTGATTTATTGTCCTTACACCTAGAGAAGTAATGGACATGAATCTACTGGTTAGATATGTATGTAGTTATATCCAACATTAAGAAATTGTGGGCCTTTTGTTAATCTCTAATAGTTGTGTAGACTTCTGTACATAGACTGTTTCAAAGACTGAATGATTTGCTACGGATGATAGTGTTCTTCA
Organism: Potos flavus; assembly: GCA_028534135.1. Taxonomy (NCBI): domain Eukaryota; kingdom Metazoa; phylum Chordata; class Mammalia; order Carnivora; family Procyonidae; genus Potos; species Potos flavus. The sequence continues at coordinate 70,639,726 of CM052886.1, forward strand.
TTTTGTTCCTTTTCTCTCTTCAAATTTTATTTATTTATTTTCACTTTTTTTTTAAGATTTTATTTATTTGAGAGAGAGAGCACTCACAGGCAAGCAGGGGGAGGAGCAGAGGGACAGGGACAAGCACACTCCATGGTGAGCACCGGCTCGCTCCTCAACCTGGAGATCATTACCTGAGCCAAAATCAAGAGTCGGTCACTTAACCGGCTAGGCACCCAGGGGCACCCCCTTCATATTTTAAAGAGACTGATATTTCAAATGGATAACAGTGATTTCTGGAACATTTATTTTATTTACTGTTATATTTACTAGGAAATTGAGTAAAATATGTTTACTTTTCTCTTTCCCTCCAGATTAAATCTATTTAGCAGAACAGTTGAAATGAAGAACTATTTAGGGAGATTCTGGATATATAATCTGTTCAATAAATCCTCCATTTTAGTTTTATTCCTTAAACCTAACTGCTTTATTACATGTGTAATTTATTAAATTCACCAAATGCATACTGATCATCTACTGAGTGCCAGCCATCATTGTCAGCTTTTAGGTAATATAAGGACAAAAAAGACAAAATCTGGTACATAGGGAGTTTATTATATAAGTTGTAGGGGTGGGAAACGGGCAGGAAATAAACAGTGAAAATATGAGCAAATAAATATATGCAATCAGTTGGTAAGTGATGGAAAAAGAACAAATACAGAGTGGAATAAAGAGGGACCAGGAGTTCTGGTGGTGGTAGGGAGTTGCAATTTTCAATGAACTGATCAGGTTAGGCTTCCTTGAGAAGTGACAGAAATCTGAGAAAAGACGTGGAGAAGGTCAAGTAATTAGCTATATGTGGGGAGAGTATTCTAGCCGAAGGAAACAGCCAGTGCAGAGACCAGACATGAGGAACATTCCTCCTGTGTTGGGAAAATGGGGATAGGGGGGAGATTAGAGTGGCTGGAGCAGATTGAGTAAAGGGTCTCAAATAGCAAGTGAAATCAGAGAGATGGTGAGAGACAAGATTATGCATGGCCTTGGTAAGCTTGATGTGTAAAGAATTTGGTATGTATTCTGAATGAAAGGAAGATCATTGTAGTTTTGAGCACAGGAGTGATGTTATAAGGTAACCAGTTAGGTTGCTTCCGAAGTTCACTACAGTCTTACTAGCAGAGATGACATTTTAACTGGCCTTAGAGAGTGGAAAAGAATTTTCCAAGTGAAGGAAGATAGAAATTTGCTTTGGCAGCCTTAATTTAAGAATATTTCTCATAACCGTACTTAGGAAAATAAATGTACTTTCAAACCAAGTCCTATATGCTACTTGATTTAAGGTTAAAACTATAATAATGTCATATAAGGAACTTATTCCTTTGTGACCCCTTAGATCTGTTTAACCACGCTCATTTTGAAAATTGATGTTCTAGTTTAATAAAATTTAAGGAGTTTCTATAATCCAAGAGACGTTTCCTTTTTACTCAAAAATCCAATTAGTCTATTAACAGTTTCTTTAGAAAGTGAATAATTGCCATTTGCCTTTCTGCCATATAACTATAGATTAAATTGAACCATCTTGTGTATCTTATTAACTAAGATTCATTTATATACTTTTTTATTTAAAAGGTTCTGTACTCAGTTGTGGGAAAAATAAATAAGACAGAATTTCTTTCCTTAGAGTTTTAAGATCTGGTAAGGGAGATAGACATTATGCAAATGGTATAGTAAAAGAAAATATAAATTCATTGAATCGGAGTCCTAGAATATCCTTCTCTACCTATTTGGTCTAGTTGGGCCTACAAATTCAGCCTCCTCAGGTTAACTTCAACTTTTGAACCATACTTATATTTTCTTCTCTAACTCCCTCTAACAAGTTTGTCCAGCAAGCTATTACTGGCAGATTCTATGTTCTATTCTCTCTTGGTTATCTTTTAGTTATTATTACACAAGTTTGTAATTTGTCTGTAATCAAGGACTTGGCTAGGATAGAGTCATAAAATAGATAATTCAGTAGTTAATTGGTAGCCAAGCATAAAAAAGGTAGTACAGAATTATAGTTTTAACTATAAATATATTTCAAATAATGTTTCTGGAAAGTTTGATTTGAAAAGCTGACTATAAAGTAGCTTTTTGAAAGGGATATTCTTTTTTTTTCAATTGACTTCTAAAATAAAAATAAAGATTTAAACCCAGTTTAGAAAGATACAGAAAAAAAAAACAGGAAAAGTGTTTAAGAGAGCAGCAGCATTTCTCTTTCTCTTTACTTAAGTGTTTTTTGCTTAGAAAATACTTAGTCAACTCCGATTTTTAAATGATCTTTATAACGATTTTTAAAAATTTTGGACATATATGCATGTACTTGATCATTAAAATAATTTTGATATTGTAATTATTTCTAGTAATCATATTTTTATACCTGAACAGTATTGAATGTCTTAAAAATTTTGTCATTTTGAGAATTTTGTAAAATTTGGATGGAGGGAATTAACTACAACTTGGTAACACTGTCAACATTTGTGTTATTTGTCATCACTTAATTTCTTACAGATTAGATAGGTAAGTCTGAGATATCATGGACCCTTAGTGTTTGGATAAGTTCTCCTTTGGCAAGACAATTGATGTCTGTGGGTTTGTGGGATTCTTGCTCTAAATCAGTTTGGAACCAAAACAATAGAGGAAGTCTTTTACCAGGCTATTTCTGTGGGTAAGGAAAAATGCATCAGGTTTGTTAGAAACAGTAAATCACTGTTACTGTGTAACCAGCTTAAGCCTAAATAAACTAATTTACAACTGTCAAAGCTTATCTCAGATATTCCCAGATGTTAAAAATAAATTGTAGCATAGAATTTATTTGCTAACAGCAAAGAGGTATATTCTGTTAGAATATAAAATAATCGATGTAGTAAAAAAATATGTAAATGTAATGTAATTATTCCTTGAAATGTAATGCAGAGCATTTTTCTACATGTCTATTCACAAGTCCCCAAGATTTTTTTTCTTTTAAATATAGTGTGTGCCAAACACTTATTGTACATGAATAAAACAATAAATACTGAGATTTTTTATGTTATGCCAAGATAATTGTATTTCATCAACTTCAGGACATAATTGCTGGGCTCTAAATCTAGGTTAAATAGTATTTTGTAGGTATGTTTAAATTTTCTTTGGGACTAAATTCAAGTGAGAAGCTGCAGTGCTTACTATGCAAAGTAGATGGCGGTCACAGTCAGAAAAAAAGCCTTATATTAAAAGTAATTTTAAAAAGTATATTAAAAGGAATCTATAAGCGAATAATGAGCCTGCAGATCAGTCAGCATAAATTTATTGAGCACCTTCTTTGTCTATAATTATCAGAATAGAAAATACGTTCAGATAGAAGAGAACATTTTGGGCTGAAGTTAGCACAACAGGCTCTGGACAGAAGATAAATTTCAGTCATATCTTGAAAGATGGTTAAAATGGATGAGTTGACAAAAAAGGACTAATAGATTCTAGAGAAGGAATCATTATACAGGTGTTTGGCAAGATCCCCAGTTTAATTACTTTTTAAAATAATGCAGTAAATTATTCCTCTCTCTTCATTTGTGCAGAGTTTTTTAAAACATCATTTGGCATGTCAAATTTAGTGTGTTCAAGAATTGCTGGTTGATGAAAAGTAGAAATTGCTGGAACCAGTTTTAACTGCTTTTGTTGGAAAATGTATCTCATGGGGGCATTTTAAAGAAAATATATAAAATGTTTTTGGTTTTTTAAGAGTACTAGCCAGAGAGTAAAGAAGTCTAAATTTTAATCCTAGCTTCATGTTTTACTTAATTTGTGACTTCAGACAGTCATATAAACTGACTTTGCTTATTTGTAAAATTAGGATAATAGTGCCTGACTTAATTCCCATAAAACTCAGAGCCATAAATATTTGAAAGCATCTCTATTTTTACAACATTTGAGAAATTGGAATATGTGAATGCTTAAAAGATGATAATTAAGAAAATTAATTTCTGTATTATACTCATTTCCGCCCTTTTTCTCTCGGTAGCGGATACTTTGTTTTCACGGAAGCTGAATGGGAAATACAGGCTTGAACGACTTGTTCCAACGGCAGTATATCAGCACATGAAAATGCATAAACGAATTCTTGGACACTTGTCATCTGTGTACTGTGTAACTTTTGATCGAACTGGCAGACGGATATTTACTGTAAGTAATTTTTGAAGTATTAATTCATATATGGCATTGAAGAAACATCGCTTATAGTTTAACTTGAAACAGAACTTTTGTATTTTTTTCTTCTAATGAAAAACTGGGTATCCAGGTAATTTAGCTTACTATGATAAAAGATTTTACTTGAAGTTGGACTTGATCCAAGTTTGGAAAGTTCCTAAAGGACATGTTGTAGTACACGTACAGCTATATGATGGTGCTACATTATGGATAAGTGTAAGTCTTGGCATTATGTCAAATATGCAGTTTAACATTTTATAAAAATACCATATAATAATTTAAATTCCATACCAGGGACTTTTCGAAAGTGTGTTAAGCAAATTAGAGGAGATTATTAAATGCATCTTTTTATATTACCTTAGCACCTCATTCTTCAGTATATTTGATGTTGTTGTATTTAAAGAGGCTTTTTGGGCTTATTTGCTGTTGTTTCTTTTAACTTGTTAAATGAAGAAAAGCAAAGCTTTTCAGCTTTAACTGAGAAAATTACTTTTGGAAATATTTCTGTTTATTTTTAGGTGCATTAACTATTATATACACTAAGGGTAGTAGTTACTACACTCTTCTTGTACTTAAATGCTACCCTGTAGGCTGAAGGTATGCATTCATTCACAAAGTCCTTAATTTTCTTAGAAGTAAAAAACTGGGAAATGGAAGTTAAAATGGAAATTCTGTCTTTGGAGAGCAGCTGCAAATTTTACACAGTTGGGTACAATTACAGATTCCTCTTTTAAGTAAATATGCTTCAAAACTGAGATTTATTTATATCTACTTCTCTACCCATGTACCCAGTCACCTGTAAAATAGCTTAAACAGCAGGATGTGGAAAAGGATTTCCATACATATCTTTTCCCTGGCTCTAATCCACTCAGGCATTTGCAGATCATTTCTTAGATTAGTATTCTCCTCTTTCACCTTTTCTTTTATCTCCATTGTTCTCTATGAAGCAAAATAGAAGTGATATTTTCTGATAGGTCATGATTTTCAAAGTGGAGAATAGATATCTATATATTTGCTAAAGTGCTTGATATAACAATAACAGTAATTTGTTTTCAAATGGTAATGGAAAATTACATTTATCATTTTCAAGCTCAATATACCAATATTTAAATTCACTTCTCAAAACAAATTTGGTATTTGTAGTGTTCAAAAGAATCTTTCAAAAATAGTAATATGGGGCGCCTGGGTGGCTCAGTGGGTTAAAGTCTCTGCCTTCGGCTCAGGTCATGATCTCAGGGTCCTGGGATCGAGCCCCGCATTGGGCTCTCTGCTCGGCAGGGAGCCTGCTTCCTCCTCTCTGTCTGCCTGCCTCTCTGCCTGCTTGTGATCTTTCTGTCAAATAAATAAATAAAATCTTTAAAAAAAACCCCAAAAAACAAAAATAGTAATAAACCGAAATAACAAGAAAAAAGCATTACATTGTGTTTGTACTTTGGTGATATAAAGTTATGCCATTGCATTGAGGTTATAAAAATATATAACTTAATTTTTGATGTTAGGAAAGTATCTTGTGGGGATTCTTTAAAAATGATGGGATGGTAAGTATTTCTCGTACTTTATGAAGCATTATGTATGTTTTGATTTGAATTAGATACATAATCTAGAATTTTTTTGAGGGAAAATGCAGTGAAATAATTTGCTATTGCTATCTCTTGAGTTTAGTAGAGTGGTAGGTAAGGAGTTGGAAGAGCGGCACTTTGAACCAAGGGTTAGCAAACTACTCCTGTAGGTCAAAGCCAGTCTTCCACCTGTTTTTGTAAATAAAATTTTATTCAAACAAAGGAATGCTTAGTTGTTTACATATATATAGCCTATGGTTGCTTTTGCGCTACCAAATGGCAGAGTTGAATAATTACGCCAGAGGCTGGCACATGTGAGTATTTATGACTGCAAGGTCGAAGATAATTATTGGCCCTGTACAGAAAAATATCTGCATGCAGCCCCTGTGCTAGACATTTAATTCCTACTTTTAAGAGCATTTGATTTGGGGAGCATGAATGACATGTGAAGAAGAAGCTGTTTTCTGAATATTTTTCTTTAGTTGAAGAGACATACTCTGCTCAGCGGGGAGCCTGCTTCCCCCTCTCTCTCTTCCTGCCTCTCTGCCTACTTGTGATCTCTCTCTCTCTGTCAAATAAATAAATAAAATCATAAAAAAAAAAGTATAATCCATAGCTTCAGCAAATCTCAAAATCCTCTCTCTTCCACTGCTGAAGTTTAAAAAAAAAAAAAAAGAGACATACTTAAAGGGAAGAAAATTATCTCCATATTATTTTATATAGATCTTACTCTAAAATTGATGTTTTATGTATGTGATATAATTTACTAATTGGGCCAAACTCATAGTCTTATTTGTAATTGTTTACTACTGATTTGTAGTTGTAGATTCCAAAATGTTACCATATGATAAGAAATGCATAGATATGAAAAGTACTGTTATTTAAAATTTCCTTGTATTTTTTTTATTTGTATTTTTACGGTTATCTCAAGTGGCAATAGGATGCATATGTGTTCACTGTTCATATTAACTTCATAAAATGCAATGGCTGCTGGGTGTTCCCTCATTCCACTGGAAACAAACTAGCCACTAATTAATGTTTTGAAAATCAGTCTTGAAAACTGATGAGATAAAGCTTTAGGGTAGTAGATCATGACTGACTAATGAGCGATTCCTGTGAGGGAGCACACTGTTGTTATTTATTGGAATAACAGTTCAGTAATAGATAAACCAGTTCTTCCTTTTTATGTATTTAGTATCTTAAGACCTTACACATTCCTAAAATTCTCGTGTAGATGCATTTGCAAATTTTTTTCCAAGGAACAGATTCTCTTGAGTCCTTACTGAGTGACAGCTAGAGGCAGTATAGATAGCACTGTGTTTAAGAGCATCAGCTTTGGCATTAGATGGCTCTTAGTTTAGCTTACAGCTTTATCACTTCCTTGGAAACATTATCTCACCACTGTAATCTCCAGTTTTCTCATCTCTAAGAAAGGGGGGGAAGGGAAATAATAATAGTACCAACCCCACAAGATTTTTATATGACTGCATGAATGGAATAATGCATACAATTAGTATAGATCAGGATCTACAGTAAGCAGTCATTAAGTTTTACCTCCTGCTGTTGATTTTATAGATAGATTTAAATAAATTTTATCCATTTTGTTTCTTAATTAAAATCTTATTTACAAATTCTGTACAAGATCTAAAATGAAGTCATTTGTAATTTAAGTGAAATTCTGTATTAGGACAATGTACAAATATTTTGTACTAGAATTTTTTAATGTTTTTTTCCCCAGTAGAATAATGAGAAGAACCCAGGGAGGTAGATAGCATAATTACTGAGTCAGACTTGCTTCCTAATTCTTAGTTTTTAAATTTGTTTTACTTGGCTTTAGAATCACTGCCTCAAATAATATTTACCAAAGAAAAGCAAAGTTGATGAATTCTCTCAGGAGAAAGCCATTCACTCATAATACAGAAAAGTATGTTGAGGGCCATACAAAAAGATCCCTCACCCTTTTTTAAATATTTATTTGAGAGAGAGAGAGAGTGAGTGAGTGGAGGGAGGGGCAGAGGGAGAGAGAATTTCATGCAGGCTCCCCACTTGAGTGCGGATCCTGACATAGATTTCAATCTCACGACCCTGAGATCACGACCCAAGTAGAAATCAAGAGTCAGATGCCCAACTGACTGAGCCACCCGGGCACTATCACCCCTTAACAGAAAAAAAAAAAAAAATGTATCTCTTTTTTCAAATTAAGGCAAAAGAACATACAATATTTCTATAAATGCTCTAAGTTATAACTAGTCTTCTAGACACTTAGGTTCTAGAAATGAAAGACAAAGTATCTTTCCCTGGAGAGTTCACAGATTATCAACAGACAATATTGGTACAATTGGTAAGAAGCTTGAATGAGGCTATATAAGATACTGAAGTATCATAGGAGGAGAAGTATCGAATTCAGTGTGTTGTAAGGGAAACTTCACCTCAGCTGAGTTTAGCTGAATACTGCAGACTTAGGAAAAGGCATTTATAAACCTTGGAAGAATATAACATCCAGTTGTATATTATTGGATATGGCAAATAATAAATATGGATTATCATTAAGCAAGAGCTAGAGATATTAGTGGGGGTCAAAATCATCAAAATCCTTTTGGTGATGTATGAAAGGGAGTGGGTTTCTTTCCTGAAGGCAGTGGAGAGAAAATGACAGATTTAGACAGAAGAGTGAGTATAATTTCTCTTTTTAACAATCCCTTTGGCATCATTGTAAAGGATAGATTGAAACTAAGTCTATATATAGAAGAATTGGTGAAAAGGTTCTGTCAGTGATCCATGAAAGAAATCATCATGGCTTGAACAGAATCACAGTGAAAGTGGGGATGGAATTAATAGATTAAAAATAGGATCTCTTGGATTTAAGAGTTTCATTTGAATCTAGGGAAGAATTGAGAGAGAAGAGTATGGGATCATATGTTTTTAACTTGTGTGACTGGCTAGAAAGTCTGTCATTTACTGTGGTAGGGATTTAAGTAGAGAAATTTGTGATGGTGGACATGTTAAATTTGAGATTCTTATCTAATATTGCCAAATAGAAATTTTCAAGAAGCATTGAAAGCTCAGGAAAAAATTAAGGCTAGAAGATTCAGTTTGGGAATCATTGAACATAGAAATTGATTATATTTCCTCATATGTGTGTGACTTTTAAAATAGGTGAAATAAAAGGAGTCAGTAATTGAGACTGAGAGCTGCTTAAGAGGCCAGAGAAAAATAAAAGAAGTAGTGTCTTAAAAGACAAAGGATTAGTATTTTATAAAAGATGTAAACCTAAAGTAAATGAGAACTGAAAGTTATTTTTTAGACTTGTCAAGGCCATTAATGACATTGACAAAAAACTTACTATTAGGGGTAGGAGATTACAATGCACTGAGGAGGGACTGGGAATTGAAAAATGGAAGAGACTTAAATGCAGACTGCTCTTTCAAAAAGCTTGACAATTTTTAGAAAAAAAAAGACTTATCTGAAAATAGAGTACTATCACTGAACTTCATACTTCTGTTATATTGTATCTTCCTTTTATGTTGCAGTGAATTTGTTTAGATGTCTCTCTTTTAAGTTGTGAACTGCTTATTAACAAAGGCTTTTCTCTTGAACCTTTTTAGATCTGTAATGCCTCGGAGTATCTAGTGCATACATTAGGGGTAGGACAAATGATGAATGAATCAACCAGTCAATTAGAGAGATAAAAATGAATAATGTTCTCTTCTGCAAGAAACTTAGACTCTATTAGGGGAGATGTATACATATGTCTATAAGACAAATTCCCTTCTTGTATGCTTCTTTACATGGGTCTTTTTCTGTACTTCAAACTTGGAAAGCCCATTTATGATTTGTAGTAGCTATTCCCTTTGCATGGAATTATCTTTTCCAGAATATGCCCCTGTCTGATTATTTTATTAGCAGTCCTCTGTTGAAGGAAAAATCTCTTTCTTGGAGATTTTTGCCTGACTACCTTCCCTCCCCATACTCCACCATTGTTTGTCCCATTTAGGCACTTTACTGTATTTTTCTTATAATAAATATCACTGTCTGAAATTATTATTTTTAAATTTTGGGTTTTGTGAGAGACCGCACTGGGGGCAGTGATGCACTGGGTGACTGCCTTGCTGAGGAGAGTAATTAAACATGGGCAGAGAAACTCCTAAGAAGCTGAGAGGCAGAATGTCATCATATGCATTCTTCGTGCAAACTCGCTGGGAGGAGCGCAAGAAGCTTCCAGATGCTTCAGTCAACTACTCAGTTTTCTAAGAAGTACTTAGGGAGGTAGAGGACTATATCTGCCAAGCAGAAAGAAAAATTAGAAGATATGGCAAAGGTGAATAGGGCACACTATAAAAGAGAAATGAAAACTTATATCCTTCCTAAAGGAGAAAAAAAAAAGTTCAAGGATCTCAGTGCACCCAAGAGGCCTCCTTCAGCCTTTTTGTTTTGTTCTGAGTATCACCCCAAAATCAAAGGAGAACATCCTGGCCTATCCATTGGTGATGTTTCAAAGAAACTGGGAGAGACATGGGACGACACTGCTGCGGATGACAAGCAGCCTTACAAAAAGAAGGCTTTTAAGCTGAATGAAAAATACAAAGAAGGTATTGCTGTGTACTGAACTAAAGGAAAGCCTGATGCGGAGGGTGGGGTGGGAAGGAGTCATCAAGGCTGAGAGGAAAAAAAAAAAAGGAGTCATCAAGGCTGAGAAAAGCAAGAAAAAGAAGAAAGAGGAGGAAGATAAAAAGGATGAGGAAGAGTAGGGCAGGCTTTTTTTTCTTACCAAGCATTTAACATTCCTGTACACAACTCATTCCTTTAAAAAAAAGAACTGAAAATTGAAATGTAGGCTGTGTAAAATTTGTTTTTAAACTGTTGTCTTTTTTTCTATAGTTTACACACTACCAAATGTATAGCCCTGTCCTGGTGGTATTTTCAGTAACCACTAACTTTTCCTGGTACACCATGAGGGTTGTTAATTGGCATGAAAATTGAAAGCAGGTTCTTGTTGGTGCACAGCAGAAACTAGTTTTGTGTGGGGGATGGTAGTTTTGTCATCTTCAGTTGTCTCCAATGCAGTTAATAGGAAATAATTGTTTTATTAATGAAATACCTCTTTGTAATTACAAAAAGAAAAAAAGTTACAGCTGTATTGTTGACATTGTGAATGCTTCTAAGTAAATATAATTTTTAAATTAAAGTAAGATAGAATTGGAGTTTTGTTTTGTCTCTCAGTAAGCTTCATTAGCCTAGACAGGGACCTTGACTTATTACCATTGACTAAAATAGGAACCCAAGAGTCTATACTGATTAAGTAAGTAAATGAATAAATAAGTGAGAAAGGAGGAAAAACTCTACTGTTGAATGTCAACTGATAATTGTAAAAGAATGATAATTTGGCAACCATTGTAGTGGTGATTGATTCATTTGTATATCATCAGTGGAGGCTAAGACTAGTTAGGGGATCTTATTTGAAGATCTTGGCCTAATCTTGCAATATGTTCCTACAATATATTAGTTAAAAGGGGGAAACTTCAGCTTTACAGAGGAGAAACCTTGGAAACAACATGATAAAATTAACTTCACTAGTGGTGAAATGAGTTGACATTGTGTGTCCCCTCATGTGGTGCACTGAAAAATATATCTGATGGGATTCTACCAAGACAGTATGACTTAGTTCTGGTCATGAAGAAATAGTAAACAGACTGAGGCTTGGGGTCATCCTACAGAACTTAAGGTCTGTATTTGTAAATTCCTGAGCACACAAAATCGAAAGCCTGAGAAAATAATCCAGATTGAAGGAGACTGAAGAGATAATTTAACTGAAATGTAACATGTGTTGCTATATGGGATTCTGGGCCAAAAAGGAAAAGGAAACATTGTCAAGATAGCTGACGGAATTTGAATGGGGTCTGTGGATTGGTAGCAGTTATACCAATATGGATTTCCCAACTTATGTAGACGATGTCCTTTTTTTGGGAAAAATACACACTGGGATATTTAGAAGTGATGGGGCATCATGTCTGCAGCCTGCTCTTAAATAATACAGAAAAAAATTAATGGTAATGTGTGTGTGTGTGATATGGAGAGAGAGAAAGGGAAGAAAGGTGGTGATGGAGTAAATGCGGTGAATTGTTAATAGCTGATCAATCTGGGTCATGGAGATATAGAAGACATTGGTACTCTTCTTGAAACTCTATAAGTTTGAAATTAAAAATTATTTTTTAAAAAAGTGCTTGGTGTTGGGGGGGTGCCTGGGTGGCTCAGTCAGTAAAGCATCTGCCTTCAGCTCTGGTTGTGATCCTGGGATCCTGCCGCTCTCCCTGCTTGTGCGTGTGCACTCTCTCTCGGTAAAATAAATAAAAATCTTAGAAAAGTGCATGAGAAGTAGAGTGAATATTGAGTAAGTTTGATTATAATGAAAAGGAGAGCAAGAGTATAGTAATTTATAAGAAGATAAGTTTATGAAAAACTCGGGGTCAAGGAGAAGGAGCTAGAACAGACTTGATACACAAAGGTCTTTAAGGAGGATAGATAGAATGAGTAGATGAAGATGGGATGTATAAAGGACAATTTATTTTGGCCTATTTAGAAAGATAGTTAATTAGGTTCACAATGAACAGATTCTACTTTTCATTGTGAAATATTTTAGCTGATAAGAGTCTTGGTTAGAGAACAGAACTGGGTCCTAGAGGTACTTGATTAAACTCTGGTAGCAGGAAAAGAATGATGAATAGGGACTGATTAGCCTTGGCCTCCCAAATAAGAGAGGATTCATAGATTTGCAATGTTACAGAATAAGTATGCATATCCTCTTTTTCCTTAATAGTACTCGATATCCTAGGAGCAGGATCAGAGCAAGTGATAATTACTTTGATACAGGTTAGTCATTGGTGGTTTAGGTGGGTAAGAGTGAGAAAATTGGGCATGTGTTGAAATGACTGACACTGAAGTTTAGGATAATTTGTAAGAAACAGAGGTCTGATAGGTAAAGAAAATCAATGACGTCTTTTTGAAAAAAACTGAACTAAATTTAAATTATAAGCACATTTTAGCTGCTTGAAGAGCAAGCTGCTCTTTAGCTTGAATAAGAAAATGACATATACATGATGTTTTTATTTTTTTATTTTATTTTTTTTAAAGATTTTATTTATTAGAGAGAGAGAGAGAGAGAGTGAGAGACAGCATGAGAGGGGAGAAGGTCAGAGGGAGAAGCAGACTTCCCGTGGAACTGGGAGCCCGATGTGGGACTCGATCCTGGGACTCTGGGATCATGACCTGAGCCGAAGGCAGTCACTTAACCAACTGAGCCACCCAGGCGCCCTACATGATGTTTTTAACACTTAATTCTGTTTGTTCTAAAGACATCAAGAGTGAAATCTGACTCAAATCTGTGTAGTAGTAGCAAAAAAAATTAGAATTCTCCTGGTTGATTTCTGCTAAGTAATGCCAGATTCTCCAAGATATTATATGTTTAAATATCACATAATTTCTTTTTTTATTTCAAAGTAGTAATCTATGGTTGGTCTGCAAAATTGATGCTTCTTTTTTAGCAGGGAAGGGCTTATTGATCTTTTTCCTTTTGAGGTCATCTGTATAGAAGTAACCAGCTGTACTGTTTCCAAATGTATGTAGTTTTCTACTTGAAGAAGTCAGCCATTCTTTGGCATTTACTGTTCCATCCTGTAACTTTACATCATCATTGAATAGTTCAACATAGTTCAACAACTTTCTTCATCATTGAATAGTTCACATAGTTGTCACTTCTAATCATCTAGCTTTTATTCTAAATAAGCAAATACATAATTACAAAAATAAGTAATTCAATTAAGTCTTTAAAACTTGCCTTCCAGAAACATAAATTTGGGGAGTGTAGGTTTTAGATTCTGCTTTAGTTTCTGCATACAACTTAAGTGATTCAAAGCCCTGTTACTGAAGTTGTTTCATAAAGTTTTTATAACATTAGGTAGGGCATTTTTTTCTAGATTTTAAGGAGAATTTTAATACTTTAGTCCATGACAAAGTAGAAAGCCATGTCACAGAGACCTGTGGAATTTTTCTTTACCAGAATATAAAAGTCAAATGTGTACCAGACATTGCCTAGGTTTTATTTATGGAGAATGTCCATATTTGTTTTTATCTATCTATAGTTTGCCTCTTATAGTTTTTATTTTGGTGAAACTTTGAAGTTTCCAAGAGGGATTCACAAAATAGGGTTTGTTGTTCTAGATTAAAAAAAAAAAAGAACCTACAGTGAGAGAGATCCTATTGCATGCTGGAAGGAAAGGTCTTTGCTGCCACTATCTCCATAGTCTACTTAATACTTAAAATTTTAAGAAAGAGAGAGACAGAGACAGAGAGAAAGAAAAAAAAAAACAGTGATTCTTTTTTTTAATTTTATTTTTTCAATGTTCCAAGATTCATTGTTTATGCACCACACCCAGTGCTCCATGCAATACGTGCCCTCCTTAATACCCGCCACCAGGCTCACCCATCCCCCACTCCCATCCCCTCCGAAACCCTCAGTTTGTTTCTCAGAGTCCATAGTCTGTCATGCTTTGTCTCCCCCTCCGGTTTACCCCAATTCACTTTTCCTTTCCTTCTAATGTCCTCCGTGTTATTCCTTATGCTCCACAAGTTAAGTGAAACCATATGATAATTGACTTTCTCTGCTTGACTTATTTCACTCAGCATAATCTCCTCCAGCCCCGTCCATGTTGATACAAAAGTTGGGTATTCATCCTTTCTGATGGCTGAGTAATATTCCTTTGTATATATGGATCATATCTTCTTTATCTGTTCGTCTGTGTGGGAGAGGATGTGGAGAAAAGAGGAACCCTCTTACACTGTTGGTGGGAATGCAAGTTGGTGCAGCCACTTTGGAAAACAGTGTGGAGATACCTCAAAAAATTAAAAATAGAGCTACCCTGTGAACTTGAAACTGCACTACTGGGTATTTACCCCAAAGATACAGATGTAGTGAAAAGAAGGGCCATCTGTACCCCAGTGTTCATAGCAGCAATGGGCCACAATCGCCAAACTGTGGAAAGAGCCAAGATGCCCTTAACAGGACAGGAAAAAACAGTGATTCTTAAGTATAATGTTCTGATTCCGTTTTCTTCCTCTGTCCTGAGTGACAGAGCACACTGATTATTTTAAAGGCACACAGTTTTATTGTGTGTGTGTGTGGCTTCTTTAGGTGTGGCAGTGGAATAAACAAATTTATAGGATACCTCAAGCTAAATTCTTATGTTTAGGCAAATCTAAGTTTTGTTGAAGTCCCACTCTTTCTTACCAGGCCTTTTCATAAATAATACACTGCTGTTTTTTCAAAATAAAGATAAGGTAATTGTTTTTGTTTCTTTGGCTTTATCCTTGCATTAACAATGACGTCTTCACATTAAAAAAAAAAAAAATCCCTGAAAATTTGGTGTGACATTTTACTTGGGGATTTAAGTAAACTAAAGCTACACATTCTTTTCGTTGTGATTTTTTTTCAGATTTTTTTACGCAAGTTTGATGTAAACAGACAAATAATAACATTAATGAGCACACTTTCACAATAATTATGACAATATTACATTATTGAAGAATGAAACTAGTGATACACTGCTGTCTTATGTTTGATTGGTGTTAAACACTAGTGTAATATTTAAATTTGATTTAAAAATGAATTCCAAAAAAGCATTTTCAATTTTGTACCGAGCTCATAGATTTCTTCAAACTTAATTGTGGCTAAAAATACTACAGTAACCAAGTCTTAACCTGCCTAAAATTTTTGAGTAGCTACCTCACTGGGTTAAATCCAAATTCCTTAACAGGTATCTAAAACCCTCTGTCAGTCTTCCTCAGATAAAACCTTTCCAGCTTAATTTCTTGTTATTTCCACTTATACTTTGTACTCCCAGCTTTTGTCACTTTGCTAGTCCCCAGTCCCTAAGAGCAATATTTAGATGTTATTGAAGAGAAATGACTACTCCGTTTTCCCCCTAGGCATTGGAGTTTTGCTGAAAAAACTTGTCAGTTGAGGTTTTTCTAAACTCATGGTATCTGATTTTAGCAGAACTTTCACTTTTGCTCACAGATTTTTTTCCTGTTTCTTATTGCTCTTATCCCACTTTATTTCCAAACTTTATTCACTTTTTTTGGCTTTCTTTTGTTTCCCCCTTTTCCCATTTTAGGAAATAATCCTCAGATATTTGTTTTATTGCCAAGGTTAGGAATCATATAATTTCTTTCCTGTTTACTTTAAAATTGTTAATTTTACCATGCCTCTTTCTCCTTCATACATCTTAGAAGCCTATGTATTCCTCCTAGTCAAGGCCAAACCCCATGTCTATGTTGTTTATCTTGTCCCTTTCACCATTTACATAACAGTGGTTTTATTGTAATGTCCATGCACTTTTTAAAAATCTTGACTGAAAGACTATAACATCCTACTCTTTGATTTATTTTGACCTTACATTCGAGGTAGGCTTGGGAAAGAAAGCGCATCTGTTCAGTTCTGCTCTACATTTTGTCTTTTTTTTAAAAGAATTACTTCATCAGTTTTTAATTTATCCTTCCACATTCAATTTAAACACATGTATAGTGCTCTCATGTTTTCCCAGTAAATTTATTTTTTCTTGTGCAGTCCTCTTCAGTCGATTTATAGTGTATTTATATTTCTGATAGTCAGTTTAAAAGAACTTAGTTGAATCTGTCAGATCATCTTCAGTTTCACATTCCCATAAAAATAAATTAGTGATCATAAGTAGTTGATGCATGAAATAGAAATTGTCTAAGGATGCTTTTGAGTTCTGTTTGACATTCTTCCAGGAGCTCAGGGGACTAGGAGTAAGGGTGGGGACAGCGTATTACTTTATAGGTCATGGAAGAGAATAGTGAAGAGAGATTTCCCTAAAAAGTCAAAGATTTCTCTCCTGAAGTTGCATGGAAGAAAGGTATACACAGTTGGGGAAAATGTACATAGTGTTGTTTTATTTTAGCACTTGTCTAAATAGAGAAAAAATATAAAATATTAAACTATATTAAATTGGTGAGATTACTAAGTAATAAAGTCAATACAAGTATAATGGGACTTCTTGTTAGATTTTACTTGGTGAAAAGTCACTGAACGCTAATGTTAGATCAACAGGTTGCTACTACTCTTCGTTAAAAGCCAGCATTTTCGTCAAAAAGGTGTTCGGTTTTTTTTTTCCTGTTTGTTAATGTGAAAAATATGTGAAACACCTTCTATAATAGAATATAAAGCAAATTCTTGTTCAAATATATAAGAACGAAATGAATTCTATCGTATTGTGGAGCATAATGAGATGTCATGATTTTACTTTTTCATATATTCTACCAATATTAGCATACTTAACATTTTATTTTTGTGAATTTATAAGCTTTATTTTTTTATTTTTTATTTTTTTAAGTAACCTCTTTCCCCAACTTGGGGCCCAAACTCACAACCCCAGAATCAAGAGTCATATGCTCTACTGACTGAGCCAGCCAGGCACCCCTATTTTTGTTGTGAATTTAGATCAGAGACAAATATTGCCTTAATTTTTAGAAGATAAACAAAGTGAATAAATTGATTTGTGGGATTTAAGAAGGAGTTGAATAAATGAATTTAATAAATAAATGCTTTAAGGCCATTTTTTATTCAACAAATGCCTAATACAATTCCTGTGTGCCAGGTGGTAGGCTGATCAGCTTTCTGGAAGTCATGGTCTACTACAGTTCCTTCTTCACTTTCCACAGATAGCCATGATATAATCCTCATCCCTTTAATTCCCGAAACAGCTATTGTATCCATCTCTTTTGATCTTTCTCTTCTGTAATAATCTCAGTTTTATCACTCATTCTCTCCTACCTGTACTATTTTAACAACTTTCAGATGGCCTTTGACTTTCTATCCTAATTCACACTGATGCCAACAGGATCTTTGGAAAACATAAATCTGATCCTGATACTGATCATAATCTTCAGTGATCCCCATTATAAAGCATTATTTCTTAGTATACCATAAAAGGTTCTTCACAGTCTTTCCCTAACTTCATCCTCATGCCTTTACTTCACACTGTGTTAACATACAGACTACTTGCAGTTCTCATATTCACATTTTCATGCCTTTGATCAAACTTTTCTCTCTTGCCATATGGGGTATTTTTGTTCTTTTTAAAATAGTAAGAATATTGCTAAAGTAAAAGAAAGAACCACCGACAAAAGCAGTGGTAATAGTCCGTAGCTCTTACCATAATGCCAGACACTGCATCCTCACTTAACTCATTTTGTTTTTGCAACAACCTTGTGAGATAGGTATAGAAAAGACACCGAGGGCCTAGGAAACATTTAACTTCCCCAACATTAAACATGTAGAAAGTGGTCATGACAGGTTATGAACGGAGACCTTTGATCCTGTAGTCTGTTCTCAAGGCTACTATACCACATTGCCTCTTCATGCAGAAGACTGTCTAGGCATCACTGCTTCTGGATTCTTTTCCAGATCCAGATCCAGATCCTGTTTCTTCACCTTTCAGGACAAACACACTGCTCCCTGGTTTGGATGTCTTCGGATTAACAGTATAGCACTTTGGACATGTTATTATATTTATACCCTTCTGCCTTGCTTCCTAAGGACAGGAATACTGTGTCTCAGCATCTCATCTTTGTATCTCTAGTGTTCAGCACATATTTAATCTCGAGGCAAATGAATAAATGAGCGCATGAATAACTGAAATTTAAAGGTAAAAGGAACCTTAGGGATCATCCAATTTAACTACTTTGTTTTATGGATAAAAAGCCTGAGAGTAAATAAATGTGATAAGAATACCAGATTTTAATGTAGATAATTTACGAGTTTTATCCCTAGTCTTTAGTGGTTGGTAATCCACTTAATTTGCTTCAAAGCTCAGTCAGAAGAACATGAGTTAATCGAAAGTCTTCTAGATAGTGTTGGCAGAATCTGGTTTAGGATACACATGTTCTGATAATACTGTGTGATCATTTATATGTCGTATCATTAGTATGAAGGCAATAATACATCTGTATCATTTGCTTTTGTGAATCTTCTACTTTCTAATGTCAGATGTAGGAGTTTTTTGTTTTTGTTTTGTTTTTAAGATTTAGATTGGAAGGTTGTAACATGCCACCTTTGAAACCTGTTGATAAGTTTGAATCTGGGAAATGGATATATGAGGCTAGTGACACTGTTCCCTACTTTTTTGTGTATTTAAAACCGTTCAAATAATGAACAATAGGAGGAAATAGGGAGAGTTTGGTAAAAGAGTATTAATTTAGAGCTATAAAATGAATAAGGAAAATTAGAAAAGGAAAAAATAATAGAGCCTAGAAGTTCTAATCTCTTTTTAATTATGTGAAATTGGAATGTTTATTTGTAAATACACGTATTCATAGAAAACTTTTGTATGTTTTATAATTTCTGAGTTTTTGCTACTATAGCAGGGTAAACATGTATTTAGGTATTTTTATTGACTTCATACAGATAAAATTGTTGTTTTTTTTTTGAAAACTGGCTTTAGTGATTTTATATGTAATATATATAGCTGAAGATCACTGATGGGAAATTCATATATATATATTGTTTTTAGCTTCCTAGGAGTAAAAGCCCCAAATCAGCTTACTTTCATTTCTGTATAACAACATAACGTAGACAGGATTAGTCACTATTGTATATTACTTTTGTTCTATTATAATTTTGTTCTGTTACTTCAGAAGTTCAAATTCTTTCACAAGATCCGGGATAGAGGTCACCATGGCTGCTGGGTAGGGGATCATAGGTAAACATTATTGTTAATATCCTACTTCTGTTGGATTGGTGGACACACAGGCATTTTTTTATAAGTGAATAATTTAATAGCCTTGTATAGAGGAAAATTCCTGAAACAAGTATTTCACACTTTAGTATTTAAAAATGTAATTGTTGGGAAGTGAACATTACAGATACAATTTCTTATCTCTGTTCAGAATTTGAATAAAAATTCATAGTTAATTCCATTAATACACATTTTTATTTTAAGGGTTCTGATGACTGTCTTGTGAAAATCTGGGCAACAGATGATGGGAGATTATTAGCTACTTTAAGAGGACATGCTGCTGAAATATCAGACATGGCTGTAAACTATGAGAATACCATGATAGCAGCTGGAAGTTGTGATAAAATGATCCGAGTCTGGTGTCTTCGAACGTGTGCACCTTTGGCTGTTCTTCAGGGCCACAGTGCATCTATAACATCACTACAGGTAATTGTTTTAATCCCTGTAAAATCCTTTTGATTATAATTTAAATTTTAAGTCACTTTTATAATCCCTTGTAATAAAGCCAACTAAAATGAAGAAAGGAATATTTCTTCTTTCTTTATAAATACATGGACTTTAAAAAACATCGTAGTTATGACCTTCATCAGTTCTGGATGTTTTCTAACTCTGTTTTTATAGTTGCTATTTATATGGTAAAAAGTGGGTTTATTTTTTGAATTATGTCACTCTTCTTATAAAGATTTTTTTTTCTTCATTTGTTTTTCAGTTTTCACCATTGTGCAGTGGCTCAAAGAGATATCTGTCTTCTACTGGGGCAGATGGCACTATTTGTTTTTGGCTGTGGGATGCTGGAACCCTTAAAATAAAGTCAGTTGCTCTTTTATTTCATAGAATAAATTGTTTAATAGTTAAAATTGCAATAGTATAAAGTAGTCAATAATGGGATATTTATTTATTCTCCTCGAGTAAGTAACAAAAATGCATTCACTGATCTGTTCCCCTTTGTTTTTTTCATGCTTCAAAGAAAGTTTCTTATGTTAACATATTAGGGTTTTTTTTTTTTCTTTTTTTGAGGGGGGGTTCTTTTTGCTAGCCTTAACTGTTTCCTTCAGAACATACTTGTTTTATTACCACTCCTTTCTGTATGCGGCATACTTTCATCTCAATAGCTCCTTCTGGCGTTGAGAACATAATCTTAAGAGTTCCTAAGGCTGTTCTTTAGAAGAATTGCAATTATTTCTGTCATCGCATCTACAAATTTTAGATTTTATTATAGATCTCAGGAAACAAGAAAACCAATTGATTACATTTTCACTAAATTACATCAAGGTAGATAGATGTGGCCTTCCCCCATCCCACAATACCATCTTGCATTTGTGCTTTCTCTTGTTTTAATATCTTGGTTTATTAAAACAGGTTGGCTAGACATTATTATTTTTTGATTAAGGACAACGAGGCAAAAAAAAGTTAAAAAAGCTTTCCCATAGTTAAAACAGTTTTTTAAAAAATTGGCCAGGCCAGTGTTAGAACAACACTTCCCTGCCTGTTGGTCCCATGCTGTCTGTGCCCTGCCACCTCCCAAGTGGGTGTAGTAGGGAGAGGAAGTGCTGTGTTTGGCCTCATAGACAGTCAAGAATGGAGAGGTGGTACACCCAGTGGTTATGCAGTGTCGAAATGGTCATCTCTGTGTTCTCATGGTAGAACATCATTCAGATTAGAAGGTATATCTCAGTAATTCTATCTGACTTCTGTTTATAAATTATCAACCCACGTTGAGTAATTTAATTTGTGAATGTCTTTATTACTTTAAAACAGTAGCATTTACATAAGCTTCGTGAATATTAGCATTTCTGGAAAGTGCCTCTTATGGCAGGCCATTAGGAGGCCATGGCAGCTAGAGTAACAAAACAGACTACTTCATTTGAAAAAAGGATTCTGATCAAAGATGTGGTTCTTTGGAGAAAGCAAATTGATTTCATTTTAGTTGCATTCTTAATATTTAAAATATTAAAAAGTTTAAATATTTTACTGATGTGTATGGACAATTGCAATAGTTAATTGTTGTTTTCCTTTGAGTATTTTTTACCTCCTAATGGACCAGATTGGGATACCATTCATTGTCTTTTCATGTTTTGTTTTTGTAGAGAAGAAAAACGTGACTAACAGTCTTCAAATTAGCATAGGAACAAAAATGGTTTTACAAAATTAAACTCTGACTTTGTGCTTCTTGAGGATTACATTGCTAAGTACAATAATATTTATCTGGATTCTTGAGAAGTGAGTTATTCCATATAAATGATTTTTTTTCAGAGCCTTTATATAGATTTACCCATTAACCAACTACCCTAACCATTTTTTTCACATAAATGTGTTTTTTAAAGTAGTTGTAAGTAGAGAAGTATATATAATTTTCTGCTAGTTTTTTCCTTAACATTTTATCATAGTTTTTTATAATAATTTTAATAGTAGCATTATGTTCCACTGAATTGTTATTCCATACTTTGCTTCGTGATCTTCCTATTTTTGGACATACAAGTTTTTTCTAGTTATTTAGAGGTAGTAGTATTCTTTCTATTTGTTATTATAATTGTTCTTAAAAGCTTTTAATCTAAAGTCGGCATAAAGGAGTAATTTTTTCCTAGTTATAAGCTTTGGGACACCTATTTTCCTTTCCATTTTTACTCATGGCTGATAGCTGCCAAAAATTTTGGCTGGATGTAGATTGTGACTGTTATAATGGGTTTTAATTACTGATCGAAGGCAGAAATTGTATTGAGCTGTAATGCTTTTATGTAATCTGATGGGGAGGTGCCTTCAGCAATCCAATCTGCATTAATTGAGAAAATTAGTTCTGTTAGTAAATGAAACCTATTTTGGAAACCCAAATCTCTTGATAAATTCGCTTTTATGCAGTGTTTATGTATGGTAATAACTCCCACTTATAAAGATGCCGCTTCGTAGATGAGAAATAGGAGTGGCTGGGTGACTCAGAAGCTGGCTGAAGAGATCTCTGATTGGAGAAAGCTGTGCAAGCATATTTAGATTAGATGTGAGGGGAGAATGAGAATCCGAAAATATATAGATGATAATAATAACAGAATTTTATTAAGCACCTAGTCTGCCAAGCTTGTACTAAGCATTTTATATTTGTCATCTCGTTAATCTTTATGACAACCATATGAAGAAGGTATATAAATATTGTCTTTAGGACAGATGGGAGAGAAAACTGAGGTGGATACTGGAAGTGTATATAATTTGAACCCCCTCTCAACCACTGTACCAACCTAAAAGTGATTATTCATTGATGGACTGTCTAGGACTGGTTGAAGTAAATTAAAATACTAATAATACTAATACTTATTGAGTGTGCCGGGCACAGTACTAAGCAACTCTTTGTGGATTAAATTCATTTAGTTATCTCATTAACTCTTAAGGTTTTGTTTTCTCTTTACTCCCCTTTTACTGACTGAGGTACGGAAATGTTAACTTGCCTAAGGTCATACACCTGGTAAGTGATAGAGCTGGAAATTAAACTCAGAGAGTCTGAATCCAAGGCCTTATCTTAAAATATTTCCTCAAATGTGAATTTAAAAAAAAATTATTTGTACCTGTGTATCTGTTTTTTCGCTTTAAAAATATTAAAGTCCATTTAAAATGGCAATCTCTATGATTATTTGAATATTCTAAGTTCCAACCAAATGGTTGCTTAACACTTACATGAATGATTGTGCCAAAAATTAACAAAAATGTAGAGTTAGGATCCATAAGATGTTAATGAAAGTAGCTCATTTAGTTGCTTTTAAAATTTCAGATTAATTTACTTAAATTACGGTTACTTTAATTTTACTCTGAATAATTGTTTAGGTTGTAAGAATGTTCTAATAACTTTCTCTTTCTCCAAACTGTCTATTCATGCTCAATTATGTCAGATCCTGTGACTAAGAAGAGTTGTTATGTCATGTTAAAAAATTTATGTATGGGGCACCTGGGTGGCTTAGTTTTAAGTGACCAACTCTTGGTTTCAGTTCAGGTCATGATCTCAGGGTCCTGAGATCGAGTTCCGCATTGGTCTCCATAGCTGCGACTCTCTCTCTAAAATAAATAAATCAGGGGCGCTTGGGTGGCTCAGTGGTTTAAGCCTCTGCCTTCATGTCAGGTCACGATCTCAGGGTCCTGGGATCGAGCCCCGCATCGGGCTCTCTGCTCAGCAGGGAGCCTGTTTCCTCCTCTCCCTCTGCCTGCCTCTCTGCCTACTTGTGATCTCTTTCTCTCTGTCAAGTAAATAAATAAATAAACTTAAGATAAATAAATCTTTAAAAAACCTATTTATAGATTAAATAAAAGAATTTTTAACAAATACTTTTGTTATGTTCTGTAGCGATAAGAAAGATTGTTCTTATTCCGAATATATAACTGGTAGATCATAAATATTTTGTAGTTATTTTTCCTTATATGATCACAAAACTGAAACCACTCTATATTCAGTTGCTATGGATTGTAGAAGTTACGCAGTGCACTTTGGTTGAGGCTGTAATTATTTTTTGAATTTTCTCCCCAGATAACCTGAGAAAAACTAAGTCAAAAATATATGTTAAGTAGGGTTTTAAATAAAATCACTATATTGGAACATTACAAATATATTGTATATTTATTGGACCTCATATGGTGTAAAACCTATGATTTTCTTTAGTATCATTGATTGTAGCAAACATTTAATATCACTAGTGTAAATATAAGACATCTGTAACACTCTTACACAATTAATGTAAATATATTTGAGTGTAGATGACTATTTTTTGTAGAATACTATTTTGAATGAGCATTATAGTTGACATAAGATTGAAACAGTCTTCAGATTTTCACTAGGATGAGTGTAAGATTCTTTCTGGAATCTTAAAAGGCATATTTTGTCACATCAGATGATAAACAGAGGGAAATGTTTAATTAACAGTGTCTAATATTGAAAAAGTTTATTACCTAAACCTGATGGTATACATATGCCACAAAAGGCAGCGTCTATTTCGCTAGTGTGTTCATGTTTATAAATGACTTACTTTCTAATGTATTTGTGCATTGCTATTGTACCACATGAAAAACTGAGAACCTGATAAATTTGACTAGAAGTAAGTGTAACATGTCTGGTGTGACAGTGGCTTTGAGAGTGTTCCATGTAGGGATCATTGTGTAATCAGGAGCTCCTACAAAATCTATAGAGCTGCCATAAAATCTGCTGATCACGACACATAATGATTTCCAACTTGTTTTTAGGAAGGGAGCCATCTGTTGCTTTTTATTTAGTTTTGTCTTTCTGTAATTATTTTTTGATACAGCTCATTTTTGGTCTTGCTGATCCCTTTGGGGATATTTTTAATTGTTTATTTTTTGTTTTCTAGTCCAAGACCTGCTAAATTTACAGAGCGCCCTCGGCCTGGGGTTCAAATGATCTGTTCTTCTTTTAGTGCTGGTAAGATTTGTTTCTCCCTAATCTTCCACTTAAAGTTGTGTATTAGAAAGCTTTTAGGGGAACACATAAAGTTTTGGAAAAATATTTGTAATTGTTGTAATATAAATCATATTCACATACATACACCAGGGGATGGTCATAAATTAATTTAGAAATATTTGAACTTCACTAGAGTTATTTTATGTATTCACATGACTAAGAATTTTCTTTGAGACCATAATACTCTGGTAAAAGAGAAAAAGAGTTTCAGAATTGACTCTGTTAAAGAATAGATAATAGTTATCTCGTTGAAAGAAAGGTATTGTAGATATGTTTCATATTTTCATGGAGTTTTGAAATATCCTGTAGCTAAGTGAAATTTGATTGCTATTTGTAAATCTTTATTAATTACTTTGCTCCAAATTCTTCTTTGCTTTTTAAAAGGTAGCTATATAGCAATGCTGATACCCCAATTATGTTTTGAGTTTATGCAGTAGTTTTAAATGGATATGTCTTTTTAAACAAATTATAATTTGAATATTTGAAATGATGAGAAAATGAAACGAAACATCACTAGATTTAATACCTAATGTTTCTAATACCAGTTCCTTCTACATTTACCTCCAGTTTTACTTATCTTTTTAATTCATAGTAGTAGTACCTGAACAGGTGGTTACAAACTAATGACATAAATCTGTTTTTGCCATATTAATATCCAAACATATTTAATTTCTGACTTCTAGATTTCTACTGCTACTGCCATGGAGACAGTTTTCCTTTTAGTAATAACACAATTATAGGCACTATCCATGATTTCAGAGTACTCTGTAAGCAGTTATTTACAGCACTGTTTTCAACACTGTGGAACAGTATTGATTCCAAGGAGAGAGGGTAAATTGCATATATAAATAACTGTAATGCAAAGTAAAATGTATGTGCTACAAGACAAAATTTTAGTAAGAGTTCAGAGGATAGCAGGCTCATTCGATTGTAGAGTTGCAAAGACAACCTACTGAAGAAATTGGGCCCTAAACGTTTGATAGGATTTTAACAGGTAGGAAATGTGGCAAGAGAGGGACTTAAGCAGAGTTAAAAGACATGTTTTCTAGGAAGGGTGACTGCTAATTTTAACGTAAAATTATGTAATCACTTAGCGAAGTCATTTGTAGTAGAAATCTTCTATAAATATTGAAAAATTCATCCTAGTGAAAGCTGTGTTTGTAAACCTGTAAGTTCATTAAATTCAGTTTTAGTTATATTACATACTTAGGATAAATATGAATAGTTTTAGAATAAAATGTTAATCATCAGTGTATGTCATGGTACTATTGCTTGCATTTTATTTAAATTTCAGATTTTGAAATTATGTTTTACTCATAAATGTTTGCTGTTACTCCTCAGGAGGAATGTTTCTGGCCACAGGAAGCACAGATCATATTATTCGGGTTTATTTTTTTGGATCAGGTCAGCCAGAGAAAATATCAGAATTGGAGTTCCATACTGTAAGTATGGGTAAAAAGAATTAGATTGGAAAATTTAAATAAGTCTAATAGTTTATATTCAGGATTCTCTTTTTTTATCTGCTTATATGTAGGACAAAGTTGACAGTATCCAGTTTTCCAACACTAGCAACAGGTAAAATAATTATTTTTGTTTGCAAATTTAATTCTAATTTAAAATTTTCAAATAAAGACATTTCTTGTAGTCAGATTTCAATTAGAATTATATACAAACTAGCTACCTAAAATAAAGGTCTTGACCTGTTAAACTAAAAAGTGACTATAGCCTGAGAATGTTTTTGTTTTATTTGTACTAATGTTAGTTTATTTGGCCGCTTTTAAAAATAGGGACTTTTATCCACCCTTTATATTTTCTACACATGTCAAAGTGTAGAGAAACTTTTAGTAGAGTTTTGGAATGTATCACAATGTAATATTTGAGGCAGAACTATTTATTGATGATAAGGTTAAATGATGTATAAATATTCCCAGGTTCTTATTTTAAAATGAAAGAAAGCTATTTATAAGCACCTTGAGTAAAAGAAGTTCTTTAATATTGAGAGGAAAATCAGTATTTTTCCTTTGGAAATTCTATTTGTAATGTAGTAAATAGTGGCCTTGAATCACTGTTGAATGTTATTTTGAGACCTAGCCACCTAGAAAACAAATTAGAATGTATGTATATAAAATTTTAAAAGCCTATAAAATTGTAGAAGTTCTTAGTTTTACAGATACTATCTGACAGAGTAATCTCTAGAATGCTGTGTGAGTAAAGATGATTACTCTCTTATAGTATTTTGAAAAACATCTCTGGGAAAACACATTTTGGTTAAGTACATGTGGTTTTTTGGGGGGTTGGGCTTCCTTTAATACAGGTTTGTAAGTGGGAGTCGTGATGGGACAGCACGTATTTGGCAATTTAAACGAAGAGAATGGAAGAGCATTTTGTTGGATATGGCTACTCGCCCAGCAGGGTAAGAGATCAAATTTGAAATATTACAATGATAAAGGTAGATCATTTAAAGTATACTATATTATAGGTTGGTGTGACTCTCAGCCTATAAATCGTATGTCATAATCTATGTTAAAATTACTACTTTTCTATCATAATTAGTGCTGTTGGAGTTGGAAAGAAGTTATTTCTGAGATTATTTTTTGCCAAAAATGAGAAGATCTGCATTAATGACTTTTTCAGTTCAGTTTGTTAAGGAGATGATAGTACTCTAGGGATACTTTTAAGTTTTGCTAGTTTTCTTCAGAAAGTGGGACATACTGTATTGTTCATCTGTCAAAGAGAGATGCTGTAGTATGTCACATAGGGATGATATGGTGTATTTAATGGTTTTCTCCAGCCATGAGAAATTATATTCCACCTTATAACTGTTACTTTGGTTTTAGTATTTAATAAGTTAACTCTATTTGTATTTTTGTGTAGTAGTCTCGGATGGATGGGAGAGCAAAGCAGTTATCAGGGGATGATAGCAGCAGTAAAAGATGGAGAGTGAGCAGCATGGCACAGAACTCTTGGATCTAGATAGAGTTAATTGATAACATACTCAAGATCATCTATTACTAAGGGTCTAGGAGTGCTGAAATCCTGGATTTGCTGACTCAGTGAAGTGATTTTGCCCTCGTTTTTTGTTGATTCAAACTATTCTTAATTACTATTAAGTGATAGTTATCTATGTAATGAATATAAATATAAATTATAAGAAAACACATTTAGGTTTTTGTCATACTAGTATTTTAATAAATAATATAGTGTAAACAAATACTGCCTCCATCACCTTTCAGCCAAAACCTTCAAGGAATAGAAGATAAAATCACAAAAATGAAAGTAACTATGGTAGCTTGGGATCGACATGACAATACAGTTATAACTGCAGTTAATAACATGACTCTGAAAGTTTGGAACTCTTACACCGGTCAACTAATTCATGTCCTGATGGTGAGAGAAAGACTCATTTTTATTTGGTATAATGAAGCTAATTATAGAATGGACTATTTTTATTGAGAAATAAAATCTTTTATAAAAAGTTAGCTAAAAAATTCTTGCTAGATGGATAACAGGTCTTAATGGGAGATTAGAAATAATTTTAAAATGTAGTTAAACTGGTTTGGCTTGGAAATCTAGATCCTTGCTCTTACTTAGTATGTAGGGCTGCATCAGTATTATTCTTAGATTTCACCAAATGATAGTAAAGCCTTGGATACGTTGATAAATTTGAAAATTTTTGCCACTTTAATAATTCCTAGATTTCAAATTTTAGAAATATTGCCATACTGATGTTTGATTGAATTTCCGTATTTTAAATTTATAATTCTTTGCCACTTCAAAAATATTTCAGGGTCATGAAGATGAGGTATTTGTCCTGGAGCCACACCCATTCGATCCAAGAGTTCTCTTTTCTGCTGGTCATGATGGAAACGTGATAGTGTGGGATCTGGCAAGAGGTGTCAAAATTCGATCTTATTTCAATATGGTAATTATCAGCCTCTTCATTTTATAGCTGTTAAAGATTTGGGGACTGCTTGCAGGTACTCTGCATATCACAAAGGAAATCCATTTAGGAGTTTGTTTAGACACTATTTTGCCTTTGAGTTTCAAAAAAGAGTTCTGTATTGTACACTTATTTAGATGTTAAATTTAAAAGAAAATTGCATATTACAATACAGTTATATTGGTGATGACTAAATTTGGATTTTAAAATAGTTTTAACAGTGGTACTTGAGAAACTCACAAGTACGAAGATACAATATAGATAAGAAAAATTTGGAAAACCATGTGAAGAAATTCTAAATATTTATATTGTGTTATTGTGCTTCAGAAGTCCTCTTGTACAACAATTTGATTCCAGTACACCCATTTTATTTTATTTTTTAAAGTTTTATTTATTTTAATCTCTACACCCACGTGGGTCTCATACTCATGACCCCGAGATCAAGAGTCTCCTTCCAACTGAGCAAGCCAGGTGCCCCCATCCTTATGCCGTTTTAAAATTAAAGGCATTCTTGTCTTTTTTCAAATTATAGTATGTTAGATATTTATTGTATGTAAGCCTTTTCCCTTCTACATTTTGCTTCTTGGGTAGATTTTTAATATATTGAGTTGTAGGGGTTTAATATCCCAGCTTACTGTGCAGTGTTACCATGTCTCTAACCACTGTATGAAGTATAACATTTTCCTCAAATTCTGCTGTTTATCCAGTCACATATTTTTTAATCTATTTCCTATATATCAGGGATACCTTTCAACAAAATAAAAGAAAAACTTGTATTTCTACTATTTCAGCATCTTTAGATTCTCTTAAAAATCAATTACAGAAACCTCTAGTAATGAGTTATGAAGCATTACAATTAAGTGTGTATTCATTTTGCAAAAGAAAAATTTTAAAAATGTCATTTGTGAAATACAGTGGTTTGTGAGAAAATTTCATGAAAGTGATACTATATTTGATGACAATCGTAATAAAGTTACTTCTATGCAGTAAGAAGTAATTAATAAGATCAATTAGAGGGAGGAGTAAGAAGATAGAATTTTCATTAGTGAGGGAATTAAGTTGGCTGTCTTTATGGATGCCTTAGTGTATATAAGATAAGAACAAAAATTTGTCAAATTCTTACTTTTTAAAAAAGATTTAATTATTTGGAGTATAATTTTTAGTGACAGATGGATTTCCTTAGTGATATATGTAAAAGAGGAGATTTTTTTTAAAGCAGATACTTAAATATGCTGGTAAGGAATTCTTTCTTTTTCTATCCTTGCATTTCTGGTTTGCTCCTTTTTGGGACATCTCTGTTAAAAAAATTATTAGTTATTTCTCAATTTGTCTTTATAGCTTCAAAAGAAAACAATTTTTGGCCTATACATATATTAGTGACTTTTTTTTTTTAAAGTAATTTCATATTTTTAAAAGGCATTGGTGTATTAGTAGAGTGGAGGGAAAATTTTCTCTTATACTTGAATACTGCTTTCACCTTTAAGCTACAAAGGTGAATTTTTCCTTATCAGGTAAGTTGATCACACTAATATTCCACCTTATGTTATAGAAATTGGAATTCATTGAGATTGAAGTGATTTGCTCTTAGATCGTCACAAATTCGTGATATAGCCAGGAATAGAAGTCAGCCATATTATATGTTCTTTGAAATAAGCTAAGGGATTAGTTACATTACTGCCTTAAAAATTGTTTTAATAAGAGTTTTAGATAAAGATATTTTTCCTGTTCCAAGAACAAGAGATAGAAAAGCCTCTAAAGGGCAGCAGAAACAACTTTAGTAATAAGTGGAATTGGATGGTATTCATAGAATATTCAAACTGAGAAAGACAAAACATAGACTAAAAAGGATTAAAAATATATCCTGCATTTAAAAAAACTAGAAAATGAACTATAATTAAAATAAGGATCTCCTTTTAATTTTTTGCAAGATTTTTAATGACTTCCAAAATACTTCTACATATTACCTCATTTGGGTCTCATGAAAACTTTGTAATATAATCAGGGTAGATTTTATTATTACTGATTTTATGAATGGAGAAACTGTACAGAGATGAATTGCTTTGCCCAGGTTTACCTAGGTCACACAACTGTTACACGGTGACTTGGGTTTAAACCCTTTTTTTTTTTTTTTTTTGGTCTGTTGTTACTGTGTTCTTAATGCTAACTCTAGTTAATGGTTGGCCATTGTACAACTAACTTCCAACTCTACCTAGTTAGTGATATCACTAACCAGAAGAAAATGTCTTTATAATGCTATTAACTCTGAGTAGATCTTTTGAGATCTTATAATTTAGCTTGATGATTTTTTTTTTCTATCTGTCTCTAATTTATAAGTTATCTAAGTGCCCTACTTTTTGCTTTTTTGTTCATTTTGTTGTTTGTTTTATCTATGAACAGATGGAAGATAAAGCATCCAGCACTGCTTTTAAGAAAATAAAAACAGTTTGAGGGGGTAATAGAAGCTGATGTTCACTGTCCACTCTCCTGAATGTTAAATTTTGATTACAGTAGTTAAAACTCTTTGACTCTGT
Organism: Potos flavus; assembly: GCA_028534135.1. Lineage (NCBI taxonomy): Eukaryota > Metazoa > Chordata > Mammalia > Carnivora > Procyonidae > Potos > Potos flavus. The sequence continues at coordinate 70,671,207 of CM052886.1, forward strand.
GTAGCAAACCAGTAATTTTTTGAGTTACTAAAATACCATAAAAGTTGAAGAAGTACAAATGCAAACCCTGATGCTAAATTGTACTAGTAATCATAAGTTCAGCTTAGTAAATATTTTTTGAATGCCCTGTAGAGGGACTAGTTATAGTGCCTTGGAAGATTTAAGGATAAATAACTCGAGTGCAATACTCCCTGTTTAGACTAGAAATGGTGAAAGTTTAGATGAAGTATTATTAAGACTAGATAATATTTCATATGAGTTTTAAAACGAAAGCTTATAACATGAATAAATAAATTCCCCATTAATCAGCCAGAAAGTAAGGCATATAAACTGCTTTTAACAAAAATTTGATATATAAATCCTCTAAAATACAAGTTGTCAAGTATATTTGAGAATACTGCTTTACTATTGGTGTTTCTTTTTATAATAATTAGATTTTCCACTTGAAATTCATAATACCTTTGCAAGAAGTAAGAAAATCATGTAACAAATAATTATTTTGTTACCCGGCATATTACTGTACTTTTCTTACCTATTACAAAAATAAAATGAAATTTTAGAAACTGTCAAAAATTCTGTATCATCAAAAAGCCTTTCACAGGTGATGAAAAGTTAAATTTTGTAAGCGCCCTTGTTTGATAGGAATTTTAAAATAAATTTTAATAAAAAACTATTGATATATTTAATAAATTTAAAACATACGTTGATATATTAATATAGCACTGGTATTCATCATTCTGGTAAATATTCAAATTCTTTTTTTCCTATGTCAAATCTTGACTTATACTTTTAAAAATCTGACACTTTATTTTAGGACCACCTAAATTTGTAAACAAGGTTTGCGATTAAGAATTGAGATAAAGATTTAATTCCTTGTTTGCTTATATAATCCCCTAATTTATTTCATTTCAAAATCTAATAAATAGATTCTCAACTTGCTAGTAATATTGTCTAGAAAAAGTGATGGAGTTACTTTGCTTATCTTTGCTGCTAGATTTCCTCTTAATAGAGGATCTGAATGATAAAAGCAGTTGGGGGGTGGGTGTTAGGTTTGCTTTTGTTATATACAAAAATACAAAGAAGTATTTGACAAGTAAGATGATATAACAGAACATAAAGTGGGATAGCCAATGTATGTTCCTTGCACCCTCCCCACCATTGTTTCATCTTTGACTAAAAATAAAATAATCTTAAAATAAACTTTTAATAGCATTTGCTGGAAACGTATATAAAGTAGAAACGTTGAACCTTTTCTCTCTCTCTTTTTTTTTTTATGAACCAGAGAATGAAACTAAAGAGAATATTGTAGAGAAGATTACGATAAGACAACTCTATTGAATTTTTTAAAAACACATTATATAAATTCCAGCCCTTAAGCTTTACTTATCAATATTCCTCTAAAAATGAGATCAGTTATTCATGTTATAGCTAAACAGTCCTTATATAACTTAAATATTCAAGATAAAAGTATATTTAGATATTTTGTTTAAGGTATATAGTATATATTAAGAATATTCCAAAGTATTTAGATATAGTTTAGCAAGCTTAGTACAGCTTTGAGAGTTCTAAACTCTAGTTTACTCCGAAACTTCAATTAAATGTTAAAAGGCGGATAGGTTATTTCCAGAAATAATGTGAAAATGTGTGCAAACTCTCTGAACTGAATTTGAAGGATTTTGTAAATTCCAGTTCCCTGAAAGAGGTAGGCAAGTTTGGGAGTTTAAATATAACCATAAATGTTTTTAAATACAATGCTGTTTTATAGCCCGTTTTCCCTTAAATTAGCACAGAATAGCTAAGTTTTAACTATAGGTTTAAATGAATAATAAATTAATTGGAAAAGAGACTTTCAAATTTCTTAGTTACTAGGCCATTCGATTATTAGATAATAAGTAAAAGATGTTTGGAATGGGATTTGTAGACCCCATATTAGTTGCTTTCCTCATGTTTCTGGTGCTTTTGCTTTTGCTTTATCTTTCCTGTTCCCTTTCTTTTCTCTGTATCTATTATTGCAGCTGTATTTATGACTCCCTCTCTTTCCATATCTTTCTGTTTCTGTCATGTTACTCAAAGCTATAGTTTGTTGCCTCTTGTCTGGTGTTGATTTTAATTGAAGAGTACAATGTCTCCTTCTAGAAAGAAATTTTGCTGAATTTGAGTTTTGCTTTACTTTTGTTATTTCGTGAGTAAATTCCAAATAACAGTTTTTATTTATTTAATCAAAATTTTCCTTATTTTTATAATTAACCTTTCTTTTACTTGAGATTTTTAAAAAATGTTCCAGTGTCCACTAATCCAGAACAATATATTTCTCCTTCCAACGTTCCAAACAAGCAGAGGCTGCCAATCCACCACTCAGAATTTTTGCACATGCATACTTCTGACAATATGTTCTCAGTGTGACCTCTAATTTAATTTTAGACAATTGTAGCTGCATATATATAGGAAAGGCAGAGAGAGAAGCTCAAAATAGGTAATCTCATATCACGTTCTCTTGTGAATCAAAATTTCAAGATAAATCTTTCTCTCTTTCTCTCCTTCTCTCTTCTTCCTTTTTTTGCTTTCATCCTTCCATCTCTTTCATTACCTATCTCTCATCATCTAACAAGATGCCATATATCTGCACTCTATGTTAAAAGGATTTTTTGATGCTTCCCGTCCTTGTTTCAGCCTCTCTGGGTAAGGAATTACCTTCAATCTTCTGAGTATGAACTGTAGTTATTATCACTTTCTTTCAGGTTTCTGGGGTTCTTTAGATTCTGTCTCTTTCTTATCTTTGGCATTAAAAACATAGCTTAAAATTTGTTGCCATGAATGTGAGTTTGTCTCTGTATCTTGTAATCCTGTATTATATTTAGTGAATTACTTTATGTAATTCTTTGACATGATGGTCTATGAGTTACTATCACAAGGGTGTTTGAGATTTGATGGTTATAGGGAAGTTTGTACAATTCTGCAGAATGTAAACATACAGGTGAAAGACAGTTCAATTAACAAATATTTGAGTGTTTGTTTTGTGCATAATGACAAACATGGGGACCACAAGGAAGAGTAAGAGGTGGTCCTTGTTGTTAGCCAGCAATGGTAGCATGGCATATGAGAAAAGGTCATTGCTATATCTGAAGATGGAGGGGTCACTTCAGGGTGGATGGTCAGAAAAAGTTTTGTTGAGGAGGAAGAACTAAAATTGTGTCTTGAAAAATAAAAATTGAGTCAGTAAGAAAGATACTTAATTTTATAAATATGAGGAATGTTATAAATAAGGAAGTAAGAAATGTTAAGACATGTGCATAGAGTAATTTTAGAGTATTTGTCTGGATTAGATTTTGAAAAGTGGGTGAAAAGATGAAAAGCATAAGTTGAGGATTGTCGATGGCCTCATGTTATCTTGTTAGTGTAAAGAATAGTTAACATAGTGGGATTTTTGGTAAATTCTATTTATATTTTAGAAACAAGGGAGTTAGTTTGATTGCCAGTAATAGTATTTCAGGTACAAAGTTGAGTAGGTTGGGGAATAACTACTTTTATCAGTGAAATCACAATCCTACCTAGGTGGTAGGAAATTTGTGAAAGAAAAAAAATGTGTGTTGACTTGGTATTTTGTGAGTGATAGAAGGATTAGGGCTGGATAATGACAGAAGATTTAATAATTGAAATTGAACTGATTAATGTGCGGAGAGTATTGTATTACAAAAATTAATGGAAATATGAATGATATGAAGAAAAACTGATTTTTTTAGTTCGTCTTTATGTGTTTATTGTGACGTAGTGTTGGACGACCTGTGTGGAAATGGCCAGGCAACACTTGGAGACAGAATACTTAGAGGAGCTAGGAATGAAAAGAGATGTTAAAGTCTGCCATGTAGAATGCTATTTACCTCATGGAGATAGAGCAGTGTGGAGGGCTTAAAACTAAACTTTTAGAAGTAGTCATATTTAGCAAATGGAGATGAGAACAAAATCTCTAGAGAATATGTTATAAAGGTGCCATGCTAACAGATCATGTCAGGGGGCAAAGAAGGAGAATAGATTACAAGGAGGATTGATTAATAATATTGCAGCCCTCGGTAAAATTAGAATATGGCTAAACAAAAGCTGTTAAATTTGAAGATGAGTTAACTTATTTTGATGATAAATGTTCTTTTGATGAAAAATTAGAGCTGATTCTTCAAAAGCACTTTTATATATCTATTGGTTCTATCAAGCCAGTTACAGCAGTCCTTTTTTACACAAATATACGTATCTTGGCACTACTTAGATAGCTATCTTTAATTCATGTGTCATAATGTTAACTATAAATTAAAGAATTTTCAGTATTAAAGGAAACATTCATTTACTAATGGTCTTTTAAAATAATTTGATGACACCTAGACTATTAGAGTGTGGATAACTTCCCTGAAGGTATATTTTTGTTTACAGTGTAACTGTCATAATGATTAGAAAGTGGCGAAAGCACATTTTAATCATATGTATGACAGTGTCTGTCTTCAGTATCTAGTGTACTTTCTTAATTAAGTTTATTTCTCCCGAGGTAGATAAACTTTAAAAGTTCTTTATACATGGGATTTTGTAAGGGTGTTTCTTAGCATAACTTCCATTTCCCAGCTGTTTTATTCTTGGGATATGAGTCTATATCCCAGAATCGTTAGGGCACTTAAAAGATTCATAATTTTGGGCACTTGGGTGGCTAAGTCCATTAAGCATCTACCTTCAGCTCAGGTCATGATCTCAGGGTCCTGGGATTGAGTCCCACATCGGGCTCTGCTCAGCAGGGAGTCTGCAACTCCCTCTCCCTCTCCTTCTGTTCTCTCCCTCAAATAAAATATTAAAAAAAATAAAATAAAAGATTCATAATTTTAAATTTCTAGATAAGATGCTCCCTTCTAAACAGTGGTATATTTTTTTTAAAGATTTTTATTTATTTAGAGAGAGAGTTCATGTGTATGTGCTAGTGGGGGAGGGGCAGAGAGAGAGAGAGAGAGAGAATCTCAAGCAGACTCCCTGCTGAGTGCAGAGCCATAGGTGGGGCTCAATCTCACAACCCTGAGACCAGGACCTGAGCCAAAATGAGTTGGATGCTTAACCAACTGAGCCACCCAGGCACCCCAGTCTCATTCATTTTTAAAAATATACCACTGTTGGGGCGTCTGGATGGCTCAGTGAATTAAACATCTGCCTTTGACTCAGGTCATGATCCTAGGGTCCTGGGATAAGTCCCTGCATTGGGCTCCCTGCTCAGCAGGGAGTCTGCTTCTCCCTCCCCCTCCACCCCTCAACCTGGTCGTGCTCTCTCCCTCAAATAAATAAAATCTTAAAAAAAAAAAAAAAAAAATGAGACCAAAAAATTGACCCTGGTCATAGACATGGAATAATTCCTTAACAGGATGATTCTGCTTAAGATAGTCCATGTTCCTGATTTGTGTTGAGTCTCTCTAGGACGACATACTTCCCATATTCACCTGTATGTATGATCCTCATGATTGATGTAATGTACAACCTGTCATTTTAGTCTATATTCTAGTACTTTTAGCATACCTCATTTCCAGATTTGTCTAATTCTTCCAAAAAGTCTTGGTGAATATCAGATGTTAGAATTTTAGGACTAGGTAGGACTCTGGTGATCATTTAAATTATCTCTGTCATTTCACAGAGAGATTAGGTGATTTGCCCATTACTGGAGAAGTCTCTTGTGTCGTAAGCCTCATTTAGTTATTTACCTTTAATTATTCATCTTTCTGCTTCACAAAAATTACATTAGAAGTTGTGGATAGTATTCTGCCTTGAAAAAGGTACTAGCATCCTTCATTAAATATGACATCCTCAAAGCTTTTTTTGTATTTTTTCAAATTCATTATAAACCTCTAAATTAATAAGATTGTACTACTCATTTCTTGGAAATATTTCTAGAATTCTTTAGTCAGTATGAGAATTTCCCTACAGAGGAATTACTATTTTAACTCATCTGATCCTTTCATCCCTTCTTTAAAAACAAAATAACTTCTATACCATAATTGCTGAATAAATTTTTTATTTTAACTCCTATTCTCTTTGAAATTTTTGCACTTGTAAATACCACAGCCTGGATTTTCTCGGCTTTCCTTATGATTTGATGTGTATGAGTTTTAGTGTGTGGTCTGTATTTACATATGTCCCAAATGTTTCTTAAGCATGCTTGATTTTATGAGAGGTAATTCATCTAAAATTCACTTGGACAATTTGTCATTATTATTCCTTTCTTTCTGTTTTTTAATTTTCTATGGCATACATTAAATACTGGCATCAGTTGTATACAATATTAAATTTTATGTTGACTTATTCTTGAGTTAAGCAGTACATTAATTTTTATCATAGGCCCATATAACTTTAATATGGATAGAAAAGTTATTTCATCCTTTTTTTTTTTTCTTTTTTTTTAAGATTTCATTTATATATTCGAGAGAGTGAGAGAGAGAGCCGGAGGAGTAGAGGGAGAGGGACAAGCAGACTTCATGTTGAGGGTGGAGCCAGACTCATGGCTCGATCTCAGGACCCTGAGATCATGACCTGAGCTGAAACCAAGAGTGGGACACTTAACCAACTGAGCCACCCAGGCCCCTATTCATCCTTTTGGTTTTTGAATATAAGCTTCATTGTTTTTTAGTTATACATGAATAATAGTGCCTTCATTATTAAATTTTTTTTTCTTTGGGAATTCTTCTATATACTTTAAGCCTGATTTAAGAAAGTGAAACTATTTTCAGAGAGAAATGCTTAACTTTCTTTTTTGTTTGGCTTACCTTAATCACAGCGTAATCATAAAAACAGTTAGTGTATTTAGTTATATAAAGAAAATAAAATATTTTCCTCCTTTGTATCAGCTGTAAAGCCTAATCTGCATTTTGTAGTTCTGTGTTTATTTTATTGGAGGAGCCATTACTAAAGATAAACTTGATGTTTTTTTGTTTTTGTTTTTTTTTTTAGACTTGATGTTTTAATTAATAAGATTATGGACTGCTTTTCTGATTGATTTATGAGTAGATTTTTTCAGTGCCTCCTTTAATGGATAATGGTTAAGCCAAATAATGTGCTTTTACTTTTTTCTAATGTTGTAGAAATAAACTTTTATTTTGTTTATATAAAAGTCACTTTGAAGTTACACAGATGCCTTATACCAAGATAGTTGATACTGTCCTGCCATATTCAAATGTCATGTGTTGTATAGGAAACCCAGTGATCTTCAGTAGAATTGTTATTTTTTCTTTGCTTTTTTAGAGTTTCATAAGTTCCACATCTCCAAAGTATTCTTTTAGAGATCTTCTAACTGTAAATTTGGCCACATTGGTAGATAGCATAGAAATATGGTTGATTGATGCTCATATAGCCCACCCCACAAAAAAAGGGGGGGAATGTAGAGCAAGGTTGCCTAAAAATCATGTGAAGGATACCATGCTTGTGAACATATATCAAATATCCTTTGTCATTGCTGTGTCACACTTCTTTTAGATCTCTTCCTCTGTTCTGTGTATTTAGAATTGTAAACATAGGGTTATAGCAATAGTATTACATTTCTGGAAGCTTTTATTATATTAGAGTAGATTTATAAGTTCTTACTTTTTTGTTTTTCATCTTTTGTGAAATTTTGAACTGAAATAAATAAAAAAAAGCACATAACCAAGGCAGTTTGAATTCTTAAGTCTTGAATTTTTGATGTAAAATTCTATCTAGAGATAAACTTTTTTCAAGTGATTACTTATTTATAACAGTTCTTGTAACTTTTTATTTTGCCTAGAAAACATTGAAAAAGAGACCTGAATCCTGACATTTCTGCATTTGTAGTATCGCATTTTTGGCAAATACAAAGATACATATATTTACTAATGCTCATATGCTAATTTGGAGAAATAGTTCTATTCTTTCTCGTTTTTGAATAGTTTTAAGCTAGACTTGGAATCAGTTCCCTTTGTCTGCTGTCTCTTCCTCCAACTTTCTTCACAACCAAGAAATGATCCTGTTTCACTTACGATTCATTTTCTTGCTTGTATGGTAAATCTTTAAGTGTATTAGTCATTAGGTTAGTTTACCAATTTTCTTTCATATGATTAATTTTAAGGAAAGTTATTCTTATTTCTGTTCCATTATTATCACTATCCAAAATACATTAATAAACACCAGTGTACTCTTTCTTTCTTTTCAACAAGCTCTAAAGAGAAACTAGTTTTCTTTTTGAGTCAATTTGTGACAATATATTAACTTCTTGGGCAGAACCCTTTCTTTTAGAGTGATAGTTTCTCTTTTGACCAAAATGCAAACTTTCCTTGAGAAATCAACTGTTCTTCTTCTAAATTTTAATTTCACTTCTGTATTTGGCAAACTGCACATCCATCCCTATGCCATATTTTTAACACTAAAGAAAGAAAATTACCACTTCTCTCTTTTCTAAGCATTTCCTGAAATATTGGGATATTGCTAGTAAAATTCAGTTGTTCTAGATCAGTGGATACCGGAACAGAGAGGAGGTATTTCTTACCTGATAATGTGTGTGTGTTCCGATTCTGCTAATCCAGAAATCCAATCGCATTTGTTGAAAATCATCCTTAGTTGTTATTTGTTAGGGAGGTCAACTCCCTATTTTAGTTGTTTTCTGAAATTCAGTCCCTAGATGTGCTTTAGATAGGTTAGAACTTTTACCTCTTTCAGAACACTGCTAAAGAAGTTTCAACTGGAACATAGTCTGAAGAAGCACTGAGAGCAAAAAAAATTCAGAGTGGTGATTGGCCACCTCTGTTTGATTGACAGGTTGCAGGGAGAAACCCATTCGTTCTGGATTAATGGAACTGGAAAACAGAAAACAATTATCAGGTAAAAAAAACCTTTTCTTTAACCTTTGAAATTCACCATTTAAAAGATGAGTCAGACCGTCAAGGGAATTTATTACCAAAAAGAAAAAAATTTAGTGTCTTGTGAGCAATGATCTCTGGCTACTACTTCCTAGAGTTAACAAAAAAAAAAAAAATTGCTACAGTTAACGACACATTGTAAGCCTTTGCTGAAAGGGCTTGATTAAATGCAGATGATGGACTGTAAGGTGCAATTACATTGTAAATGTGGCTTAAAGACATAAGCAGAATTCTATGGGTGGGGGAAATTGATGTTTTATTTCCTGAATTGTGTCTGGTCTGTGTGTGCATAAAGAGAACACTTTGTTTTTCAAGGCTATTAATCTGGCACTTTTCGTGATATTCACAAATTTTGTTACCGTACTCTGTTATACTTAATCTTCACTTCATTGGGATGTATACTTCTACATCTCTTTTATCATAAAATTTTTAATAATGGTAGTGACCAGTTCTTTATATTTTAATGGCAACTTTCTGATTGTTGGTTAAATATATTTCAGATTGAAGGCCAAGGACATGGTGCGGTGTTTGACTGCAAATGCTCTCCTGATGGTCAGCATTTTGCATGCACAGATTCTCATGGACATCTTCTAATTTTTGGTTTTGGCTCCAGTAGTAAATATGACAAGGTAGTGTATGATGATTCTGTATCTTTTTTTTTTTTTTTTTTTTTTCCTGGTTATTTTGTTTTAAATCCATGGATGGTTAGGAATTGTATTTCTTCAGGAGCGGGTGAGCATTGTTTATGCTTTCAGCCTCAAGCTTGAAGAATCAATCATATTTTAAGTATTCTAGAGATTTAAGTTTTAGAGAGGAGGGTGAACACAGCAGTTGTTAAATTCCTATTCTCTGTAGTAGACATTAGTTAATAATTAGATCTTATTTAATCATCTTTACATTTCAGAAGGAATAACTCTTTACGTAGCCTGCAAGAGCAATCTAGATTGTAATTCTGAAGCCAGGGATGGGAGATGTTGTCCATAGAGAGACTCTGAAATTATGTAAAATGTTTCATTTATATGGATAAAGTGCACTTATCTGGGGTATAAATCTGTGACTTTCATGAGGTTTCTCAAGAATATATGGCCTACTGATGGTAGCTAACATTTTTAAATATTAAAGAGCTTATCTTAGTGATTAAAAGACCTAAAAATTGAATAGTTCATAGAATTCCAAATCAGTAAAATTTTGAAGCTACAGATGTGTCAGGCATGAGCTCATATTAATAATTTTGTGTTATTTCAAAAAATCTAGAGAAAATGCTTATCAACTCGTGGAAAATCATGCCATGATTTGATTTTTGTGTTAATATATGTCAACATTTATTGTATACTTAAGGGTTTTCTTAAATTGTATAAGTGACTTCATTAGAGTTTAATTCAAAGAATCAATTCATTGAGTGATTTCATTTTGCAAAATGCTAAAACAGGTAATTACTATGTTTAATAGTTTAAAAAATAAGATAATTCATGGTAACTCTATGAAAGTAGAAGTACCGCTGGATGATTTATACCTAGATTTGATTTTACCATTTAATTTGAAATTATACAACTTTATCATGTTAGCGTTTTATGTATACAGTCTTTTCCTTGTTGCAGAAAATTCAAAGCAGCTGCTTTTCTGATTGTAAAATTTAATGTAGAAGTATAGTAAAGACTTATTTACCATTAACTCAAGAAAAGAATATTCTTTTACGTTGTTGGTTAATACCATGATTTACGTTAAGACATTGTCTTCCATTAGAAATTTATAATGATAAATTTTTATTTTTCCAATCTTTCATGGACCTTTCTTTTTACAGATAGCAGATCAGATGTTCTTTCATAGTGATTATCGGCCCCTTATTCGTGATGCCAACAACTTTGTATTAGATGAACAGACTCAGCAAGCACCTCATCTCATGCCTCCCCCCTTTTTGGTTGATGTTGATGGTAATCCTCATCCATCAAGATATCAGAGATTAGTTCCTGGTCGTGAAAATTGCAGGGAGGAGCAACTTATTCCTCAGATGGGAGTAACTTCCTCAGGTAAATGCTCATTTTCATAGACAACCAAATTTTCCATTTCTAATGATGTCTTATAAAATTGTTAATTGGGTAAAGCTTTGTTACTGTTTTGAACAAATGAAAAGTAAAATTATTTTTAAAAATTTCTCTAAAATCCTTTAAAAAATGCTGAATTATGTACTACAAGGTAATTAAGAAACATTGGAGAGTTAAAGCAATAATCTTGGTCATTTATTCACTCATCTTCTCTGACACCTGGTAAACTGGTATTCAGTATGAATTTATCAGGTACAATACTTGTTCTCATGGAGTAAGATTAATAAACACAGTTATAAACAAATAGTTAAAACTCATGATAAATGTTATGAAAGGGAATAATAGTATCATGTGAAAGAGAATAAGAGTAGATAGCTTATTCATATTGAAGATTATTTTAAGAAGTGATCAACTTTTAAAAATTTAAGTAAAATAGGGATGAAAGTGTTGACAGCTGTTTTGGTGAAATAATGGAGGATGAAAGTCAAATTAGTTAAGGATTAAAAGGGACTTGAAATGGAGACAAGGTCTGCAGACCTTCCCTTTTGACAAGAGATGTAGCACTAATTTATTAAGTGAAAGTAATGGAAACCGTTATAAAAGAAGGTTAAACCAGTTTTGTAATGTATGAATCTTTGTTACATTTTAGACTAGAAAAATTTATGAAGGGGCATCTGGGTGGCTCAGTCAGTTAAGCATCCGACTCTTGGTTTCAGCTCAGGTCATGATCTCACAGTCATGGGATTGAGACCCAAGGCTGGCTCCACACTCACTGCCAAGTCTGCTTCGGAATTCTTTCTCCCTCTCCCTCTGCCTATCCCTGCTTGTGCTCACATTCTCTTTCTCTCAAATAAGTAAATAAATAAATCTTTTTAAAAAGAGAAAAATTTAGGAAAAGATTTTAAGTTCTGAACTCTAGCATAATGGACAAAATTTCTAAATAGATGTAAAGGACACATAAGGGATGTAATATATAACGAGTAACTTTTAAGTAATTAATTTAGATTCTGTAAGCTGTGCAGAGAAACCAGTCTTATTGCATTCCAGAGGGCCCATCTCTTATTTTCCTTTAAGGATTGGGCATGAAATTGCAACGAAGTTGAACATATTGGTAGGAAGGGCTACTCTCAAAGGTGGCCATGCCCACTCAGGATGGAGGGTGAGGGGAAGCATTGGAAGAGTAGTCTCTGCTGCTGCTGCTTGCAGAGAGTAGTACAATCAGCAGACCTGAGTGTCTGGAGTATGTGAAACTAAAATGTCTTATACATGGACATAGCATGAACTCAAGGAGTCTAAGAACAGAATGTATTCAAGAAATCTAGGCAGGTATTCAGATTAGAGAAGTCTCAATTATTAGAGAAGTCTTAATCATGGGACTGAAATTAAGATAAAAGTCTTCAGTCTCTTGGAGGGGAACTGGCAAGAATCAGATCTTACCCAGGTCTCAAAATAGGTTTCAGGCACAGGGAAATAAGGAAAGGACTCGTTTATTAAAATATCAGTACTATTTAATTATCGTGGCTATTACTTTTTCCCTCTGTTTAGCCATTTGTATAGGACTTTCATAAATAATATCTCATTTAATTCTTATGGTATCCTTAAGAATAAGGATAAGAAAATGAAAAATTTAACAACTATGTCTTGTTTAAGTTAAAGTCTGTGGAACCGGGGCGCCTGGGTGGCTCAGTGGGTTAAGCCTCTTCCTTCGGCTCAGGTCATGATCTCAGGGTCCTGGGATCAAGCCCTGCATTGGCTCTCTGCTCAGCAGGGAGCCTGCTTCCCTCTCTCTCTGCCTGCCTCTCTGCCTACTTGTGATCTCTCTCTGTCAAATAAATAAATAAAGTCTTTAAAAAAAATAAAACTAAAAAAAAAATAAAGTGTATGGAACCACAGGGACTCAAATGCAGCTCTCTTAGTCCATTGTTCTTTCTTCTATACTAAGCTGCCCTTACAGTAAAAAGGTGTACCTGATCTTGAAAATGAATTAGACACTAGTTATTAGTACAGGACCACAAGAGAACCCTTAGCAATAATTATGGCTTCAAAGTGAGTCATAGAATTTGTAAGTGTTCTAGGTCACAGAATTTAGGGTAAAACATAATTTCTTTCATTATTTTTGACTTAGCCAAGTACAGTATAGGACAGAAGAAAAATACTTCTTGAAAAAATCTTTAGCATTATTTTAACTATTTTTCTACTTGTAAATCTAGATTTATAGATGATGGTATTGTAATGATAAGTCAGCTTGAACGCAGTTTTGTTATATTTTTACATTTATATTTGAGTAATACACTTTAAATATGCTTCTTTAGTTACAACTTGAGCTATATCAGATTACTTCCTGATGTTCAAACATGAGATGTTTTCCCAGCAGCATAACAGGAAAGAAGCACCCACAGGCATTTTAATTTTTACCTCTGCTTTTACCACTTTCTAGCTTTGTGACCTTGGACAACTTATTTTATCCCACTGAATTTTAGTTTTCTCTTATAAAATGAAATAACATTATGTGCTTAGTACATGTAATTTTCCCTTTCCTTATATCTTCTTTACTATTAATTCTTCGTTTCAGAATGTCCTTTGTATCTTCTCTTCTCAGCCCACTCTAAAAGTCTGATCTCATCACATCATTTCTTATATATCCACTCACCTGCTATTAATTACTCTCTTCTCTCGTGGCAATGCTTTCATATATCTTCTAAGACACATTTTTTTTATTTATTCAGCAGGATTGAACATTTTTATATGCCCACCATTGTGCCAGATTTAGAATTAGAATATGAAATAAAGCAATCCACGCTTGTGCAGAACTAACTAGCGGGCTTCCCTTATTATATTGGGCCGAGTATTAACACATATATATTGTTCGAGGAAATGAAAGAGGATAGCAACTAAGTCTTTCAGGGGTAGTCTGGAAAGAGTTCGCAGAGGAAATATCAGAGAGATACCATGTTAGTTGGTGCTTGAAGGATAAGTTAGTGTTTGTTACATTTATACTTGAATTGGGAGTATTGTGGTTAAAAGCTCCAAAAGCATAAAGGTGTTTATCCTGTTAGGAGAGCAGAAGAGTCAAGTAGTCCCATATGACTGGTACAGGTGAAAGTTGATGCTGGAAAATTAGGGTGGGTTAAAATACACCAAGTTACTCCCTAACTCAGAGGCTTTGTTCCAACTCTTGTGTTTTATCTGGAGTGTTCTTTTTCTTGCTCCTCACATGAATGACTAATTTTTCTTTTTCTTCCGGTCTTAGTTCAAGTGCTGCCTTCTTAAAGAGGGCTTCTTTGACTTTTCTGACTCACTATAAGGAGTTCATCTCTCTTCCCCATTTTCTTTCTGTCATCATCTTTAACATTTTTCATAGTCTGCATTTATATAAGGGTTTATTGTTGAGTTTTCCCATTAGAATGTTAGCTGCCTGAAGTCAAAGACCTTGATGTCCTATTCACCACTGCATCCTTACTTCCTTGGTATATAGTTCCTAACACATAATAGACACCCAAGAATTTGCTGAATAAATGAAACAATAAAGGTTTTTTTGCTTCGTTTTTTGAGAAAGTGGGTAATCAGATTTGCCTTTTTTAAAAGAAACTGGTCTAAGAGAAATCCCACTTTTGCCATTTACTAGATATGTGACATTGAGTAGTTATTTTGGTTTTCTCATCTGTTAGTGGAGTTAATAATATGTATCTAATTATTGTGGGGATAATATGAGTACCTGAATATAAACACTTGGTAAGCCTTATCACCCTTGTCATTGTTTATAATAAATTAAGATTGAGTTAGCATATTCCTGGTTGTGTGTGTGTATGTGTATTTTACTGCCATGATTTCAAGTTAATCATTTTAGATCTTTCTAGATCTTGTACTCAAGCAAATTTATATTTAATTCTGGACTCTAAGTGAGCTTAATTAGCAAAGTGGTTTGACTAGTTGACTAAAGTGTCCTTAGCATTTTGTGTGGTATTATATAGGACTGAACCAAGTTTTAAGTCAGCAAGCAAACCAGGAGATCAGCCCACTGGACAGCATGATTCAAAGACTACAACAGGAGCAAGACCTGAGACGTTCTAGTGAAGCCGGTATCAGTAATACCAGCCGTTTAAGTAGAGGTAAGCAGGGATTGCTTTAAGTGAAATATTTAAAAAATTGTAATAGTTTAAACTCCGAACAGTAAAGAAGTGATTAAACAAATCATGACATATCCATAAAATGAAACATTAGGCTGCCAGAATGATCATATTTTTAAAATATGTAATGATGGAGTGCCTGGATGACTCAGTGGGTTAAAACCTCTGCCTTCGGCTCAGGTCATGATCTCAGGGTCCTGGGATCAAGCCCCGCATCGGGCTCTCTGCTCAACAGGGAACCTGCTTCCCCTTTTCTCTCTGCCTGCCTCTCTGCCTACTTGTGATCTCTCTCTCTCTCTGTCAAATAAATAAATAAAATCTTTATAAAAAAATACGTAATGCCTAAGAAAATATTCATAATACAGGGTTTCAAACTGTAAATAATGAGTCTTTAAATATGTTTATTCTTCCACATTTCCTAGAGTAAACATGTAGAACCTAAAAAAACTTTAAAAATAAATTTATTCATTAATGTATGGAATACACTCCACAGTCTCAAAAATCTCATTGTCCTTATTGTCACATATTATTTTCAGAGAAATGTTAAAGCAAATTTATGAACCATAAATATTTTTGGGTTTTCTGTTTTTGCTTCTTATATGGTTTTCCCAAAATACAGAGCATTTTTAAAAAATTAATGATTTTACATGTTAATTCTGTCAGCAGTTATGATTTGTTAGTTTATCTAATTAACTGAATAGCCATGTTCTGTTTTCATTAAATTTTTGCCTGTGGTTTGGTTCCTGATTTGGTAATTGTTTGCCATAATATAAGGTTTCATGTGTAAGATAATATAGATTTTGTTTTCCATTAAGCTAATGTTTCTAAATAGAACTTACTATATTAATTTTTCACTTAGGCTCTGTGAGTTCTACCTCCGAGGTTCATTCACCACCAAATGTAGGACTGAGGCGTAGCGGACAAATTGAAGGTGTACGGCAAATGCACAGCAATGCACCAAGAAGTGAAATAGCCACAGAGCGGGATCTGGTAGCTTGGAGTCGAAGGGTGGTGGTACCTGAGCTATCAGCCGGTGTAGCCAGGTAAGGGGAGTTATGAAGTTTTATGTACCACCGTTGTTTATGTTTGTTTTGAATTATAGCCTTCAAAGTACCTTTTCAAGTTTGTAATTTATTTTAAATTTATCTGAAGAGCTACTATTTTAAACTAGTCATGACTCTGGAAGAAAATTAAGTTTCAGTCATGTCCTTTTCTAGAATGATTGATGTAAAAGATATGGTAAGGGATGTGTTAAATCTTAGTTTGCCTTGTTTAACTGCATCTTAAAACACATTTCATGAAGTTTTTTAAAATCTTTTAGAGATTTTACTAACTATTCATACTATATTCAAATACCTCAGTGAAAATACATGGCATTATTTGTTGGTAATACATTATATAAACTTTTTTTTATATATTAAAATGATTCTTTCATGATTATTTTTTATATTTGATGTATACTTTTATAAATTAAATATTGATATAATTCTATTCTCAAGGTCATGTTATAAAGGCACTTTATATCCAGTTCCTTTTTATTCTTTGTGATTTAGTAATGCAGATATTCATGAATATGGTCCATATGAATCCAGCTAATGCTGACCCTTCAACAACATAGGAATTGGGATGCTGACCCCCTACATAATTGAAAATTTGCATATAATTTTTGATTACCCAAAAACTCAACTACTAATGGTCTCCTCTTGACTGGAAACCTTGATAACAGTCAGCTAACACATATTTGTATGTTGTGTATATTATATACTGTATTCTTACAATAAAGTAAGCTTGAGAAAAGAAAAGGTTAGGAAAATCAGAAGGAAAAGAAATGCATTTACATTACTATAGTAAAAAAAAATCCACATGTAAGTGGACCCCCCACATAGTTCTGACCCTTGTACATAGTATAATATTGTAGTATAATAAAAACCATGAAGATCAAAATGTAAATTTGATTTTAGGATTTTTCTAGTTCTTAAACTCAAAAAGTAGTAATCATATAATTTAAAAAACACTTTTAACATGAATGTTTATGTAAATTATGCTTTTTGATTGGACAATACTCCAGATTTGTGTTAGCATTTAAGATTAATTACACAAAGTATAAATTTGAACAATAACTTTATGTGATAACAGGTATACCCAGATGTCCTTAATAAAAAATTAACTCATATATTTAGTTGGATTTTGTCCATTTTTTAATTTTAATGTTAAGGTTTTAGAGGGTGCAATAAGTAACACCCATCTTAACAATAGTTCTAAAGGAAGTGAACATACAAAAGAATGAGATATGAAACCAGAATGGTACTTTTTGTTATTGGTACAACTGTGAAGGATGTGGCTTTTATCTACATGAAAGTGTGTTCCTAGTCCTGAACCCCAAACACAGGTAGCACTGGATCATGGTATTTCTCCCCATGTGAGGCAGTTGGGTTTGGGTCTTTAAAATGCAGGAAAAAATGTATACATTGCAAATAAGGGCATAGGACTGGGCCATATTAAGCTGATTTTTCTTTCCAGAGCACACAAATTAATTAGTATTAGTTCAGTTCTTCCCCTGGAGAAGAATGAGTAAGGAAGAGAGTCCAGGAGAGGGTTGCTAGTTGATAATGAAGGTCCCTATACGTGGAAGGAAATAGGAGGAGGGGGGAAAATTTACTTCTCTCCATATGTTCTTTACCTTTTTATCCCTTTTTCATTGAGCTTAACTATTGAACCAGTGGTCAGGCAGGGCTATGACCATGATTTCAAAGGAGATTTGACTTTCCTGGAGCTTTGCCCCCAATACTTAATACTCTTAACTTTGAGAATCTTCCTGGGCTATGTCCCATTCCTAGGTGGTTTACAGTTTGCCACTAGAAGGCCCTTAAGTGGGTCAGACCTATTACATTAATTAAAATTAAATCCAGTTACATTGATTCCGACAAGGACTGTTATCTATAATATATAAAGAACTCTCAAAACTCAGCAGTAAGAGTGTCTGGGTGGCTCAGTCAGTTAAGAGTCTGCTTGCAGCTCAGGCTATGATCCCAAGGTCGTGGGATCAAGTGCCTCATCAGGCTCCCTGCTCAACAGGGAGCCTGCTTCTCCCTCTCCCTCTGCCTGCTGCTCCCCCTGCTTGTGCCCTTTCTCTCTCTCTCTCTCAGATAAATAAATAAAATCTTTAAAAAAAAAAAAAGGAAAAAGAGACTCAACAGTAAATTTAAAAATCCAGTCAGAAAATGAGCAAAAGACATAGACATGTCATCAAAGAGAATATGCTGATGGGAAATAAGTACATGAAAAGATACTCGACATCATTAGCCATTATTGAAATACAAATTAAAACTGCACGGAAATAATCTCTATATACCTATCAGAATGGCCAAAATATAGTAACATCACCCAGTGCTAAGGAGGGTGTGGAGAAACTGCATCACTCATGCATTACTGATGGAAATGTTAAATATTGTGGCCACTCTGGAAAATGGGCACTTTTTTAAAAACCTAAATGTGTAACTACTATATTATCCAGTGATTGCACTCTTGGTCATTTATCCCAAAGAACTGATAACTTATGTTCACACAAAAAGCTGTACATAAGTGTATGGCAGCTTTATTTGTAATAGCCAATAACTAGAAACTACCCAAATGTCCTTTTTTTTTTTTTTTTTTTTGTAGAATTCCATTTATTTTTTTTTCCCCAAATACTTTTATTTTTTCAGTGTTACAAGATTCATTGTTTATGTACCACACCCAGTGCTCCATGCCATACGTGCCCTCCTCAATACCCACCACCAGGCTCACCCAACCCCCTACCCCCACCCCTACAAAACCCTCAGTCTGTTGCTCAGAATCCACAGTCTCTCATGGTTCATCACCCCTCTGATTTCCTCCAATTTTCCTTCCCTCTCACAATGTCCTCCATGTTTTCCCTTATGCTCCACCCGTAAGTGAGACGATATGATAATTGACTCTCTCTTCTTGACTTTTTTCACTCAGCATAATCTCTTCCAGTCCAGTCCATGTTAAAACAAAAGTTGGGTATTCATCCTTTCTGATGGAGGCATAATATTCCATTGTATATATGGACCATATCTTCTTCATCCATTCATCTGTTGAAGGGCATCTTGGCTCTTTCCACAGTTTGGCAATTGTGGCCATTGCTGCTATGAACATTGGGGTACATGTGGCCCTTCTTTGTACTGCATCTGCATCTTTGGGGTAAAATACCCAGTAGTGCAATTGCAGGGTCATAGGGTAGCTTTATTTTAATTTCTTAAGGAATCTCCACACTGTTTTCCAAAGTGGCTGCACCAACTTGCATTCCCATCACCAGTATAAGAGGGTTCCCCTTTCTCCACATCCTCTCCAACACTTGTTTACTGTCTTGTTGATTTTGGCCATTCTAACTGGTATAAGGTGGTAATCTCAATGTGATTTTGATTTGAATCTCCCTGATGGCTAATGATGATGAACATTTTTTCATGTATCTGTTAGCCATTTGTATGTCTTCTTTGGAGAACTGTCCGTGTCTTCTGCCCATTTTTTGACGTGATTATCTGTTTTTGGATGTTGAGTTTGAGGAGTTCTTTATAGATCTTGGATATCAGCACTTTGTCTGTAGTGTCATTTGCAAATATCTTCTCCCATTCTGTCGATTGCCTGTTTATTTCGTTGACTGTTTCCTTTGCTGTGCAGAAGCTTTTTATCTTGATGAAGTCCCAAAAGTTCATTTTCACTTTTGTTTCCTTTGCCTTTGGAGACATGTCTTGAAAGAAGTTGCTGTGGCTGATGTCGAAGAGGTTACTGCCTATGTTCTCCTCTAGGATTTTGATAGATTCCTGCCACACGTTGAGGTCTTTTATCCATTTCGAGTTGATCTTTGTGTATGGTGTAAGAGAATGGTCAAGTTTCATTCTTCTAAATAGAGCTGTCCAGTTTTCCCAGCACCATTTATTGAAGAGACTGTCTTTTTTCCACTGGATATTTTGTCCTGCTTTGTCAAAGATTATTTGACCGTAGAGTTGTGGGTCCATATCTGGGCTCTCTAATCTGTTCCACTTACCCATATGTCCTCAATGAGCACATGGTTAAACAGATTAGCTATATCCACACCATGGAATACTACTCTGCAATAAAAAGGAACAACCTATTGATAGAACAGATTGAATGAATCTTGAGGAAATTATGCTGAGTGAGAAACCAGTCTCAAAGGTTTACATACTTTATGGACTATTCTTAAAATACCTATGAGAGGTAGAGAACAGATTAGTGATCGCTAGACCTTGTGGAGAGGAAGGGTTGAGGGGGAAGAGAGAAAGGTATGGTTATGATTGTGAAAAGTACACCATAAGGGATCTTTGTGGTGATGGAAATGTTCTGTATCTTATCTGGGGTAATGGATACACAAACCTGCTCATTGATAAACTTGAATAGAACTAAATACACATACACACATGAATAGAAGTAAAACTAGGTTCTGAGTAGTACTGGTGCATTGTATCAATGTCAACATTCAGGTTATGATATTGTACTATAGTTTTGCAAGATGCTACTATTGGGGAAACTGGGTAAAGGAGACAAGGAATTTCTGTATTATTTCTTAAAACTGTATGTGAATCTAGTTATTCCAATTACAAGTTTAATTAAAAAAGAAAAAATTAAGGTGAAACAAATTAAATCAAGGCCGTTTTTTCACAAGATTTAAATTTACTCATTTTATTTTCCATTGAGAATTATTAACAGCTGTGTTAGAGATTCTGCAATTAAGTGGAACAACATTAATATACTCTAGTAATAAAATACTAACATTGTAGTTTTCTTCCAAGTTTGAATATTAACTCCCTTCCAACTGAAATCTCCAGGGAAAAATCAAAGTTCAAAGATTAAATACCCCTGCAGGTCAAAAACTTTAACGTTGTATGGAATTAAAGTAAAAAATAAAAATTCTCTTGCCCTTTTAAGTTTGGGTTCCTTGAAATTAAAGTTCACCATTAATGTTCCTCAGCTATTTCTGTTGCTCACTTTCAGCTTGATGCCTGGAATGAGCTGAAGTTTTTCAATAGCTGAAGCCAGACCTGCTTTTCATTGGAGAGAATGTAGTTCTTTCAGGGCTTTAGGAGTTATATTAATTCAACCTCAAGGTTCTCTGTGCCTTTTTTTTTTTTAAGATTCTAGCTATCCATGTGGCATAAGAGATTATCATAGCCCTACACTGACATAATTTAAAAAAAAAATTAATTAATTTCTAACCCTTGGAGCAGTTACCTTAGGAATAACCATGTTCCCAATACTGAATACTTGATTTGCCAGAGACCATAAACAGAAGCAGTTGTATCAAATTCAGTTAGACAGTTTGTCTTTCCAGTATTCCAGTCATTTAATGCCGTTATGGCCAGAGTTAACAATCTATGCATTTAAACTCAGAAATGTTTATCATATGCCTCCATCTGAAAAGAAAACATCAGGAGTAGCATTCCCTCTCTGACACCGAACATGCCTTTCAGAATGAAATCAGTTGTAAAAAGTCTAGATTAACATGTATGGCTTTTAATTCTCTTTCAGTAGGCAAGAAGAATGGAGAACTGCAAAGGGAGAAGAAGAAATAAAAACTTACAGATCAGAAGAGAAAAGAAAACACCTTACTGTTCCAAAAGAAAATAAAATACCTACAGTCGCAAAGGTAAATAGTAATTACTTTTATGCTTAATACTATGCCATACGTATAGTGACTACTTTAAGGCCCTTTTGTAATTAAAAATGTTAACATCATAAAAAGAATAATGAAATGAAGTTGGTATAGTTAATTCTTGAATATCTTTTTATGTTGTCTGTTACCACTTTAAATTTTTTATTTTACTGCCTTCTAGTATACCTTTTCCCCAAATGCCAATTGTTACATGCCCATTAAATGTAATAAATTATATCATAAGCCTAAGCAAGATCTTTTTTTTTTTTTTAGCTCTGCCATTGGTTGCGTACTCTAAAACAGTTTTTTGGTTCTGTTTTTTTGTCCTCTTTCTTTTTTTTCTATTTTGCACCTGTTAATGTAGGTAAGTCAGCTGTGCTACTATAAATAATAGTTCTTATTTTCCCTATTAAAAGAAGTAAGTTGTTTTTATTAGTTTGCCTTGTTGGTTTCTCTGTCATCCTACGTTGGAGAAACTTTTGGATTTCAGTTGGTTTATGCCCTAATCTGGGAAAGATGTGTTTTTATCTCCTTGAGTGTCAAGGAATCACACTTCCCACTCTTCCATTCTTTTTCTTTCTCAAACCATCTTAGTTTGAAAGCTTCAGAATTGAGGTAAACTACAGAGTGTCTTCATTTACCAGTCATCGTCTAAGCACCTATCTAAACAAAAAAATAACTGTTATCTTGACCCTGCTTTGTTCTCCTTTGTCTTTCTGGTTGAGGTCCTTTTATAGAGCTTTTTTATTTTGTGACTCTTCTTTTTAATTTTTAAAAAATTTTTTTAATAAATTTCTTTTTTTTAAAAGATTTTATTTATTAATTTGAGAGAGAATGAGAGAGAACATGAAAGGAGAGAGGGTCACAGGGAGAAGCAGACACCCTGCTGAGCAAGGAGCCTGATGCGGGACTCGATCCTGGGACTTCAGGATCATTACCTGAGCCAAGGCAGTCGTTTAACCAACTGAGCCACCCAGGCGCCCCATGACTCTTCTTTTTAAAGGATTCGAGTAGTCCTTTGCTATTTTATATTTTCCTTTATTAAGGGTATCATACCCTGGGATCAGTAGGACCCCACAAAGGTTCCCATTAGTATACTCTGAGGTAATCTTTCAAAATCTGGGGGGTTTTTTGTTGTTGCTGGTTGGTTGGTTTGGTTTTTTTTCATGGTGGCTGAGAAACATACCCTTTTTTAGATCCTTTGCTCAGAATCCAAGAATGTGGGGATATAAACTCCTACAGTGATGGTGAGAGTTTGTACTGCTGCCACTTTTTTGGATGGAACATGGTAATATCTATTAAAATTAAAAGAATATGCTTACTTTTAATCCAATAGTGGTACTTTTCTTCAAAGTATTTTTTAATAGGAAAGTACTGATGTGAATGTATGTACATATATGTATGTCTGTACATATATATCTATAGATATATAGATAGATAAATATCTGTACACTCAGATATTTATAGTTTCTCTGGTAGCAACAACTAGAATGACTTTAGTGTCCATTAGTGGAAGAGAGGTAGGCTGTCATATCTATTTACCTAAGGAATAGTAAGCAGCCTTTTAACGAAACAAGTTAGAACTCCATTGCCTTAGAGAAATGTTCATGATGTATTTTTAAGTGGAAAAAAACAAGTAGAACAGTAATGTTTAAGACTTTATTTTTTTTTCAAATTTTATGAAAATAAAGAAAGGTTTGAAAACAAACCTATGGGTGTACAAATTATGAGATGGCCATCTTTCATCCCAGAGTTGCAATGTTTTTTTCTTCTAATAATAAAAGATACTGTGCAGGTGAAAAGTATAAATTAATACAAAAACTGTTTAGAAAACAGTTACAATAATAGTAGTAATACGATTTTTGGCAGCAGTTTTGGTCCCAAAATTACAGTGGCTTAAATAAATGGATGTAATATTTATCTCTGATGTAAAAGCCTCAGTCAGTTGGTCCAGACCCAGTATGATGATGTTGGTGTTGAGAACTGAAGCTCTTTCATTTTTCTGATTCTCTTGGGCATGAATTTGAATTCCTGCCTCAAGATACCAGCTTTCTCATTTAAGGTCGAAGGCTGGGGGATCAAGTCAATAAGGAAAGTGCAGAGGATACATATGCTTTATTGAGGGATGTTCTTTGAAGTTGCTCTCCCAACATTGTGCCAGATATCCCATTGGCCAGAATTTTAGTCATATGAAATTCTGACAAAGAAAATTTATGTGTTTGTGCAAAAAGAGGAGAGCAGATGTTGGTTGACAGTCACCTTTCCCTTCTACTATATTATTTATGAAAGCATTAAAAACATGAATGTTCTTTGACGTGGAATTTATCCTCAAGAAATATGAAATTGAGGAGAAAGCTTTACAAAATGGAACAAATAGCAATTTTTAATTAATGCCTTTGAATTGTAGGTAAATATTTTTATGTTAAGTGAAAAAGCAGGTGTTGTACATTACATTCTTCACATATTACTCAAAATTTATGATTAGAGTTGAACAGTGTTTCCATTTTTATACCTTTACATATTTCCCAAAGTTTCTACAAAATTAGGAAGCCCTTCAGTAATTCAGGTGGAGTGAATCTTATATCCTTGTTTGTGAAAATGTCTTTTATTTTACGTGGCTATTACTAGCAGCTGTTTAGACAAGAGTAGGGCTGAAATGAGGGCAGGGTTGTAGTGACAAGACTGGTTCCACAACCACAGAAGGAACTGGCGATTGAAGGTGGATGGAGGAACAGGGAATGGTTGAATTCAGATTGCAGTATTCTATAGGTCTTGAAGTACGCATCCAAAATCTTTTTTAGGAGTACAAAGCCAGACTTAGATT
Organism: Potos flavus; assembly: GCA_028534135.1. Lineage (NCBI taxonomy): Eukaryota > Metazoa > Chordata > Mammalia > Carnivora > Procyonidae > Potos > Potos flavus. The sequence goes on from CM052886.1 coordinate 70,695,746, forward strand.
TTTGCTCTTTTCTCTCTCCTCCTTAGTGCAATGTTAGCACCCCAGCACACTTGTGAAGCCAAACCATGAGAGGAAGAATAAAATCACACTATAGATGGACTTACATGACTTACACAGAGAAACTAATGGGATACACATTACAGATATTTAAAATAGCATATTCTTTTTTTTTTAAGATTTTATTTATTTATTTGACAGAGAGATCACAAGTAGGCAGTGAGGCAGGCAGAGAGAGAGAGGGGGAAGCAGGCTCCCTGCTGAGCAGAGAGCCTGATGTGGGGCTCGATCCCAGGACCCTGAGATCATGACCTGAGCCGAAGGCAGAGGCTTTAACCCACTGAGCCACCCAGGCGCCCCTAAAATAGCATGTTCTTAGAGCTAGGAGGGGATATTGGAAATGTAAGGAAAAGCAGTTCTGTAGAGCATCCTATTAGATATATTGGGATGAAACACATCATTATTGAAATAGAGAAGAACTCAGTGGATAACTTCACTGGAAGAATGTTAGACCCTGAAAAATGAGTTAGTAAGCTGGAAAGTCAAGTTGAAGAACTCTCCCAGAATGTATCAATAAGGGATGAAATGATGGAAAGGTATTATAAGGGAAGTGTAAAAAGCAAACATGTTTTTATATAATATGTATGTGAATATATGTAGAGAGAGCCCACAAGATTAGAGGTAGTAGAATAAGCAGTATTTAATAAGTTTTCGAAGAAGAGAAACTACAGGGGAAGGAAAGGGATGAAAAAATAATTAACCAGAGTTTTCCTAAAATTAACCTCTAGCTGGTGTACCAAAGAGTATAAATAAGAAAAGACATTGTGTGTCAAACAGGATAAATGAGGAAAAAATAATATAGAATTTAAACATTTAAAACCTCAACTAAACACATTATAATAAGATTTGAAAACAATTAAAACAACATGCTAAAAGTTTGTGGAGAGAAAAAGAAAATCACCCGCAAATGAACATGAACTTGATTGATGTTAGACTTCTTATTGCTGTTAACAAAATGAATTCCATTGAGTACCCCACAGCCAGAAGGAGAGATATAAAGAAATCTTTAAGGAGCACCTATATTAAGAAAATTGGCTGTAATGTCCACACAGTTTCTGGTTGGAATGATATATGCTAGAAGCAAGTGCTAATGTGCGTTGGTTCAAGGGATGGAAAGTCTACCTATAAAGATGAAAATGCCAGTGGAACCATGCTGCTTGTGGTTCTGAACTTCCTGCCACCAGCTCATCCATCTGACAGATGCTTGTGCCTGCTTCTCCATGATGTCCACAAAATTGGGTGGTATTGGTGCTGTCCCTGTGGGCCAAGTGGAGACGGGTATTCTCAGACCTGTGATGGTAGTCACCTTTGCTCCAATCACCATTACAATTGTAGTAAAGTCTATTGAAATGTGTGCACCATGAAACTTTGAGTGAAGCTCTTCCTGGGGCCAATGTGGCTTTCATGTCAAGAACATGTTTATAAAAGATGCTCGCCATGGCAGTATGGCTGCTGACAGGAAAAATAACCCACCAATGGAAGCAGCTGGCTTTGCAGCTCAGATTATTATCTTGAGTCATCGGGCCAAATCAATGCTGGCTATACACCTGTGCTAAGTTGTCATGCAGCTTCACATTGCTTGCAAGTTTGCTGAGCTAAAGGAGAGGATTGATCGCTGTTTTGGGAAGAAGCTGAAAGACGGCCCTAAATTATTGAAATCTGTTGATGCTGCCATAGTTGATATAGTTCCTGGCAGGCCCATGTATGTTGAGAGCTTCTCTATCGTCCTTGAGGTCATTTGGCTCTTTGTGAAATAAGACAGTTACTATGGGTGTAAACAAAGCAGTGAACAAGAAGGCTGCTGGAGCTGGCAAGGTCACCAGGTCTGCCCAGAAAGCTCAGAAAACTAAATGAATATTATCCATAATACCTGCCACCCTGTCTTAATCAGTGGTAGAAGAGTGATCGCAGAACTATTTCTCTCAATTTGCCATTTAAGTTTAATATTAAGAAACTGTTGAGTGATAATGATGCATCATAAAACCTTGAAGACAAGAACCTTTTGTGGATCATTTGGTTTGTGTGAGTGTGCAGCAATTTTAAGGTAATTAGTTTTTAAATTAGTACTTTTTAGAGGCGCTTGAGTGGCGCAATCAGTTAGGTGTCTGACTTCTGTTTTTGGCTCAGGTCATGATCTCAGTGATGAGATTGAGCCCCAAGTTGGGCTCTGCGCTCAGCGCAGTCTGCTTGAGATCCTCTCTCTCTCTCCCTCTTGTGCTCTCCCTCTAAAATAAATAAATAAATCCTTAAAATAATAAGTAAGTAAATCAATTAATCAGTGCTTTTTAATGGAAACAACTTGGCCAGAAATCTGTCATAGAATTTTGAGACCCATTAAAACAAAGTTTAATGAGAAGGAAAAAAAAAAGTGAGGATATAGTTATAGATCCAAAGTTATTTTCTGTCACTTTAAAGATTTTCTTATTGTATGTTGTATATTTATGATATATTATATATATAAATCTCATGTCCGTCTTTTTATGAAAGTAATCTTTATTTTTTTATGTAGACACAGTTTTTTTTTTTTCAGGTGTGAATTCTTGTGTTCGTTGAGTTTGTTCATCTCTGTCACCATGTTGGACTTTATTAGTTTTTTTGATGATTGTTTGTTAGTTGTGTTCTCATTTGCTCTATTCATTCTGTAACAGAAGAGAGATAGCCAGCCAACTGGTGTCCTAGCCTCATAGTGGCAGGGTGGTTTTGTGACCACCATTTTGGTTTCCTTTGCTTTTGCCTATTACGTATGCCTCACAGCTCATGGTCCTCTCTTATATCTGTTCTATAGGTTTAGTGTGAATATAGGAGAATATTAGTCTGTTATTATGAATCCTTTGGTCTGTATCACTTAATCAGGAAAAAATTTTTTTTTATAACTTATTAAAGCAGCAAGTGAATTTCAGCGTATCCACAAACTTGTGATTTAACTTAATGTAATATTAAAATATTTGAATTGGTACCATAGTCCACTTATATGATTATCTTAAATATGAGTGGATTTTTTATAATTAAAAAATATACAACTTCTGAAGTAAAAAGCATGCTCTTTAGTCCTACTTTAAATAAATTTACTTTTTCCAGAATCATGCTCATGAGCATTTCCTGGATCTTGGAGAATCCAAACGGCAGCAGGCAAATCAACACAATTACCGTACAAGATCTGCTTTGGAGGAGACTCCTAGACCTTCAGAAGAGATAGAAAATGGCACTAGTTCTTCAGATGTAAGATCTCAGCACATTTATAAATTTGTTTGCAGTTTAACTTTGTTTCAGTATGACTATTGTTTTTTGTATTCATTGATGTATTTATAAATGTAACTCAAAGATGGTATTTTTAGGTCTTACAATGATAGTGATAGCTTCTATTTACTGAAGACCTGTTTTGTATGTTCCAGGCATGACACACATATTCATAATGTCAAATTCACAGAACAAATGCATATGAATTAATTATTCCTATTTTATGTATGAGGAATCTGAGGTTCAAAGATGTTTAGATTGCCTTTGTACCTAACTATTAAATGGCAAAGCAGGAATTAAACCCAGGGTCCTTTTAGTCTAAAGCCAAGCTTTTAAAATAGTACCATGAAGTGCTAGTCTATAACTGTAATGACTAATTAATAGGCATTTGGTAATTTCAGTTAGTTTTTGATCGCTGTACCAGTTTATGACTTTTCAATTAATTTTTAATTTTCCTTATATATAATTATTTCCATAAATATCATTGTCTCTACTAAATTACATATTCTTTCAACAAAGGCAATCAGTTTGCAATCACAGCTTATTAACAACATTAATTAATTAACAACATCTGCCTCCCCCTCCCCACCCTCCTGCTTACCCCCTCCCCCAGTTAGGTCAAAGACTCTATGGTCTTATTGACTATTATACATTTATGAAGCAATGTTAGACATATATGGGAATTCCCTGAGTATATTTTCTGTACACATGGCAATAAAACTCAAACCGAGAGTATGCTAACTGCAGTTGAAAAGTTATTCTCCAGTGGCTTTAGGTCCTAGGGTAACCGGGTAAAAATGGTATCTCCAATCTGATAAAAAGACAAAATATACTAATAACATAAATTTGATACATGACAGTTTAGATATACACGTAAAACATAAAATATATGTGAGCTAGTTATTTGCCTCTATAAAATATTTATTTTTGAAAGATTTAGTATGATTCTCTTAATAGTATGTTCCTATAAAATGCTTGAAATATGATTCAGCTTATTAGAACCTTATTTATTTCCAGGTACATCTGATATTGTTTTAAATATCCTAATGCGATCGATAATATTAGATAGCACTGATATTTTCTAATAATCCTAGAATATTATTTTGTAAAATTACACAATGAAATATGTATCAAATATTTCTTAGGAAGGTGAAGTTGTCGCTGTTAGTGGTGGAACATCTGAAGAGGAAGAGAGAGCATGGCACAGTGATGGCAGTTCTAGGTAATTCAGTGAATTTCTATTTCTCCACATGTAATATAAAATCTTTAGAAAGCTGAAAATTTTTTTTTCAGCAACACATTTCAAAAATCTCTTTGGGTTTAAAGTTTCGTTCTTCAGAGATCTTTTTGTTTTGTCCAAATTTTAGGAGATTTTCTTTCTGACATATTTTATCTAGTAAGAAAAAAATGTTGGTTATTGCAACCAGATCTACAAAATGATGCTTTTAGCCTTCTTAGTTGATATTTTATTGTCTGAACACTATTATTTTAATACCGAACCACAAATTAATTTCATTACTGGTTTTGAGAAATATACAAGTATTAAGTTATGAAAGTAATGAAATCTTGTAGAATTAACTATTTTGTATAGTGTAATATGTTGAACGATAAATTATTTCTTCCAGCATGAGAATAAGCTTTCCTCTTCCTGTTATTCCTACCCCATTTGACCATGTAAGTGAGGATTCCTTTATTTCCTGTATATATCCTAGTGATCCACATTGTTACAAGACTGATGATCTTTGCTGGCCTTGTAAGTTCTTAGTAGCATTCCCAAGCCTTTGGGAATAGTGATTATATTTAGCCCCTTACACTTACTCTCCACCAGCAGTAGCCCTTAAATTGCCAAAGAAACCAAGAGATGGAGGTTATAAGAATTTCTTATATCACTGTTAGAATCAAGGGCTTTCTTATTCCCACAACAGTGACTCCTGGTAATGATATGCACATACCCATAATTGTATCTTTAGTTTTCTATATTTGAAACAGGGCAGTGAAAGAAAAACTCATTTTCTTTTGGCTCAGTAATGGAAGTACAGTATCTCAAGCCATGAGACAACATAGAAGTTCTTATATGGAAGGAACATTAGTGGCTTCAGCAGATGAGGGGCAGTTGTGAAGAAAATGGCTTCTGCACTTTGTGGTTAGATCTATGCTAGGATCAGAAGATTTTCTGTAAGTGCTGAGTACTCCAGAGAGTAGGAGCTGCGAGTATTTAGCAGGTGCCATTTATCATGACCATGGCTGGAGTTAGTATAAATAAATGCTCCTAAGTTGAGGACAGCTTATTCTTGGATAGATGTTTGCTCTGTGGATGCATTACCATGCATCCAGTGTAATGTCTGAAAATATTTTTTAAATTCTTTAAAATCATTTTCAAGGTAAAATGAAGTCACGAAGTCATATTGGAAAGCACCTTAATTATTGAATTGTTACCTGTGATGATTATTCTTGGGGAGATATTCGTAGATTCCTACTAAGGACATTCAGGACAGGGATAAGAGGTGGTGATAATAGAATTAAACTCCAGAAAAATCTGTCCTTTCAGTGTTAAACTTTATAGAGGAGTAAGGTCACACATCACTAAATATAGGAGAACTAATTACTGATTTTAACATAGTGTAACTTAGATTTCCTTAAAGCATTTATTTTAAATATTATTTTAAATATTTTAAAATTGTACAAAATCAAGTTATATTCTCATGTACTAAAATTAGAACAGAAGATAACATAACTGGATTCTTTATTTTGCAACATCAGTTCAGTAAAACTTAGGTCTTTTGAAAGTAAACTGGAAAGAAATGCGAAATGGTTGGTAATGATAAATAAAACACAAAGGCCTGTATTTTTCTGAATTGTGTCATTCTTTGAAGCATAAGGTGTACCCAATGGATATGTAGATACTGAATAAAATTTGCAAGTAATCTTCCTTTCCTACTAAGCCAAAACACTTCTGACAGTCCCCATCCCATCCCCATTTTATATCCAGCTATCATGAAGGCCGCAGTGCTTTACCATTGGAGTTCCCCTGGTCAAGAGCTGCCACTTCCTCTCAAGAAAGTAATCCCTATGTCTCTTCCTCAATATTAATAGCTCTTGTAGTATTCCAAACTATCTTTGTGCTATTCCTGGAATTGAGGAAAGTGACCCTCTGCTCCTTATTTTTGTATGCCCCACGATATTTTGAACATATGCAGCACACAGAAATTAATATTTTTGTTAAAGTCTTAGAAGGCACTTAAATTCATTGTTTCAATTAAAGCCTAGACTTATTTATCTTAGAAAACTTTTTTGAGATATTTAAGTAAGTTTAAGCCTACAGAATTTTAAGAAACCATTTAGAAGGTGAGGAGTTGAAAGTTAGGGGAATATTTTTAGTTTATTTAGTGTGTATTCATTCTTTTTTGTGATCTCTCTTTACATTTTTATAAGACGAAGTCTTAAAGTATATCTAGTGTAAAAATTTTATAAATCCCTTTTTGCCTTTTAGTGACTACTCTAGTGATTATTCTGACTGGACAGCAGATGCAGGAATTAATCTGCAACCACCAAAGAAAATGCCCAAGCATAAAACCAAGAAAGCAGAAAGCAGTTCAGAAGAAGAAGAAGAATCTGAAAAACAGAAACAAAAACAGATTAAAAAAGAAAGGAAAAAAGTAAATGAAGAAAAAGATGGACAAATATCACCAAAGAAAAAGAAGCCCAAAGAAAGAAAACAAAAGGTTGATTTTGTTTTAATATAAATTGTTTTCTATGAAAACAAAAGCACTCATTTAAAAAGTGCTGTTGATGAACATAAACATTATTGAGGTGTATTAGCATACTAAGAGTATTGGAAAAAACTCAAGTACACAGTAGTAGACTATACTACAAGAAAACATTTAATTTATTCAAGTTTTCAGTGTTTAGCACATGAAAGTATTTACTTACAGAATTATCATATTCTAAATATTGAGCATTTAATTTTATAATATGAGCAGATTTTTTTTTTTATATTCTGGTGGGATTTATTCATTTGCGTATATAAAAAACAATGTTACAAAACATACTCATCTTTACTTTTTAACCATCCTTGTTAATTGTTATTGCTGAAAATAACCAGAAAGCATAGGAGTGCTGAAAATAACCAGAAAGCATAGAGTGCACATCTCCTGGAATAATAATGGCAGAACTTGTCATAGTTGACTGCTAGACAAATAAGAATCTAAAGTAGGATACTACTGTTAACAGGCTTTCATTAATTTACAGAACATGTGAGCCATAATTAGGTGGTCCTTAGGTCAGTAGTAGTATTAGTTTGATTACTTCATCTTTGGTCTGTGGATAATTTGAGACAGATCAGAAAACATAAGAAATAAATGTTTCAGAAGTAAGATTCGTCAGCTTTTATGGAAATGGGATTCTTTTAAAAAATAAGAGCTATTTAAGTTTTGCTCTAAAGTAAATGAAATACAAGGGACATGTTTTCTATTCCCTAAAAGACTGTAAATTGAAAGTATACAAGGAAGATTTTTTTTAACCTCTTTCATTTTTAGAATTAAATGTAAGTTGTCAAATGTAGAATTAAATGCTAGGAAGACTAAGAAGGTCTTTATCTCCAGAGAGATTTGAAAAATTTAAGAATACATCTGTTTTAAGTGTTTATTTTATCTGCTTCACTTGAGGTCTTATTTGTTTCAGCTTTATAATTATGAATTACTTTAATTTGGATTCCACAGCCTGCTATTCTTGTTGCCTTCTTTGCTTTTGTTTGGGGAAGATTTACCAAAGACAGTATCACACATATGCCCACATTTTTCTCTTCTGTGTTGTCAGTGATGATAAAAGTAGGTTAACCTATCACTTATGTGGTACACAGATTGGTTAAAGAAAACTGATTTAGCCCTGTATCGGGTTAATTTTTTTTTTTTATCTCAAGACAGTTTTGATGAACTTTTGAGATTTATAGTGTTTAAGTCCCTGTAAGAACATAATTTTTTTGATCAAGAGTGCAGTTTACTTCACCTAATTCCTCTTGACTTTGTAGTTGTGCACAAACTAACACCTTGGGCTTCTTCATGCAGTGCCACATTTGGATCCACTGTTACTGTTTGGCATATTTTAATTTTACTATTTTGCTTGAAGTATTACAGTAGGACCTGTGTGCCACTAAATATATGTGGAACAAACTTTAAATATCATGAAGTGTAAGGATATTACAGACTCTTCCCTTTAATTTGGTTTTTGTATACATGGTTTGCTATTAGTCTACCAGTGAATTTAACAGTAGATAGAATTGTTCTCATTCCTTAGTCTTCTTGTCTCAAATAAACACAATATTTCCGTTCTTATGCATAGAGTTGTAGAGCTGGAAAGTAACTGAAAGATCATTAAGTAATATTTACTGTATGTATGAAAAGATGAAGATATTTTCCATCTGACTAATTGTATTCAAATTAAGCAAAAAACAGTAAGGCAGATAACAGAAAAATGCTTATTTAAAAATAGAATTCTCCAGGGGTGTTTAGGTGGCTCAGTCTGGTTAAGTATCCATCTCTTGATTTCGGCTCAGATCATGATCTCAGGGTATGAGATTGAGCCCCAAGTCAGGCTCTGTGCTGGGCAGGCATGGAGCCTGCTTAAGATTCTCCCTCTCTCTCCCTCTCCCCCAATCACTCACACTCTCTCTCTTAAAAAAAAAAAAAAAAAAAATTTCTCCCAGAGATGCAGTAAAGTTATATGTATCTGCCATATGTCCATTATGCTGTTAGGAACTCTGGAAACCAGAACAGTAAATTTCTTATTGAGTGCTTAACAGCTTATAAAGCAATACAATGGATAAAAAGAAGTATAAGACATAACTTACTGTCAAAACAATGTGTGACTAACAAGTTGCTTGAATGCCCCAAGATAAAAATAGAGCATCACATTATCTAATGTTTAATTGCCAGATTAATTTTAAAGATGGTAATTCAGAAATCAAATGACATCTTTTCTTAGAGTTTCAGGTAAGGCTTCTAGAATAAGTAAAATGTGAGGTGGACCTAAAAGAATTTCCATGGTTAGAAAGGAAAGAAATGAATTACCTGTATCTCTAAAAATAAAAAAAAAATTCAAATTCTGAGGCTGAAATTTTGAGGAATATTCAATGTATTTTATCCCCTAAGTGGTTTTAAGTGCCATGTGATAGAAATCTACTTAAACCAAAAATTCTAGGTTTCCTAAGAATTACTGGGGAATAAGACGTATCATCATACTGATTCGTGGCTATACCATACCATAGTCTTACAGTTATAAATATGATCATTCCTATTTAATAGCTAACTTACCTGGTTTCATTTAAGAGTTGTTAGCTATTTCAGTCGATACAGATATTTTCCTTACAGGAAGAAATATTTGGTGCAATTAATAGCCCATATTGAGGCTGGAATTTAACAATTTTCAGACTTTTCCCTACCTTTTTTTATTAAGTCAGAGGAAACCTTTTTCAAACACACTTTAACTCAAAACCTCAGTGTATAAAACTGAAAATCTGTGGCTCTCTGTCATGTAACAGTGGTGCTCAGTAACTGGATAAATTAATTTTTCAAATGTCCTCTGACTTAATCTCTCAAAATAACACATACAAAATTTATTGTCTAAGTTTTCCCCTCTGCCCTTCTCCAGCCCTCCTCTTCTCACACTGACAATTCTTTAGTTGTTTACACCAAAACTATGGTGTAGTCCTTAATTAGTCTTTTTCTCTCATATCCTACATCCAGTCCATCAGGGGATTTTTTTGTGGCTCTGTCTTCTAAATATATTCAGCACTTGAGTGCTCTTTTGCTACTTCTGCTGTCGCACTCGTGTGAGCGAGTAAGCTCTTGGTTGTATTACTGCAGTAGTCTTCCATCTGTCTTCCTGCTTCCACCGTTTTCACCCTAAGTTCTGTTTATTAAAGTAGGGATCAACAAACTTTTTCTGGGGCCCACTACCCTGCTGTTGTAGCCTGAGAGTAGCCATAGATAATACATAAATGAATAGATATGCCTGTGTTCCAATAAAATTTGATTTATAAAAAATTTGATTTTATAAAAAATTTATAAAAGAAGCAGCTGGACTTGAACCATGGGCCATAATTTGCAAATCCCTGCTCTGATGAATCCAGAGTGATCATTTTAAAAGTCAGATTCTATCACTCTCTTGACAAATTCTCCAGTGGACCTATCTCATATATAGTAAATGCCAAACTCCTTTATCCCTCCCATACTCTTCAAAGAGAGAGCGCTCCTGATATGTTTGGATGAAAAACAAGTTGTGTTTAGTAGGAAGAAGAAGAAAATGAATATTGAATAACAGCTATTAGCAGTACCTTCTGTAGTGTTCTCAGATATCCCATTATGACGTTATTTCTTTTTTTTTTCCCCCAAATACTTTTATTTTATTTTTTCAGTGTTACAAGATTCATTGTTTATGTACCACACCCAGTGCTCCGTGCAATACGTGCCCTCCTCAATACCTACCACCAGGCTCGCCC
>CM052886.1:70707034-70735595 GCA_028534135.1 Potos flavus
AGTTGGGTATTCGTCCTTTCTGATGGAGGCATAATATTCCATTGAATATATGGACCATATCTTCTTGATCCATTCATCTGTTGAAGGGCATCTTGGCTCTTTCCACAGTTTGGCGATTGTGGCCATTGCTGCTATGAACATTGGGGTACATGTGGCCCTTCTTTGTACTGCATCTGCATCTTTGGGGTAAAATACCCAGTAGTGCAATTGCAGGGTCATAGGGTAACTCTATTTTTAATTTCTTGAGGAATCTCCACACTATGACGTTATTTCCTTTAGTGAACTTGTGTTAAGTCACAATGATAACTACCTTCTTTAAAAAAAAAAGAAAAAATAGAATAAGTAAATAAAAATAAAATAGAAATAGAATAAAATTTAGAAGTCTTAATATACAAACACTGAACTAAAACTTTTAGTCAGCTGCATGAAGTTTCTCTGTTTCAAGGGCTGTCAGAAAGTCCATTTTTCCTAAGTCTTAGGTAATAGCCAGACAATAATGGCCACTTCTGGGCAGAGTTAAAAAAGCTTTTTCTCAGAGGTTTGTTTTTATATTGAGCCACAGAAGTTAAAGTAAGAGACCTGGGGACACCTGGCTGGCTCAGTCAGTAGAGCATGCAACTCTTGATCTCAGGGTCATGAGTTCAAGCCCCACATCAGGTATAGAGCTCACTTAAAAAAAAAAAAGCAAGGGACCTGGCTTGATGACATTTTGTTTGAAAAAAAATTTAATAGAAATATTTTTTCTAGAAACTAATTGAGCCAAGTGTGAAATAGCTACTTCAAAAAGGGGAGAAAATATTTCTGGGCTTCGTATAAGTATAATGCCCACCTCACTGAAACAGTTAGCCTTCTGCATTTTCCACTACTCAGCCCATATGAAAATTTCTTATTTGGCTCTTAGTAACACACCATGACTATGATTTAAAAAAAAAAAAAAAGAAAAAACGAGTATAGCTTGGTTTGTTACAAATACTGATAAAACTGATAGGATTTTGAGAGGGAGATTACACAGAACTTACACTTTGGGGTTTTTGGGAATATCTTGTTCAACTAGTCTTGTTCTGAATGTTGTTTGGTTCATCTAGCTTTTTTTTTATGCAGTGATTAGGGGAGATTGAATAACTATACTGACACTGCTGCCATAAAAAAATAAGGTTTTTAAGTTTTTTAAAGATTTTATTTATTTATTTATTTGAGGGAGAGTGAGAGGGAGATGCAGACTCTCCACCGAGCAGGGAGCCCGATGCAGGGCTCAATCTCAGGACCTCAGCCCAATACAGACACTTAACTGACTGAGCCCCCCAGGTGCCCCAAAAGAAGGTTTTTTTTAATACTTAATATATATTTTTGTTCAAAGATCTCCTTCCCCTTTTATTTAATCACTTTTATAGTTATTTTATTTTTTAAAAGATTTATTTATTTATTTGAGAGAGCAAGAAAGGACAGAGGGGAGGGGCAAAGAGAGAGCGAGAGAGAGTCTTAAGCTGACTCCACACTGACCGTGGAGCCTGACATGAGCCTCAGTCTCAGGATCCTAGATCATGACCTGAGCCGAAACCAAGGGTCAGATGCTTAACTGACTCCACCACCCAGCCACCCCTATCGGTATTTTAAAGGACAAATTGAGAGGTGATTGCTTTTGTGATAATATTACTTTATGTTCTAAACTCTTAGAGATTGGCTGTAGGAGAACTAACGGAAAATGGTTTGACATTAGAAGAATGGTTACCTTCAACATGGATTACAGATACTATTCCCCGAAGATGTCCATTTGTGCCACAGATGGGTGATGAGGTACTTTTAAACTTTTAAGAACAATCTTTGTTTCTTCAAGGTATCTTTAAGCTTTTTAAATAGCTCTTGAAACTGTAGAAAACAACAGTTTCATAAAGTATCTCATTTTAGATGTTTATAGCTGTATATGGAAAAGGTATAATTAGGAGGAAAGCTCTGATCTTTTCTGAGGCCACTTACCACTTTAAATATTGCAGTAACAAAACTAAATATTGTAAGAGAATGGAAATTTTATTGGCATTTTAAAAACTAGTATTTTTTTTAATAAGAGGTTTCTATTGCCAATTTTCTTTTTCTTTCTAAAAATATATTTTTCTTAGCTTAAGGCTTAAATACATAACATGTTAAAGGAAAAATGCAATTTAGCATTTTATTTTTATTTAATTTTATTTGATAAGTTTTCATTTAAATACAATGTTTATAATTAGATCTTTTTAAAAATTTGCTAAAATCAAAAATATTTCAAAGAAAATGTGATTGGTCATCATTTTGGACTAGGTACTTATGAATTTGAAATGAAAATGTAAGATCTTAGATCAAAATTTCCCAGTCCGGTGTTCATGTCTTCTTATTTTATGCGTAAGTGTTAAGAGGCAGAGTCATCCGGCATCCAATAGATTAGCAGTAATAAATTAGGAAGTACAGTATGGGCTTCTTTAGCAAACTACACTAATTAGCAATAGGAAGTGGCAAGTGACAGTTGACAGTAAAAAAAAAAAAAAGGAAACAAAAACTTTTAATGCAGGAGTAACTCTAAAGAGCAATCTGAAAAAAATTCATTTAGGCACCCTACTTAAAGAAGATTTGAAGAGCACAGAACATTTCTGCATTGTTGTAATTTAGTACAACGATAGAGCCTAACAGCTCCTTAAGCATCAAGGAGATGCTTGATTAAAATACATTTAATATATTTCAAGATAACTAGAAAGTTTGTAAATCCTTATTGAATAATTCTCTTTCAAAATGTTTAAATTGTCTTTTTAATTGTTGGTGCTTAAACAGGTAAGTTCTCATTATTCAGCATTATTCTTTTGAAATTTCAAACAATTGGAACAATAGTGATATTAATGAATAGAATAAAAGTACATGGAATAGTGGATATCCCAAAATTTTACTAAGATCTTAATAGCATTTAAGAAAATTTTAATAACATTTTTTAACAAGCTCCACTATTTTTTTGTAGTGGGAAGAATACTTGGTATCAGGCTTACTATGTCAAGTGCCGGTAGATACCAGGATGGTAGTCAGGTGTCATTTAAATCTGAACTTCATAAAATGAGGTCAAGTATATGCCTTGCTCTCTTTATAAGGATAAAATATGTATAAGAATACATTTTTCATTTCAGAGTTTATTGCATATGTACAAACCACTTGCTACCAAAATACGTGAATAAAAAACTGATTATGACTCCTAGTTACAACTTACTTTGTTTTACAGCATAGGTCAACTTATATTGAATCCAAAAATAAAACAGTAAAACAAACTGCTCATTTTATACTCTTAGTGTATAACCAAAGTAATGTTACTTAGAACACTTTGTTTATGATTAAGTGGCATTAGGACAACTTGAAGAAAAGGAAAAAATATCAAAATATTAGAATTTCTTTTGAAAAGGTATTAAATTCTCTCTACAATTTTAGCTGATACCTTGCATCTTGGGTTAAAGGAAACATTCAAGGTTTAAAATTGTGACTTTATTTACTTTTTAGGTTTATTACTTCCGGCAGGGACACGAAGCTTATGTTGAAATGGCCCGGAAAAATAAGATTTATAGTATCAATCCCAAAAAACAGCCGTGGCATAAAATGGAACTACGGGTATGGTGTTTATTACTTAAAAGGTGCAGTTTTAGATTATGTAGAAAGTTGTATTGAATGTTACTCTTTTCACTGTAGAAACTGTTTCATGAAGATATATTTTTTAATTGGAGCAATCCTGGAGAGTAAGAGGTATTTAATTTTCAAAGAAACATAAAATTGAATTTATGTACTCCGATAGTTTATAAGTTGAATATGAAGTGTGATTATAGTGAAAATTAACACTGATGTCTAAGTTAAACTTCATATTTGTAAATAAGTATTTTTAGATTTATCAGCCAGAGTTTAAAATTATGTAGAGGTCTTTGGAACTATATTGGAAAACTTGCATTTCAATAAATTTTTCCCTTTTTTAAAAAGTTTTTACTGAGATAAAATTTTTTAACTCTAAAGTGCACAAATGCTTCTTCAGTACACAGGTCAACAAAGTTTTGCATGCACAGAATAATCACCACGTAGATCAAAATTGAAGTGGAGAAATGTTTTGATTATGTTTATCAGTTTATTTTGTGAAGACGGTTTATTTTCTATATCTTTCTCAGGAACAAGAACTGATGAAAATAGTTGGCATAAAGTATGAAGTGGGATTGCCTACCCTTTGCTGCCTTAAACTTGCTTTTCTAGATCCTGATACTGGTAAACTGACTGGCGGATCATTTACCATGAAGTAAGGACTATTGAAAGAGGCAGTGGTTTCTTAGTATTATACATTGTTTTTCAAGAGGATTCAGATAAATTTTAACTTCTTTTAGATATTTTTAGGTATACGACCTAATCAGTTTGTTTCTGTTTGTAATTAGATACCACGATATGCCTGATGTTATAGATTTTCTCGTCTTGAGACAACAGTTTGATGACGCAAAATATAGGCGGTGGAACATAGGTGGGTAATTTATTTAGAAGATAAACATGTTTGTTATTTTTTGAATCTAATAAGTGATTTACTATTTTTAATGATTCAGAAAAAAGATAATCAGAGAAATCTTCTTGCCATTTGTGGGAATGTTAATAACAAAGTAAGAAGATACAGTGTCAGCTATTGCAAGGATTAGGAGTGCTGAGCCCCTGCGTAGTCGAGTATCTGTGTGTAAGTTTTAATTCCTCGAAGAGTTAACTACTAATAGCCTACTGTTGACCAGAAGCCTTACCGATGACATACACAATCAAGTAACATGTTTTGTATAAGTATTCTTACAATAAAGTAAGCTAGAGAAAAGAAAATGTTATTAAGAAATCATAAGGAAGAAAAAATGCATTTTATAGTATTATACTATATCAGGAAAAAAAATTCCAAGTATAAGTGGACCTACACAGTTCAAACCTGTATTGTTCAAAGGTCAGTTGTCCTTTTAATCTCGTTGATGCTGAAATTCTAAACATTTTCTCAGAAATGGTAATTGTTATAAGACTTTATAGTTATTCCTTTAGCTGTTTTGTGTGTTGAATTAAATTTTTATCTAAAAGTATAACAATTCACACTTGAAGCAAAAGATGTCTTCCAATTCAAAATGTTTAATAATTTGGACTGGGACAAAGTCTGAACTGGCGTTTTTCTTTTATTGGTCCAATCTGTTACAATTTTTAAACTTAATATTGTAATCAAGACTCAAAGAAACTTTAAAATTCTTAAAAGTTTCCAGGCATTTAAGATACATTAATTTATGTTCCCATGGATGTGCAATTCATTAGAGAATTTTTTTTTTTTTTTAATTTTCAAACAGAGCTACTCTTTGTCATCTTGGAGTGGGATGTGGTACATATATGGCATATTTGGTTTGAAAAAGCACATCAGTTGATTTGCCAGTCCATCTCTCCTCCAGTGCCATTGGAAGTGCCTTCTGCATTAGTTGTTTTTGTTACTCTCTT
Source organism: Potos flavus (assembly GCA_028534135.1). Classification (NCBI taxonomy): domain Eukaryota; kingdom Metazoa; phylum Chordata; class Mammalia; order Carnivora; family Procyonidae; genus Potos; species Potos flavus. The sequence goes on from CM052886.1 coordinate 70,712,513, forward strand.
TTTTTTTATAGAAAAGAGAAAGTGAGTGTATAAATGAGTGTTATAGCTTCAGGGTGATTGACATGCAGGAAGGCAGGTTGGATGTTTTCTTTTTATTGTTTCTAGCCTAGAGTCTTGATTGTTGGAGAAACTTGCCTATAGAAAGCAAGAAATTAAAGATAGACTATAAATACTTGTTGGGCATAAATTATCTAAACCATGCTTTTATTTGAATGAGGAGTTTGGGCATAATCCTAATGATGAATTTAAAATTCTAGATTGGTAAAAATGCTTAACCTAAGAGTGAATTTCTCCTGACCCTAATAAAATGTGTGGTACTGGAAACTGGTAAGTCACACTGGTATGTTTATTAAATACCTTTTTTCCTCAATATTGCCGATTTTATTTATTTATGTATTTTGGAGTGTGTAGGTCACTTTTTGTATGTTTCCTGAAATTATACAGGTAGTTTAAGTATCTTAAAGGAATACTTTGGGAGAAAGGAGTAACAACAGCAGCAATACATTTCAGAGTAACGAGATGGCTTTTATTTTTGTCTAGGTGACCGTTTCAGATCAGTCATAGATGATGCTTGGTGGTTTGGAACAATTGAAAGCCAGGAACCTCTTCAGCCTGAGTACCCTGATAGTTTGTTTCAATGCTATAACGTTTGGTAAGGGAGTGTTTGTTGTATTTTAGTTTAGCTTGAGTTACTTTATTTGGGGGACAGGGTGCGGTGCAGAGGGGAAGGGAGAGAAAGAATCTTAAGCAAGCTCCCGGCCCAGTGCAGAGCGTGACACAGGGCTCAATCTCACAACCTTGAGATCGTGACCTGAGCTGAAATCAGGAGTCGGATATTAAACCAACTGAGCCACCTAGGCGCCCCTAGCTTGAGTTACTTTTAATGTTTTCCCCATCTATTAATAAAGTGACAAAGACACTTCTTTTAAACACTTGAATTCTTTTAAACATTTGAAGCAATTATTTTTATAATGTGATTTTATAAAACTTGTAACACAATATTTAGATTTTTTAACATAAGGATTTTCCTTCCTTTAAGCTGGGACAATGGAGATACAGAAAAGATGAGTCCTTGGGATATGGAGCTTATTCCTAATAATGGTAAGTGTATGTTAGGCTTTTTGTGTTACAAAATTAATTTCTTAAATAAGGAATCTTAATCTGCTGACTTGCTTCTGCATAGGGTTGTTATGAAGATTATATAGAAAATATTCATTCAGCAGTTATTTATTGCACACCTGTTACTGACCTCGGATTGGAGGTAGGGAAGGCATAGCAGTGAACGAGATAGACATAATCTTTGTCCACTTGGAATTTATAGTCTAACAGGAAAGATTGAAGTTAGTTAACAGCAAAATATGAAAATGTTTTGCTAATTATTGTTCACTCCTAGAAGGTAAGCACTTGGGAGCAAAGATTTTTTGTAACTTCAGCAGAACATTTAAAAATAAAACATAATATTAAGAGTTCAGCCTTTTGAGTGCAACATAGATTCATACCATATCACTGCCATAGTGTATCTAGGTCATCTTGGCAAGTTCCTTAAAAGACTCAAAATTTCAGATTTTTAGGACTTCAACCTTTGAAATTCTGTAAACTGATACCTTACAGGGCTTCTGTGAGGATTAAATGACTTCATATGTGTAAAGTGCTTATTATAGAGCCTGACACATGTAAGGGCCTCCATGAGTAGGTAGTTTACTACTGCTAATAATAACTCTCTTCTTGCATATGGCCTGATAATTGCCCTAGGACTTGGGAGTTAGCCTTAGGCAGTAAGACATCTTCCTGAAACTGAGAAAAGACCAGTGTGGCTGAAGCCTGCAGATTGTATTTTCCTTCTACCCCAATGCCCATTTTTGTTTCTATTTTTTAAAAAATACAGCCCAAACAATTGCATATGCATAAAAGGATTTAAAAGAATATATATTCCAGAATATTAATAATGATTATTTATAAAGGATGGGAATATACGACTTCCACAAATTATCTTTTACATTATTCTGTATTTTTTTTTCTATAATATATCACTTTTCCCATCAGGTAAGAGTAGAGACTTTAAAAAACAAAAAGGAAAAAGATCTTGTGACATAATAGAAATAATCATTTATAATGGAGTTGCTCACTAGTTATTATATTCTAAAAAGTCAGAGAAAAGATAACGTGGAAAAGTTAAATCCAATCAGGAGAACCTTAGAAATGAGAAAAAGGACATGCTGATATTATCTAAGAATAGTTCTTTCTAGAAATTATCACTTGAAAATTTAATACCATAACCAATTAAAATACCAATATTTTTCATCTCACTGCTAAATTAGAGCTTTTTGAAACTATAAAATATCTTTTTTTTAAATTAAGATTTTATTTATTTGTCAGAGAGAAAGAGCACACAAGCAGGGGTAGCAGCAGGCGGAGGGAGAAACAGACTCTCCGCTGAGCAAAGACCTTCTCCCCCCCCCCCCCCCCCATGTGGGACTCAGTCCCAGGCCCCTGGGATCATGACCCGAGCCGAAGGCAGATGCTTAACTGACTGAACCAGCCTGCATCTCAAAACTATAAAATATCTTGAACAACTTGTGATGTTACATGGCTTATCTTTTTATTTTATTTCTCTTCTTTTTTAAGTTTGAGGTTCCAGTCACATTGGACTACTGTATATGAGAGAAATGAACCTAGTCAGTGTTGGTATTGCTTGGGGTATTTCTTGAAATGAATCAGTGGCATTAATACACTATTTGTTTCCTACCTAAATATATCCATTTGTGAGGGGGGTGATTTTTGTTGTTTTTGTTCTGTCTGCATGCATATACATGTGCATCCTTGTAGTTTAATTATCTTATTTGAGGAGGAAGAATTTTGTAAACAAATAGTAGCATATTTTCCAACGTTTCTCTGATGAAATCTAGTTCAAAGGAGGTGTTACTTGGCAGATTTGTAGGTTTTATGTCACCACCACTTCCTAATGTATGCAGAAAGCATACCTTCATAATTTAAAAGCAATAAGCATATGAATTATCTGTTAGTATTCATAATTCTCTCTATTCCTACATTAAAAATAGTTAAGACTTTGAAGCGTTTTTGAAAGACACCACTTTAGTTCAGTTTCACCTTGTGTATGTTTTATTAAAATAAATATGGAGATTATGTCATGAAAAGATTCAGAAAACTTGCAAATTAAGCATCATTTTATAGAAATACTTTGTCCTTTACCTGAAACTGATAGTAGAGCAAATTGTCAGGTATAATACTGGAGAAGTAATTATATGCTCATCTAGAGAATTATTTATAAAATTAATGTTTTAAAAAGTAAATTTTACTGACCCTTGAAACATACTTTTCTTTAATGAAAATACAGACTATACTTACCAAATCTTTACAAAATTATATTTTAGTTTTTTTGACAATGTGAACTCTTTCTAAAGGTAACTTTAAATGTTAGCAGAAATCAAATATTTTCACTAAATTTGCTTTTCTTTCTGTATATTTCAGCTGTATTTCCTGAAGAACTAGGTACTAGTGTTCCTTTAACTGATGTTGAATGCAGATCATTGATCTATAAACCTCTTGATGGAGAATGGGGTTCCAATCCCAGGGATGAGGAATGTGAAAGAATTGTTGCAGGAATAAACCAGTTGATGACACTAGGTAAATAATAATAGTAACACAAGAATATAGAAAAAACTGGCAGAAAGCAAAGGAAAGGAAAAATGTTATTCAATAAAATTTATTTTCACAGTATCATGTCAGCGGTTTTCAAACATTTTTAAGTGGAATTTCTTTCTTTTTTTAAAATGAGACCTTACATAGGTTTTGGGTATCTAGAACAATTAAAAATGGGGTTGCTGTAGATGAATTTTAGAGTGAGGGCCCCCAGAAATGCCAGGGGTACCTGTGAAAAATCTGGATCCTCCAGAACTTGATTTGAAATCCTTCAACATAGGTAAGCTGACATGATGTGAATTCAGAGAGGAGGATTGAAAGGTGAATTATAAATATATGGATAGCTGTACCACTTCTCTTAACTAACAGGAAGGAAGAGAATACTGAACTGCTTTGTCTCATTAAAAAAAATAAATAAAAAACAGTGGCCACCAAACTTGCAGTTATCTGAATTCTGGGCTTCTAAAACAACTTTAAACTAGTGTGGTGGTTTTGTAGCAATTCCCCGTAAGGAATCAAGCTTTAAAGAGGAAAAAATTATCATGAGTTAGAGGTGAAAACACTGGAGACACATACTAGATAATATTTTCATCTGAAGTCTTTTTTTAATATGCTAACACTTGATTTAAAGAGTATCATAAATATATTAAATAATTTTAGTAGTATTTTGGCATAGGAAGTTGTCTTATACTGTATGTGAATGAGCAAAAAAAAAAAAAAAAAAGAAAGTAATCTTTGCCAAGTTTTAGATTTTTACCAGTTTACTGTGTGCCATTTGATGACATTGAGTCAAAGACTTCTGGATCCATTTCTTCTCTGAGTGCTTGCATGATATTTCACAGAATTAAGTTGTTAAGATAAGATGATAAGTTTTGAGAAAGTCAGGTTACATTTGAATGGAATGTGTTATTATAGTGTTACTGACAGAATGTCAAAAACCTACAGATTCAGGAATGGCTAGGTTTTAAGTACAGAAATGTATGTGTACTTAATAAGTCAAATTTATATATTGTCTGTCATTTCTTGTCTTCTAAGGGATCTGAATAACAAATATCCCTAGAATTTTGCAATGTAAATGTAGACATAATAAGCAGTGAAACTTTATTAGGCTAGCTAAACTGTAAGTATTTACTATGAAAAGACAATGGCAGTCTAATGGTTATGTGGATCAGAATTTATCTTAATTCAAGCAGAATTGTCTGTGAAGTATTTTAAACAATAAAAAATAAACATATAAACTAATTTTTTTATTCTAGATATTGCTTCAGCATTTGTGGCCCCTGTGGATCTACAAGCCTATCCCATGTATTGCACTGTAGTGGCGTATCCAACAGATTTAAGTACAATTAAACAAAGACTGGAAAACAGGTTTTACAGGTTAGAACCCATTTGCTGTAGCTGCTACCAACAGAAAACTAAATGATCCTTGAGTGTTTCTCAAACTTTACGGTGCATACAAATCACCTGGGGATTTTTTTTGTTTTGTTTTTTAATGCAGTCTCTGGTTCAGTAATTTTAGTAGGACCTGAGGGTTCTGCATTTTTGACAAGTTCCCTGGGATGCTGATGCTGCTGGTCTATAGATTTGGAACACAATTCATAGATACAGTTTTTTCTAGTTGCTAATATGATTTGGTGCTGTCTTCATATTGTAATTTATAAAGCAAGCCAGAGTATCTCATTTTCTCCCTTCATCACATTGAAATATTTTTTCGTAGATTTTTTCATAGAACAATATTAAAAAGTTGCATTTTTTCTTATTTTGCTTATATTTAGCTTATAAATACTTGAAGTTGAGAATTCAGGATATTTTCATAGTTGTAGGTTAGCTTGAAATACAGAGTTAACAAAGACCTAATTTCAGTTAATTTGTGTTGTCTAGTTAACAATTTCAGTAAACATTGAGTTCTAATCTTGGATAGGCATTGTAGTTTTATTGCCTGGAGTATCTTTACAGAAAAGTAAATTTAAGCCTATAGCTTTAACATAATGAAATCATACTTCCAGTTTTCATGACTCTTGCTTAGAGGACTAACGACATTTTGTTGGTTTCTTGGTTTGTTTATTTATTAGAGAGTGAGAGGGTCGAGGAGAGGGAGAATCTTGGGGCTCTGTCTCACAACCCTGAGATCATGACCTAAGCTGAAACCTAGAGTCAGATGCTTAACAAACTAAGCCACCTGGGCACCCCACAACATTTTAATTGAAATAATTGCATTAAAAAATTTCTTTTTGTGACCAGTTTTGTATTACTGCAATTCTTTACATTATATTATTCATTTTAACTTAGGGAAACTTTTATTCATATTTTGTATTTTTCATTTTTATTTTTTTTCTTTAAAGATTTTTATTTATTTGACAGAGAGAGAGAGAGAGAGAGAGAGAGAACACAACAAGCAGGGGGAGAGGAAGAACCAGACTCTCCACTGAGCAGGGAGCCCAACGTGGGGCTCAATCCCAGGACCCTGGGTTCAGGACCTGAGCCAACAACAGACATTTAACCAACTGAACCACCCAGGCGCCCCAATATTTTGTATTTTTTAATATAAAATGTGCCTTTGGTGGTTTTTTTTTTTTTACTTAAATTATAATTCTAATTTGATACTTCGTGTGCCTGGCACTGAAAACACCATTTATTGTTTCTTAACTTACTAAAGCAGGGTTTCTCAACAAAAGCATAACTGATTTTGGGGATGGAAAATTCTTCATTGTGAGGGACTGTCCTTGCCTCTATCACTGAGGTGCCAGTAGCAGCCCTTAGTTGTAAAAAGGAAAAATGTCTTTAAACATTGCCAGATATAAGGTAGAATCACTCACCCAGAATCATTGAAAACCACTGGGATAAAGAAAACTAAGATGTTAAATTTGAGTTTCTAAAGATTTTTCTGATCTTGGTTAGGTTGACAAATTAATATTTGTCAAAAGCATAGCGATGAGGAGGAAATCACTATAAATGCCTCCCAGCCATCTTACCTTCATAGTACACTTCTATAAATCTTTTTCAACACCACATGTTAGAAGTTTAAGTGAAAATGGAGAAGAAATTTTTAGCGACATCCTTCCTTTACCCTAGACCCCTAAATTGCTAAGCCTTAGGAATAGGACTTAGTGCTTCAGAGATGGAACAAGATAGGGCAGAATAATGGGGAGATAGAGTTGTTACTATACAGTAATTGTTGGACTATAGCTACAAAGATAAGCTCTGACATCTCCCACTATTGTTGTAAATACACTTTCTCATAGAAATACTGCTCAACATGGTAACTGCTAAGGTGTATTATATTCCAGGGTACATTACAGCTTAAACAGGCTTTTTCGGCATTAGTTTAGCTTAGTAGCCAATATAAGAAAAATCTAAGAACACAAACCTTACATAAATTAGAAACTGCCTATTTTTGAACCTGATTAATAGACCCAAATTATGTTCTTATTTAATAGAATTATGCCTTCATGTGCTTTTTCACTGTTCCAACTTTTTTTTGTTTTTCCTTTAGTCATTGGCTTCGGATTTCTTATAGTTTATGGTTTCCTCTCTGATACTTCTGGTTCTGTCTCTTGTTAAACCACTACTAATCAGTTTGCCCTGCTTGGCATTAATCTAAAACCTTATTTTACAGTTCTATAAAGTACCCTGAAGATGCCTGTGGTTCTGTTTTAGAATACATAAACCTTGCGTGTATGCTTCTGTATCTATAATTGTATATATATTTTAAAATTATATATAATTATATTTCTGTTCACACATCAATATCAGTAATATTTTCTGAGTATTTTCTTCCTTGTAATTTTAAGTAGGACCGGACCACATATTGGATGATATTCTAGAAGTTATCTTTGGATTTTTCTTTACATTCAGAAAGAAAAGAAGGCACTGTTAATAATCTAGTGTGTCTAAACTGGTGTCACATTTTCTATGCAAATACACAATGTTGCTCCTCTTTTATGTCCCCTAACACAATTGAGGTTATATATTTTCTTAAATTTTAAAGTTGTGAGTTTTTTAATTGGATAAGACTAATTGAAAAGTTAGAATGTCTTGGTTTTAAATTGGGTACAAATATTTTTAAATATAATGAGATTAAGACTTGTATTTTGTTTGTTTAAGGCGAGTTTCTTCCCTAATGTGGGAAGTTCGATACATAGAGCATAATACACGGACATTTAATGAGCCTGGAAGCCCTATTGTGAAATCTGCTAAGTTTGTGACTGATCTTCTTCTACATTTTATAAAGTGAGTTGTCATTATTTTAAGATATAAAATAAAAAAATGTAAAATGCAATTATTTATATATATGTCACATGCTGTGCTGTAAACTAGTTCCACTCAAAATAGAAAGCATATAATGTCTGTCTAAACGTCATAAAAGTTATGTTACAGTTGTGTTCTACAGTTAACATTTAAAAAATGGATCCTTCTCTAAATCCAACTGTTGGACGATAATAATGAGGGTAAGCATGTATAGAACATGTAATGTTTTACCTAAAATAATCCTTCTAAGTCAAATAATAATTATAGGTAGGAGATATCCCTATCTGTAATTAACAGTTAAGGAAACAGTTTTAGAGGTTTACATGTTTAATTTTCACAGTAAATGAGTGTCTTCCATCTAAGACTTTCTTATCTTAACATTATATTGCCCCTGACAAGTTCGTAAAAAAGTATTTAAGTAGTCCAACCAGAAACTAAATTTAACTTTCAAGATTCTTCTTAAAAGTCAGATTTACTTCCTCATTCACTGATCTCATACCAAGAATGATAACTATAATTACTTAAGGGAACAACACTTTTATATTTTACCTTAGGAATTTTATATAGCTGCAGAATGAATTGAACCTTCTAAACTGAAACCAGAGGAATGACTCCTGTTTTGTATAAAATACTACTCTTGAGTTCATATTAAGGTTATTTCTATCAGATAATTTTTCCAGTAAAAAGAGAATATATTTATTTTTAATAGTTTAAATAGTCACCTGCTGTCAGCTTTCATTTTCACATGCCGGGATTATTGAGGCTCTTTAAAAAACATCTCTAGCTTCATTCTCATTACTCAGAATAATCATAGGGCCCCCTTTACTGGTGTTAGGGGGGTTTTTTTGGTAAGGAATATAGGTAATTTCAATATAAGAAAACACCAAAGAAAATTAGTACAATAAATGTTTTATCCTACTCTCTACCTTAATTCTCTAAAGAAACCTGTTGCCTTCCAGATGGTTTGGAGGCTATTTTTATTATACTTATGCTTCCCCCCTCCCCTGTAAAATTGGTAATTAAGAATTAGTTATCCTTGGAAGATTGTTTATATAACTTAAATATAACGGCTTATAATATTTTACCTATAAAAAGTATATAACTTTGAATTATATGTATATGTATGTTTCTTTTTCCAAAGAGACAAGAATTAATAAAATCGCATGATATGTAAATTCACACTTTAGTGAGATAATTTAAGTGAAACAATTATTTTTATATTTGCAGTAGTCTATAAAAATGTATTCCTTTCAAATGTTATTTTGAAATACCTTATTAGATTAATATTTAAAGCATTTATATTGTATATATCTAAAAATCCCTGGCATTTCTTAGAAGTACATAACAAATGTTTATACACTTTTAGCTGACAGTAATTTTCAAATGTTAGGTATATCTTGAAATTTTGATTATTCTATTTTTTAATTGAGTTATTTCGCCACATTTCAAGCAATAGGGTATATAATGAGGTAAGAGAGAGAAAGAAATGTATATTTACCCTCTTAGTACAATTTCATAGATAAATTTTTTAAGTAACTCTAAGGAAAAACTAACAAGAGAGTCTATGTGAAAGTTTAGATGAGGATCACTACTAGCTTATGACAGTGGAATTTTAGGTACAGGGGAGAAGTGTGTTAGGTTCTTGTGGCAAGGTAGATATTGATAGATTTAGGAGAAATTAGATGAAAGGAGAGCCATTCTAGGTTTAAGGAGTGGCATGAGGTAGGAAAGTAAAGGGTTACTAAGGGAATTAAGTAATTTAAATCAGGTGAAGTAGAGTACATGAGCAGCAGTAACAGGGACACAATGCTATAAACATGAGTTTGAGCCAGATCATGGAGGGCCTTGAATGCATTTCTAATCTTAACTCATAGAGAAGAGATAAAAAACATAAATAGCAGATTGGTTGCTACATCTAACCAACTAGGAGATGATGAGGGTTTAATTTATGGAAATGAGAAAGAGGCAGAAGCCAAGAGATTTTGAAGGTAGAATCACAGAACTTGGCCAATGATTGGGTTAATAAGGAGGCAAGGGAAAGAATAGTGAAAACCCATGCATTACTGTGAGAATAGTAATGCTGTTGAAAATAGGAGGAGGGGAAAGAGTGGCTAGGAAGTGAAAATAAGGTTTAGTCGTGTGAAATTTTAGATGATGGTAGGAATCTCAGAAGAGTCCGACCAAATTATAGAAATTTGGAATTCATTTACACAGATTAACTGCACATACATAAGATTATCAGGGCAAAAGCTGTAGTGACCAAAAAAAAAAAAAAAAAAGCTGTAGTGACAAGGGAAGATGACTAAAGGACAAAATTTTAGGAATGACTAAACATTTAAGAATGAAAAGAAGGAATTAGAAGACAGGACATATTATAGCTTTCCCTTGTGTGCTGAGGAATGGAAGAAGGTGTCACAGCAGTGATCTGAACAAAGACTAGGGAGATGAAAATTGGGTTTCATGTAATGAAATAGACCAAATTGGAAGCTCCACATAGGGTGGAAGGGCAGGGCACGTGGGTGGGTATAGAGTTTTGAAGTCAACCAATGCAGAAAGCCTTTAACTTCAAACTTTATCTTAAAATCTGGTTTTGGTAACAGATTTAAAGGAAAACAAATCTTATGGCTCTAATCTTGTATACTAACATTGCCTTGTTGTTTAGGGATCAGACTTGTTACAACTTAATTCCACTGTACAATTCAATGAAGAAGAAAGTTTTGTCTGACTCTGAGGTATTTCATATTTCATATTTCATCATTCAGACTATGTTGGTCTTTTTTATATAAAAAGAAATTTACACAGTGTAGTTTTCAGATAAATGCTATTATGAAAATTATTTTTGGCTAGTGCTATAGTTTCAAAAAAGTGGTCCAAAATTTTCTCATTATAGTTATTAAAACATTGTGGGGGGACTTTCTAATGAATCAGTAAAGTGTTCCAGCATATACATTGTGGGTTTTCCAAAGTGTAAAGGTAATAATTGGCATATAAACAGGTGTGATAGACTCTATGAACTCTAAAGAGTATAATGAAATCTAGAATGTTTAATGAATCTGATAAATTCTTACTTCAAAGGAAGAAGAGAAAGATGCTGATGTGCCAGGAACTTCTACCCGAAAAAGAAAGGTAAGATACTTTTTGTTTTAGCAGAAGTGCTTTATATGAATTAAAATGTGTTAAAAGCATTTTGTTTAACTCATAGTATTTTTAAAGACAGATTAAGTCTTACTTCCAAATCAGTTTCCATCACAAAGTACATGGTTTTCAGAACTCAATAAATGATATGTTCTATTATTTAAATTACTGTATATTACCTAATTATATGAGACTGCATTAAAAATAAAAATTTTATTATATAAATGTTACTTTATTATTATATTTGAACATTTTCATTTTAGGACCATCAGCCTAGAAGAAGATTACGTAACAGAGCTCAATCTTATGATATTCAAGCATGGAAGAAACAATGTCAAGAATTGTTAAATCTCATATTTCAGTGTGAGGATTCTGAGCCTTTCCGCCAGCCAGTAGATCTGCTTGAATATCCAGTAAGTATTTTTGGAAATATTTTCTTTACCTGTCATTTTGCTATATATCTCATATGTAACAATTAGCCATTTAAGTTATTTCTTATGATTATCATTTATTTCTCCATTTTTAAATACATGTTGTCATCTATTTGGTTATATGGAGCATCTAAGTCAAGTAGTATCGTATTTAAAACAGAAAGAACCCCAAACTAAGACTCCACAAAGAATTGCTTTATGATTCAAGCTCTCCCTCTTGCCAGTTGTACAACATTGAGCAAGTCATTTAGTTTTCTCATCTAAATTTTTTTTTCAACACTAACTCTAAGAATTTATTATGGCAGTTATTTAGGAAACAAGAATAATAATAATACCTCTCTAACCTTCCCTACAGGGTTATGGATGGAATGAGTTTAGAGTTTAAATTAAATTTTTTAATTTATAATTTAAATTAAATTTTATAATATATAATATTATATATAAGATATAATTTTATAATATGTAAATTATAAATTTATAATTTAAATTAATTTTTATAGTTTAAAATAGTTTTTAAACTATAGCAGCATATACAAATGCAAGGTAGCATTATTATGTTTATGGAATTCATGGTAGGAAGATTGAGTGAACCTGATTTGAGTATTTATTTTTGCATGCAGTCTTAGCAATCCGAATATAGCTTAAAGTGATTTTTTTTTATTCCTTTATTCAGTTACTAAAGGTTGTACAGTTTAGAATAACATTCATGGTTTCAAATGAAAATAAAAATGAAATATTTTATAAGAGATCATGACCCAGATGTGGTATCTTCTAACTTTGTTACCTGTTTTTTATGTATGTGTTACAACTTGCAATGATGAAAAGAGAAATTTCATCAATAGATATATATCATAAAATGACCTTTTAGTCATTTAAAAATCAAGAAATGTGGAATCTTGAATGTAAAAGATAAGTTTTTAATTCCAGCAGTATGATAAACTGGGCTAATTTGAACCCTGTGCTCCAAAAAACTCATAGAAGAACTGAGCTAATGTTACCATACTCTGATTTTTAATTCTCTTTGTTTTTGGAACCTGTAGATTTCCCTTTGTTTCTTGTGAACCCAACTGTGTATTTTAGAAAACGTTATAGTTTATCTAGTGTTTGCAGATGTTTGTGTTCCTAGACTTTTCCACAGAAAAGAGCTAGATAAAAGCTTTAATGTTTAGATTCTAGAGGCACAAATACAACACAATGTAGAGACAGAAAAAGCCATATGAGCCAAGATGAGAGGAGGGAAATTGGAACTGAGATCCCACCAGAACTGTTTAAAGATTTCACCCTCAATGAAAACAATAGTGTAATTCCCTCCATGAGAAGTATCTGTCTGGTGCTGTGGTGTCAGGAGAGGAATCTCCCTAAGTTCACACTATGCAAGGATTTAGAGCCCAAATTTACACTACCCTTTTGTGTAGAAATTCATCAGAAGGAAAAAACAGTCCCTAACCACAGATTAATTAATGATAAAAAAAAAAAACCCTTTGCAAACTATATGAGGAAGTGATCCATCATACATACATAACAAAAACAACAAATGGAAATATTAGCACCCTCTCCTCCAAAACTTGACATGATAGATTATTTCTGAAATACTATACTTCATCAAATCTAAAATACCAATGACTTATTTAATGTACTACCAAGAAAGAAGAATGAAATGCTGCCAATTAAATTTGGATTTGTTATTTTGGGTTAAGAGATAAAATGGAGGGATTAGAAACATAAGATAAAAAAGACCTTACCTGACGGGGGAAAGGATTGAGGCAGGTATTTTTAAAAATTTGAAATTAAGCTTTTGGAAGGATTAGGAGATATGGTAGGTAGATGAAAAAATTCAGTGAGAGAGAGAGTAGACAGAATGGGAGAGGGGCAGTATTTGAGGAGTTAATGGCTGTATACATTTTCTAGGATGGATAAACATTTGACAAAGCATGACTCCTGACCAGGATATATATATATATGAAAAAAATCTTTTCCTGGAATAATAGCCAAAAAGCAAACTTCTGAGGACAAAAGAAAAATGTTAAAACAACCATACAAAAAATATGGGAGAGACCTATTTTCATGACTCCTTATACTTGTGCATCTAGAATCTAAACATTAAAGTTTGTATCTTTCTCTTCCTTTCTGGGGAAAATTCCAGAATACAAATATCTACTATATACATATATATATATATATATATACACACACACACACACACACACACACACATACATACATACATATATATGTGTATATATGAGTTGCTTTATATATCCAACTCTGGATACTGGTGCAGCTGATTCATTTTACTAATGTTGAACTGAGGCTCAGATTAAGCATCTCTCCAATATATGTAGCTGTTTGTTGACAAAGTGAGAACAAGAGCCCATATTTTCTATATCTCGTGCACCAGAGCTATATGCAGTATTGTTAGAGAATAACTAGTATATAGGAATGTAGTCTCGCAAGTATTTAAAATAATGAGAACAGTATTTAGAGCTTCTTCCACCAGCCAAAAGTATTAGCAGACAAGTAGAAAAAAATAATAAAGAATTCTAATTTGATCACTTGTTTCTTATGGTACTCCTTGATGGAGGGATATATGAAGACTTAGGACTATTTACTTTTTTTATTACTGTTAATCAAGGAGAAAACTGGATTTATCATTTTTTATATTTCAGAATTAACTATAAGTTAACTGTCAGCCTTACTCTAGCATAATACTTAAAGCAGTCATATTCTTCATACTTCAGCTTTTGTATTGGATTTAACGAAATACTTAAAGCAAGATTTTAAAAATTAAATTTTTTATGCAAATTAGCATGCTAAATATACTATCCCATTCATTTATTCAATAGAGGTGTTTTGAGTGGTTATCTATACTGTACTGAGTAATGGAAACCAATGATACAAATCAAGAAAAATGAAATGTTTTACATAAATATATTTAACATTTCCCTAAAATCTGTGCAGTTTGTAAAGACAAAATGTCATAATATTCAATATCCAAGTAATTATAGTTTCTGTCAAAGCAGTTAGTTACCCTTAAGAGGTTAGAGAGGTTAGACACTGTTCAGATGATGTTACCATTGCATAAAGCAATTTCATAACTTCTTTAACTTACCCCCTCACTCCCCCCCCCCCCCACAGCTATCTTAAGAGTCAAGGTTTCAGGGACACCTGGGTGGCTTAGTTGGTTAAGCGTCTGCCTTTGGCTCAGGTCATGATCCCAGTGTCTTGGGATCGAGTCCCTCATCGGGCTTCTTGCTCAGCAGGGAACCCGCTTCTCCCTCTGCTTACCACTCCTGCTTGTGCACTCTCTCTCGGACAAATAAATAAATAAAATCTCTAAAAAAAAAAATTGAGTCAAGGTTTCAGATACATACTTTTTTTAAGGCCATTTTCAGGAAAATCTGAAATCACAATTCTCACTTTGGATATGTTACTCTTTTCTATTTCACTATCTTTTTTAAGTTTTTATTTTCATTTCAGTTAGCTAAGTAAGATACACTGTGGTATTAGATTCAGGTGTGCAGTGTAGTGATTCAGCACTTCCATACATCACCCTGTGCTCATGATGACAAGTGCAGTCCTTAATCCCTTCTAGTAACCATTAGTTCTCTATAATTAAAAATCTGTTTCTTACTTTGTCTCTCTCTCTCTCATTTTTTCCCCATTGCTTGTTTTGTTTCTGAAATTCTACACGAGTGAAATCCTGTAGGATTTGTCTTTCTCTGACTGATTTATTTTGTTTAACATTATACTCTCTAACTCCATTCATGTCATTGCAGAAGGCAAGATTTCATTCTTTTTTTATGGATGAGTAATAGTCCATTGTTTGTGTGCGCATGCGTGCGTGTGTGTGTGTGTATACCACATCTTATTTATCCATTCATCAGTAATGCTGCTGTAAACATATGGGTACATGTATCCTTTTGAATTAGTGTTCTTGTATTCTTTGGGTAAATACCCAGTAATGTGATTGTTAGATCACAGGGTAGTTCTGTTTTTAACTTTTCGAGGAACCTCCATACTGTTTTCTACTGTGGCTGCATCAGTTTGCATTCCCACCAATAATGCATGAATGTCCCTTTTTCTCCACATCCTTGTCAACACCTGTTGTTTATTGTGTCATTGCCATTTTGACAAGTATGAGGTGATATCTCATTATAATAATGTTTTGATTTGCATTTTCCTGATGATAAGTGATGATGAGCATCTTTTCATGTATCTCTTGGCCCATCTATATGTCTTTAGAGAAATGTCTGCTCATATCTTCTTACCATTTTTAATCAGATTATTTGTTTTGAGGATGTTGAGTTTTGTAAGTTCTTTGTATATTTTGGATACTAACCCTTTATTGGATGTCATTTGCAAATACTTTCTCCCATTCCATAGGTTGCCTTTAGTTTTGTCAGTTGTTTCCTTCACTGTGCAGAAGCTTTTTATTTTGATGTAGTCCCAATAGTTTATTTTTTGCTTTTGTTTCCCTTGCCTCAGAAGACATACCTAGAAAAATGTCGTTATGGCTAAAAGCAAAGAGATTACTGCCTATGTTCTTTTCTAGGATTTTTATGGTTTCAGGTCTCACATTTAGGTCTTGAATCTATTTTGAATTTAATTTTTTGTGTGACACCAGTATATTTTGATAATTTTGTATATATTATAAATACCTGAGCAACGACTTAAAAAAATTATAACAGAGTTATAAACATAATGCGTGAATCAAATGAAGTCTGTTCAAGTAACCCACAGGAAGATTAGAGAAAAAAATAAACAGCAGAAAAAACAGAAAACAATAAAATGACTAATGTAATTGAAATTATGCAGTATGTTTTCCAGCCACAGTGAAATCAAACCAAAAATAAAAGTAACAGGAAAATCTCTAATAAGTTGATTGATAACTAAATAAATATGCTTCTGAATAATCTTTGAGATCAAAGAAGTCTTATGGGAAATAAAACACATTGAACTAATAAATGAAAATACAACATATAAAAATTTGTGGAGTGAAGCTAAAACAATGCAGGGAAATTTATCACACTAAATAGTACATCAGAAGAGAAAAAGTCTCAAATCAGTAACCTATGCTCTCTCCTCAAGAACCTAGAAAAATAAAAATAAAATTAACCTACAGTGAGCAGAAGACAGGAAATATAAAAAGCAGAAATGAATGAGATTGAAAACAGAAAAACAATAGAGAAAATCCATAAAACAGGGTTTTTATCCAGGGTCGGTTGTAAGGCTCATTCAGTATTCAAAAATCAGTCAGTGTAATTCATCATATTAAAAGAGAGAAATTACATGATCATATCAATTAATGCATTTGAAAAAGCATTTGAGAAAATGCAATACCCATTTGTTCTAAGAATGTACATGTTAGATATGGTTTTATATGGTACAGTCAACATTGCCACAGGAGGAAAGGAGTATGGGGCTTAAAAGGAAATTTATTGTGCATACAAGTCCCAGAGATGTTGTCCTTGAATGCCAGTTGGAGCCGCAAAGGAAACAGCAGGTTTTGGTCCAGTGGCAGAAGACAGGAGTAAGGGAGATGCTTAAGCCAGAGCCTTTATTGGGGTTTCTATGAGAGAGTCAAGACAGCGCAGAGTAAACACTTTAGGACTGACTAGTTTGAATAATTCCAATAAGCTTTGGTGCATAGGAGTGGTCCCTAGTTGTCTGGTAATTGGCCTTAGGACAAACTGGCTTGGTATCTTGGAATTAGATAGGAAATGGTTAGTTTACCTATGAAAGATGTGTTCTCAGTGCAGCGCTTTTTGCTATCTGTAAGAATTGGTTGTCCCTGGAGAGGCAGTCTCTCCTCAGGTCTGTAAGGAACCCAAAATATCAGAGCATCAGGAATACAGAAAATCAGAAAATATAATTAATGTAATTAGCCCTTTGTTGAATGGATGCCAGATAGATAAATATATAATGTAAGAAAATAGCACCACTAATGATAAGAAAAAAGGGAGAGGGCATGAAAAAAATAAAATTTATTAGACAAAAAGGAGCCTTGATGAGGAAAATAAGGGATTATTAAAAGTTCTAGGACTTGCACTCATCACAGAAATTGTATGTAAATCCCTGTGCTGAGTAGTAATATTTTGTTGTAGTAATGTTAATAATACCACCTGTTTTTCTTCTTTTAGGACTACAGAGACATCATTGACACTCCAATGGATTTTGCTACTGTTAGAGAAACTTTAGAGGCTGGGAATTATGAGTCACCAATGGAATTATGTAAAGATGTCAGACTTATTTTTAGCAATTCAAAAGCCTATACACCAAGCAAAAGATCAAGGGTATATAATTAAATTGTTTTTATTTATGTTTAAATTAAATGAAATCAGTAAAAAGTAGGCAAGTAACTAAATGTTTTTTTAGTTAAAATTTAGAGCAAAATTGACTTTCTATTACGTTCTTAATAGTATCCTAGTGGAAAAAAGAATTCACATCTTTCTATTTGATTTCTTTCCTTCTATAAACAGTGATATCACTAATGTTTAGGAATGCTTTTCTTAACACGTATCACATACACATTGTTCTGATATATGTGGGCTTAACTTTTCCAGCTGTTTTTTGCATTAAAGGAAAGGCATTTCATGAATGATTTATAAATTTCTAAAAATGAGTAAAGTTATTAATATCATTTATCTCTCTTTGGGCAGACAAGACATCACAAAGGGATGATATATGGAAATGAAAAAGAATAGATGCTAATCCTAAGTAGCAATGGAAAACAGGTTCAGAACCTCAGGGATAGTTTCAATGTGATAGAGTTCACAGGAATTTTGTCTACATGAGCCATCTGTATTGATATTAGGGCTTTCCTTTAAGAATCTGAAATCTTGAGGGGTGCCTGGCTGGCTCAGTTGGTAGAGCATGCAATTCTTGATCTCGGGGTTGTAAATCTGAGCCCTGTGTTGGTTGTTGAGATTACTTAAAAATAAAATCTTTAAAAAAAGAAAAGATCTGAAATCTTGGAATATTTTAATCTATATATAAAAATGGTAATTGTAAAAATGCTTTAGGTTTGCTCTTTATCCAAAGAGATTGGGAAAAAGTAATTTTAATTGTTAAAACTTTTTGCTAGAAAAATACTCAAATTATATGTTAATATTTACTGAACAAGCATTTTCTTTTGAGGAATGTTTAAACACTTTTTTTCTTATTACAGATTTACAGCATGAGTTTGCGCCTGTCTGCTTTCTTTGAAGAACACATTAGTTCAGTTTTATCAGATTATAAATCTGCTCTTCGTTTTCACAAAAGAAATACAATAACCAAAAGGAGGAAGAAAAGAAATAGAAGCAGCTCTATTTCCAGTAGTGCTGCATCAAGGTATTTGATTTATTTTACAAAGCATCAACTAATCTATAACTTTGTCATCTAAATGATAGAACTCGGTGTTTTTTTAATACTTCCTTTACTATTCCCTATATTGCAGAATGATATATTTGACATGCAAGTTCCTAAGATGTGGAGGATTTTTAATCTTTTAACTAAAGCTATACTAGTGTAAGTGCTTAAATTCAAACTGCTAAATCTATACAGTAAAACAGCATTTTTAGGATAGTGATGGCATCATGCTTTCTGTCATATAACTGTAGCATTTATGGCAATCCTTCACTAAATATTCACTTTCAAAGGCTCACAACCATATGAAATCCACTACAAATCTCATATTTTAACATATTTCATAATAGTACAAATATTGAATCCAACAGCATAAAACTATTTTATTCATGTACATGAAGCTAAAAAGAATGACTAATGATATTATTTTATTTACAGCCCTGAGAGGAAAAAAAGGACGTTAAAGCCCCAGCTAAAGTCAGATATCTCTACCTCTCCATTCTCTACACCTACACGAACAATACCACCACGGCATAATGCCACTCAGATAAATGGTAAAACAGAATCCAGTTCTGTAGTTCGAACTAGAAGCAATCGACTGGTTGTAGATCCAGTTACCACTGAGCAACCATCTACTTCTTCAGCAGCAAAGACTTTAATTTCAAAAGCTAATACATCTGCAATGCCAGGGAAAACAAGTAAGAATCAGTTACAGTTTCTAAATTGAAGAATATGTAATTTTTTAATTTAAGCTTTTATTTTGCCAAATGAGATATACTGGGTTTTGGTAAATTCCAACAGACAGTGTTAGTTTTACTCTCTTTATTGTTTGTTTTTGTTTTTAATAAGAGAAAAATTGAGGTTTAGGAATGCCAGTGTAGAATAATGCTTAAAAATGGCAACTCTGATCCAGACTGCCTGAATTTAAATCCTGGTACCTAGACTTGGTAACACTTTGCCAAGGCTTGCCTTCATAATCTTGAAGTGACTGGACAGTGTCAAGAAGGTCTGAACTGTTAAAGAGTTTATTTATGTATTCCATTTTCCTGTTTGAAAGTTAATTTCCTAAGGAAGCATTAAGCAACTTGTAGGTTTTATCCTTTTGGCTAATTCAAGCAATTCAGGTTAGAAGTAATCTCAACCTCCTTGCTTGTTTTTAGGTTAAATAATTCTTAGCTCTTAATCTTGTGTGTGTGTGTGTATTTTAGTTCTAGAGAATTCTGTGAAACAGTCCAAAACCTTGAATACTCTTTCAAGCCCTGGTCAATCCAGTATCAGTCATGGCACTAGGAATAATTCTGCAAAAGAAAACATGGAGAAGGAAAAGCCAGTCAAACGTAAAGTGAAATCATCTGTACTCTCAAAAACATCCACTCTTACAAAGTCATCACCTATCATTGAGCAAGGTAAGGTGTTATTTGTATCTTCCAAGATACATAGTAGATGTTTCTTAAAAATGATGCTTTTTGTCAGAGGTAGCATTTATATCCACTTTTTATTAGGTTGTCCATTTAAAAGTCACACATTCTGTACTAGTTGATACATTCAGTGAGACAACTTTCAGATTCTTTCATCTGCAGATTTTCATTATAGAGACTTCCATGTTTGAAAAATGGTGAACATATTCTGTGACATGTTAAAACAATTATGGCTTGTTGGCAGGAAGCAGCTCAAGAATAAACATTTTGTATCATGACTTTCAAAGTATGCCTAAGCAATTTCCTCTTCAATGTTCTCCTCAGAAAGCTCTCAAAATTTAATTTTTCTACTGAAACATTCTCTTTTTGATGAATGGCGTTGGGACCTTACCCCCTACATAAACTTAGAATCAGGGAGTCATCTGGCCTTCTCTTCCAGATCTACTTCACAGTCATTAGTTCTTGTTATTTCTGCTTCCTTAATATCTGTAAAATCCATTCCTCCTCTCACTTCTGTGTTTTTAATTCAGGCCTACATAATTTCTCACCTGGACTCTTGTCCTAGTTTCCTGACTGGTCTCACTGTCTTGGTTCTCAGCTCTTCCTTACCCAGTCCATCTTCCACATTGTGCGAAAGTGATCTTTCTGATCATTTATCTCCAGCACATGTTGTGTGTACGCCCACACACACGTACACACTTCCAAATCGTTCTCTGCTTTCAAATCATACGTGGAGTCAGTTTTAATGTTTTGTCTATTATATAAGACTCTTCATTACTTGGCTGCTGCCTAACATTCCAGCTTTCTTCACTCTCTCCTTTTTATGTGCCAGCTATCCTACAACTTGGAAGTCCCCGAATTTTCATTGTCCTTTTCTTCCTTATTTGGAATGTCTTTTTTTCCTCCCAATTTAATGGTTTCCTGTTCCCTTTCAAGTCTCACTTTGTAATAGCATCTACTCCAGGAAGCTTCTTCTTGGGTTCTTTAGACCAAATCAAGCATTTCATCTTTTATGTTCCCAGAACACCCTGTTCATTGCTTTTTGTGGTAGAATATTCTTTATATGTGTCTGTATCCAGTAGAATCTGAACTCCTTTGTTTAATAACTTTTTCTAATCACCTATACTTAGTGTATAATGGAAAATAAGTGTTTGAATTAAGAAGCAAATGTGTTCACTTGGGCAACACATATACTGAATAAAGAAGCAAATGACTTTGTATGTATGAGTGTTTTATATTTTTGTATTTGCTTCCTTTCTGAACTGAATTAAAAGTTTTGTATAGTATATTGGCTTTGATTCTGTCACTTTGAACCCTACAGAAATCAAATGTGTATAGTGAATTGGTTCTAGCATCACGATAGTGAGATCCAATAATCAATTTGATTTACAAGTTTTGAGTATCATAAATATACAAGAGTTACCAGTACAGTATAGAAATACAATAAGCTTATAAGTCATTAATAATGACTTATTACATAAATATTGACACCTGGATTACCTATTAGAATTAAGAGGCAGTGCTGTCCAGTGGAAATATAATATAAACCATGACATATACATGGTTCAAGTTTTCTAGCAGCTACTAAATGCAATAATAACAGGTAAAATTACCAATTTTAATTATTTACTCCATTATATCCAAAATATTATTTCAACATGTAATCAGTATTTCAAAATGTACAATGATTCAGTATTCACATCTAAATTTAATTAAAAATTCAGTTTCTCAGTTTCAAATGCTCAATAGCCACATGGTTAGTAACTACCTTCTTGAACACAGATCCACATAAAGAGAGCTGCATTTGTTCTTAACCTTTTTAGTTTATGTATTGCTTTGTAATGTTGTTGAGACCTGTAGTTCTTTCCTCCAGAAAATGCACATAGGTGTATTCACACAAAATTTAGACCATTTCAAGAAGTTCATGGAGTCCTTGAAGCCACACTATAGAATTTCTGTAGTGGGTACACGGACTGGATATTTAAGATTCCTTGTCAGTAGTCTTAATGTAAAACAAGATATATAGAATCCTCAGACAGGTTAGGTATAATTGTGTTAGAAAATAATTTATTCACATACACATACACATCCACTTCTCCCTGTTCCCCTTTGCTTCCTTGTGCCAGAAAACCTCTAAAGAAAGTTATTTGTACTCTGGGGGTTAGGAAATGAGGGCTTTGCCTTTTCCCACTGCCTCTGGCTCTGACCTCTTGTGACCTTGATTTTTTTCTTGATATTTATGAAGTATAATTCAAACCTGTGACAAAAAACAATACCATTATGAAGAAAATTCTCTTTAAAAGCTGTTTTCATCTCTATGGATTTCTTCTAGAATATTGCATTGCAGATCACCCATCACAACTAAAAAAAGAATTTCAGAACTTTGAAGGAAAAAGTTAGTGGTAATACATGTTTATCACCTTTTTCCTTCATCTGATGGGGTAATAGCATTTCTTTTTAACACAGGAAAGCTGTTCATGATCTCTAGATCCTATAGATTTAGAATTTGATCTTTAGAATTTTATGATATTTTTTAATAAAGCATAATGACCTTTATCATGAAATTTGTTACAATTATAATGATGGCATACATAATAGATTTGATTGATACATGGAGTTAGTACTGCTTATGATAAGAAATCAATTGTTTGCCATTCAATTACATAAGGATATAGGACTGTTTCAAAGAGCCTATGAAGAAAACTGCTGTTTAGTTGTTTATTTCATCTTTTTTAAACAGTTTTTGAGAACATAGTTCATGACCAAGAGTAACTTATTTCTACTCTTGTAGTTAGGATAGATGAAGATATCAAAGGTATGGTAGTTTTTTGGAGAATAACTGAT
>CM052886.1:70735695-70756745 GCA_028534135.1 Potos flavus
TTTTTTTTTTTTAATATTTTATTTATTTATTTGACAGAGAGAGAGATCACAAGTAGGCAGAGAGGCAGGCAGAGAGAGAGGGGAAAGCAGGCTCCCCGCTGAGCAGAGAGCCCGATGTGGGGCTCGATCCCAGGACCCTGAGATCATGACCTGAGCCGAAGGCAGAGGCTTTAACCCACTGAGCCACCCAGGTGCCCCTAGAATCATTCTAGTCTTGATAGTCCCTTTTTATTCCATCCTTAGTAGGAAAAAATGATTAGAGGTAAGTAGAAGGGGATGATCTGCTTAAGTATTCAGATTACCAAGTTAAAATGTCATGGATTTTATACTAAGATCATTTTTCATAATTGAGCTGCTTAAAGGTAGGAATACAGAAAACTTTTTAATGAGGTAAACAATAAAGTTCTTTGTGGTTGCTAAGCTCCATACAAGTCTATAGGGTCATTTTGTGTAATGGAAACAATGCTTTTATATTAAAACATGTAGTAAAGGTAATAGTGGAGTAAGAAATCTTGGCTAATCCCAGGTCGATTATAATTTACAGTATTAACAGGTTATTTATTTGTTCTGAGTTTCATTTCCCTCATGTGAGGTCATTAATGATTTCATTGAGGATCTTTTCCTCCTCTGTGAGTTTTAAATAAAAAATACTAGCATTAAACTATTAGCCTTTGTTGGTTCTTTTTCTTATTTTAGTAAAAACAGAAATCAGAATTATGTTGTTACATAAGTATAGTAATGTCCTTAATGACTAGTTTGAGGGTCAAATAAAAAAAGCAATTCCATGTATCAAGTGCGCTATTGTTCCTTTTTAGCAGATTGTAAGAACAATGCTCTTGTACCAGGAAGCATTCAAGTAAATGGCCATGGCGGGCAGCCGTCCAAACTTGTGAAGAGAGGACCTGGAAGGAAGCCTAAGGTAGAAGTTAATACCAACAGTGGTGAAGTTATACACAAGAAAAGGGGTAGAAAACCCAAAAAGCTACAGTATGCAAAGCCAGAAAATTCAGAGCAAAATAGTGTGCATTCAATCAGAGACGAAGTAGTTCCTTCTTCAACATGCAGTTTTCTTTCTGAAACTAATACTGTAAAGGAGGATTTGTTACAGAAAAAAAGTCGTGGAGGCAGAAAACCGAAAAGGAAGATGAAGACACAAAAACTAGATTCAGATCTCATAGTTCCTACAAGTGTTAAAATGCTAAGAAGAAGTAACCGAAAAAAGACAGATGATCCTATGGATGAGGAAGAAGAGTTTGAGGAACTTAAAGGCTCTGAACCCCACATGAGAACTAGAAACCAAGGTCGAAGGACAGCTTTCTATAATGAGGATGATTCTGAAGAGGAGCAAAGGCAGCTGTTGTTCGAAGACACCTCTTTGACTTTTGGAACTTCTAGTAGAGGACGAGTCCGAAAGTTGACTGAAAAAGCAAAAGCTAATTTAATTGGTTGGTAACTTGTACCAAAATATTTTACTTCAAAATCATAAAGCAGGTACAGTTAAGGAATACGTAGAACTAAGGCTTCTGCTTCCTTGCTGCTATGGTGGATTAGGGAATGTTATTATTTGATTTGCAAAAAAAACAAACAAACTTACAAGACACTTCACTTCTTTAAATGAATATATATATATAAATATATACATATATATTTTAAATGTTTGCTATTTATTGCCCTTAGATAGGTTATGCATTTCAACATTCATTTCATTCACTGTTTGAAACAAAAGAAATTGAGGACCTATAATGAATTCCCAGTTTATTTCTGGAAAAGACAGTTCTGCTACACTCTTAAGGAGCATAATATTCCTAGTGATAGAACATTTCATGTTAAAATGAATTATTTTTGACCAAGCCAGGTACATTTCTATTGATGCAGAAGTCGTGCCCCTAGGAAGACAGATGTTACCAGAGTAGCAGTGAATTAAGAAGTGTGTTTCCTCTAAAGATAAATATAAAATTTCCACCATTTGATACCCTGAAAAGTTTAATTTTAATTATAGAATGTTCATCTACAAAGAATCTAGACAAGGCTTTTGCTGTATTCCATTTCTGCCAAACGTAAGAGAAAACGTACTGATGGAAAGGAAACATATCCACATTGGAAAACATTTGACTGTCTAATTTTTCAGACCTTGATTCTTATATCAATCACTCAATCTCTGTTTATTGTGCCAAAGACTGAGAATCAGTGCAGTGGAAAGCCTGTTTTTGACTGTCAGGACAGCATACACTTTTCAATATTGGAAAGGCTATATATTATTCTAAAGAGCACGTTATTAAAAAGAGTTATGCTGAGATGTATCTTTTTTTGGTACTTAATAGTAGAAAATAATGCACTGGTGGGTCCTTTGACAGAGATGTTTTAGAGAAAATGTTTAAGTGGTTAAAGGATTCAAGGAAAATACAGGAAAAAGGTATGGGATTTGATGTTTACTTGTTGATCTGAATTAATGTCGTTTCTAAACTTTAGACATATCTAATAGGCTAAAATGACTTACAAAGAAATGTGTCTGTGTGTGTATGTGTATATATTGATAAATGGGTATAATTAAATATATATACAAACACATACTTATATACTATTACCCAGGTATAAATTCTTTTTTCAGGATTTTTTAGATAGTGGTAGAATAAAAATAATTTTAAAATGTCATACTTTATAGTTTAATTTTAAGGGGAAGATTGGTTATTTTCAATTATTAAAGGTTAAAATAGGCCAAATCACTTTTTATGCAATCATGTTTTATACAGTGGTCTCATTGCACATTGTGTTTTTTCTGCACTTTTTATGGTATCCTTATCACGCTGGTATGTCAGTATACACCCTAAAGAAAAATTCCATTTAATGATTGTGCCTTGTATTCTATTATTTTTTGCATCATTAGTAAAATTAAGTTGTCTATTGTAAATGATAACTATATGACTTAGGAGAATGTATTGCTATATGTACTGCTATGGAAAAGGAAAGCAGTTATTTATTTGTTTATGGTACAGTTAGTTATTTTATACCTTAAAAACCAACATAAATACCATTTCTATTGTTTAAAAATTATTGTCCATTTTTTAAAAAGTTTAAAGAATGTAGTATTTTCTGAGGACTGGTATGGTACAAAAATGTAACCAAAATTTTCAGATACTACATTTTTAAAAAGTGAGGATGGGAAAATATGTATCAGCATGACCCTTATGTAGAAAAATAAAGTCTTTAATTGAACCTTGGCAAAATACATTACATAATTTTATTTCTTTACTTGTTTCTGATAGGGATAAATGTTAGCCGTCATTTAATTGTATTGAAGAACAATGGAAAGTGATGCATTTGGGCTTTTTAGATCATTTGTAACTAAATTTGTACAGAAATCCTCCTGTGAAATTAAGTAAACCATTTTCCAGATCTTAACTGGATTGCTGTGATTTTGCAGTTGAGAAATAATTTCAAATTTTTCAGGTTTTTGTATATTTATTTTTTTCTAACAAATATATTTAACTATATAATTAAAATTCAGTAGTTAAACTCTTCATAATGCAGAAATGGATGGCTTGGTTGTATAGTAAAATGAGTCTTTCAGTTACACCATTATTGAGAATAATGTGTATGTTTGAGATTTAAGTCATTAAAGTAATGTGTTGCTTTTGAAGGCAATCTATTTGAAACATGTAATTTCCTGATGTTATCTGCATTGTGTTGGAAAAAATAATAGACTATAAATCCATTTTTGTAAAAATTATGTGTACAGTTTTAAGGTGTGTACAGAAAAAGGAAGAGCGTACAGTCTTAGAGTGGAATATACCTCTAGTACCATGTATGGATTAGTTCTAA
Source organism: Potos flavus (assembly GCA_028534135.1). Taxonomy (NCBI): domain Eukaryota; kingdom Metazoa; phylum Chordata; class Mammalia; order Carnivora; family Procyonidae; genus Potos; species Potos flavus. The sequence continues at coordinate 70,739,515 of CM052886.1, forward strand.
CTCTTGAGCAAAGATATGAGTATTTACCATCTTACCTGCAACAAGTAAATGTACTATTCCTGTTATAAAGACACTGTATATTTATGACCTTATTTGGACATCATTAGACATTGGTTTCTTAGTAAAGCAAAATGACTTGGATTCAGATTCTTTGTAATTGAAACACTTAAAAATGTATTAGTAATACCAGATATATTTAGATTTTATATTTTTATAATTTAGCTTCTATACATTGCAAAAGTTGAATTGAGAAGTTTAAGTCATCATCATATTTTTGTTCTGTTTGACCAAATATCAAAAATATTGGAAAAATATCCTCTTTGCGACAGTGACACCATGTATGTACTCTTTGTAGGCCAAAAGGAAATGTTGACAGTTGTCTTAGGTGAGCTATAAAAACCTCAAGTTTATTGAAAGTTTCAGAATACATGAAAAATATAAATCAATTCTATATTTTTAACTACCTAACCCTAATATTCTCTCCCTCCCCCTCCAACAGTCTCTGGTCCCAATCAAATCTTTAAAAGTTATAAAATGTTGCAAATAGCAGTTTAAAGAGTTTAATTACAGCCTCACAACTCTGGGCAATAGATATATACCTTCTTAAAATTTTATCCTTTGCAATCTGCTATTATGTCATTAGACTTTATATTTAGTATATAAATTTATATACTAAAGAATGTTGGTCTTGTTTGCATTGTTTTTATTATTGGTACAGCTTCACAAATCTGAAGACTATTTGTTAAAATTATTATGAAAGTATCTTCCTCCTTAAATTTAGTTAGAATAACTGTGTAGAATAATTGTGAGCTTATCATGTCACATCTGAGATATGAGTTTGGCTGAATTTATTATCTCTTGGAAGTGAATTGCATAAGATAGACTAGTCTGCAAAAAGATCCTCATGCAGCAATGTGTTAACATCTAGAACTGCCCCTTATCTGCAGTGTAGTATATTAATCAGACATTTTAACATATGTATTCAAATAGCATTTTTGCTTATGTGATATTCACATTTACGTGTTTTAAAAATCTGACTTATAAATTAGTTCCTCTAGTTAATAGTATATAATTCTAGCATTCCATTTTATCCATACATACCTATGTATCTCTCACATGTCAACTGGAAGCAATTTCGATTTTGTTTTCTATTTAATGAAAACAAATTGTTATTCTGAATGTTTTTGTTCACCTGAAATTTATTTTTAAGTAGGTTGAAAGGACCAAGATACTTGACTGTTTAAAGGGCTGTAAGCATTCTCCGTATATACAGGAAATACGTGATTTTAAAAGTCATAAAAGAGGAAGTACTTTTATGTTCTGTGAATTATCCCCATACTAAGAAAGTATTTAAGAAAGTATTTTTTACATAACAGGTTGTGATGTGGTTTAGTTATATTTAGGTGAGAATTTATTTTCCTATTAAAATTTGAAAAAATACACCTTTTCCTTACTTTCCTCCTTGCACTTACCCTCGGTTCCCCTCCAAGTGATTTGAACTAAATATTACATTTACTAAGAAACTACTTACGTTCTTAATTATACTGAGCTAAGCACTACAAATGATGTTTTGTACTATGTACAGTAACCAAGAAGAGGTCAAATTGAGTCAGAAGACTGTAAGTACCACATTTGACGCTCCAGAAATAAATCTTGTACACACTGCAGTTTAACAATTAGAAAATATTATGAGGTATAAAAATATATATTATTTTTAGTTTTGATAGATCTGTGTTGAAATACTTTTTTAATGCAGATAAAATCATCAGGAAATTAACCTTTATATGGCACAAACCAAATACATAATAGTGGGTGGCTATGAGTTTCTACATTTAAGGAGCTAAGAGAATAGGTTTGAGATATATAGTACACATGATATGATGCAGAGAGGCACACACATGCTCATTACTTTTAAGATTGTGTGTGTTGATTAATCACAATGGTAAACTATAAATTGAGGCAAAATACAAAGTTACATTTTTGGACCATATTAAAACTGCAAGAAGATGAGGTCTTTATTAAAGATCTTTTAGAAAACTTAAATCTTGTCACACGATATTTAGACGTGTAGAATGTAGCTCAATTTTTTAAAAGTAACTGACCTAGAGGGTTAAAGTTGAAACTGACACATTTTCAAATTAAAGTTATACTTATTTTGTACAGAAAACAATGTTAAACACAAGCAAATCTGTTGTATGTAATAAGTAACACAGAGTTTAAAGACAAATTATTTAGCTTTATTGAGGTTTTTGTTTTTTCCTTCCAGAAACCTGGAGTATCATGTTATAAATGGCAGTCTCACACCAGAATAGCAGTGCCCTTTCTTTTTGTACATATTGATTGGACCTTTCTTTACTGTTATGTGGACACTTTCTATGTTAGTTTTGATGCATAATTCTTTGAATCCTTTTATACAAACTAGAATGTATGTGTAAGAATTCCTGTCCCTGCAATGTAGTAACTACAAACTTATTTTTAAATAAATAGAAAACTTGTTTTTCTAAGCTATTTTGTAGAGCCTCCTGATTTATTTGCTTTTTTTTTTTTCTGTAACACATAAGCACTCAGTACACATTTAAACAGGGACTGTACCAAAGAAGCTATTCTATAAATGCTCTATTTAGCAAAATGTTAAAATTACTAGCCAGTTGTGGGTACCCTAATTCCAAAATAACCAAACGTTGAAAATAAGTCCCTTTGCCTTTTCTTTTTTTTTTTTTTTGAGATATTTGTTTATTTGAGAGAGCGCCTTAGTGAGCAAAGGGAGGAGTAGAGGGAGACAGGGAATTTCAAGGAGACTCAGTGCTGAGCGGAGCCCAACTTAGGACTTGATCTCACCGTCATGACTTAAGCTGAAACCAAGAGTCTGTCACTGACAGACTAACTGACAACCACCCAGGCACCCCAAGTCACTTGCCTTTTAATATGTACATTTAATAAAACCATTTAATTTACTATGTGCAATTTACTGTACTGGGTGATAAGTATATTCAGATATTTCTAAGATAATTCAAAGGAACAGTTTGTATTTTTTTCGAAATGTGAGTTTTGCCAAATTTTTCAATACATTTTGTAAGTTTCCTTTCAGACTCTTACTCTCTCTTCTAGATCCTAAAGTTTTTCATATTTTGGAACAAATAGACACTTCAGGACAAAACACTTGAAAAATTCTGTTATCTTGATACTTAATTGTATTTTTCTGTCAGTATTTGTTCCCAGTATTTGGTCTCAGCTACATATGTTAATTACAGATTTTTAAGTGATGTAACTGAGAAAACTCGAAAGGAATCGGAAACTGTCCTATGGAAGCATTTTTGCAGAATAACAAAGCTCATGAATACACATAACTTTGAAACCTTAAAGTTGCGAAAATGAACATGTCTATTAAATATATAACCCAAAGATCCATAGTATATAAATACAAGAATCAAATGTAAATAAAATTATGCTCAGTGAGCAATATTTCAGAATTGAATCTTACATATAATTAAATAGGTATCTAATGATTACCCGTTAATTTACTTAATTTAATATTAATCCAATGTTTTAAGTTACCTGAGGATCTTGGAAGTTATGTTCAAGCTGACATACTATGAAACATAATTACTATTATACAAACATTTATCAGAATCACTATTCAATTTATTTGAAGATATTTTATATTTTTATTCTCAATATTATGTAAGTAATGTTATTAGCTCATCCAGTCAGTAGACTAGCACTAGAAATTTAAGGGCTTCAGATTAACTTGTCTTTTAAGCAAGCCCAATGTTCATTTTAAAAATAAAATGTATTCTTGGGTTATACTCCATACTTACATGGAAAAGACAGCCTTTATTTATTTAAATTATTAAATAATTTTCATAACCAAAATTATTAAATTGGCTTAATTTACCCAAATATTCACCTTAATTATATGAACTGGGACTCTTAAAATGTTTGTGAGCTACTTGTTTTTGTAAGAAAGATTGTTACGGTCTCTCAGAAGTACTACAAAAAAACCTGAGCGGGAAGGATGTGGTTTCCAATTACCATATTATAATATTTAAATGCCCAGTTTTCAGCAAAAAACTGAGGCATGCGAAGAAGAAAAGTATGGCTATTCACAGGAAGGTAAGACCACTGGATTAGATACAAAACTGGTTAATGTTTTACAGACCAGTACAGTAACTTTATAGTTTTTCCAATGATCAGAAATAATTTTTAATTCTACTGGATGAAAGCTACAAGTTAACATGTAACTTTACTTGATTTGGGTGGGACCTTTAACCAAAATCTTAAAAGTCATTGGAAAGAACTTCATATACTCAACTAAAACACTACCCCCACATTTATGAAACATAATTTCATCAAGTTTCATGCTGTTTTCATGATATAAGGACAACCATGTTAATCCCGTTTAGGCCATATTTATCCCAGAGAAATAATAAACATACATGGCTATTGCTCTAGATAGAGCTCTATCCTACAGACTCTGAGGTCCCAGTTTTGTTTTTTCATGAGTCAGGAAAATTTGTTAATCTCCATGGTGACCTATTTCCTCTTTAACTTTAGTCAGCCTTCCTCATTATGAAGACCACTTAAAAGATTGTCTGGAGTATATTTCTCTGTCATTACTATTAGGAAACCAAGGAATGCTAATTAAACTCTCATAGTAGGGTAGCCATTTTTTTAAAATAGAGTGACATTATTGCACCAAATATCAAACTACAATTAATAAATAAGGTTGCTATATAAAAACAGTGCAAAACTTGGAGCAAATGAAATTCGCCTGTTCCTTTTCAAACATGCCACTGAATGAACAAATTCTAGCTTTTTTCTAACTATCTGACCATCTCTTTTGTGACTTTTTTCATTTAAATATAGATTTTTCTATCTTAGCTGTCTTTGCAAGCTACATGTACTCAAGTGCCAAACTCATACTGATAGTAATGATCATTAATGCACTAATTAAACACTATGTGCCAAGCACTATTCTACATTCTTTACATATAGTAGCTCTTTTGTTTTTTTAAGATTGTATTTTTCAGTAATCTCTCCACCAAACATGGGGCTCAGATTTACAACCCGAAGAGATCAGGAGTCACATGCTCTACCAACAGAGCCAGCCAGATGCCCCCACAGAGTAGTAGCTCTTTTAGACTGCAGAATAGTTTTATGTGTTAGATACAATTAATATTCCCATGTTACATTAGGGAAATTAAAAAGCACAGAGATTAAGTAACTTGCTCTCTATTCGAAAATGAGTTGACTGGATTAATGAGTGATTTCTATATATAATTTATAATATTGGCTCTAAAGGCAACTCTAAGATTGGACTTTATTACAAAAGGCCATTATACAGGCTACCAAAAGGGCCTGCTTGTACTACCCATAATCATTTTCTGACATCTTGGATTTAAAAAACCACCAATCTGTCATGGATCACATTACTTTTAATTGAATCCCCAACAGTATATGTCTAGACATATGTTAGTCCAAGTCCTCTAAGAAGTACACGCCAAGATGGGATTAAAAATGGAAGGATTTGAATAAAGGAAATGCCTGTGAAAGGAAATTGGGAGGGAGCTAGGAAAAGCTGAGATCTATCAGATGCGAGGTAAGTGTGACTCCAAATGAAGGAGAGAGGAAAGTAAGGTTGGATGAAAGTGTCTTTGCCTGCTGTGTAGTCTAAGGAAGACTCAGCAGGACGACTGGGGAGTCCTTGAACCAAAGTTGACCACCAGCAGAGTCCCCCATTTCCCAGGTAGGTATGCATCTGCTTTGGTAACCCTGCCTGCCCAATATTGGCAGGAAGAGCCTCAGGAAGGTGAATCTATGGCACAAAAGCAGCAATGGCGCTTAGAGTGTAGGTGCAGGGCCCCTGGCCTATTAAGCTCCCTATAGACGGAGTTCTTCAAGGCACATTTTCATGGCTACTACAATATGCTCGAGCCACTGAAGAGCTTTTGACTTTTAGTCATAAGGTCAGTATAACATTTTTGCTTAATTATTGCCATCACTTCTAACCTCTTGATGTATTACATTGTTAGGAATACAGACTCACAGTCCTTGAATAATTTTTTCTGCTAATCTCAGTTCCTAATTTGATTCATGATATGCAACCTAGTATCCAATGATCCATACGATGTGGCCACAAGTTCATTTGGGAAGCATGATAACAATTCTGTCTATGATACCTAAGATATAAAAACTATAACTTGTTACTATTAATTAGTATCAATAACATTTATTCACCTTATTAAGCCAACATAGTTACCTAATAAAGGAGTTGTTCCATCATTTCATCTGGGAAATGGATGATTCACTGGAAATCTTTTCTTTTTTTTAAGATTTTATTTATTTATTTGACAGAGAGAGAGACAATGAGGGAGGGAATACAAACAGGGAAAGTAGGAGAGGGAGAAGCCGGCTTCCCCCTGAGCAGGGAGCCAGATGCGGGGCTCGATCCCAGGACCTGGGATCATGACCTGAGCCTAAGGCAGACGCTTAATGACTGAGCCACCCAGGTGCCCCGATTCACTGGAAATCTGTATTTCACAGGAAGCTTTGAAATTGTTTAGGAGTGTTGTCTTGAATTAATTTTTTACATGATAGATGTCTTCAACCAGGAGACTTGCAGAAATGGAATATAGGCAAGACAGCCCAATACACACTAGACATAATATAGAAATGTCAGATTATAACTATATAAACGACTTTTGTTGCCTGACCTTTTTTTGTCATATAGTTTGGATGCCTGTCTACTACTAGCCCTGGTGTACAAAAGCTAGACATTTTATTTTAGAAACATGAAAGCATTGTACAAATAATTTTAATGTGCTGGATATTGTGATACCAAAACTCAGATAATGGCTCATCTTCGAAATGAAGACTCATTTCAGTGAAGACTTTAAAGAAGTTACCCTCTGGGTTAACCTTTTTATAAGACTTCTCAGCTGAGGGGCAAGTTAAGAGACACCCTTTTTCTTGAGTTTTGAGAAAAAATTTCAATGTTCTCTTACAAGTTATTAATCACCCAGGAGTTAGCTAATAAATGTATTAACTTGTTGATCCCTAGTTAAAGAAGTTTCTTTTAATTTAGAGGAATTGTGGGTGCCTGGCTGGATCAGTTGGTAAAGCATCGGACTCTTGGTTTTGGCTCAGATCCTAATCTCAGGGATCAGAGATGGGCTCCATGCTCATCAGGAAGTCTGCTTCTCTCCTTCTCCCTCTGCCTCTTCCTCCCCTCAAATAAATAAATAAATAAATAAATAAATAAATAAATAAATAAATAAATCTTAATTTAGAGGAATGGTTAAAATGATTTACATTACAAATGAAATTTTATTTTGGAACACTGCATGTGACTCAAGTATTTTGGCATAGTATAATATTGCAATGATTACGAATATTGATTTTACACTCTGTCATCTTGTGCTTACTAAGGAGCAGCTAGAAAGTGTCAAAAGATGTAAGAGTATATCATCTGCTCATTCCTATTTGCTTCTCCCCATTTTACTTACTATTTTACCTAATATCAGCATTTTTCCAAGAAATCTAATAAATACCTATTTTTAACTTCTTTGACAGAAATAGTTGATATATTGCTAAAGAAAAAAAGGAGTTTCACTTTAAATGTGTTTTAGTTTGTTCTCACTTTTTGGCTTAAATTGTGAGTTTTTTTCCCAGACTTAACTAATGCATAATTGACAAATAAAAATTGTATATATTTAAGGTGTATAATATGATGGTTTGATATATACATTGTGAAATGATTACCACATCAAGTTAATTCATATATCCATCATCTCACGTGGTTACTTTTTTGGGGGGGGGGTCTGGTGAGAACACTTAAGATCTACTCCTTTAGCAAATTTCAAGTATACAATGCAGTACTATTAACTATAATCACCATGCTGTGTAAATTAGATCCCCAGGACTTATTGATAACAAAGCTTATACCTTTTGGCCGGACTCTTCCAGTTCACCCTCCCCTTCTCAGCCTCTGGAAACCACTGCTCCCCTGTCTGGTTCTAGGAGTTCCACTTTTTTAGATTCCACATATAAATGAGATCATTTCCTCAGTACTATTTGTGTCATCAATCATGCTTTCCCAGTCCATTTTATACCAAATGTAGAATGTGCTTATACAACATGTGTACTCATGCACTTATAGATGTCTTGTAAATTATAAACATTCAAATATTTCTCTTTAACAAATTCTCTTTAATGAAGTTAAAGCCTGAGTGCTCTCTAATATCTTTTTCCTACATTTTTGGTGGCATATTTTTGTCTCTTTATATGACAATAATTTTGTAATGTTTTCAAAATTTATTCATATTTTCATACAGGTATAATTCATTCATTTTCACTGCTGTATAATACTTATTGTGTGAACATATAACAATATAATCATTCTGTTGCCAATAGATGTGGTGGTTCTTTCCAGCTTTTTGCTGTTAAGGACATCATTTCCTGTGTTTCCTTTTGTCCCACAACAACTCATCCCCTGCACTGTTGCTGACAGTGAGTGTCTGTGTGTTTATGTTTAGTAAATCCAATTCTGATCATACTACCTTTTTACTTAAAAATCCTTCAACTTGGTGGCTTGGCATAACCACCTAGAACAATATTTCAGATAGCCTGGAATCATATCGAGATAACTACAAAAACTGAAATCATTCTTTTTGAGGATACACATCAAAATAGCAGTGTTGCACGGTGAGTTTGCTGCTTCTCTTTCTTTTGTCACCAGAACCTGAAACCTCTATAGAAATGGAAAGATGGATGGAAATTAAGATGGACACACTAGTGCTTCAGCAAGATTTGACTGAACAAATTTTTCTCCTCTTCATTCTTGAAACCTCCTCCTCCCCTCCACTTGTTTTTCTGTAGAATCCTTTGTTCCAGGAACTTGGTATGGATATTGATATTTCACTGACCTCAATGTACACTTAGGAGACTCAGATGGCTGGCGCTAGAGCTCGTCATGAGACCCCTTGAAAGACATGATGAATGCGGCTGGCAGTACTTACCAGATTCCTATTGAAATAGCCCAGATCCTATATTTTCCTATAAAATGCTTTAGCCTTTTCCCCTGGGATGGTCTGCAGTTTTGAAGGCAGCCTGTTGCAACCTCCTTCACCTGGCAAACTAATAAGACTATTGTTCCTCTTTATCTCCAAACTCTGTTTTCACGTCATATTTTGGCTCTGGATCACAGAAGTCAGTTTTAGACACTGAACCTACACTGTCCCTCTCTACTGTGTACTCTGGCACTACCTACGTCAGACATGAGAATGTGAAATTGAATCTCTTATCACCAAAGTTTTCTAGGAAGAATTAAACACACACATGCACACACACACACGCAGAACCTCCTCTGGGAGGCTGTCCCAGAAAAAAGCTACACTGGTGAAAAAAGCCTGGGAAGAGTCAAAGGTCCCTGGTCTTCAACCACGGTTCTGCCATTTATGAACTGTTAAGTCACTTAACTTTCTGAGTCTCTTTGCACAACAACAACAACAACAAACAGACCATTATGATTCCTGAATGGCCTGCTTTCTGGTGTGGTATAGAAGATCAAATAAAACCTTCATTTATTCCACAACACCTGCTATGTCCCAGTCACAACACTAGGTCCAGACATGAAACATACGGCTCTTGTCGTAGAAGAGCTCACCAGGCTAAAAAGTGGTTCTCTGCTACTCACAGGAATCACCTGGAGGGTGATTTTTAAAAATATGGATGCCTGAGTTCTCTGCATCCTGGTCATGTGACGTTGGACAAATTTCTTAAGCTGTCTTAGTCTACACTCCATCTGTATGATGGAGATAATAGAAGCTACTTCATAGGGTAGTTGTAAGTATTAAATAACTCATACACCTGCTTCACCTTGCGCCTGGCACAGAGTAGTAGGTAATAAACTGCTGCAAATGGTCTGGGGAAGGTAAGTGACTACACAGCTGGAGCAGTGGTCTTTGCTACAATGGAGAGACACACAGGTGCTCTGAAAACCTCAAAAGGGTCATTTAATTCAGCTGGAATGCCATCCCCGAAGGTATGTCAGAGCCCAGTTTTTAACTCAAAGATGAGTAAATTAGCCAGACAAGCCCTGGGAGGCAATTGGGATGAGCAACTCCCCGAGAAGGGAGCCTGTTCCATTCTCTTGGAGCCTCCAACGCGGGATGAGACTGGGGAAAGCACAGAGGCCAGATCTTGAGGGGCCTTTGAAAGCACGCAGAGGGTGTTTGGTCTCTGTGCTGCTGGCCATCAGAAGCCACCAACAGGTCTTAAACTAGGAAGAACGCGATCAGAGTTGCGTTTAAGTTAGGTCACTGCGTCCTGGTGTGGGTTTGAGGGGCTCAGATTTTGAAACTGTGGAGTGGGGTGATCAGGGAGACCAGTGACCTAGTGTCAGGCTGTTGCAATAGGGACAGAGTAGGAGCCTGAGAGGAGATGGGGGAAAATGAGCAAATTCTACAATCCCGGGCGGAATGAGTAGGTTTAGGGATGCGGAGGACACGAAGACCATCTTGCCTCTTGGCACTAACAGTGGCCAAAGGAGGGCGGGGCCAAGACCTGGGATGGCGGCTAGCCGCACGAGCTGGAGCTCTGTGGGGGGACTACTGCAGATTCCGCGTAGGGCGCGGCGGAGACGGTCGGGTTAGGCCCCCGCGGGCGGCGCCTTAGCCCGGCTAACGCCCCCAGCAGAGTGCGCGCGGCGGCTGCCTGAGCAGCGCGCACCCGCGGCGACGCCGGGCCCGGCGGCGGGAGGGAGCGCGGTCTTCGCCCCTGCGGTCCCCGCGGTCGCCGCCTGCGCCCCACCCCGAGGCGAGGAGCGCGCGCCGGGACCTGACCGCGCGGGCGGACGAGGGGGCTCCCCGGGGGCTGCCCGCACCCGGCTTTCTCAGGGAGCCGGGCCGCGGGGCCGCGTGCCGACCGAGACCCCGGGCCAGAGCGCGGGCCGCGCGAGGGGCCTCCTCTCCCGCGCTCCTGGAACAGGATTGAGGAGGAACCCGGGCGATGGCGGCGCCCTCTCCCTCTGTGGCGTCATTTCAGGTAATTTGGGGTGAGGAAGAAGGAGGCGACGTGTATAATTTAGTGCTCCTTTTTGGGCCTGGCGGAGGACAAGTGCTCATCTTTCCTCCTTCCAGTCTGCTTTTGTTGTCTGCACCTTTCTCTCTCTTCTGATGTCCTGTTTCCTTCCTTTGTTACACCCCATTGCTCAATTTCGTCATTTATTTTGTGGCTTTTAAACAACCTGGGTTACCTGTGTATATTTGTAATTCTTCAAAAAGCAACTATCGACTCCACCGGAAGTAGATTTTTCTGTCAAATGTTACACCAGGGTGACCACTTTCCATGAATGGTCCACTCTGGTGATTCTGTTCTGATGCTGATTCCTGAGCTAAGTTCACCGATGTGTATTTCTCTTGAACATTCCCTAATGCCCAGGACTTTGGTGGATACACGGTAGACTTTCAGTGTATTCTTGATAATCTATCACGTTTTTATGCAGGGAGAAAGCAGTATCCTCTGTCGTTGGGCACTGAAATAAAGTTCTCAGACACCAATCTGAGAGGCTGTGCAGGGCTGTCTCTGCAAGGGAGAGCAGCAGCGGCTGAATCCTGCATGTAGCTTTTATTTATTATTTTTATTTTTTATTTTTTTAATCAGAAAAGCAAGGACAGATGCCTCAAAAGGGAGTACAGAGGGGATGGCAAATATCTTGAAGCAGACTTGCACTTTACCCTTCGCGTGCGCTCCGAGGTTGTCAATCATGAGATAAGGGAGGAACGGGATTTGGGATGGCCACCGCCCGGTGCAGAAAGGGGGAACTGAAGGTCACATTCTTTCATAGCTCCTAATTTATGCCCTGCCTCTGGGGATGGTGGGATCCTGCTCCCACCAGGCCACTGCTTTCAACAGCCCGAGAACAAGAACACTGTTGATGTTTCGGCTGCTTCCACACTTACTCCTTAGGGCTCACAATATATTTTCTAAGAATAACGCCACACTCGTCATTCTCTCTGTGACCTGATCACACCCTCACTCCCCAAGCTTGCCCTCATCCCTTGTCATGGACCTTGCACTGTCATCCAAGAGCAGCTCCTTTCCCTGCTCTATAATGTTTCCTCAGATAAACATCAAGGCTTGGGCATCTGGCTTCATCCTGCTTTGCCTTTTCTTCTTTTTCTTCCATCCTTTTCCTATATTCTTATCAGAAATAGCATACTGTAATGGAAAGCTGCCATTTTTTAAAAGATTTATTTATTTATTTTGGAGGGGGCAGAGGCAGTGGGAGAATCTCAAGCAGACTCTGCACTGAGCGTGGAGACCTCTCTGGGATCTAACCCACCAACCGGAGATCATGACCTGAGCAGAAATTAAGACTTGCTTGCTTAACTGACTGAGCCACCCAGGTGCTGTGGAAAGTCAGCATTTTTAACAACCATATTATGAAAAAGTAGCAAACATAAAGAATAACATCAAACATCTAATCAGTACATTTCTAAAAATCTCCTGCTGTAAATATTTTTTAGTTTGTTTGAATCAGAACCCAAATGAGCTCCACACATAGTAATTGGTTAACCTATTTTAAGTAATCCATACATTCTCCCTCCGTCTAGACTTCATCTCAGCCTCTGTATCTTTTTATTGTTACTGGAGTAAGTTTTTTTTAAGATCTTATTTTTTTTAAAAGATTTTATTTATTTGAGAGAGAGCGAGTGCGTGTGCCCACGAGTGGGGGGGGGGCAGGGGAGGAGCAGAGGGAGAGGGATAAGCGGACTCCAAGACTCTGACACTCTGAGCTGAGCTTCAGAGCCCCATGTGGGTTTGATCCTACAACCATGACTGGAGCTGAAATCAAGAATCAGATGCTTAACCAACTGAGCTGCCCAAGTGCCCCTTAAGATTTTATTTTTAAGTAACTCCGTACCCACCATGGGACTCAAACTTACAACCCCAAGATCAAGAGTTGCATGCTCCACTGACTGAGTCAGCTAGGGGCCCCGTTACTGTTTTTTATGGCCCTTCTTCTACATAGTGAAATGTGGGACTCACCGGTGATGTTCAGATTTAGAGTGGAATTCTTGTGCATTTTTCATGCACTTAAAGCCAATATTTTGGCTTGGAATAATTAAAAAAGGGCTTACAAATACAAGTCTCTGGACGCCTGGGTGGCTCAGTTGGTTTAGCATCTGCCTTTGGCTCGGGTCCTAATTTCAGGGCCCTGGGATTGCATCCCACATCGGGCTCCTTGCTCAGCAGAGAGCCTGCTTCTTCCTCTCCCTCTGCCCCCACCCCCCTTTCTGTGTGTGTTAAATAAATAAAATGTTTTAAAAAAACGACAAATATAAGTCTCTTAAGTTACGCTTCCATGAAGAGGGATCTTTGATGTACTTTATAAAACATACACACACTCTTACACATGTACCTGTAGTGGGTTTGCTGAGAGAAGCTAGGTTAAAATCGTTACAATTCAGAGAAAGAGACAGATGTGCTGACTTTCAGGTCGATCTGTTACTTGCTTGGTTTCCCTTCTTAAATTAGTAGTTTTCCTCCTCCTCAATATATACTTTTCCCTCTTATTTCATATTTTGTCTCTGGTTCCACCACTGGCCTTTGATGTTATTACTCTTTATAGTTTTTTACCGATGCTGTAATGCCAAAGACCACACATCAAAATGCTGTAAAAGAGGTTTGGGATTAAGTAGGAGGTGGGCCCAGGTCGACCTCTATGGTCCTTTAACTCCAGGATTGCATTCAAATCAAGGAACAAACCTGATGCAGGGAAAGAAGTTGAAAGGCAGGAGAGAAACCAGCAGGCTACTGCTGGTAGTCAGCTGATGGTGGCTTAAAAAATTATTGCCCATTGGTTTTCCACCTCACTGCATGTGTAAAACCAGCAGTTCTTTCGGTGGATATACACACTGCAGCTGTAATGTAGTGCCTGTGTCACACGGACCGACGGGGACTGTCTCAGCTACCGGAATGAGAAGAGCTCAACTCAGCAGAAAAGCCCAGTGTAATTAGGCTATCTTAGTTTTTTTTCTAGGCTAATTTCTAACCTTTCATTGCTTTATTTATTTTAGGGATTTATTTATTTTAGAGAGAGAGTGTGTGAGTGGATGGGGGGGAGGGAGAGGGAGAGGGAGAAAGAGATCTCATTCTAAGCAGGCTCCATGCCCAGTGTGGAGCCTGAGGCAGGAGGGATCTCACGACCCTGAGATCATGGAGCTGAAACCAAAAGTCAGACAGTTAACTGACTGAGCTACCCAGGCTCCCCTCTAATCTTATATTATTTTATTTTATTATTTTATTTTATTTTATTTATTTATTTTTTAAAGATTTTATTTGACAGAGAGAGAGAGAGCGATCACAAGTAGGCAGAGAGGCAGGCAGAGAGAGAGGGGGAAGCAGGATCCCCGCCGAGCAGAGAGCCCGATGCGGGGCTCGATCCCAGGACCCTGAGATCATGACCTGAGCCGAAGGCAGAGGCTTTAACCCACTGCCGGCATCCCTCTTTCATTGTTTTAATACAAGAACTATGGATTAAATGGGTCTCAGGAATGTCAATCCCCCCTTAAGAAAGTATCTTCTAATCCTAGTGAAGGAAGCTTTTCTTGCAGTCTAAGATTTCTCTTTAACTATTGTTACTATATGGAGTGAGCCTATATGGAGTGAGCTTTCATCTGGGCTCACAAATGTAAGACACCTGTTAAGTGAACCCAAGTTTTGTGGGAAATTGGGTGCTCGAATCAGGGAAAATATGTTATGCTATTTATCATCTATTTTAAATTGAGTAGTAACTGGGGAGAAAACTAATGACCTGGTAATGCTTATGATTAGCTTTCAATCCAAAAAAATAAAAATGCCAAAAACTAAAAATGAGTAATTTACCGAGTTCGGCAGTAATAATTGGAAAAACATCTATTGCTTCATGGGGAGATACTGCCAAAAGAATTTCCACATTAAAGGTGAATAAACATTGTTTTATCCTTTTCGCCTGATATTACTACCTAGAGAAACATCTTGGAAGACTTATTACTGGGAAGATTGTGGCAAATACTGTGCTGATGGTTTTGCAGGCAGCTTTACCAGTTTAGTGTTTTGCTTTAGGGGTGTGGCAACAACTCTGCTCAGAGTCTTCAAGGAGAAAAAAAAGTTGGGCTGTATTGTGTAATTCTTTTATTTCCTTTCATCCTTAAAAAAATTGCTACTGTCCTTCAGAGGAGACCTTGACATATTATTTAGGGTAATATTTTCCAGATTTCAGGGGCAGAAAATAATCACTAATCAACTTTTGATTAGTTTTTTTGATTGGCTTTTGGCAAATAAAGGCTATAAACGTGCACATTTTATCATTTGTGTTGAAAAGTCAAGTCTGGGAACAGAAACCTCCTAACACATTGATATAATCATCCTTCTGTAGCTATTTGAGAACAAAACTAATCCAAGATCAGTATGCATTCTTTTTGTAGTGGTAGCTCCGTAATCAAATCTTCCCTTTTTCATGAGGGCAGGAAAAGGTGGCTTAATACATTATAACACTATATCTATTTATCCAGATTAGGAGAATACTTTTCAACAGTATTTGAGTTATTTGACTACTTAGAAGTTGTAGTTACCTTTAAGAACAAACAGGAAATCTATTAAAAACTAGCTTAAAAAAATAAAAACTAGCTTGAGCACTGATGGGCAAACGGGGGCTCAGACAATTTTGGAGGAAAGTAAGGTCACTTAGTAACCTTAGTTGACAAAGTGTGATTTCTGAAAAACACTGATTTTTTAGCTTTATCTCAAGGAAAATGAAGCAAAACTGTGAGGATAATGAAAAAATGATCTTAGTTTGTTTCTTGTTCACTTTCTCTTTCTTTCCTTCCTTCCTTCGTTCCTTCCTTTGTCAGAGAGAGAGATCACAAGCAGGGGGAGCAGCAGGCAGAGGGAGAAGCAGGCTCCCCCTGGGCAAGGAGCCAGATGTGACACTCGATCCCAGGACGCTGGGATCATGACCCCGGCTGAAGGCAGGTGCTTAACCGACTGAGCCACTCAGGCATCCTGTTCACTTTATTTCATCTGTCCTTTCCCTATATAGTTGGAAAAGAAATCATATTCAGAGAAAAGAATATTCAGCCTTCCATATACCTGATGGTAGTTTATTCCAGCATACATAAAATCTTACTTTCAGCAACTTATTCGTATATATTCTACTTATCCTTTGGGGGAAAAGAGATACCTGAGTAACTCTTGCTATTTCAGACAGGCACTATGTGTCATGTCAGTGAGCGATGAGATAGAGGATCAGGTAAGATTTTTGGCTTCCCCAAATCTGGATTTTACCCTCAACCTCTATTATTTTGTTTGCAATTTTGTGAATTCTTGAGACATCAGAGAACTGTAGCAAAATATTATTATAAAATCATATATCAATGCTAAATATTGGTATGTAGGACTTTAGAATTCTTTTTACCATCAGATGACAAATCTCGACCCTACAAGGAGAAAAACTCCAAAGTATTCCAGAGGTTACTGATTGTCCCATTAGGTTATTTCACTTTCTAAAAATAATATGCTCCTAAAAGTTTTTCTAAATAATAAATTTTATCTGATTTTTTCCTTTATTTTTTTTTAAAGATTTATTTATTTATTAGAGAGAGGGAGAGGGCATGAGCTGGGGGAGGAGCAAAGGGAGAGGGAGAAGCAGGATCCCCGCTGAGCAGGAAGGACCTGGGGCTCAATTCCAGACTCCGGATCATGACCTGAGCTGAAGGCGGATGCTTACATGCCACTGAGCCACCCAGGCGCCCTATGATTTGTATTCCTTTTAAACATGTATAAAATGAGAAAAAGACCCTTTATGGAAAAAGGAAATTGGCTGTAAGGAAAAATAAAATTATTGTAGAAATGCCAAAAAATGTCATATAGCCAGGTTATACTTTCTGATTGAAAGATTATATTCTTGTTATAAAATAATCTGAAGTTCTGACACCTTATTTCACAAAAGAAAATTTACTGGTCATGACATGGAATATGTGTATGCACTTTAATACTTTTTTTTTTAAAATTAACACATAATGTATTATTTGCCCCAGGGTACATGTCTGTGAATCCTCAGGCTTACACATTTCACAGCACTTACCATAGCACATACCCTCCTCAATGTCCATAACCCAGCCACCCTAACCCTACCCCTCTACCCCCCAGCCACCCTCAGTTTGTTTCATGAGTTTAGGAGTCTCTTA
>CM052886.1:70757245-70797248 GCA_028534135.1 Potos flavus
AATACACAGCTAGGTAGAAATCCAAGTTAATGAGGCAGAGTCACTTTACTAAAGAATAGAGATGTTGCATCACAATATTTAAAAAGAGGTATTCAGGATAAAAAAAAGTTTCAATCTGTCTCATACGCTGAAGATAAAAAAACTCAAGATACATTCATATATCATATTCAGAATCCTCATTATATGTTTCATCAGGGTAAAATAATGTGATTACAAATATATACACATATATAGATTTTACACACTATCTTGTACTAGCTATATTAAATTACAAAACAGATTGATACATAAATGCTTCCCATCTCTTTGGTCAAGAAGAATCATTAGTTTAGAAATTTTAGTACTAAAAAAGAAACTGAACTCCAAAATAGGTGGATTTTTTCTTTTCTTTTTTTTTTTTTTTTTAGGTAAACTCTACCCCTTAACACGGAGCTTAAATTCCCCAAGATCAAGAGTCACATGCTCTGCTGACTCAGCCAGCCAGATACCCTGCAGATAGGTGAGATTTTAAGTGCTTTTAATGAATTTGTCTCCTATTGGATAAATCAAATCTCAGTTTATTAAAAATTTCTGTAAATGAGACTTCTGAATTATTGCTACTCTCAAGTACCATAAAGAAACAGGCCAAAAAGCCTCTTTAAAAATACGTAAGAGTTCTAATTTCCAAAAAAGGCAAGCAGATAACACTGAACAAACTACATGTAGTAGGCTAGACACCTTTCAATTCTAGGCAGGATTCTAGAACAGATTATTTTAAAAATTAGTTTGTAAGAAATTAGAAAAGAAAGAAAAAAAGGTTTCCATGAGAAGGAAAGAAGATAGGGCCTTTTGATTCATTTCGTGCCATTGCCACAGACCTCAAGTTCTTTGCATATTTTCTTTTCTTTGTCATATTGCCACAATCTGTTCTTTTCTTCCCTCTTTAAATCTCCACTGGCTTTCTTAGTCCTGTCTCTGAAGAAAAGAATACAAGTCTTTTTAATGGTCCTCCATTTCTCATTTTAATGGTCCTCCAACAAGGCATCAGGAATAACAAAATAAGAACACAGGAATTTAAGACTAAAATCTTATAAGGTTCTCTAAGTACTGAGTTTCTTGATGAGATATTAAGTAGAAAATTCATTTGACTTTTAACTTTGCTTTTATTCCTGAGAGTGAAGTTCACCAACTTGATGCTTTTCTTCTAAACTCTATCTTCTGAACCACTGCTAAATTATTTCTACCCAAAGGCTAATCTATTGAACATGTAGATTTGAGAGTATTAAGAACAAGTCATGATGAACTAAACTTGACTTCTTGGCTGGCAAGTTACCAGAGAAATACTATAGTATAAAAAGTGTTTATATTTTACTTATTTAGGTAAGTATTAGGATATACTGACATATAGTCTTCATGGCAAAATTGCTGGTTAGTGTCATAGTTGATTAATGCTACTTAGTATTTTTATTAATTACACAGATGGGTACACAGATGATCAGATCAGCAGGTGACAGAAAGCTGGCAGGATGGACTATAAACCCTGCTTGATAAAATCAAGATCCAAAAAGATCCTACCAGGCTGAAAATACAGTCAGATCTAGTGGATAAAATTTTACAGAGGTAAATTTAAACTCTTACACTTTATTTTGAAATAGCAATAACGAAGTATAAAATAGGAGAAATATGATTTAAAAGCAGCATGTGAGAAAGACAATTCAATTAATTGTAATTACTAATTAGGACTGTGAGCTCAAAAGAAGGTAACAATGTGATGCGAGTGTAAGAAGTTCAGTCTTAAACATTCCAGGATATAGGAGATAATCATCTTTCTCTACTATGGACTGGCTAAATCACAATTAGGACACTATAGCTGTAGGTGCTTTAGATGGAAATTGGTTAGTTCAATAAAGAGTTTGTCTTATTATAAGAAAGGACTAAAGAAACTGGGGATTCTTACCCCCGGAGAAGAAAAAAGTAGCATCAATATGGTACTGAACTTCAAGTGTCTATCTGAAGGAACAACTATTAGCCTTTTGTTCTTGGAGAGCTACATAATGGAGAAATACTAGTAAGTCAATTCTGGCTTAATGTTACAAAATTTTGTATTGTTTAGATGTCTGAAAATGGAATAAACTTTTTATATTCATGCACTTATACAATTTCTAACTTTCAATATTTAAAGAGAAGCAGCAGGATAGGTGGGAGTTTAGATAAAGAATCTCTGAAGTCCCTTTCAGGATGAAAATTTTAGTTATTATGTAATGTTCTACCATCTGATCTTACTTTATATTTAACTGTCCATGAGAATATTGGTATGTTAGACATTATTTTGTACCTTATGACCCCTGGTCTCCACTGACTGCTGATGCTGACCTAAGAGCAATCATGTATTGGATGGCAGGATACAAGAATTCTGGCTATCAAGGAACCTTATACAAAATATAATTAGATTCTCTGAAGAAATTGAGTACAAGTCATTAAGAAATAAGTATAGCAGAAGGAAGACGAGCAGTGTTTAGCCAAGTCCTCATTTAGTCATGTTCTTATAGCAAAACAAACAGCTCTAATGCATTTTCTGTAACTGCACAGTGAGTCCCTAAAACAACTCAGTCTGAAAAACATGCCAGTTTTCCATGAAGCCTGTCTGTGTATTTGCTGGGACCATTCTTTTTCCTCCTTACTTCCCGGTATTACCCTCACAATAAAGCCCATTAATTTAAGATAACCTGAGCCAATGTATGTTCACTATAGCCTGAAGTTCTGACAGGTAATAAGTACTGGAGGAGTTCCAGAATAAATCTCGGCTTTATCTCCATAATATGGAATCTTACTATTCTGTTGTGTTCACAGACTTTTATTTTTTTTGGACATCCAATCTCTATTGTGAATATCACCCAAAGAGCCCCAAATTGAAAAACCTATTTTAAGAAAACAATTGATATGAAACAATGATATCATAGTGTATATCATAAAAATCATTAAAAATTATATTAAAACTTTTCACATCTGAGAAGTTTCATAACTCCCTTTTTTAAAACTGAAGTACAGTTGGCATGCATGTTACATTAGTTTCAGGTGTACAACACAGTGACTCAATAAATCTATACCTTTTTTTTTTTTTAAAGCTTTTAAGTAATCTCTACACCCAGCATGGGGCTAGATCTTAACCCCCAAATGGAGAGTCACATGCTCCATCAACCAAGCCAGTCAGGTGCCCCAACAAGTCTATACTTTGTGCTATGCTCACCAGAAGTGTGGCTACCATCTTTCACCGTACACTATTATAATACTATTGACTGTATTCCCTATGCTGTACCTTTCATTTCTGTGACTTACTCATTCCATAACTGGAAGCCTGTATCTCTCACTCTCCTTCACCCATTTTGCCCATTCCCCTAGACTCCCTTCATCCTGTTTTGAAAGACACTTTTCAGTACCAACTACTATAAATTTTGCCATGTGGATCCATAAAATTATCATGAGTAATTTTAAAATTCCTTGAGATAGTTCAATTAATTGATAATCTTAAGTGGTGAAATCACAAAACTATTAAGTACTGGAGCAACAATGTTTGTAGAAACTACTATCTCAAAGAGGTAAGAAGCCGAGATTCTAATTTCCATTCTAATTCTTCTAATGGTCTTGGAGAAGTCTGAGCCCAAGTTATCTGAGATTCAAGTCACGTCCTTAAAATTAGAAAAATAATTTATTATCTTCCTGAAGATAGGACTAGATGATTTCTCAAGATATTTCCCACCTCTACAAATAAAGGTTATCTGACTAGATAAATAAGAGTCTACTCTAATTCCATTCTTGTTTGCTTCCTGTGACAAGGAGGCAGTATGGACCTAGCACCTATCCCAAAATGTTTGGAAGCTGAAACAAACAGCAGTCCTATAACCTAATCACAACTATAACATACTCTGATTTCATGAAATCCTGATTATAAAATCTTTAAAGATAAGTAAAAAGTATAGGCAGTTGTAGGAACTAAATGTTATTGAGTGTACAAAAAATATTCTGTTCTTTTTAATCTGGGCAAAGGTTGAGTGCTTTTTTTTTATTTTTAAAATTATTTATTATAAAGGTTTTATTTTAGTTTTAAAGATTTTATTTATTTGAGAGCGAGACAGAGAGAGCATGAGCAGAGGGAGAGGCAGAGGGGGAGGGACAAGCAGACTCCCTGCTAAGCAGGGAGCCTGACATGGGGCTTGGTGCTCCAACCCAGGACCCTGAGATCATGACCTGAGCTGAAGTCAGAGGCTTAACCGTCTGAGCCACCTAGGTGCCCCTTTAAGATTTTATTTTTAAGTAATCTCTACACCCAACGTGGGGCTTGAACTCACAACCTCAAGATCAAGAGTTGAAAGCTCTACTGACTAAGCCAGCCAGGTGCCCCAAGTGATTTTTATTTTTGAAGATTTATTCATTTTAGAGAGAGAGTACACATGCACATGTGGGGAGAGGGGCAGAGGGAGAGAGAGAATCTCAGACTCCTTAGTGAACAGGGAGCTCAATGTGGGCCTCATCTCATGACCTGAGCCAAAATCAAGAGTCCAATGCTTAACCAACTGAGCCACACAGGTGCCCACAAGTGGTTTTTATTTTTAAATAAAATTTAACTTACCACAACACAGTAAAATTGCATTATAAAAGAAAAGAATGTTGAAAAGTGTTTCAATCCTTATGGTAGAACTTCATTAATTTGCTTTTTACCTGAGAAGAAATTTCTCTCCTATAGTGTTTCCTGCTCACAAATTGATAACTTTACTAAAATTTTATTAGGTGGCAATTAACTGCCACTTCCTCCTTGCTATTTTTATTCCATTTCAAAACGATTTCTCTCAAATAAATCTAATTAAAATTTATTTTAAAAGCTCACATGGGGCACCTGGTTGGCTCAGTGGGAAGAGCATGTGACTCTTGATCTTGAAGTCCTGAGTTCAAGCCCCATATTGGGTGTAGCGATTACTAAAAATATATAAGTAAACAAAAAACTCCACAGATATTAATACCAAGAATGATCTTGAAAAAATAATCTTTTATCACTACCATGAGAAGCATTTCTCCTGTACCTTTCAAGAATAAAAATAAATGCAAATTGTCCCCACAAAGTCATGCTGTTTCCAATTATTTGTCATGATAAGTACATACCTCTGCTTCCATGTGATAAGCATTTTCCACTCTTCTAAAATCCTTTGTCACAGTCACGTTTTCTGCCTGAAGCAGAAAGTACAAGAGTATGATTACTAAAGGTTTGGCTACTAAATGCAGTGACTCTAAAACATAAAGTAGAAACCCGAACTTATTAAAATCAGAATGACAAAAAAAAAATCAGAATGACAGAGTATGCAGAAAGAACTGGTTTGCCTAATGTTTAAAACTTTCCTAAAATTTACATAAAATAAATTCAAAGTCTATAATTATTTGCTGAAAATTTCATAATTGTCACTCCCATTTGTAGTAATTTTTACATTAGCTTGTACAAAAAGTAGGAACTTAGAGTGGTATACAATAATTATTTGTACATAAAGCATTTTGAATGTTAGAGGAGTGTCTGCTCATCATGCTAAATAAACCTAAATTTGTTTCACTGTAGATATATTCCTGGTAATGTTTGGCTGGGCTCCCACACAAAATATGAGATTTTCTGCGTATCTATAGGTTAATGGTTCCTAAGCAGAACGCAATTTTGCTCCCCAGGGAAATTTGTTAATGTCTGGAGCCATATTCAATTGCTAAAATGGGTTAGGGGAGGACACTACTGTGATGTTCTAACTAGATAGTGTGAATAAATGCTCCTGTTTACCAGGAACCAAGGAGGTTCCTGAGACATGGGACTATCAGTTGCAAAACAGGGATAGTCCCAGGTGAATCAGGACGAGTTCGTCACCTGATGGGTAGGGGCCAGGAATATAGCTAAATATTCTACAGTGCATAGGACAGCTCCCCATAACAAAGAATTATTTCATCCAGGATGTTAAAAACAATGCTGAGATTGGGAAATCCTGCCATATTGGCCACAAACAAAAAAAAAAACCTAAAATATACCGGCCTAGTCCATTAGGTTTTCCCAAGTAAGCTCCTGGGAAGCTATTTTATATCCAAATATAAAGGGCAGATTTTAAAACACAAAATGGTCAGTATAAGAATAAGTAAAGTCTATGAAGGCAGCAAGATAACATTCTCAATAGGTATAAAAAAACCATGTTATGGCAGGAGTAAACTTTTTTAAAAAGAATAAACATGAAGAAAACCATAAAACTTCACAGAAAAAAATGCTTGAATGGACCAAGACACAATATTGTAAAATCAGCAATTCTCCTGAAATTAATACATAAACAATGCAAAATATGAACAGAAGTTTTATTTGGACTGCAGAATTTTATACTGTCTGGATTTTCTGACTGTAACCCCATTGTGTCATTTAACATGTCCCTTACAGACAGGAAATCTTTTTAGTAGAAAAGTAATGAGAGGAGAAGTTGCCCTACAATGTTTTACAAAGATATAATAATTTAAATAATGTGGTACTAATGTAGGAACATAACCAGGATGAAAAGAACTAGTATTCTGAAACTGACCCAAGAATGTCTGAAGATTGTAAATATACCAGTAACATTTCAAACCAGTAGGCACAAGAAGCAATATGGAATCCTCATGTCATATATTCTGCCCCTACTTTCTCTAAGTATGTAATTCAAGGTAAATCCTAATAGGTCTAAACCATTCAGGATTATCACACCTAACTTGCTACAAGATTAGGTTAAAAATGGGCAGCAATCCAATCGAAGCTAATTAGTATATGCCATTTCTCTGGCCACAAAGACAGATTCAGGTTGTCCATTACAGTGAACTACAGGAATATGTATATATTCCCGTAGTATATTATATATACCATATATATATATATATATATAAAAGATATATATAGTATATTATAGTAGTATATTATATATATAGTATATTATATATACCATATATATATATATATATATATATATATATATAAGAGTTTATTTATTGAGAGAGAGCACACATAGAAGCAGGGGGAGGGGCAGAGGGAGAGGGAGAAGCAGACTCCCTGCTGAGCAGGGAGCCTGAAGTGGGGCTCCATCCCAGGACCTCAGGATCATGACCTGAGCCAAAGGCAGACACTTAACTGACTGAGCCACCCAGGCACCCCGGAATATTTGTTTTTATGTGGTTATGGGAAATAAGAACTATCCTCTTTCTTGTTATGGTACAGTATGTGGTATAAGGCTTGGGAATGTTGCAGCCATTTTGGTATCATGCAGGAAGCTGCAGGAAAGCCAGGAGAACTGCATCAAAATAGAGCCTTGACCACTGCATACCTAAAGGGCATATTACTGATTTAAGGTTATATAAAGCAAACTTTTAATTTTTTTCATTTATTTAAAATTTTTTTTAATACTTTGTATTTTCAAAGGCAATTTGAATTAGGTTCTTGCACAAGCAGTAAGGGGTAAGATTTAAGTATATGATTTCAGTACAGCAACTTACTCATTTAGGAGAAAATAAAACCCTTTTCCTTATACCAAAATAAATTCTAACACAACAAATATTTAATGTAGTATAAAGGGTCCCTAAAGGCTCCAGGAAATATTAATTAATGGTTATATAACCTTAAACTTTGCAAGGATCCAATAAATGTTACACCAAAGGCAAGAGACCTACAGAAAAGATCAATGAATATGGCAAAATAAAACTTAAAAATTTTGAATGTTCAGTACTGTAGAAAGTTATATGGCAAATATGAAATTGGGAAAATTTTTGCAATACATGGAAGACAGCATTATTGATAATCTTAATTTTAACGTTCCCTTAAATTAATCTTGAAAAAGAACAAAGCTACAGGTATCACAATCCCAGATATCAAGATATACTACAAAGCAGCAGTAATGAGAACAGTAAGTATTGGCACAAAAATAGACACATAGATCAATGGAATGGAAGAGAGAGCTCAGTAATAATCCCACACGTATATGGCCTATGACAATTAACTAATCTATGACAAAGGATACAAGAATATACAATGGGAAAAAGGCAGTCTCTTCAACAAATGGTGCGGGGAAACCTGGACAGCTATATGCAAAAGAATGAAACTGGACCACTTTCTCACACCATACATAAAAATAAACTCAAAATGGATTAAAGACCTAAATGTGAGACCTGAAACCATAAAATTTCTAGAAGAAAACACAGGCAATAACTTTTTGACATTAGCCATAGAAACATTTTTCTAGGTATGTCTCCTCTGGCAAGGAAAACAAAGCAAACTTAAACTATCGGTACTACAACAAAATCAAAAGCTTTTGCACAGGGGAGAAAACCAACAAAACAAAAAGGCAATCTACTGAGTGAGAGAAGATAATTTGCAAATGATATCCCATAAGAGGTTAATATCCAAAACAAAGAATTTATACAACTCAGCACCACAAAAACAAATAACCCAATTAAAAAATGGACAGAGGACCTGAATAGACATTCTTCCAAAGAAGGTATACAGATGGCTAACAGACACATGAAAAGATGCTCATCACTCATCTCAGGGAAATGCAAATTAAAACCACGATGACATATCACCTTATTTCTGTCAGAATGGCTAAAATAGAAAACACAAGAAATAACAAATGTTGGTGAGGATGTGGAGAAAAAAGGAACCCTTGTACACAATTGGTGAGAATGCAAACTGGTGCAGCCACAAAAAGTATGGCGGTTCCTCAAAAAGTTAAAAATAGAATTACCATATGATCAGTAATTCCACTACTCTGGGTATTTACCCAAAGAAGACAAAAACACTAATTCAAAAAGATATCTGCATCCCTATGTTTATTGTACCATTATTTATAATAGCCAAGATATGGAAGCAACCTAAGTGTCCATCTATAGGTGAATGGATAAAGAAGATATGAGACACACATTTACAGACAGACAGACAGACAGACACACACACACACACACACACACTGGACTATTACTCAGCCATAAAAAATAATGATATCTTGCCATTTGCAACAATATGGATGGATCTAGAGTATATACTGCTAAGTAAAATAAGTCAGCCAGAAAAAGACAAATACCATATGATTATACTCATATGCAGAATTTAAGAAACAAAGCAAATGAACAAACAAAAAAAAAGAGACCAAAAAAGACTCTTAACTACAGAGAACAAACCAGTGGTTGCCAGAGGGAAGTGGGGAGTAGGATATAGATAGATTGATAAAGGGGATTAAGAGTACAATTATCTTGATGAGCATTGAGAAATGTACAGAATTGTTGAATAATTATACTGTATAGCTGAAACTAATTTTTTAGAAGTTCCCATAAATTAAAGAAAATAGAAAAAAATGGACAAAGTATTATGAATTGGCAGTTTACATGAAACAAGCTTAATCCCAAATGTAAAAAAAATAAAACATAGGAAATGACAGTAACATTTTTTTGACTACTGAATTGGTAAAGTTAAAAAAGAAAATACCCACTATGCCAGGGATATATTTGTAGTGAAGATGTAAACTTTTCATCCTAGACTATAATTTTTCATAAGCCTTAAAAGTATGTATAAGCCAGGAATAAATGTCCAAAAAACATATTTAAAAACACGTATAAATACCTAGCAACAAGGATATTCATTTTGTCACCATTTTTAATAATGAAAAACTGAAGCCAACTCATATGATATGTTCAATCTATTCCTACTACTTCCTATCTTAATATGAATGCACCCAGAAATGGACTCTGGGACAAGGATATGAGTACAAGCAGTTAATTTTTAAGATGATCTCAAGAAACACTATAGGGGAGTGGGAAGTGAAACAAAAGGAAAGCAAGCCATTAAAGTATCCATTGTCAAGCAGTCGCCACTGTGGGCAAATAGAACTTATTCCTGCAGAGAAACTCTGGGAACCAGGGCAGAACACATACCTCAGCTATCTTGCCCAAGGGGTAAGGTCTCTTTCCACTCACTCCTCTCAGTTGTTAGTTGAAGTCTGCTAGAGCTTGAGAGGGGTTGTTAATTCTCTGGCACTACTGGCTGGCCCACTTGTAGGTGGAGCCAGGGAAAACTGCATCCGGAAAAAACTGGCAAGGAATTCACAAATGTTGGCAGATGGAAGCTGGGCCTGTATGCACACAAATGTGAAGTGCCAAGGGATACAAGTGTGGGGTATCAATAGCATCTGCTACATCCCCTACTTAAAACTCAATCACCCACTGCCAACACAATAAAGCAGCAACATACTACAGTGGTTAAGAGCAAGAGCTTTGAGGTCAAAATTCTTGACTGGAGTTTCAACTGCCACTTCCTAGCTGTATGACTTTGGGTAAGCTACCTGCCAATAATCACTCTGATCCTGAGAGTTCTCATCTATAAACAGCAACTGAAATGCCAGTCTCATGTGGTGGGAATGAGTATCAAATGAGATAACATTTGTAAAAGGTCTAGCAATTAAACAAGTTTTTTTTTTTTTTTTTATCACCAATAATATCCAAGCTCCTCAATGTGGTAAACAAGGCCTTCCTCCATGTTCTGTCTACAGCTTTCTTCTTCAGTCTTATCCCGATTCTCCTCCATTTTCCCCAGGTACTCCTGTGTCCTAGCCATAACTAACTCCATATAGTGCTCGGAACACACATACGTGCTGCATTCTAGTGTGGAACTGGAATGCTTTCCTTTCACTGTTCAAGATCTGACACAAGAGTCACTTCCATTATGAAATCTTTCTGGAATCCTTCAAGTAAAATGAACATTATTTCCTTTCTTACTCTATTGTATTGTCTCATGTACATATTTTCTTTACAACATTTATTATATATTAGTCTATTCCTATCATAAGATTCCCTCAGCACAGTGCCTAAGTTTTACTCATTCTCTACTTTTGGTGCCCAGCAACATGCATCTATCACACATTTATTGAAAAAAAAAATACAATTATGAGTGGGCGAATATTGGAGCTTACAGCCTATGGAGGGAACATACAAACCAGAAAGCAAAATAATTACATATCATATTAAGTGCTATTTTAAAATGAACAGTGATAGGAAATGCTTTAAAAATGTTTGATGGTTGAATAAGTAAATACTGCTTAGAATTTTAAAACATTTTTCCATGAAATCGACACTACAAATGAGGGTATGTCTTCACATGTGAAACTATATATGATCATAAAATAATCTATAATAATAGTTGAATAGTTTATTTAGGGCTTCATTTTTTTTTAGTCATTCAAAAACCATTTTTTGAGTATATATTATGTGATGCATATAAAGCATAACCCATGAATGCAAAGCAAGTGATAGAAAATGGTCCAGGTTCTGAAAAAGTTTAGAATATGAAGGAGACACCAATAAAGCAAGAGTTAAAATACAGAATGGTTAAGTTTTATTACAAATGGTGAATGGAGTGTGGTATGGCAGATCCTAGTGTTATGTTAGAAAAGGAATGCCAGGGAGGTAAGCGTGGCTGGTTCTTAAAGAAAAAATGGGAGTCAGCTAGTCAAGAAGGGGAGAGAAATGACAGAAAATGACAGAGAATTAGGCTCCATCTATTAAGCAAAGGAATCTGGAATATGAGGAGACCTTTAAGTAGGGGAGTAATGTTTAAAAACCCAAAACTCCAAAGTCTAAAATGAATAAAAGACTTTGTGAATATCCATTATAATTCATTTTGAAAAGTAGCATAAATGATTTTTTGCATTATCTACTGAACAAATGATGTCCTTGACTGCTTTCTTCCATTAGCAGAGATAATTGGGAGATTACTGACCTTCTATGTCTTGCCTTGAACACCGAACCCAAATGTAATTAAGTTAGATGTAGTAATTTATTGCTTTACATATTAGAAGTTACAGCCATGTGAGCTTGCTATACATTTTATGTAAATAACTTAAGAATTAGTCATATTATGCAAACAGGGCTGCAGCACTAGCAACAGTTTTTTTGAGGAAATTTTTTTCTACATATTAAGCCATTTAATTCACATTGTTTATAATTAGCATTTGAATTTTTTTTTTTTTAAAGATTTTATTTATTTATTTGACAGCGAGAGAGACAGTGAGAGAAGGAATACAAGCAGGGGGAGTGGGAGAGGGAGAAACAGGCTTCCCACTGAGCAGGGAGCCTGATGTTGGGCTGGATCCCAGGACCCTGGGATCATGACCTGAGACACTTAACAACTGAACCACTCAGGCGCCCCTGAATTCTTTTAAACTGTAAAGTCATTGAGACATCTTTTCCAAATGACTTTAAATAACTCTATGTTTGTAAATGCAGTACAAATATATTTTTTCCTTAAAATAAATATTTGCTTTTTGGGCTTGTGTCATGTCTAACAATAGACAAGAAGACAAGACACAAGATAACTTGGTGATATCCTGGATAAATCACAACTCTGGCCTTTTGAGTCCGACTGTATAAAATGAGGGAATTGAGATAGTTGACCCATTCTGTGGTTTCTAATTATCTAGTATTCTAATTATCTGGCGCCAACTATGGTTAGAACAAATGTAGATTTTAGTTTCAGGAAGACAAAAGTTCAAATACCGCCCTGGCTGAAATTTAGAGCATTATTTAACCTCTTTAAATCTAACTGGGGGTATTAAAACCTGCCTAACAGAGCTGCCATTCAGATTATATAAAGCTGGTTCATTTTTTTCTTCCTAGAAGTACAGTTAAGATTTATTTAGTGTTTGCTTCATGGACATCTCTGGTAAGGAGAGGTATTTCATTTATGTGGCATCTACAATATACGGGCTTAACTGTCTTGAAAGTTAAAACTAAAATAATTGCAGAAATTTTTTTGGTTTTTATTAAACGATAATGGATGCAATTTTCCTCCCCACGTTACTGTTTGCGAAAAATACTGAAGAACCACTCCATGTGAAGCTTGACAGGGTTAGGAGAGAGCAGGCAGAGTTTTCACTTGCTAATTGCATAGTGCAGAATCAAAACAAAGAATGATTTACATCTAATGTGTCAAGTCTAACAGTTCATCATATCAAGGTTAAAAGCAAAATTATTGCGGCAAATATCGCCAAATAAAAACCTACTCGATGTGCATTCTTGTACTTTAAAAGTCAACGAGGCAAATAACTACTTTGTTGGCGGGAGTTTCACTCCGCCAGGTTCTGGCGCTCTGCAATACCAATGAGGCAAACGTGCCCCAGACGCTGAAGACCCTCCCCACTCCCAGCTGGCTACAGGGACCGTCGGGGTCGGAACCTTCACCTCCGGTTTTTGCGGTCCGTCCAGAGGCCTCTCCTACAAAGCTCTCACCTGCAGGCCCTGCTGCTGGAGGCTCTGCGTGATGTAGTCCAGGCGGCGGCAAACGCTCTTCTTGGCCTCAGTCGCCGCCTCCTTGGTGCTGCTCACTAACACCGCCACCTGCGCCCGGTCAGGGATCGCGGACAGCTCCGCGGTGCCGCTTACGTGCACCTCGCGGGTCACAGTTTGAGTCTGTGCTGAGGAGAGGGGGCGGCGGAAGCCGGGCAGCGACTCACCGCCCGAGACCACATTGTTCTCCCGGCCCCGGTCAGCCCAGGGGACCAGTTCCACGAACACCCGCGACTGAGGAGCCTGTTGCAACGACATAGTGAAGGTAGCTGTGTTTCCATAGCAACGCAGAGCCTACGGCGGCCGAAGGAGCCAAAGCGTTCCAGGGCTTTCTTGAGCGCGGCGCAAAGGATTTCGGGATGGGTTTAGGAGCCCCAGAGTTTTTTGAGAGTGCGAGCTGTGAGTAGGATTTTGCAGTACCTCCTTTATGTGGTGTTGTCTGGGCACGTCGTTATAGTTTTTAGCGTGTTTACCTTACGGTTTTCAAAGATCTTAATGAGTTTTCTCTGCGGCCTCCCTCTGAGAGAGCTCCGCCTTTCCACGCCCACCGCCCGCGTCTGACCCCCTGACTAGCATACCTCCGAGGAAGCTCCCGGGAGGCCTGGCTGGGCAAAGTGGGATTGCATTTAGATTTCTGTGAGGCGCTCTGCGATTGTCTCCAGCCTTGTCTAATTTGACTTTACCGTACCTCTTGGATAGAACTCTTTGAGGGTCCACAGCGCCGTGGTACGCGAGGGATTTCTGTTGGAATGAACTGCTTTCTGCCAGTTTGATCTTGGGAGTTTATAATTTCTAGAGTTTCAGTTTCATTGTCTCTACAGTCATGTGGATAGTACATTTCACATTTGTATGGTTTTAAGTGCTTGCCATATGGGAAACAAAGAAAAAATAATGGATAGACAATAGTAGTAATAGATCTGACATAATTTTCGGCTGTTGAATTTTCTCTAAAATTTCTAGAATGGTTCTGGCTTTGGATATGGACAGGAGAGACTCAACAGGTATCAAAGCACATTCCACATGAACATCGTTGGTCCAGTACTACTAGGATCTTATCTGTACCCCTTTCTTCAGAGAACAACACAAACTTCAACCGATTGATCCCATTAGGGGGGATTTCTTCTTATCACTAAGTATGTAAAAGATATTTTTACATAGATAGTACCCCTTCTGTTCCATGAGGAAAAAAAAAGAAACCCTTTTTAAAAATAACTAATTTAAAAAGAAAGAACCATTCTCTTGAAAGGAGACTGAAAAAGCCAACTGACAGTCCTCGTAAAGTTTCCTCTCTATCATTTTTCTCTTATTTTTGATTAGTAAGATAAAAAAAATTCAACTAACTCAGATGGTATCCCCTTCACTCTTTCATTTGGTTCATGTCTGGGTTAAAGTAATTTTGTATCTATTTTGATGTTTATTGTTAGCTAAAACCGATTGCGTGATGTTATCTTGATAAAAACTTTTCCTCCATAAATTTTTTATAGTTTGAGACCCCCAAAATAATGTTTCTTGAATTCGGTGAAAAACTTTTTCCCTAATGATAAATGTGGAACAATATCATCTCCAAAATGAATTACTGAATGAATGAATGTCATTAGTACAAAGCAACAGGGGTTTTAAGTGCCTATAAGTATTTAGAATATGATAAAAACATTTGAAGTAAATGGGAAAATGAGTAAATGGTACAGGGATAATTGATTAGCTATATGAAGAAAAAGAATTGATTTGTATCTTACATCATACATTGAAAGTAAAATTCAGATATGAGATTAAAAAAGAATTGGAAGATGATAAAGGTGAACATAAATATACTGGAAAATGGAAGAACTTTCTTTTTTTTTAAATACCTACTTACCATCTAGCTATCATCTTTTATCCATCCATCCATCCATCCAACCATCCATCATATATATCTTATCTACCTACCTACCAACCTACCTATTATCTATCAATCAATTATCTATCATCCATCCTATCTACCTACCTATCAGCTATAATCTATTACCCTTTCTTTCTTTCTTTCCTTTCTATCTATCTATCTACCGATCTATATCTATCTATGATCTATCACTTAACTATGATCTATTCATCCGGCATATCTATTTAACATCTCTCTATCATCCATCTATCTATAGTCTATATATATCTAATTCTGTGTGGACTAGAAAAATAGAAGAACTTTCTAAGCACAATTTCAAATGTAGCAGCCGTAAAGGTTTGAAAAATTTTACTACACTAAAAAAAATTTCAGTATATAAAACAAAATAAAATAGAAAGGTGGGGGGGAAAATAAGTTGGGAGAAATATTTGTAACATTCATTTTGGATAAAAGGCTAATAACCTTAATGTTTAGAGAGCTCTTACCAGAAGAAAATAAAAGAAAATGGATAATGAACACAGGCAAACTGAATTAGTCAGCTAGGCCTGTTGTAACAACATACCACAAACTAGGTGACTTAACAGAAATTTATTTTCTCACAGTTCTGGAGGCTAAAAGTCCAAGATCAAGATGTCCACAGTTTTAGTGTCTCCTGAGGCCTCTCTCCTTAATTTGCAGACAACCTTCACATGTGTCTTTCTATGGCCTTTCTTGTATTGGCAAGCATCCCTGGGGTTTCTTCCTCTTCTTGCAATAGCACCAGTCCTAGTGATTTGAGCTCCATGCTTGTAACCTAATTTAACCTTAATTTTTTCTTTAAAGGCTCTCTCTATAAATACAGTCACATTGTGGGAGGTTAGTACTTCAACATATGAATGAGAAGGGGAAGACATGTGATTGATATAACACAAGCCAATAAAGCAAAAGTACTAAAGCCTGTATCATGAAAGAAAAATGAAAAATGTTTATTTTCACCAGTAGTTAAAGAAATGCAAATTTACTATAGTGAAGTAACTTTTTTATGTCAATCATTTTGGCAAGTAATAAAGGCAATGGGAATAAAGATGAAATAGATGAAAGAGTAATTTTGAAAGAAGAATGAAATTGTTCTTGGTGACAGAACTATATAGTAAATAAGAGAGAAGGATAAGCCAAAGATGACAGATTTTCAGCCAGGATAACTGGAAGAATAAAAGAGGATGATGGAGTAAATTTATTTGTTCAGTTTATAATGACCTGGTTCTGCCTCAGGGTCAAGGCAAAGCTTCTAGCAACCATTTTTAATAAGATGACCCTCTCCACAATTTTTTTGGATCTGGGATAGGCACCTTATTCAAGCTGGGCCAGTTAGAGGTGTGTTTTGGCTTTGTTTGTTTGGTTTGGTTTTTAGCATAGGAATTTATATTTACACCAAATTTAAAAAATTAAGTCTCTCAGAGGGTGGGCCATGACATGCATTTTTTTCTTTTATTTAAATTCAATTAGCCAACTTATAGTACATCATTTGTTTTAGATGTAGTGTTCAGTAATTCCATACTGTACAAAATACCCAGTGCTATCACATCTCATGCCCTCCTTAATGGCCATCACCCAATTACCTCATCCTCCCACCACCTCCCCTCCAGTATAGTTAGAGTCTCTCATGGTTTTTCTTCTTCTCTGATGACTTCCCATACAGTTTTCCCTCCCTTCCTCTATAGCCTTCTGCCCTGTTTCTTATATTCCACATAAGAGTGAAACCATATGATAATTGTCTTTCTCTGATTGCCTTATTTTGCTCAGCATATTATCCTCCAGTTCTACCCATATCAATGTAAATGGTAAGTAGTCATCCTTTCTGATGGCTGAGTAATATTTCATTGTGTGTATACCATTTATCTGTCGATGGACATCTTGGCTTTTTCCACAGTTTGGCTATTGTGGACATTGTTGCTATGAACATTGGGGTTCCAGTGCCCTTTCAGATCACTACATTTGCATCTTTGGAGTAAATACCCAGTAGTACAATTTCTGGGTCATAGCGTAGCTCTCTTTTTAACTTCTTAAGATACCTCCATACTATTTTGCAGAACCTCCATACTGTTTTCCATACTGTACCAGCTTGTATTCTCACCAAGAATAAGAGGTAAGAGGTAAGAGGGTTACCCTTTCTCCATATCCTCACCATTTGTTGTTTCCTGTCTTGTTAATTTTAACCATTCTGACTGGTATGAGGTGGTATCTAATTGTGGTTTTGATTTGTATTTCCCTGATGCCAAGTGATATGGAGCATTTTTCATGTCTGTTGGCCATTTGTATGTCTGTTCATGTCTTCTGCCCATTCCTTGAATGGATTATTTATTTTTTGGGTTTTGAGTTTGATGAGTTCTTTATAGATCTTCGATACTAACACTTTATCTGATTTGTCATTTGCAAATATCTTCTCCCGTTCTGTCAGTTGTCTTTTGGGTTTTTTGACTGTTTCCTTTGCTGTGCAAAAGCTTTTTATCTTGACGAAGTCCCAATAGTTCATTTTTGCCTTTGTTTCTCTTGCCTCTGGAGACATGTCTAGCAAGAAGTTGCTGTGACCGAGGTCAGAGAGGTTGCAGCCTATGTTCTCCTTTAGGATTTTGATGGATTCCTGTCTCACATTTGGGTCTTTCATCCATTCTGAGTTTATCTTTGTGTATGGCTTAAGAAAATTGGCTGCAGGCGTGGTTCACCTTTCACAAATCAATCAACATGATACATCACATTAATAAAAGAAAGGACAAGAACCATATGATCCTCTCAATTGATGCAGAAAAAGCATTTGATAAAATACGGCATCCTTTCTTGATTAAAAATCTCCACAGTGTAGGGATGGAGGGAACATACCTCAATATCATCAAAGCCATCTACAAAAAGCCTGCAGTGAATATCATTCTCAGTGGGGAAAAACTGAGAGCTTTTCCCGTAAGGTCAGGAACACGACAGGGATGCCTACTCTCACCACTGTTGTTCAACTTAATACTAAAAGTCCTAGCCTCAGCAGTCAGAAAACAAAAAGAAATAAAAGACATTCAAATTGGCAAAGAAGTAACCAAACTCTCACTCTTTGCAGATGACACGATAGTTTATGTGGAAAACCCAAGAGACTCCACCCCAAAATTGCTAGAACTCATATAGGAATTCAGCAACGTGGCAAGATACAAAATCAAGACACAAATATCAGTTGCATTTCTATACACTAACGAGATAGAAGAAAGAGAAATTAAGGAGTTGATCACATTTATAATTGTACCCCAAACCATAAAATACTTAGGAATAAACCTAATCAAAGAGGTAAAGGATCTGTACTCTAAAAACTACAGAACATTATGAAAGAAATTGAGGAAGACAAAGAAATGGAAAAACATTCCATGCTCACAGATTGGAAGAATAAGTGTTGTTAAAATCTCTATGCTGCCCAGAGCAATTGACACATTCAATTCAATCCCTACCAAAATACCATCAACTTTTCTCACAGAGCTGTAACAAATAATCCTAAAATTTGTGTGGAACCAGAGAAGACCCCGAATAGCCAGAGGTGTATTAAAAAAAAACAGCAAAGCTGGTGGCATCACAGTGCCAGAGTTCAAGCTGTATTACAAAACTGCAATCATCAAGACAGTATGGTACTAAACATGGATCAATGGAACAGCATAGAGGACCCAGAAATGGACCCTCAACTCTATGGTCAGTTCATCGACAAAGCAGGAAAGAATATCCAATGGAAAAAATACAGTCTCTTCAACAAATAGTGTTGGGAAAATTGGACAGCCACATGTAGAAGCATGACATGCATTCTTATATACATATAAAACCTTGAGAGATATAGATTGGCCATTTTCCACATACTGTTTCTAGTAGAGAAGCAGAAAATGACAGTGTATAGAAAAAAAGGAGAGAAAATGAGAGAGAAAGAGATGAAATCATATATCCAGAGAGAAACAGAGAGGAGATGGAGGAAGAGTTTAGGTACAATTCCAATCTCTGTTTCTAGAATTTTCCTTAGGCCTGGTTTCATTCCTGCCCTGGAGTTCTATAAAATATTCCTGTATCCTTGACATAAAATCTCCCCCACTTTTTTTTTTCCCAGAAGTAGCTTGACTGAGTTTTATGTTATCTTAAAATGGAAAATATTGACTGATAATAGTGGATAAGAGGAGAAGAATTCAAAGTTGACTTGTATAGTTTTTAGCCTTAAGTAATTTATTGAGGTTCACACAAAGTGGATCATTAGGTAAAAGCTCAAAGCTTCAGCCTTTGAGAAAATTTTGCTCTCTTTTGTCATTCAAGGACACACTGAGTAATGCTGTCATGAAGTTCTTTTCCATTTCTGTCTGGGACTTGCTTTATTGAGCCTGTCTATCCATAAATCTATACACATAAGGGTCGAGGCTTTTCCCTCCTCTCTTTAACTGTTCTTACAAGAACCCACAACGTAACCATTGGTGTGAGCTGACAGTGCTATTCTAGTGCAACCTTCGTATGTGGAATGGGATTCTGGGAGACCCCTCATGAAACATGCTTATGCCTTCTGGTCCTGCTCATACTTGGTGTCCCCAGATGTACTGTTTTCACGTTTTGTTTGATTTCTGCTGGGATGCCTGCCTGTATGAGTTGGAGTGTCTGACAGGACCCAGCTTGTGATGGCCATTCTGAACATCTAAAAAACCAAAATTGTCAGAAGGGAATGGACCAATATATTCCAAATGCCAAGGGAAAAAAAAAAATAAATTAACCTAGGAGTGTGTGTTAAACTGTTCCTGTAACACCGAAAAAATAAAAGTATTTGGGAAGAAAAAAAAAAAAGAATGAAGGAAAAGAGAGAGATTTTCACACATAGAAAAACTTAAAGGAGTTTACTACCCATAGACTCAACTAAAATGTTAACATAGAATATGCCTCTGCGATATTACTAAGTCCAAAAGGAAAGCATGGCATGGAAGAAACAACAATAATCACAGAAACTGATAACTATGTAAAAAAACTAATTATTGAAAATAATTTCTTGTTTGTGTGTGGTGGTTAAACAAAAATTGAAACTGAAATAATAGACAATTATAACAAAAGAGAAGGAGAAACATTCATGGCATCTGGTTAAAGCATCTTAAAGTCTTGGCTTGTTCAAAAAAGGCTGGTGGATACTGAATTACACTGTACTTTGTTGTAATACTTTGTAGCTAATTACCTATGGAAAATATATAAGTAAATGAAGAGATCAAAGGAAGCAGAAAAGAAGGCTCAAAGAGGTAGGAGGAATATTAAGATAGCACAATGTCATGAACCACAGGATGTTAAACTCTCAAAAAGGAAAGGTGATTAATAATACCAAATGATACAGACAGGTAAAAAAAATTGAGAGTATAGATTATCTATTGAATATAATATCTAGAAAGTTATTAGTGACCTTCAAAGAATTGATTCACTGGGAAATGGTTGACAAAGTGTTAAGGGATGAGTGAATGACTAGAAAAAGGAAAGACAGATAAGTTTTCAATACTATCTGAAGGTTTTTTTTGTTGTTGTTGTTGTTGTTTTAGAAAAAGTAATTGGATTCAGGCTTTCCAGAAATGAAGATAATATCCTACCTTATCTTATAAATACCCCAGACACTGGAAATAGTTCTTTTTCTCTTTTCTCATTATTTCCAGGTTTGTTTTTTGCTTTCTTACAGGTTAAAGATGTTTAACTTCTGGTACCTTAAATTTGATACAGGTAGAAACAAGATAGTGGGCAATGATATGCTGTGTCCATGGGGAATTTTGACAGCTTTATTTATTTCTTTCACCTGCCCATCTGATACAGACTTCAGAGTCTAATACGTATATCTTCATCTTGGAAGCTACAAATTAGTACAGAAAAAGTATTCTCAAGTACATCTCTACTCTCTGAGGGTAAAGTCTTAAGATAGTAATAAAAAGAAGTTTCTTTTTCTTAAGGAAAAAGTATTCCTGCCTTAGTTTTCAAAGGAAATCTAAGTTCTTTGTGTAAAATAAAGACTTTAGAAATCCATTATTGCCTATTGAAATGAACATCTATCCTTGTTTCAATGAAATTATAGAAATAAGTCACTTCCTAGTATATAAAATGAAAAACAGTTTAGTTCAAAGACATTAGATTTACCATAGTAAACAATGTTTGAATAGTATGGTTACTTTAAAAATGACAGTCACTCCCAGGAGAGAAATAATTTGTTGCAAGTTTGAAAGAAAATGGATTATTCAAGACGTTATTTCATGAAAAGAAAATAATGTCGTTGATATTCAAAGCACTGAAAAAGAATTTAATGTATTTTGCTAGAGAAATATAGAGATATATTTAATGGTTAGAAAAGATAGGATTTTCAGGAAAAAAGAAATTACCTTGTTTTTTTCTTCCATCACAGAAAGGAGATTAGATATTTGAGGAAATTGGGCAGAATTCAAGGAAAAAGCATATACAAATCAGATGATATAAGGCAAAATTAATAAAGCTAAATATATATAGATTGTTAAATGATAATGGAAACAAGTCATGCTTAACATAACTGCACTGTAAAAAAAACTGTAGTCACGTACATTAAATCCCAATACTTACTAATCTTATAAACATAACTGCGTGTTAAAATTAGAATACTCTGTTGATGGGACTGTAAGTTGGTACAGCCATTATGGAATTTCCTCAAAAATTTAAAAATAGAACTACCATTTGAGACAGCAATCCCATTTCTCCACTGTCATTGCTCCACTCTACCACTTATCTACCACACTACAGAGAACTGAAGACTAATAATCTTGCTCTTAATGCAGATGACATGTCTTCACAGTCACAAATTAGGAATAGAGGACTGGCCCAAGTGTTTTATTTCCAGTATAAGAGAGATGGACTTTAGATTAACTATTCAAAGCAAAGACATCATTTTTAGGAGATGTTTTGGCCTTTAACTTGCTGCACCTATCAATTTATTTGACAAATTATTATTAAAATTAAATGTTCTAAGGTGCCTTGTTAGCGCAGTAGGTATTGCGTCAGCTCATAAAATTAAATGTTCTAACTCAACGTGAATCGACTTAGAGGGTAATACGCTAAATGACATAAGTCAGAGAAAGACGAATACCATGTGATTTCACTTATTTGTGGAATCTAAAAAACAAAACAAACAGACAAAAAGCAGAAACAGACCTATAAATAGAGGATAAACTGATGGTTGCTAGAGGATGGTAGGATGGTATAAAATCCGTGTGTGTGTGTGTGTAAAGAGGTTTGGAAAACAAAGTTTTGAGTATGAAAGTTAGAAAAAAATTTTTTGTTAAGTGAACTTAGGCCTTAAGCATTATAGCTATAGGGCCTGTTGGGTAAAATTACCTTGCTTTTTAGGCAGATTCATAATACTTAAAAAAAATTTAAGCTCTATATTATATAGAAGTTTGAGTGAGTGAATGCACACACATTTCTGACACAGGACAAGGAATGAATGAATGATGGCTGCTTTGGTATTTATTGTCTCCATACAGTGCCTGGTGTGTTTTCAAACTGTTATTCCTTTGAAATAACTGAAAACCCACAATTTCCAACCCAATAGTTTAGGAAACCCAGAATCTCAGTCCATTAAAATGGATTAAGCCTTTAAGGCTGTTTTAATTTTTCTCTTAAAAGGGAGTTGAAATATCAGAAGGATCTCCCAAAGTTAAGTCTCCCCTGAAAGCCCCTGTTGTTACCACACACACTGATGAACGTTGTTCAGTTGCATCGCAGGGGCATGGTGCAAAGGAGTTCCCTACTCTGTAGCTGTATTCGTCCTGGTTAGGGATTCCCCGTAGGGAGTAAAATTCAGGTCCTTTGGCTAATTGTGATTTGAGACTATAAGAATTGAAGTTTTGCCACATCCTTCCCCTCCCCACTTTATGGGCTATTGGTTATGAGTTCAGAACTTCTCCCTGTAATTACATGGCATAAGCCAAGAATTCTAGGTTCTCTGTCATCCATAAGGGGCAGCCCCTCAATGATTAGGAAGTTTCAACCCCTCAGTAATTAGGAAGCTTCACTCTACTGACTAGAGTTTTAGACCAGTGATTTTCAAACTTCGGTGTGCATCAGAATCACCTGGAGGGCTTTTTGAAACATAATTGTTTGTCCTTGTCCCCTAAATTCCTAATTCATTAGCTCTGGATGGGGCCTGAAAATTCACTTTCTAACAAGTTCCCAGGATATAATATTGCTGATCCAGATATCTCAAAATATTCCTATAGCTGTTTTTACTAAAAAGTATTAAAAAATTTAAATTGTGAAAAAAAATTAAACTGTGTCTTCTCTTCGTAGGAAATTTGCCACTCAAGAATCTTTTTATAGGGGTTCCTGGGTGGCTCAGTCATTTAAGCACATCCAATTTCTCCTCAGGTCATGATCTTTGGGCCTGGGATCAAGCTCAGCAGAGAGTCCGCTTGTCCCTCTACCCTTTTTCTTCCCTACCATTCGTGGGTATTGGGTGATACAATGCCTTTAAAAACAAGAATCTTTTTAGAAACCAATATCATATCAAATATGGATATATTTGGCTGGCAGACAGAACTGCATAAAAGTTATTGATAGGGACATATTGGATTAATCTCAAGCCAAAGTATACAGTAATGGCATTCGTTTATATTCTGACTGCTTTTTATTTTGTAATTATAAAAGTTAAACAGAAATGCATTTAGGTGAAGTACAAAGATAGGAAAAATTAGATTTAACCATTTGAAACAGATTTTCTTTTTTTTAATTCAATGATTCAAACTTCTATTTGTAAGTATTTTTTTAACTTTATTGAAGAATGATTGACAATTACATTTATTTAGGTTGTACAACATGATTTTTAAAAGGTATACAATGTGGTAATTTAATATATGTATACATTGTGAAATGATGACCACAAACAAGTTAATTAACATATTTATTACCTCACATAGTTATCTGAAGCAGGTTTTCAAAAAGTATAATGCAGTTTTACTTTGAGGAATATATTTTTATAGAAATCAAAATAGATTATGACCTAATTTGAAAGGACTACAATAACATTGCTGAAACTTACATTCTTTGCTGAACACTGATGAATGAGATTTTCAACATATTTACTCCTAAGAAGTCAATGTGTTCAAGAGGTATGTGAGGTGGTACTAATAACCAACATGTATTCATTTATTATATGCCAGGCATTGTGCCAGATGCTTCCCATACATTAGCTCTTTTAATCTTCACACAACTATATGAAATAGTAATATCCTTTTTATGTTAAAGATGAGAAGACCAAGGCTTAGAGAGTTTAGGTGACATGCCACAGTCATATACGTATGTAGGATCTCAGTGAAGGTCTCACTCTCAAGTTGAAGCTTTTAGTTAGTATTCTATATAGATTTTAGTGCAGGGCAAATTGAGAAGTCACAGATGTGAGCCCTCTGTATTGTCACCTTTTAAGAACCTTTGCTCCTTCAGAGAACTCACACATACCCTTTAAGTACAGAGCTTTTTCCTGATTTCCAGTCATTTATTTCTGTCAAGGGAGTTCATGTTTCATTTGCATGAGAAAACACTCACTCTAAGGTGTTCACTCTGGCCTTTTAATCTTGTCTTTGTTAATTAAAAGCTCTGTTTCCTATTGAAGAAATTTTAGGCACTATCAAGCAGGAGACCTTTTTTCAAACAAATAAAAATTCTTATCTCTGAAATCATATTACTCCGGAGGTTACATCTAATAAGTGGAGCTGCTTGTGTTGTATTAGAATTCTTTTGGAGCCTGGGAAAGAAACTGGGATTCTTGGACATGTTTCATTTCCTCTTCTGACTCTGCTCCTCTTCTGGCTCAAGCTCTGTGAACTTGGCCAAGTCACCCACCCTACTTAAATCTCAAATTTCTCATCTACCTTTAATTTATGCATGTTTAGCTTCCATATTTTGATACCTCTATAGCAGGATCTTCTCTCTGAGCACAATATTTAAAAATCAAAGGGGCCAGCGCTTCCAGTCATGGGATTTACTTTAAAAGGCAAAGAAACAGTGTTGAGAACTAGAGTTGCCTATCATGCATCTTATACATGCCTCTGATTTACTTTAGAGCCTATCTTATATTTATTTCTTATTATAGGGAGATAGTTTTGATAAGAATTATTCTGTTTTGGCTTTTGCTCTTTTTCTTACCAAGCGTTCTATGGATATTATTCCTGAAATGCTTGATGTGACCCAAGTTGACAAGTGCTTATTTTCCTTCCTCTGAAGCAAAAGCCCATTTAACACTTCAAAAGATTTTAAACCGTAAGATTCCCATTACTCTAAATATTCTCTCCAATTGAGATTGACAGGTTTCTCACACCATCAAACACTTGGTAAAAGAGCATGTTCATCCATGTCTTCAGAAAAGTATAAAACAGAAATTGTAAAGCAATATATATATATAATTTTATTCCCAGAATAGCAAAAAACAAAAACCAAGAAAATCTACATTGTATGTTCTTCCAGTAATCAATTTATTCATGAATTCAGCACTTCTCTAGGGCCCGAAACACTGATGCTGTGGGACTCAGACC
The DNA here is from genome assembly GCA_028534135.1 of Potos flavus. Classification (NCBI taxonomy): domain Eukaryota; kingdom Metazoa; phylum Chordata; class Mammalia; order Carnivora; family Procyonidae; genus Potos; species Potos flavus. The sequence goes on from CM052886.1 coordinate 70,783,001, forward strand.
ATTTGAATATACAAGCTTTTTTTTTTTTTTAACCCGGGCTTTCCTTTCATCAGGATAAAAAAATGAAAAAAATTTGTTAAAATAGTTTGAGATAATATTCCACAATCTGTTCAATACTTCTATGTATACAAAGTTGAAAAGAGCCTCTTATTTTCCCTAGATGGCGGTATGGGGGTGTTGCATCACAGGCCACATCTATTGAGCACTTGTGCCTGGTGCCGTACCAGATGTTGAATGCATATTATCTCATTTAATCCTCTCATCAGCCCTCAGGCATAGCCATTGTTAGCTCGGTTTTCCAGTTGTGAAAACTGAGGCATTAGAGAGCTAAGTCAGTTGTGCAAAGTCACACAACATCAGAATCAGGATTCCAGTTGACTCTGTTGACTCCAAAGTTCAAGCCATTAATTGCTGTATTTTAAGTGTGTTTGCTTAAGGTGAAAGGTGATCCTACATTTTTTAAAGACTTAACTTTCAAAAAGCAGTTTTGTGTTCATAGCAAAATTGAGAGGAAGGTACAGAGATTTCCCATATATCCCCTTGCCCCCACACATGTATAGCCTCCCCTACTATTACCATCCCCCACCAGAATGATATGTTTGTTACAGTTGATGAACTTCCTCTGACATATCATTATTACCCAAAACCCATACATTTTACTTTAGGGTTTCCCTCTTGGTTTTATATATTCTACAGGTTTAGGCAAATATATAATGGCATGTATCCACCATGCTGGTATCATGAATAACTTCATTGCCCTAAAAATTCTCCCTGCTCTGCCTATTCATCCCTTCCTCTCCCTGACCTCTGGTAACCACAAATCTTTTGTTGTTTTCCTATTTTTGTCTCTTCCAGAATGTCATATAGTTGGAATCATAAAGTATATAGACTTTTCAGATCGGCTTCTTTCACTTAGCAATATGCATTTAAGTTTCCTCCATGTCTTTTCATGGCTCAATAGCTCATTTCATTTTAGTACTGAATTTTTGATTGTTGAGGTGTACCAGTTTATTTTTCCTTTTATCTACTGAAGGACAACTTGGTTGCTTCCAAATTTTGGCAATTACAAATAAAATTGCTGTAAACATCCATGTGCAGGTTTTAGTGTGGACATGAGTTTTCAGCTTTTTTGGATGAATACCAAGGAGCATTTTGCTGGATCATATTTTAAGAGTATGTTTAGTTTTAGAAGAAATCACTGAACTCAGTCTTCTAAAGTGGCTGTATCATTTTGCATTCCTGTTAGCAGTAAGTGAGAATTCCTGTTGTTCCACATCCTTGTCAGCATTTGGTGTTGTCCATGTTCCAGATTTTGGGCATTCTAATAGGTGTGTAGTGGCATCTCATTATTGTTTCATTTTGCATTTCCCTGATGACTTATGATGTTGAACAGCTTTTCATATGCATATTTGCCATTGGTGTATCTTTTTGGTGAGCTCTCTGTTAAGGTCTTTGGCCCATTTTTAAAATGAGTTGTTTGTTTTCTTATTGTTGAGATTTAAGAGTTCTTTGTCTATTTTGGATAATAGTCCTTATCATACATATCTTTTGCAAATATGTTCTCCTAGCCCAAGGTTTGTCTTCTTGTCTTGACATTATCTTTAACAGAGCAGAAATTCTTAATTGTAATGAAGTCCAGATTATCTTTATTTCCTTTATGGATTGTGCCTTTTGTGCTGCATCTTAAAAGCCATCTTTATACCTAGGGTCATCCAAGTTTTCTCTCTCTCTCTCTCACTTTTTTTTTAGAGAGGGAGGGAGGGGGGAGAGCCAGAGAGATAATCCTAAGTAGGCTCTGTGAAGCCAGACACAGGGCTTGATCTCACAACCCCAAGATCATGACTTGAGCTAAAACCAAGAGTTGGATGCTTGCCCGACTAAGCCACTAGGCACCCCAGAAAATATTAAGTATTTTAATTTAGATTTCACTTAGGGGCTTGAAGAAGTGTACCTTTTAAAAATCAAAATTATCACATCAAGTCTTTTTCTTAGATTAATTTTACTATATAAAAAGTAATTATAATGTATATTTTTAAAATTAAATCAAATTAAATTTTAGGGGCACCTGGGTGGCTCAGTGACTTAAGTGTCCGACTCCTGATTTCGGCTCAGGTCATTATCTCAGGGTTGTGAGGTTGAATCCTGTGGGCTCCACACTGGGTGTGGAAGCTGCTTGGGATTTTCTCTCTCTCTCTCCCTCTGGCCCTCCCCCACATATCTCTCTCTCTCTCTCTCTCTCAAATAAATAAATAAGTAAGTAAGTAAGTAAGTAAATTAATTAATTAATTTTAATTCCAGTGTGGCTAATGTACAGTGTTGTTTAGTTTCAGGTGCACAATATAGCGATTCAACACTTCCCTCAAGATAAGCATACTTATTTTTTATTTTATTTTATTTTTTCTTTTAATTCCAGTGTGGTTAACGCACAGTGTCATATTAGTTTCAGGTGTACAAAATAGTGATCCAACAATTGCATATATCACTCTGTGCTTATTGCGACAAGCTCATTCCTTAATCTCCATCATCTATTTAATCTACTCCCCCCACCCATCTCCCCCTCTGGTAACCATTAGTTTGTTCTCTATAGTTAGGAGTCTATTCTTGGGGGCTCCTGGGTGGCTCAGTCATTAAGCATCTGCCTTCAGCTCAGGTCCCGGGACCCTGGGATCCAGCCCCGCAGCATTGGGCTCCCTGCTCAGCGAGGAGCCTGCTTCTCCCTCTCTCACTCTCCCGGCTTGTGTTCCCTCTCTCGCTATCTCTGTCAAATAAATAAATAAAATCTTAAAAAAAAAAAGAGTCTATTTCTTGGTTTGTCCCTCTTTTCCTCTTTTGTTCCTTTGTTTTGTTTCTTAAATTCCTTATCTGAGTGAAATCAAATGGTATTTGTCTTTCTCTAACGGACTTATTTTGATTAGCATTATACTCTTTGGATCTATCCATGTCGTTGTGAATGGCAAGATTTCATTATTTTTTTATGGCTGAGTAATAGTCCTGTGTGTGTGTGTGTGTGTGTGTGTGTGTGTGTAGGTGTGTGTGTGTGTATACCATGTATTTATCCATTTATCCATGATGAACACTTGGGCTGCTTCCATAATTTGGCTATTGTAAATAATGCTACAATAAACATAGCATATATCCTTTTGAATTAGAGTTTTCATATTCTTTGGGTAAATATTTAGTAATGTGATTATGTGATTACTGGGTCATATAGTAGTTCTATTTTTAATTTTTTGAGCAGCCTCCATAGTGTTTTCCACAGTGGCTGCACTGGTTTGCATTCCTACCAGCAATGCAGAAGGGTTCCTTTTTTTTCCACACCCTCACCAACCATTGTGGTTTCTTGTGTTTTTGATTTTAGCCATCCTGACAGGCGTGAGGGGTTATCTTATTGTAATTTTGATTTGCATTTCCCTGATGATGAGTGATGTTGGGCATTTTTTCATGTGTCTGTTGTCCATCTGTATGTCTTCTGTGGAGAAATGTTTGTTCATGTGTCCTGCCCATTTTTTAAATTGGACTTTTTTTTTGGGTGTTGAGTTGTATACAAGTTCTTTATATATTTTAGATATGAACCCTTTATCAGATATATCATTTGCACATATCTTCTCACATTCCGTAGGTGGTCTTTTCGTTTTGTTTTATGTTTCCTTTGCTGTACAGAAGCTTTTTATTTTGATGTAGTCCCAATAGTTTATTTTTGCTTTTGTTTCCTTGCCTCACGAGATATATATAGAAAGCTGTTTTTACAGCTGATGTCAAGAAATCACTGCCTGTGCTCTCTTCTGGGAACTTTTATGTTTCAGGTCTCACATTAAAAAAATATATTTTATTATTGGAAGGGAGAGAGAGTGTGTGCGAGGTAGTGGAGAAGGGGCAGAGGGAGAGGGAGAGAGAGAATCTCAAGCAGACTCTTGGCTGAGCATGGAGCCTGACACGGGGCTTGATTTCATGACCCTGAGATTATGACCTGAATCAAAATCAGGAGTCAGATGCTCAACCAACTGAGTCACGCAGGTGCCCCCAGGTGTCACATTGAGGTCTCTAATCCATTTTCAGTTTATTTTTGTGTATGGTGTAAGTGAGTGGTCCAGTTTCATTCTTTTGCATGTAGTTGTACAGTTTTCCCAACACCATTTGATTAGGAGACTGCCTTTTCCCCATTGCATACTATTGCCTCCTTTGTTGAAGATTAATTGATTATATAATTGTGGGTTTGTTTCTGGGCTTTCTGTCTTCTAGTGGTCTATGTGTCTGTTTTTATGCCAGAACCATACTGTTTCAATAACTACAGTTTTGTAATATAACTTGAAGTCTGGAATTGTGATACCTCCACTTCTGTTTTTCTTTTTCAAGACTGCTTTGGCTATTATAGGTCTTTTGTGGTTCCATACAAATTTAAGGATTATTTTTTCCTAGTTCTGTGAAAAATGCTGTTGACATTTGGTAAAGATTGCATTAAATCTGTATATGGCTTTGGGTAGTATAGACATTTTAACGATATTTTTTCTTCCAATCCATGAGTATGGAATGTCCTTCTATTGCTTTGCATCATCTTGAATTTCTTTCATCAGTGTTTTATAGTTTTCAGAGTATAGGACTTTCACCTCTTTGGTTAAGTTTATTCCTAGGTATTTTATTGGTTTTGGTGCAATTGTAAATGGGATTGTTTTCTTAATTTCTTTTTCTGCAACTTCATTATTAGTGTATAGGAATGCAGCAGATTTCTGTACCTTGATTTTGTGTCCTGTGACTTTATTGAATTCATTTATCAGTTCTAGTAGTGTTTTGGTGGAGTCTTTAAGATTGTCTATATATATAATAGTATGTCCTCTGCAAATAGTGAAAGTTTTACTTCTTCCTAGCAAATTCGAATGCCTTTTATTTCTTTTTGTTGTCTGACTTCTGTGGCTAGAACTTCTAGAACTAAAATGAATAAAAGTGGTGACAGTAGACATTCTTATCTTGATCCTGACTTTAGGAGAAAAACTCTCACTTTACACCGTCGAGTATGATGTTAGCTGTGGGTTTTACAAATAGGCTTTTATTATTTTGAGGTATTTTTCCTCTAAAACTACTTTGTTGAGGGATTTGATGAATGGATTTTGTACTTTGTCAAATGCTTTTTCTGCATCTATTGAAATGACCATATGGTTTTCATCCATTCTCTTATTGATGTGATGTATCACATGGATTAATTTGCAAATATTCAACCATCTTTGCATTCCAGGAATAAATCCCACTTGATTGTGGTGAATGATTTTTTAATGTATTGTTGGATTTGGTTTGCTGATATTTTGTTGAGAATTTTTGCATCTATCATCAGAAATATTGGCCTATAGTTCTCTTTTTTTATGGTGTCTTTATCTCGTTTTGGAATTGGTAATGCAGTCCTCCTAGAATGAATTTGGAAGTTTTCCTTCCTCTTCTATTTTTTGGAAAAGTTTTTAAGAATACGTATTAATTCTTCTTTAAGTGTTTGGTAGAATTTGCCTGTGAAGGCATCTGATCCTGGGCTTTTGTTTGCTGAGAGTTTCTTGATTATTGATTCAGTTTCTTTGCTGATAATTCATCTGTTCAAATTTTATATTTCTTCCTGCTTCAGTTTTGGTAGGTTATATGTTTCTAGGAATTTGTCCATTTCTTCTAGGTTGTTTATTTTTTTTGGCATATAATTTTTCATAATATTCTCTAATAGTTTTGTATTTCTGTGATGTCAGCTGTTATTTCTCCTCTTGAGTTTCTGATTTTCTTTATTAGAGTCCTCTCTCTCTCTCTCTTTTTTAATGAGTCTGGCTTGAGGTTTTTAAATTTTGTTCTTTCCAAAGAACCAGCTACTGGTTACATCAGTTCTATTGCTTTTTTAATCTCTATTTCATTTATTTCTGCTCTAATCTTTATTATTTCCTTTGTTTTGTTGGGTTTGGGTTTTGTTTGTTCTTTTTCTAGCTCCTTTAGGTATAATAGTCTAGGTTATTTGAGATTTTTCTTGCTTCTTGCTGTAGGCCCATGTTGCTATAAGCTTCCCTCTTTGAACCATTTTTGTTGCTCTCAAAGATTTCAGACCATTGCATTTTCGTTTTCATTTGTCTCCATGTATTTTTCGATTTCTTCTTTGATCTTGGTTGATCCATTCATTGTTTAGTAGCATGTTATTTAACCTCCATGTATTGAGCTTTTTGAATTTGTTGAGACTTGCTTTGTGGGCTAATATATGATCTATTCTGGAGAATGTTCCTGTGTACTTGAAAAGAATGTGTATTCTGCTAAGACAGGATGGAATGTTCTGAATATATCTGTTAAATCTATCTGGTCCAGTGTGTCATTCAAAGCCAGTGTTTTGGGGTGCCTGGGTGGCTCAGTTGGTTAGGTGTCTGACACTTGATTACAGCTCAGGTCATATTCTCAGGGTTGTAGGATTGAGCCCTATGTCTGGCTCCCACACTCAGCCTGGAATCTGCCTGAGAGTCTCTCTCTCCCTCTGCCTCTGCCCCTCCCCCTGCTTGTGCTCACTCTCTCCTTCTCTCTATAAATAAAATCTTAAAAAAAAAAAGCCACTGTGTCCTTGTTGATTTTCTGTTTAGATGATCTGTCTTTTGATATATGTGAGGCGTTAAGTTCCCTACTATTATTGTATACTATTGATTATTTCTTTTATGTTTGTTATAAACTGTTCTGTGTATTTGGATGCTCCGATGTTGTTGCATAAATATTTACAATTGTTATGTCTTTTTGTTGAATTGTTTCCATAATGATTATATACTGTCCTTCTTTGTCCCTTTGTTTTAAAGTCTGTTTTGTCTCATGTAGTTATTGCCACCCCAGGTTTCTTTTGATATCTTTTGAATGATAAATGCTTCTCCATCCCTTCACTTTTCAATCTGCATGTGCCTTTAGGTGTGAAATGAGTCTCTTGTAGGCAGCAAATAGATATGTGTTTTTTTTTTTTAAGATTTTATTTATTTATTTGACAGAGAGAGACACAGCCAGAGAGGGAACACAAGCAGGAGGAGTGGGAGAAGGAGAAGCAGGCTCCCTGATGAGTAGGGAGCCCGATGTGGGGCTCGATCCCAGGACCCTGGTATCGTGACCTGAGCTAAAGGCAGAAGCTTAATGACTGAGCCACCCAGGCGCCCCTATGTGTTGTTTTTTTTTTAATCCATTCTATCCCTCTATGGCTTTTGATTGGAATATTTGGTCATTTTACATTCAAAGTAATTATTGATAGGTATATACTTATTGCCATTTTGTTATTTGTTTTGTGTTTGTTTTTGTAGATCTCTCTGTTCTTTTCTTTTGTTTTCTCTTCTCTCACTCTAAGTTAGCTTTCTGTAGTGATATACTTAGATTCCTTTCTCTTTATTTTGTGCATATCTGTTACTGGTTTTTGATTTGTGCTTACCATTAAGTTTGTATATAACATCTTTTGCATATAGCAGTCTATATTAAGTTGATGGTCACTTAAGTTGAACCCATTCTTTACTCCTCTCCTACCCATATTTTAGGCATATGGTGTCATACTTTACATCCTTTTAATTTTTGAGTCCCTTGACTGATTTTTACAGATATACGTATTTTTACTGCTTTTGCACTTTCTACTTTTCTTACTCTTATGATCTTTCCATTCAAAAAGTCCCCTTTTATATTACTTGTAGGGCTGATTTAGTGATCGTTAATTCCTTTAACTTTTGTTTGTCTAAAAAACTCTTTATCTCCACTTCTATTCTGAATGATAGCCTTGCTGGATAGAATATTTTTGGCTGCAAATTTTTTTCCTCTAGCACTTTGATTATATCACACCACTTTCTTGTGGCCTGCAAAGTTTCTGCTGAATAATCCAATGAGAGCCTTTTGGTATTTTTTTTCGTGTGTAAGTTTCTTCTTTTCTTTTTCTGCTTTAAGAATTCTTTTTTTTTTTTTTTTTTGTCATTTTAATTACTATGTGTATTGGTATGGACCTCCTTGAGTTGAATTTCTTGGGGGATTTCTGAACGTCCACATTCTGGATATGTGTTTCCTTCCCCAGATTAGGGAAGTTTTCAGCTGTCATTTCTTCAAATGAATTTTCTGCCCCATTTTACCTCTCTTCTTCTGGGATTCCTATAGTGTGAATGTTATTATACTTGATGGAGTTGCTGAGTTCCCTACATCTGTTCTCATTTTGAATAATTTTTTTTCTCTCACCTGTTGAGCTTTACTACTTTCCATTACTCTGTCCTCCAGGTCACTGGTTTATTCTTCTGCTTCCTGTAGCCTGGTATTCCATCTAGTGTATTTTAAATTTCATTTATTGTGTTCTTCATCTGTGATTGGTTCTTTTTAATGTTATCTATCTTTGCTAAGGGTCTCACTGGTGTCCTTCACTCTTCCTTCAAGTCTAGTGAGGATCTTTATTATCGTTACTTCAAATTCTCTATCAAGTATGTTACTTATATCCATTTCACTTAGATCTTTTGCTATGGTTTTGTCCTGTTCTTTCATTTAGGACATAGTCCTTTGTCTTCTCCTTTTGCCTCTCTGTCTGCAAGGCTTGTGCATTCTCTGTGGGAGATGACGAGCTTCCCCTGTTGTCAGGACTCAGGACCTGCAAAGCATGCAATGGGGAGACATGGTGTTGGCAAGGTCTGTGTGGGTCTTCTGGGAGAGGGGACCTGCAGCACCGGGATTGGTACAAGGTTGGCTGGAGAGGGCAGGGCTCAGGACACAGTCTAAGTAAGTTAGGTAGTGAATGCAGACACCAAGCTAGTTCCTACAGGTGGCCCTCTGTTTATGCTGAAGGATGGGTAAGAGAAAGCACCTGCCAGCTCCTTTGTTCTTGGAGAGGTCCCTCAGTGAATCCTGCCTCTCCAGGACACTCTGAGATAAGTAAATACCTCTCTCTGTCATAAGCGTCAGGTGTTTTCCAAACTACTACCTGTATGCTGTATCTCTGAGGGCTGTTTGTTAAGCTCTTTAAGGGTGGGAACTCAGCTTTCTGTGCCCTCCCAGTTCTCCCAGAACTGAGCCTGCTTATTTTTTAAAAAAGATTTTGTTTATTCATTTGAGAGCAAAAGGGAGCATAAGCATGGGGAAAGGGCAGAGAGAGAGGGAGAAGCAGATTCCGTGCTGAGCAGGGAGCCCAGTGTGGGGCTCAATCCCAGGACCCCAGGATCATGACCTGAGCCGAAGGCAGACGCTTAACTGACTGACACCCAGGTGTCCTGTCCTGCTTATTTTTAAAGTTCTAAGCTTTAAGTTATAAGAACTCATGGAATTTGGCCCCTCCGGTGTTCAAAGCCAAATGCTATAGGGACTTGTTTACCCTATGTAGTCTCCCCAGTGTGATATTTGTTTCTCTCACCTCTGTGTCTGTGACTTCCTTCATCCTATGGACAAAGGTCCATTTAGGTCCCTTCAGCATATCTGGCCTTTCTACCCTCTTTGAGTTGGCTTCTTCTCTACATTTAGTTGTAGAGTTTTTCTGTTAGTTTTCTGGGTTGTTTACACTGATGTGTTAGTCCTACTCCATCATTTTCCCAAAAGTCCTTTGTAATATATTCTTATTAAAACTACTTCTTTTTAAACAATGTTATATTGGTTTAATAACATTAATTGTTAAAATATATATCACGTGAGAAAGGTAAATTTATGGTATGATAAATTTTTTTTCCTTTTTTTCACTAATTTCTTTGTCAGATGAATCTTCTGGTCTTACGTCTTAATTGATAAGCACTATTCTAAGTTCTTGGGTTTAATTGGTAATTGGGTGCTTGTTTATATCTACATGTTGGAGAATTCTGTTTGGTTAGTTACCTAAGAATAAGACTACATTTAGGAGTCTAGTGGTAAATCATTAGTGTCATTTATGATTTCGTGTGCATGTGATCATATTCCTACCTCAAGAATGATTTTTATACGGAAAAGTGGAAGATGATCCTATCTTTGAAGAGTAGGAAACATTGGAAGGAGTGGGTGGCTACAACTGAAGACAGGCTTGATATCCTTTGTAATTTTTTTTAAGACTCAGTGTGTACTACAATGTTGAGTTTTGATTTAGTGCACCATTAAGCCATTTGGTAACAAAATGACTCACAAGTTCTGAATTTTAGAAGGCATATTTTTAAATATAGTTTTGATTATTTTTAATTCTGCTTAGTGTCTCTGCATAGCTTAATCTGTATCTGCTATGTCAATGTTTTGAATAATCAGTATATTGCATTTCTGATTAAATATTTAGCTCTGGTTTATGTTTAACAGCACTGTATCATTGTTGCCTTTATTTATTTATTTATTGCTTTCAACATTATTAAAGATTTTTCTTCAGAAACTTTTTGAAAATACTTTTAAGGTTAAAAGCAGACTTTTAAAAATTTTAACTTTTATTTTGGAAAATTTAGGGCATATATAAAAGTAGATAAAATATCATAGTGTATATCCATGTACCATCACCCAGTTTCAACAATTACCAATTTGTGCCAATATTACTTTGCTTCTATCCACATTGACTTCTCTGCCATATTATCTGGAGGCAAAAGCTATATATAATACAGTTTCATCCATAAATATTTCCTCCAGTGATGACTAAGTAAAATCATGATGAAGTCATAAATTTAAAAATCAGTTAAAAATCATGACGAAGTCATAAATTTGAATATATTTGATGTCATTAATCACATCAGTAAGCATCTTTATTGATGCTTAAATTTTTCCGTTTTTACTAGTAGATGGTTCTTTTTGAATTGGTTTCTAAGCTCTTTTGCACCTCTCTTAGCACCCCCTCCCCCCCACCTTTTTTTGAGTCTTTGGTAGTTTCCTTGTAATTTCCCCAGAGGCATCTTGTACATTTCCTACTCCCAACTTTGGGTCAGTCTTCTTATAATGAGTTCTCATTCTTAATAGTGGAAATGGAATTTCAAGACAAGAATCTGGGTGCAAGGGCTAGTCATTGTTACTGAAGTTAGGTTTTTGTCCTTTTCAGTAGACAAAGCTAGATTTTTGTGTAAAAGATAACTATATCCTGTGGTCACACCTGTATTCCAATTCAAATTCAGGATGCAAGTTTTTAAAAAAATTTTTTTAAATTAAGTTTAATTAGCCAACATATAGTACATCATTAGTTTTTGGCGTAGTGTTCAGTGAGTCATTGGTTATGTATAACACCTGGTGCTCATCGGATCATGTGAGGATGCAAGTTTCTGATTTAACATATTTTCTCTGTAATGTTTTATCTACTTTCTCCCATGTTGACTATTCTGATTCTTCTTCTTTTTTTGAGAGAGGGAGGGGGGAGAGACAAAGGGAGAGGGAGAGAGAGAATTCCAAGCAGGCTCCATGCCCAGTGCTGAGCCTGATGTGGGACTCCATCTCATAGCTCTGAGTTCATGACCTGAGCTGAAATCAAAGTTGGACACTTACCTGACTGAGCCACCCAGGTGCCCCATGACTATTTTGATTCTTAACAACATTGGGAATGATAGAATTCGTATAGTAGTAATTAGTTTTCATTTGCTTTATCCTTCAATATACACACCAGTTTTATAAAAAGTTATCAACAGTATACCAACAATGTGATGTTTAAGTACAGTGCGTTATTACCTTTTTTTTATATTTCAGTTTTTTTCTGCCATGCATACTTTTTTTCTTCCAAGTTTTAATTTGAATTCTAGTTAGATAACATACAATGTAGTATTAGTTTCTTTATTTCAGTCTGTAAGTCATCATCATCATCATTGCTGTATTCATCATCTCTTTATGTATAAAAAGCAGAAGAGAATATAAAAAGAAAGTGCAATGGATGAATTATCTCAAAAACAAAGACTGCCACAGAAAAAAATAATAAATCAAAGTAGTCTATGGTCTCTGAAAACTCATAACGAATCAGACCAGATGAATTTAAAACACTGTAGCTCTTAGCAAAACATAGTAGATATTAATGTATTATTTATGCAGTTTAAATTTTGTTATTCCAGCTTTATTGAGATATAATTGACATATAACATTGTATAAATTTAAGGTATATAATATGATGATTTGATATGTATGTGTATTACAAAGTATTTACTATAATAAGGTTAGTTCACTTCAACATAGTTGTGATTTCTAATAAAAGCTGTGAATTGAATGACAGAGGCAAAGCAGACATAATACGGTTCAGAAAAGACCTTTTTGATACTTACAAACTTTGCTTTTTGTATTTCTATTTTATAGTTTTATTTTATATACTTATGTGTAAACGAATTATTGTATTTTTCATATGATGTGAAGCCATGATGTATAATATAGACTACTGGAGTTAATGATAGTTTTTTGGAAAAAGCCATCACCAAAAAATATTAAATGTCTGTAGGATAAAATAGCCATGTAAAATATTCATGCTTTTTTCTTTAGTATCCCAATGAAAATTTGAGTTAAGAAGACTTCACATTTAGCCTCTAAAGATTCACTTTAATTAATTTTTCTTGTTAGTAGTTATGCATAGCTTTGTGGTGTCAAACTGCTCTCCATAACTTCTGCTCATGATCTTGACAACTTTATCTTGCTTCTTTCCAAGCACTCAGAGTTTTGAACTGGCATGAAGCTCAGAGGTTGGCCAGTCTATCAGTTTGAGCAGTAGGGAGGAGACATGGGAGATTGAGGCAGAACTGGTGCTATAATATGGGGCTGCTGATCTGTATCAGGGTATCTGAGGAACATCAGGAAGGACTCTTTGCTCCCTTTCTTTTCTGTATACTATCTAAGACTAAATGAAATGTAGACATAATTAAACACCAAAATGCAAATAGATGATGTAGTAGAAAAAGCATGGGATTAAAGTCAGAGCAGAGCTACTTTCCAGGTGTGTGACTTGGGTAATTGACTTAGTCTCTCTAAGTCTTATTTAGATTTCACTCTTTATCCCATTACCCTGTAATATTTTCTTTACAGAACATACACTATATGAAATAGTCTATTTTAAAAAGTATTTTTGGGGTTTCTTTCCTTTCTAAAATTCTGTGAGAGCAGGAACCATTTCCTGTCTTTACACTACAGACTCCTCAGGGCTTTGAATAGTCACTGGCACAGAATAAGTGCTCAATAAACATTGGGTGAACTGTGATTCTTTGAGAAGATAAAATGAGATAATGAATGTGAAAAGTTTAACACCATGCTACTACATAGTGCTGAATAAATATTTTAAAAATCCATAAAATTCTGGAAGACAGAATTCAGTTCTGATTCATCATCATCACCCTATAAATCTAGTTTATGACTTAACACAGTTAATATATATCTTTACTAACTGAATGAAAGAATGAATTGGATGAATACCTTGTTTACTATTGGAGTTGATTTTATGGAATAAGCAAACGATATATAAAAATATAGGAAGATGTTTCTATATTGATCCAAATATGTAAATGATGCATATTTTTCCTTTGTATAGTTATGATCAGTAGGTCATTGTAAATAACAACAGGAATCTCTTTACAGTGAACATATTCCTCCGTATGTGATAGTGATTTTTCCTTATAAATATTTCAGAAATTTTTAATAATTATAATCTGAACTGTGTAACTTCTGTTTGTTTACTGTTAATACTTATAAATTTTTCTTTTTGGGTTGCATTATTTAATGGGTTAAGTATAGCAAACTTATTTTGACTTAGCATATTGTTTCTATGTTGATGTATCAGGGAAAGAGAGATAAAATGAGCATCTGTGGGTCTTAGTCCAAGATGGCAGCATAGGAGGATTCTGAACTTACCTTCTCCCACAGACACACCAAATCTACAGCTATATACGGACATTTCTCTCAGAAAAGGATATGAAAACTAGATGAACTGCTCTTCACAACAAGGGGTAAAAGAGTACATCAAGAAGGATCAGAAAGGTAGAGATATGGTCTCACAAAAAACCCCACCCCTGCTTGGTGACACCCAATAGGGAGGGATCTCATTAGACAGATGCTTGTCCTGAGGGATGAGGGGTTGGTGGCCCACATTGTGCACCTCAGCTCCTGAGATCTGCACTAGTGAGATGAGCTCCAAAATATCTGTCTTGGAAAACCACAGGACTGATGTTTGGGGGTCCTAAACTGCTATAGGAACCTCAGGGTCCCACTCTTGGAGGGAATACATAGAAGAAGTGGATAAATTCCTGGAAATTACAATATTTCCAGATTGAATCAGGAGGAAATAAAAAATCTGAATAGGGATGCCTGGGTGGCTCAGTTGGTTAAGCATTGGACTATTGATTTTGGCTCAGGTCATGATCTCAGGGCTGTGAGATTGAGC
>CM052886.1:70797748-70913919 GCA_028534135.1 Potos flavus
GTATAGAAAACCCTTATAACTCTGCCAAAAACTGTTGGAGCTAAAATAATTCAGTAAAGTTGTAGGATACAAAACTAATATACAAAAAAATCTGTTGTATTTCTATACACTAATAATGAGCTGTTAGAGAAATCAAGAAAACAACCCTTTACAATTGCATCAAAAAGAATAAAATGCCTAGGAATAAATTTAACCAAGGAAGTGAAAGACTTTATACTGAAAACCAAAAGCATTGATGAAAGTAATTGAAGATGACACAAATAAATGAAAAGAAATTCCATGTTCATAGATGGAAGAATTAATGTTATTAAAATGTCCATAATACCCAAAGATATCTACAGAGACAGTGCAATCCCTGTCAAAATTCCGATGGCATTTTTCACAAAAATAGGACAAATAATACTAAAATTTGTATGGAACCGCAAAAATTCTTAAAGAACAAAAGCAGTCTTAAGAAAAAAGAACAAAGCTGGAGGTGTCATGCTCTCTGATTTCAATGTATACTACAAGGATATAGTAATCAAAACAGTGATATCGGCATAAAAACAGGAACATAGATCAAGGGAACAGAACAGAGAGCCAAGAAATAAGCCACATATATATGGTCAATGCATTTATGACAAAGGAGGCAAGAATATACAATGGAGAAAAGACTATCTCTTTAATAAATGGTATTGGGAAAAGTAGACAACTGCATGCAAAAGAGTGAAACTGGTCACTTTCTTACACCATATACAAAAATAAAACTCAAAATGGATTAAAGACTTAAATGTGAGACCTGAAATTGTAAAATCCCTAGAAGGAAACATAGGCAATAATTTCTTTGACCTTGGCCATAGACACATTTTTCTAGATATGTCTCCTTTGGCAAGGGAAACAAAAGCAAAATTAAACTATTGAGACTGCACTAAAATAAAAAGATTTTGCACAGTGAAGGAAGCTATCAACAAAACAAAAAGGCAACCTGTTGAATAGGAGAAGATATTTGCAAATGATATATCTGATAAAGGGTTGATACCCAAAATATATGAAGCTCTTATATAACTCAACACCAAAAAAAGCAAATAATCTAATTAAAAAATGGGTAGAGGACCTGAACAGACATTTTTCCAGACAACATACAGATGGCCAACAGACACATGAAAAGATAGTGAACATCACTATTCATCAGGGAGATGCAAATCAAAACAACAATGAGATATCCTCTCACATCAGTCAGAATGGCTATTATAAAAAAGACTGAGCCTGGATGGCTCAGTTGGTTAAGTGTCTGACTCTTGGTTTCCACTCAGGTCATGATCTCAGGTTTGTAAGATCAAGCCCTGCATTGGGCTCTGCACTCAGCATGGAGTCTGCTTGAGATTCCTTCTCTCCCTCTCCTTCTGGCCCCTCTCACTTACATGGACGCTCTCCCTCTCCCTCAAACAAGCAAACAAACAAATAAGTAAAATCTTAAAAAAAAGAAGAAGAAATAACATGTTGGCAAGGATATAGAGAGAGAAGGAACCCTGGTATGCTCTTGGTAGGAATGTAAATTGGTGCAGCTGCTCTGGAAAAGAGCATGGAGCTTCCTCTATTAAAAACAGCTACCACATGATCCAGCAATTCCACTACTAGGTATCTATCCAAAGAAAATGAAAATACTAATTCAAAAGATGTAAGCACCCCTGTGTTCATTGCAGCATTATTTATAATAGTCAACATATGGAAACCACCTGTGTCCATTGATGGTTTAATGGATATAGAAGATGTGGTATATATAATATACAATGGGATAGTACTCAGGCATAAAGAGGAATGAAATGTTGCCATTTGCAACAGTATGGATGGACCTGGAGAGTATTGTGATAAGTAAAGTAAATCAGACAGAGAAAAACAAATACCATACGATTTTACTTACATATGAATCTAAAAAACAAAATAAACAAAACAAAACCCAAACTCACAGCTGCAGAGCACAGATTAGTGGTTGCCAGAGGAGAGGGAATTTGGGATGTGTGAAATGGGTGAAGGGGGTTAAGAAATACAAACTTCCAGTTATAAAATAAGTCATTTGAATATAATGTACAACATGGGGAATATAGTCAATAGTGATGTATTGACTTTGTAAAGTGACAAATGGCATCTAGACTTATTGTGGTAACCCTTTCACATTATATACAAATGTTGAATAACTATGTTGTACACCTGAAACTAATTAATATTGTATGCCAATTATATTTCAATTACTGAAAAAATGAATACATAAAACTAGCATTGTGGATCAAATATGCTACAATTCATGAAGTCCCTCTCATTCTCTTTATGGAAAATACTTCAGTTGATCTAGAAGCTCCATTTCAAAGTGTGGTCAATATTGACAACTGTTAGTGGAAGAAGTATCAGGAGGTTCTCCCAGTTTTATTCAGTTGTCAGGTGATCTGGTTGCTAGTAGAAGCCCAAGGCTGCTTTGTAGCAATAAGATTTCATTGGTAGAAGACAGGATCATTAAAATCCTTACTCCTACCTGAGCTAAAATGGGGAGGAGAAAGACTTTATGAGAGACTGTGCTTTAAACTAGTTATCCTGTGGTGCCTGATTATTGTCCCACCACTAAAAATTGAATGAGAGATTGGTGATACTGATTGAATTAAAATTAAAACTTAAATGTGTCATGAGACACCATAAACGAAGTGAAACAGAAGCCACAGACTGGAAGATAAATGCAATGCATACAATAAGCAAACAAGTAATATTTAAATGAAGAACTCATAAATAAATAAGAGCAAGTTAAGTGGAAAAAGTGGGTTGTGAGATGAAGCCCCTCGTTGGGCTCTGCACTCAGTGCAGAGAATGCGTGAGACTCTCTCATCCCCTCCCCGCTCCGCCCACTTGGCTCATGCTCTCTGTCTCTCTCTCAAATAAATAAATAAAATCTTAAAAAAAAAAAGAAACCATACTATATGTTTTTTGGAGATCTATACATATCTGGTTAAATTATAAAAACATAGAAATAATAAACAGCAAATTTAGGATAAGGCCTAGTCTATTCATTTGGAGAGGGCTGGTAGGGGTGAGAGAGGTAATGGGAGAGGAAGAATACGAAGACTTCAACTTTTTTATTTTTAAATTTTTTTTTTTTCCTTTGACAGAGAGAGAAAGATCACAAGTAGGCAGAGAGGCAGGGAGAGAGAGAGGAGCAAGCAGGCTCCCTGCTAAGCAGAGAGCTCGATGCAGGGCTCAATCCCAGGACCCTGAGATCATGACCTGGGCCGAAGGCAGAGGCTTTAACCCACTGAGCCAGCCAGGCGCCCCTGAAATATATTTTTTATATCTTCATCCACAAGGGTTAATTTAGTTCCTCACTGTTGATTGAGTCTCAGCTGGGTCATTTTAAGGGTCATAAGAAAGTCGAGAAAACTTTCTGTGAAAGTTCAAGGTCACTAAAGTTCTCCAAATTGTTCAGGCTGAAAAAATAAATCTCATTAGTAAATGGACTTGGGGTTTTCATATGACCTGAATTTGAATGAATGCCTTAAAAAATTGTTGACATAGTTGTTTTCAAGGCTTTTTACTTCGAGGTTGCTTGACTTTATTAGCTATTTATTCTCATGGCCCTAGAAGAATAAAGGCACCAGGGAGAATTTTTGCTTTAGTTTCTTTCAATATTTCGGTAATCGGCCCCTAAGGTAATTTCTTGGTGCCTTGGCTACTACACATTGTCATCTTTGTATTCTGGGGTTATAACAATTATCATATTTATGTTTTAATTCCTTTTGGAGCTAACTCTTGGTTTGGAACACAGTTCTCTGTTTTGGATGCATTAAACCTGAAGAATGTTGTTTATTTGGTATCATCTATTGCTATGCTTTTTAATCCTTTCTCTGTATTAGAATGATCTCATAAATTTTAAAAAAAATGGGCTCAATTTCTAAAGAGTCTTACTTAATTGATTTGTTACTTTAAAAAAGACTACCCAGGAAATTCAAATTTGCAGCAAGGTTGAGAGGCACTGATTGTCCAGATGTATTTTCTACTTAGCTGCCCAGCACATCTCTGAATTACAATTCTCTGCCCCTTAGTACCCTGAACAGGATGGCATCAGAGTAGAATTTCTCAGCCAGTCCTCTAAATTCAGTCCTCTGAATTAACTTTAGGAAGCTTAGGTCAAATATGCAGAACAGAATTAGAGGAATGGTTCAGGTTATTTAGTTAATAATCCTTTTAGCTCTAGGAAACCAGAAGAGCCTTACGTGGCTTTAGGCCTAATTTGGTTTAAATTGACTTGGTAATTGAACTTGATTTAACAGTGATTTGTATCGGTACTTTTATCTTAGGAAACCAGGCTGAAAATTGATCTGTTACATGTATGTGTATATGGCATTGTCTTAGCAAGAAGTGCTGTATAGCACTCTGATTGGATTTTGTCCCGTTTTTTGGTGACCTATTGCTATTTGTGAAAGAATTATTTTATTTTATTTTATTTATGTTCTTTTGTAACTTTGTTGATCAATTTTTATAGTTCTATATAATGAAGCAGAATGTGGTCATTGTTTAGAATCTATTCCTCTATGTTCATTGTCATACTTATTTCTCTATGTAAATGAAGTTATTTAAAGATCTGGAAGGTGACTAGGTGGGAAAATTATTATTTTTGATTAATCTTTTCCTTTTTTTCTGAAATGATCAGTACAATGTGTTTTTTTCTTGATTAGACTTTTTCTTTTGAATATTTTTACTTAAGGAGGAACCTCCCACCTTCTTTAAGGCCATCCATAATTATTGCTAAAAAGTTAAGTAACCATCAAGTGATCGAACAATTAAGATCTTAATAATTAAAAAAAATAAAAAAAATCTTAATAATTATCACTTAGATGTTGAAGAACTGATTGAATCTATTAATATTCCTAGATTTCCTATTAAGGACGATTAATATTCTATCAGAAATTATTGACACGGTGTAATTTGTGGAAGGGCTTTTTCCTTATTGAATAAAAGCCCTAGGAAGACTGACATGTCTTCTCCAGTCTCCTTTTTCAGGCAACCGATGATTTGAACCATGTTATGTAGCATTTAAATTTCTATTTTTGATATTCTTTTATTATAAAAGATAATGCACACGTAGTTCAGCAAAGTACAAATAAGGAAATGAAAATCACCCATAATCCCATCATGGTTGATTCTTTCTTAATAGATGTCTGGAAAACAAAAGTTAGTTCCTGACCTGATAGCTTATTTCAGAGTTTATTATCTTGAAAGTTGCAGATTCTTCCTTTTATGTATCATTCCTATTTCAATTTTGATCTTTTTTCCCTGAGAACAAAAATTTAATTTTCTCCTAAAACACCTTAAATACTTTGAAAGAATTTAAACAGAGCACTCATGTATCTTCTATGTGAAATGAAACAAATCCACTTAATATTTGTTCCTAATACTGATATTCCATCTACTGGACAAATGTTAACATCTATAGATTTTTCTAGTTTTTCTAAAACTCAATTAAATTTGTATGATTAGGATTGGACACAAGCCTGTGAATGTAGAAGGATGAATCAGCAGTATTCTCATAATTTGTGTCTCTTCCCTGATCCCACAGATCTTTCCAAATTCAGCTGAAAATTCATCCGCTTTAAGATTCTTTTCTTAGGTGATGCCCTCATCAGGTCTAATACATTCTTCTTTGTGAAGATGTTTTGGAGACCCACAGGGCCAGGGAGTACCTCTTTGCAATTTTCAATTGTATGACCTTAGTACTATATCCTTTAGCTTTCTAAAATTCATTCTGTTTTATATTGATTTATTCTTGTAAATGACTCTGTGTCCTTTAGCCCTTTTGTTTTCTATGATACGAAAGCTCATTTTAAGGTCATGGGAAGAAAGGGGCAAGTCAGGTTTTCTGTTTTAGTATTTTTCCTTGTTTCCCTTCTCTAACTCCTAACGACCTAGTATGGATTATGTTTATAGTTATTATTCGTTAAAGTTGAAAGAATCTTACAAAGACTGATTTGGAAAATACCCTTTGAGATTGCTCTAGTATGGATGGATCCCTGGGGATGATTTCTCCCATTTGTTGTGCCACTTAGATTTCTTTTTGTGCTTTTCCTTATTTGCCAGCAGCTTCATCCTTTTGTAGACATTATCTTCTATGTGCTATGTCACTTGAGGAAGTTTTCTGGTTGCCAATTATAATATACTACAGGATCAACCTCTTCTAGACCATTTCCATTAGTTTCTGTCTTTGGATTTTTTATTCTGGGTGAGTTGTATGAGAATTCAATCTCAACATCAGCATGCAGTGCAGACCAGGTGCTCTATTTCATGCCAAAGACTAGTTTGGCCCAGGTCTGGGGCACTGCCTCTATTTGTGTGGCTCTTTACATTGGTGGGAGGTATTCTCCCAGCCAAATCTCTCCTTCCAGGTTCAGTGCCAGCTGTTACATGTGCATTGGGTTTGGCATCCGTACTTCTGTCTTTTGGGTATAAGCATTCCCGTTACCTCTGTGGAATCTGGATGTCAGCTCCCAAGCATTATTATTGGTTCTCTTTGCGTATAGCACTTGAATATTTCTCTTACTTGCTTTAAGCTCAGCCAATGTATATCTTCCCTGACATGTAACCTAGCATTAGTATGTGTTTGGAAAGAGAGGGATGCTTCCTCCTACAGCTTAACCTACCATCTGGACAGAAAGTCTTAATTATATATCAATGTTAATCTCATTCCTTGTGACAGACATTGTTTCTTTCCACCATCCATTCCTCCCTTGAATATTGCTAGTTTTGTTTACAGTGACTCGTGCTAAACTAAATACTCTTTTCTCCAGCTTCCTTTGTGGCTAGAAATGGGCAAATGACATAGTTCTGGCCATGAGATTAATAACAATAATATGGAGATGGATGCCTCTGGTGCTTTCTTTTTTTTTCACTTTGTTCTAGTCTTGACATTGATTTATTGTCTGGAACAATAACAACCATTTTATGACCATGAAATGATAAGCATGAGGACAAAGGTCAATGTCCTAAGGATGGGGCAATGGAAAGCTGGAAGGAACCTTAGTAATTGATGACAATTTTGAGAAATAGAATCACAGGCAACATACTCCTTGTGGAAATGAACTTTTATTTGTTTAAGCCATGGTTAATTGATACCCTGTTTTTTTGTTTTTGTTTTTTATTGTTGTTGTTTTAGTTATTCGTGGATGAGTACATTCTTTTTTTTTTTAAGAAATGGTTCTTTTTATTTTTTTATTAACATATAATGTATTATTAATTGATATATTTCTCTAATAGTTGGCGTGTTGGTATTAAATAGTCAAATAGGAATGGAGGTACTCTCCTACTGACAGCTTTCCACACTGTGTTGTGTTATGGTCTTTTGAATAGTAATTGACTAGTGACATGTATTAAAAAAGAGTTGTTAGAATTTATAGAAAAATAAATACAAATTTGTTTATGCTATAATTTTTAGATTAAAACTCTGGTATGTGCTTAAAATTGGCACATTAAATGAAAATTCTGGGGTTACCTGGGTAGCTTAGTCAGTTAAGCATTTATTTGCCTTTGGCTCAGATTATGGTCTCAGGGTCCTGGGCATCAGGCTTCCCGCTCAGCGGGGAGTCTGCTTCACTTTCTCCCTTTGCCCCCCCCCTTATGCTCTTGCTCTCTCTCTCTCTCGAATAAGTAAGTAAAATCTTTAAAAAAATAAATTAAAATTCTGCCATTTAAAATTGTAACATGATTTCAGGATGGATTTTTGTAAGAAAATTTGTTGAATTTTGTTGCTTTAAAAAATAGAATTGTAAAAATCAAACAAAAAACAGAACAAAATAACAACAAAATGAATAGAACTGTGCTTTGTTTCTGTTTTATTGTTATACATCTTAATCTCCAGCTTTCGTATTTCATTACAATAAACTATATATAAGAAATAGTATAAGTATGATCAGAATAGGAAGTTTAAGAAATTAATAGGAAAGGAATTATTAATAATTGCTCCATGACCAAAAAAGAATTGCTCCATGATCAAACTTGAATAAATCCTGTTGCAACAGATAGGAGATAGAACAATAGACATTTGATTTTCATATGAGAAATGTGGATTGTTCTACAATTTCTAGAAAGTTCTCTTGCTTTTCCTTAATGTATATTCCTCCCTTTATATTGTGCAATGACAAGACATTACATAAGATGGCAGTAGGAGATTATAAATGTTCCCTCTCAGTGTGACACATTCCAACAAATCAGCCAGCCAAGTATAATAAACACAATTATATAATAGCTGTTTTGGATTGCTAGATTTCTCACATATATTATTTTCCTTGACTATTCCCCCCCTTTTTTTTTTAAAGATTTTATTTATTTATTTGACAGAGAGAGAGAGATTACAAGTGGGCAGAGAGGCAGGCAGAGAAAGAGAGGGAAGCAGGCTCCTGCTGAGCAGAGAGCCCGATGCAGGGCTCGATCCCAGGACCCTGAGATCTTGACCTGAGCCGAAGGCAGAGTCTTTAACCCACTGAGTCACCCAGGTGCCCCGACTATTCCCCTTTTTAATGGAAAGGAGAAAGCTTCTAATTTTGCTTTCATATACATTTTTAAAAGAATCACACACAATGTTATATTTCAGTTTATTTTTCTCTAGCTCTCTAAAAACTAAAATTTTGCTTAGTTTTGTGTAATTATGGCTTAAAAGAGTAAATCAAGATTTCTTAGAATACTTCAACATCTTAAAAAATATAAATTTTTTATTGCCCACTTCAATTTTCATTAAAAGGGTATATTTCTAAGAATTAACCATTTCCTTATTTTTTTCCCCCCAAGGATTATTGGACTCGACTATTTCTTAGAGTATATTGTTATTGTAAATATTAGAAAATTAATCTGAGATGAACTAGGTTTTCTAGGATATGGTTAGATAGGAGAGGCTGTCAATAAGCTTTATGTCCTTTGTTGCTTCCAAAAGAGATGAACATATTGCTTTATGCCTCCCTGCATTTGAGAAGCCCACACGCTGAAGATGACTCATAATGACTCTATATTGATAAAGAGTGAAAAAAATTGGAGGGGAATTTTCTAATATTAAGTTCATACTTATCTTTTCTGAAGTAACTTCTGTATTCTTTAACATCAGTCCGTAAGTACCAGGGGACCATCTGAACATTTGAATGTGGACCATTATGCACATCTGTCAGCTAAGTTGAGAATAGAGACATCAAATATATTTGTACAGAATCTTTGTATGGATTTGTTGTTATCCCCAGAGAACTGAGATCCATAATCTAATGAAGAAGATACCATGGGAGAAACACTTTATAGATGATCATATGATCTGTTTAATTATTACTTTTTAGTTTAAGGAAACTGCATTTTAGTTTCCCATAGTACCTTTCTAGAATTCTAAGGGGCATGACATTTAATCTAAAAACATAAAAACTAAAAATTTGGGATTTGGTATTTTTTTTAAACTAATTTTCTTGAGATAAGGGGGCATAGCTTTTGTTTTATGACTTCGTGTATCTCAAGCCCAATATTACGTTGATCCAAAAATGCAGTTAAATATATATAAATTTATAGGCATATTACAAACTAGAAAAAATTTTAATATAACCAGAACAATTTTTAATAGACTTTATTTTTCTTAGAGTAGTTTTAGTTTCACAGCAAAATTGAGCAGAAAGTACATAGTTTCTATTACCCCCCGTCCTCAAACATACAATCTCCCCCACTATCAGTATCCTGTACCATAGTAGTATGTTTGTTAGAATTGATGAACCTGTATTAACTCATTGCAGTCATCCCCAAGTCCATAGTTTACATCAGGATTCGCTCTTAGTGATATGGGTTTTGTTCTTGTTCTGTGGATTTTGACAAAAGTATAAAATTTTATAACATGTATCCACCATATATCCGTTGTAGTATCATACAGAGTATTTTCAGTGTCCTAAAAATCATCTCTGCTCTTTTCATTCTACCCTCCTTCCCAACCTCTGGAAATCACTGATCTTTTCACTGTTTCTATAGTTTTGCCTTTTCCAGAATGTTATATAGTTGGAATTATACAGTATGTAGCCTTTCCAGATTGTCTTTTCTCACTTAGTAATATGCATTTAATTTTTCTCCATGTCTTTTCATGGCTTGATAGCTCTTTTCTTTTTAGCAGTGAATAATATTCCATTGTCTTGATGTACCACAGTTCATTTTTTCATTCACCTATTGAAAGACATCTTGGCTGCTTTCGAGTTTGGACAATTATAAATAAAGCTGCTATAAACATCCATGTGCAGGTTTTCATATAGACATAAGTTTTCAACTCCTTTGAGTTGAAAATCACACCAACTGTGTGGTGTGAGGTGAAATCACACCAAGGAGTGTGATTGCTAGATCATATAGTAAGATTATGTTTAATTTTTTAAGAAATCACCAAACTGTCTTTCAAAAAGGCTGTACAATTTTGCATTCCTACCAGCAATGAATAAGCAGAGTCCCTGTTGCTTGGCATCCTCGAGAGAATTTGGTGTTGTCAGTGTTCTGTTTTACCATTCTAATAGGTATGCAGTGGTCAACCTGAACTTTGATACTTGCAATTTGGTACATCTTAGAACATGACAATCAGTTAGTATTACAAGCCATAATTTAAGATGAAATCGTAGGGTATGATTGCTATTATTGTTTTAAATTTGAATTATGAAATTTTATGTTTATTTTTTTTCTGATCACTTAAACCTTATCAGTAAGGTTTAAATTAAAAATATAATACAGAGTTTTATCTCAGCCCTGATACCCTTCATTTTGTATAAAGTTGACCAAAAAAATAATGAGAACAAAAATATCGAAGCTAAGACCTGATGGAAACTGCAAAAAACATAAAACTAGAGAATGTAACTCCATACATCAGTGGGGACCCAGATTTTCTCTTATTGAGGGAAGAGTCTATGATGACATGTGGGGAAGAGTTTCTAATTCTAGTTTCAGAGGGGAAAAAAAGAGAGGAAGAAGATAATTATGTTTTACTGTAGAGGTTAATGTAGAGAAAGAAATATAATATGAATCAAATTATTTAGAGAAAGAGTCTATGATCTTATAAAGCTGTCTTCAGTGTAATCCTTGCTGTTGTGTATGGGGAGAGATGATCTTAGAAGCTTTCTGACTATTAGAAGAAGTTCTGATGATGATGACAGATAACTAAAATTTTTTTTAGCATCTGAAATCCAGTTCTCATTATTCTAATACTCTAATCTGCCTTACAAGGTAGAGTATTTCCATTTTACAGAGGAGGAAGCTGAGATTCAGAAGGTAAGTAATATGTCCAAGATCACATGCATGCAGGGTCCAGTGGAGGAGCTGAAATGAATCATTCCTGCTACACTAGGAATCAAATTTTGCTCAGACAATGTTTAGGGAAAACATCAGGTTAACATTTTTAATATCTTCAATGCTTGTTGAAAGTTATACTTCTATATTTTTTGTTTTCTTCTTCTAAGGATGAATGAGTAATGTAGCCAAAGGAGCAGAAGTGATTTTTTAGGTATCTGACTGACTATATAATGTCCTTTGGGATAAATTCAAAACTATATTCCTTAAAAAGTGAGTAATCTAAATCTATTATATGCTCCAGAGTGATTCTGAAGTCCTTTTGTGGGGTCAAGATAAGGCATTCAAACTCAAAGTTAATGATAGGTCTTTCCAACTATAAATAAATACAATCATTTTCCAGACATTAAAAATAGTATGAATGAACTCTAGTTATCTCTACTTAAAAAACTGGTTCCGACACTCACCAGCTCTGTGACCTAGGGCAAATGATTTAATGACTCTAACCTTCAGTTCTCTGGTCTAATAATAGCATGGAGATTGGATAAATTAATCTAAGTAAAAGCACTCAGTGTGGTCCCTACCACCAAGTAAGGAAATATTAACTCAGATTATTATATTATTCAAAGATGCAGCCAAAATGGCCTAGTTTCAGAGAACACAACCAGAGGCATATTCCACGGGAGCATAATATTTAAAAAGTAGCTTTTCGGGCAAGCCTTGAACTTCAAAAATGATAAGAGTACTAAAATAAGAATGGGGATATCCAGCTTAAAATGTGTTAGTGTAGGTGCTGGAGCTGATGTGAAAGCCCTTGGTCTTTTGTGCTCTCTATAATAGTACTGTTGCAAAATGGCAGCACTTCAGTGAGAGAACAATGTCATATAAAATAAAATGAGCTATATGGTGGACTTGGGCATTATGTTAGAATTAAATAGTAAACTGGCCCATGATCAGTTGGCATTTTAATCCCACAGGTGCTCTAGGCCCTTCAACATCAAAGTCCAGTTACATTCCCATTATTGTTGATATAGAATGTTCAGACTCATGGGGTTCCTGCCCTGTCAGTCAGAAAATGTTAGAGGAACAGCATGATCTTCATGCTGAGTTCAGTATGAGTAAATCACTGATACTCAACCGTTTCAGCAAACTAATTATACTTTCATCTTTCTAGTCTTAAAAATAACGGTTTCCCAAAAAAAGGAAACAATTTCTCATACAACTGTGAAAAATTTAAAGTCAGTTTTTCAAGTGTTGAAACTCAAATTCAGCCAATGCTATCAACCTTGCAAATATGTGAAATGACGAATGTGGCATTTCCACAGTTTGCCTGGGAAGTAGGTAACATTAGGATGCCCCATCTGAAAAGGGCAATAATAATTTGGTGGTTTTGGGAAATGGCACATTGGATGATAAACGCCAAGTCCTTGATATGGATGCTGATGTGTGGAAAGTTCCTTAGGCTTTTTGTTATTGTGAAGAATTCGAGATACCTCTGCTTCTTTAATTTCCTACTAAGGAAATTTCAGTTTTCCTAAGAGAGGGAACCAAGGTAGCAGTAACTTTGGTAACCATTTTATTGGGATCACAGAAGCCTTTTCTGAGGACGTTGGTCCTTCGAGGATAGTTTCTCGTAACTTTGCTCTACTTACCTCAGTGGGGTCATTACTTTGAGTTTCACCAAAGGAAAAGCCAGTGTAATCAATAGACTTTAATTAAATTCAGCTGTCACATTTGGGTACCTGGCCTTGGAGGAGGAGGTGTTTGAGGCACAGATAAAAGCCTAAGGAAAAAATTTGGAGATTTGAAAGAACATTCTGTATTTGGGCAATTGCAAATTAGGTGCTGGAGCCTTGAGGGAGGCCAGAAAAGAGGAAAGAGACTTTTTGATCTCTAAAATAAAAGTATCTCTCAAGCAGAAGTCACTTCCAACCCAAAGGCCTTCCAGGCTGTGTGCACTTTTGTTGTTCTTTTTTCTTCACAGTTTCTTCCTATTGGTTCTTTGCAGTTGGTAACTGAATTACTGTGGTTAACTCTGCCTTTGAGTGACAGCCTTGGTATGGCTGGAGCCATGTAAATCATGTCCACACCTGCCTTCCTGTTCCTATATTTTTCTTTTCTTTTTTTTTTAAATTTAAAGATCTATATTTATTTATTTTGGGTAAGGGGAGGGGCAAAGAGGGAGGGGGAAAGAGTCTTAAGCAGACTCTATGCTGAGCGTAGAGCCTGACATGGGGCTCAATCTCATGACCCTGAAATCACCACCTGAACTGAAACCAAGAGTCGGATGCTTAACCAACTGCACCACCCAGGTGCCCCTATATCTTGCTTTTACTCTTTTATCTGAGACTCTCTTGATTGAATCCCACTTTCTTTTTTTAAAAGATTTTATTTATTTATTTGAGAGAGAGAAAGATCACAAGCCAGGGGGAGGGGTAGAGGGAGAAGCAGACTCCTCCCTGAGCAGGGAGCTTGATGTGAGACTATCCCAGGACCCTGGGATCATGACCTGAGCCAAAGGCAGACACTTAACCGACTAAGCCACCCAGGTGCCCCTGAATCCCAGTTTTGTTCCTCAGATGGTTTTATTTCTTCTGGCTTGGCTCCTAATACCCTTCTGTTTGTTCACTAATTTTTGATTGTTTATGTTTACAGTGGATGGAATCTTTATCCCTGGCTTTCAGTCTTGTCTGGACTAGATTCTGTCCCCACTCTACCTGTAGCTCCCATAGTGTTCTAGCCATATTCTTTTGGGCAGAATTAGTTCCTCACATATCTTGCTGTTGACTTCAACTCCCTGTCTTGCAGTATAATTTCTCCCATTCCCTCTTTTTTTCAAGATGGCTTTAGCTACTTGATGTCTTACATGGTTCCATGCAAATCTTAGGGTTGGTTTTCTATTTCTGTGAAAATGCCTTTGGAATTTGGTGGAATTGTATTGAATTTGTAGTTTTGAGGCATATGGACACATTAACAATATTAATTCTTACAGTCTTGTTAGCCTCATGTGTTGTGCCAGTATGTGTGGTTTGATCCAACACACTAAGTCATCCTGGTAGCCATCTACAATGATACCTAGATCCTCTAAAAAGCCCTCTCTCAGCCATCCAGTTTCAGCCGGTAATACTCAAAATGTCATTTTTATGCCTCCATATGAACAGTTGCCTCATTGCATTGCAATAGTTTGCATACACAGCCACTACTGGGCTCTTGAGGCAATAGTCACACACATCCTGTCCATCTTTGGCCATCAATAACCATTAATTGTTTGAATTATCATATATGCTGATTTTTTATTATCTGAGAAGGCTCCTGCATGTCTCCCATGATCAGGTTTTGGTGCTCAGAGAAAACGAATCAATACAAACATTAGTATAAGATACATTTGATAGAGTGATAGTTGGGAATCCTAGACACAGCATTCTATTAGCCATATACAATTGGTATCTAACTTGTTACTTATTTTAAACATCTTATTTCTGCTCTTCTTTTACTATTTTGAAAAGTAAAGAGTGAATCTCTATGTAAAAATAAAATATATGTCTTCTTGGTTTGGGTTACAGGAATGGAATAGGAATTTTCTGTCTGTATACTATGACTACCTTTAAGTTCTCAAGTAACAAATGTGACAAAAGGATTATCTAAAACAGTGGGCTTCAAACTTTGTTGATTGTATAAATGTCTGTAAAAAAAATTAAGCATATATCCCAATACATGTACATTAATTTCTTTAATATTTTAATTTAGTTTAATGATACTTATATAGATATTACTGTGTTCAAGGCACTGAACATAAATTTAAAATATTTTTCTATAAATTTTAACTAATTTTTCTTCATAACAACCCTATGAAATAGGTACTATTATTATCACCACTTTCTGAGGCATAGGGAGATTAAATAACTTGTCCATGTTAGTAGTAAGTAGCAGGATTTGGCAGTCCAGTTCCACGTTCACGTTGTTAATCCACTACTCTGCCTTTATCATAAATATAAAATAACTGAAATAAATAATGCTAACATATTTCATACATTAAGAAAACCATATAAAAATTTAAAATAAGGCTAAGATGAACAAAACAGTATTTTAAAATGTCAGGTTAATTTTAAGGGTTGCATGTTATCAATGACTAATTATCACTATGAAGAATATGTATGAGAATGTCCATAATTGAATAATTTTGAATAAAAAATAATTTAACTTGTTGTTTTGATAATTTTGAATTTTTGACCAACTCTTTGATCTAATTAGATCATCTTTGTTTTTATCTCATAATATGAGCAATGAGGAAGGTATACCAGGAATAGAACTTTCCATGCTGCCGTTATCTTATTCACTTATGGTTTGCATCATTAGCATTATCTTTAACACGTGAGGTCTTTGCCAGAATATTTTAAAGTAATTTGTTGTTCTTGTGAAGGTTAGTTTAGATAAACTTGACAATATAATCTGCAAATCCTCTTAAACTGCTATAAGGTAAACTGCTATAAGGTGTAACCTGCTGAAATCAGAAAATGAATGCATGAAACACCACCATTTATTCTTCTGTGCCTGGATTATTTACTCTTTTTTCAGAATGTTTTGCTCACTGTATGAGATGTGGGATCTCTGATATACTTACTGAAAGGATGCCAGCGATAATTTGTATATTAAATATAGACTCTTACCTTATTTTCTATTTTTAGAAAAAAATAAATAGATACAGAATTTCTAGTATTTTTCTTTACAAATCTCCCAAGGATTCTCTTGTGCTTCTCCTGGGCATATGCACACCTCCTCTTATTAGAAACCCTTGAAATGCAACTGAAGAAGTCACTTGAGTGTAAGGACTCAAATATGAACTCTCCTGAACATAAGTATTCAAATATGAATAGAATACAAATATGATTACTATTACTTCTCAGAGAGGCAAAGGAGGGCTTGTAAACATGAAATGCAATTGAGTTGCAGCAGAAAGTTGGCCTACAAATAAAAATAGGTATTGTTAATCTACTAAAAAAGTGACAAAAATTTAGGTTGCACTAGCTCTTTCTGTTAAAATAGTTCTTTATAATTTTTTTGTTAGCCAATTGCTTTACTGTTATGTTTAATGCTTAATTTAGATCTTTTGGTTGAGGCCTATAGGCACATTGTGGAGTTAACAAAATGAGATACACCCCATTGTTTCTGTCTTTACACTGCTGAGCTGGGATCTGCTACTTGATTCTATGCATTAATGAGCCATGAAATATTATTCTTCTGCTAATTTAACTCAGGGAGGCCATTGGGGATTTGTTTGAACAATTGAGAGAGGGAAGGAGTGCTTGGCTTACAAATTAGCTCACTCAAATACTCAGATATTTCTTTGGGAAAAGAAAGTTGTGTGACAAAAAAAACTACAGTTTAGAAAAATAAGTTTTAGGAAACTGTAATAATATTGTTTAGCCACTATTTAGAAACTTAAAGAAGACATCATGTTTTATAAAATAAAATGCGAATTTCTTGGTAAATTGTACAGTCTTTATAGTTGTCCAAGAAATCTGAGCCAAAAAATCTCACTTTAATAGTTTGATGTTTTTCACAAACCTAAGACTTTATTTTTTACCTTTTGTAGTTCAGGAAATTTAGCTCAAAGCAGTTAATAGGCCTGTCATTATCCAAATGTAAACATTTTCATATATGTTTGGATAAAACAACAATGAAAATATTAAATTTAAATTTAAATATAAGTAGATTAATAATTTTAAGAAAAACTCCCCCTTGAATCTGAAGTGTTATTATATTCTCTATAATGCAAAGATATTTTTGATAGGTGTCGATCAATGCAGAATGAGTGGCATAACTGAATACATGAAATTCACAAATTATACTGTTTTTGTAAAACGTATTCATCCTCTGCTTTCACTAAATTAAAAATTTTCATTTCCAAGCAAAGATCAAATGGCACAAATATTTTTTTAACATATAGTTTGACTGTTTCATTCATTCTCATGTATCTTTTTACACAGAAATTACTTTTATTATGTTAGAATATTCCTTTTTTTTTTTTTAAGTTTTTATTTATTTATTTGACAGAGAGAGACACACCAAGAGAGGGAATACAAGCAGGAGGAGTGGGAGAAGGAGAAGCAGTCTTCCTGCTGAGCAGCGAGCCTGATGCAGGGCTCGATCCCAGGACCTGAGATCATGACCTGAGCCAAAGGCAGACACCCAACGACTGAGCCACCCAGTTGCCTCTAGAATATTTCTTAATGAGCTGGCAATTATTTGTGTGAAGGAGAGTTCAAAAAACAGATTTATGACTGTGTTAGCCTTGTCCTTAATTAAGGATTTATGAATTATACAAAAAATATTACTGCCTAGAGTAGGTTATTCTAGAAGTAGTAGTAAAGAGGATCTAAGAGGCTATGAACTTAGAAGATCTTCTCCCTGCTTGTCTGGCTCTTCCAGTTGGACCACAAGTCTTAGGTACAAGGATGAACATGGTTTCTCTGTTGAATTTAAAGCTTTACAAAAGTTTGAATGCTCTTTCTTGCATTCATCAGTTCAAAGGCTTCATTAATTTGGTCAGAAGACAAATTATGAGTCACAAATTCATCAACTTTTATCTTTTTGGACATATATTCAGACACCAACTTTGCAACACTTCACACACTTTTCCATCCTCCAAGGGCAGTGCCTTTCCACGTGTGGCCTGTTACCAGCTAAAATGGGCGAGTGGCGATTTCTAGCAGCTACTCCAGCTACAATGCTGACACTCCAGCCTTTGTGGCGGCCTGCAGTGCTGCCCTCATGACTTCCATGTTACCAATACACTCGAAGGAATAGTCCACTCCCCCCTCAGTCATTTCAGTGAGCATTTCCTGGATGGATGTACGGAAGTCCTGGGGGTTAATGCATTCAGAGGCTCCAAACTCCTTGGCCCTTGCAAATTTGTCTTTATTGATGTCCACACCAATGATCCGGGATTCGCCAGCCACCTTACAGCCCATAAGAGCTGCCAGTCCTACCCTTCCTAGACCAAAGATGGCACAAGTAGAGCCGGGCTCCACCTTGGCAGCGTTCACAGCAGCACCATAACCGGTTGAAATGACACAACACAAAAGGCAGACCATCCAAAGGTGCTAAAGGATCAATTTTAGCAACAGAGATATCAGCCACAACTGTATATTCAGAAAACTTGCTGGTTCCTATGTAATGTAAAATTGTCTCTCCTTTGTAAGTAAATCTGCTAGTACCATCTGGCATTAATCCTTTCCCCTGAGTAACTTATTTTCTGGCAAAGGTTTGTTTAGGGTCTAGACAAAATTTTCATTCTCCACACTGTGGGATGTAAAGTGGGATGACAGTATCACCTGCCTTCGGTTTAGTAACCCCTTTGCCAGCACTTTTCATAATTCCAGCACCTTCAGGTCCCAGGACCACTGGAGAACTCCCTTCAGGAGTTCAGCCCACTCAGGGTATACGCATTGGTGTGGCAAACTGCAGTGGCAATAATGTTAATTAGAACTTCAGGAGCCTTTGGGGGTGCCACCTCTACCTCCTCTATAGAGAGAGGCGTTCTTGCCTCCCAGGCAACTTCAGCCTTGCACTTGATAACCTGGTTGGCCATAGCCTCAGACTCAGTCAGTGAGTGGGGGACATTCAGGGTGGCACCCCATCCTCACATATTTTTAAAAATAATTCATGCTTATGAAAAGTCAAATAACATAATAATGAGAAATTGCTGTCTTCTGACTTTCCCTTCCAAATACTCTGTCAACTTTCCCAGAGGCAACCATTTTTATTTCTTTCAGTGGTTTCTTCTAGTATTTTCCTCCATATTATTCAGTTTATTTCCCATCAAGGTAGGTCTTTCTGAATTGGTATCTTACATTCTTTACCCACACTTTACTTTCCTGCCCAACCATCCTTTTGATGTAATAATATATAATTTGGGGGGCAGTCAATACTCAGTTTTTACTTTAACATCAATGTGAAAATGTTACTTACAGGGCACCTGGGTAGCTCAGTTGGTTAAGCGACTGCTTTTGGCTCAGATCATGATCCCGGAGTCCCAGGATTGAGTCCCACATCAGGCTCCCGGCTCCACGGGGAGTCTGCTTCTCCCTCTGACCTTCTCCCCACTCGTGCTGTCTCTCACTCTCTCTCTCTCTTTCTCAAATAAATAAATAAAATCTTTAAAAAAGAAAACGTTATTTACCACAAAGCCAACTAGTCTATAACTGTTTCTTTTTCATAAACATTTTTTCTTCATTGATAACAGTTTCCTTTTTTTTCTCTTGCATTAGTTTTCAACATACCTACTATCAGTTTTTAAGGGCTCTATCTAATACTTATCAGTATTTATTTCCAAGTATTCAGCATTTCAAATAGTTTATCAATTTCACGAACTTTTAGACTTCTCTCTGAAATCCTTCCATTTTACTTTTTCTTTCTGGATCAGTTGTTCCTTTGGCCTGATGAAGTACTATCAGCCTAGGATCTCCTTTTGCAGCTCTATCCTGTGTTGGCTCTACTGTTTGCTAGATTCTGTGTCTTCATCTTTTTTTTTTTTTCTTTTATTTCATCTTTTTCTGAGGCACATCTCCCATGGCTTCCTAAATTTTATTTTATATTTTTAATTATATTCAGTTAGCCAGCTTCCTAAATTTTAAAATTTATTGCATATCCAAAATTTCATTTACTTTCTCCTCACACTTGATTGATACTTTGATGGATGTAAATGTTAAGTATTCATCCTTTCTGATGGCTGAGTAATAGTCCATTATGTGTATAAACCACATCTTCTTTATCCAAGTATCTGTTGATAGACATCTCAGCTCTTTCCACAGTTTGGCTATTGTGGACATTGTTGCTATGACATTGGGGTGCAGGTGCCCCTTTGGATCACTACATATGTATCTTTGGGGTAAATACCTAGTAGTGAAATTACCGGGTCATAGGGTAGCTCTATTTTCAACCTTTGAGGAACCTCCATACTGTTTTCCAGAGTGGCTGTACCAGCTTGCATTCCCACCAACAGTCTAAAGAGGGTTTCCCCCTTTTCTACATCCTCACCAAATCTGTCGTTTCCTGATTTGTTAATTTCAGCTATTCTGACAGGCATGAGGTGATGTCTCATTATGGTTTTGATTTTTATTTCCCTGATGCCAAGTGATGTGGAGCATTTTTTCATGTGTCTGTTGGCCATTTGTACGTCTTCTTTAGAGAAATGTCTGTTTATGTCTTCTGCCCATTTCTTGATTAGATTATTTGTTCTTTGGGTGTTGAGTTTGATAAGTTTTTTTAATAGACTTTACATACTAGCCCTTTATCTGATATGTCATTTGCAAATGTCTTCTCCCATTCTGTCAGTTGTCTTTTGGTTTTGTTGACTGTTTCCTTTGCTGTGCAAAAGCTTTTTATCTTGATGAAGTCCCAATAGTTCATTTTGCCTCTGTTTCCCTTGCGTTTGGAGATGTGTCTAGCAAGAAGTTGCTGTGGCCGAGGTCACAGAGGTTGCTGCTTGTGTTTTCCTCTAGGATTTTGATGTATTCTTGTCTCACATTTATGTCTTTCATCCGTTCGGAGTCTATTATTGTGTATGGTGTAAGGAAATGGTCCAGTTTCGTTCTTCTTTATATGGCTGTCCTATTTTCCCAGCATCACTTATTGAAGAGACTGTCTTTTTTCCATTGGATATTCTTTCCTGCTTTGTCGAAGATTAATTGACCATAGTGTTGAGAGTCCATTTCTTCATTCTCTGTTCTGTCCCATTGATCTGTGTCTGTTTTTGTGCCAGTACCATACTACTGTCTTGATGATTACAGCTTTGTAATAGAGCTTGAAGTCTGGGATTCTGATGCCACCAGCTTTGGTTTTCTTTTTCAGCATTCCTTTGGCTATTTACGGTCTTTTCTGGTTCCATACAAATTTTTGGATTATTTGTTCCAGCTCTGTGAGAAAAGTTGATGGTATTTTGATAGGGATTGAATTGAATGTGTCGATTGCTCTGGGTAGCATAGACATTTTAGCAGTATTT
This sequence comes from Potos flavus, assembly GCA_028534135.1. Classification (NCBI taxonomy): domain Eukaryota; kingdom Metazoa; phylum Chordata; class Mammalia; order Carnivora; family Procyonidae; genus Potos; species Potos flavus. The sequence goes on from CM052886.1 coordinate 70,819,035, forward strand.
GTTTTTCTAATCCATGAGCGTGGAACACTTTTGCATTTCTTTGTGTTTTCCTCAATTTCTTTCATGAGTGTTCTATAGTTTTCTGAATACAGATCCTTTGCTTCAATGGTTAGATTTATTCTTAGGTACCTTATAGTTTTGGGTGCAGTTGTAAATGGGATCGACTCCTTAATTTCTCTTTCTTCTGTCTCGTTAGTGTATAGAAATACAACTGATTTCTGTGCATTGATTTTATATCCTGCCACATTGCTGAATTCCTGTATGAGTTCTAGCACTTTTGGGGTGGAATGTCTTGGGTTTTCCACAGAAAATATCATGTCATCTGCAAAGAGTGAGAGTTTGGCTTCTTCTTTGCCAATTTGAATGCCTTTTATTAGTTTTTGTTGTCTGATTGTGGAGGCTAGGACTTCTAGTACTATGTTGAATAGCAGTGGTGATAGTGGACATCCCTGTTGTGTTCCTGACTTAGAAAGAAAAGAAAAACCGAGAGCTTTTCCCTACTGAGAATGATATTTGCTGTGGGCTTTTCATGTATGACTTTTATGATATTGAGGTATGTTCCCTCTGTCCCTACACTATGAAGAGTTTTAATTAAGAAAGGATGCTGTACTTTGTCAAATGCTTTTTCTGCATCAGTTGAGAGAATCATATTGTTGTCTTTTCTTTTATTAATGTAGTGTATCCCATTGATTGACATGAGGATTATTGAACCACCCTTGCAATCCAGAAATAAATCCCACTCGGTTGTGGTGAATAATCCTTTTAATGTACTGTTGGAGCCTATTGGCTAGTATCTTGGTGAGAATTTTTGCATTCATGTTCATCAGGGATATTGGTTTGTAATTTTCCTCTTTGGTGGGGTCTTTGTCTGGTTTTGGGATCAAGGTAATGCTGGCCTCTTAAAAAGGGAAGTTTTTCTTTCATTTCTATTTTTTGAAAAAGCTTCAGAAAAATAGGTATTAATTCTTCTTTAAATGTTTGGTAGAATTCCCCTGGGAAGCCAGCTGTCTCTGGACTCAAGTTTGTTGGGAGATTTTTGATTACTGCTTCAGTTTCCTTGCTGGTTATGCGTCTGTTCAGGTTTTCTATTTCTTCCTCTTTCAGTTCTGGTAGTTTGTATGTCTCTAGGAGTACATCCATTTTTTTCCCCCCAGATTGCTTAATTTCTTGGCATATACTTGTTCATAATATGTTCTTATAATTGTTTGTATTTCTTTGGTGTTCGTTGTAATCTCTCCTCTTTCGTTCGTGATTTTATTTACTTGGGTCCTTTCTCTTCTTTTAGACAAGTCTGGCCAGGGGTTTATCACTCTTATTAATTCTTTCAAAGAACCAGCTCCTGGTTTTGTTGATCTGTTCTAATGTTTTTTGGTGTCTAGTTCATTGATTTCAGGTTTAATCTTTATTAATTCTCTTCTGCTGGGTTTAGGCTTTATTTGCTATTCTTTCTCCAGCTCTTTTAGGTGTAAGGTTAGGTTGTGTATTTGAGACCTTTCTTGTTTCTTGAGAAAGGCTTGTTTTGCTATATGCTTCCCTCTTAGGAACTCCTTTGCTGTATCCCAAAGGTTTTGACAGCTGTGTTTTCATTTTCATTTGTTTCCATGAGTTTTTTAAATTCTTTAATTTCTTGGTTGACCCATTCTTTCTTTAGTAGGATGCTCTTTAGCCTCCACAAATTTGAGTTTTTTCCAAATTTCCTCTTGTGATTGAGTTCAAGTTTCAAAGCATTGTGGTCTGAAAAGAGGCAGCAAATGATACCAATGTTTTGGTACCGGTTGCGATCTGATCTATGACCCAGTATCTGATCTTTCTGGAGAGTGTTCCATGTGCACTCAAGAAGAATGTGAATTCTGTTGCTTTAGGATGGAATGCTCTGAATTTATCCGTGAAGTCCATCTGGTCCAGTGTGTCATTCGAAGCCCTTGTTTCCTTGTTGATCTTCTGCTTAGATAATCTGTTCATTGCAGTGAGTGGGATGTTAACGTCCCTTACTATCATATTATCAATGTTTTTGTTTAATTTTGTTATTAATTGGCCTATGTAATTGGCTGCACCCATGTTACAGACATAAATATTTACAATTGATAGAATTTCTTGGTGGATAGACCCTTTAATTATGATATAGCATCCTTCCTTATTTTTTATTACAGTTTTTGGTTTAAAAATCTAACTTGTGTGATATAAGGATTACCACCCCAGCTTTCTCTTGATATCCATTAGTATGATAAATGGTTTTCCACCCCCTCACTTTCAATCTGGAGGTGTCTTTGGGTCTAAAATGAGTCTCTTGCAGACAACATATCAATGGGTTTTGCTTTTTTAGCCAATCTGATACTCTGTCTTTTGATTGGAGCATTAAGCCCATTTACATTCAGAGTAATATTGAAAGATATAAATTTAGTGCCATTGTATTACCTGTAAAGTCACTGTTTCTGTATATTGTCTTTGTTCCTTGCTGGTCTATATTACTTTTGGGCTGTCTCTTCACTAGGATCCCTTTTAATATTTCCTGCAGGGCTAGTTTAGTGATCCACAAATTCTTTTAGTTTCTGTTTATCCTGGAAGCTTTTTATCTCTCCTATTTTGAATGACATCCTTGCTGGATAAAGTATTCTTTGGCTACATATTTTTCTCATTTAGCACCCTGAATATATCATGCCAGTCCTTTCTGGCTTGCCAGGCTTCTGTGGATAGGTTTGCTGCCAGTCTTATGTTTCTACTTTTGTAGGTTATGGACTTCTTGTGCTGAGCTGCTTTCAGGATTTTCTCTTTATCTCTGAGATTTGCAAGTTTCACTATTATATGTCAAGATGTTGACCTATTTGTATTGATTTTGTGGAGGGTTCTCTGTGCCTCCTTCACTTGAATGCCTGCTTCTTTCCCCCGATTAGGGAAGTTCTTTGCTCTAAATCGCTCCAGTATACTTTCTGACCCCTCCTTCTTCTGTGGTCCCGATTATTCTAATATTGTTTTGCTTTTTAGTATCACTTATCTCTTGAATTCTCCCCTTGTGATCCAGTAGTTATTTCTCTCTCTTTTTCTCAGCTTCTTTATTCTCCATCATTTTCTCTTGCATATCACTAATTCTCTCTTCTGTCTCTTTTATCCTAGCAGTTAGAGCCTCCATTTTTTATTACATCTCTTTAATAGCCTATTTGATTTAGATTTGATTAGATTTTAGTTATTTTATGTCTTCAGAAGGGGATTCTCTAGTGTCTTTCATGCTTTTTTTCAAGCCCAAGTTGGATCTTTATAATGGTTATTCTGAACTCTAGTTCTGAGATCTTATAGCCATACTGATTGGGTCCCTGGCAGTAAATACTGCCTCTCGTTCTCTTTTTTGAGGTACCTTTTTCCATCTTGTCATTCTATCCAGAGAAGAATAGATGAATGAGAGAACAAAATACTAAAATAGCAGCAACAACCCCAGAGAAATACACACTAAACAAATCAGAAGAGACCCAAAGCCAAAAATTAAAAAAAAAAGAAAAGAAAAAGAATATAGTCAGACAAGTGAACAGAACAATAGACTGGATTCTGTGTGTATTTTGGTCTGTTTGTCAGAAAACTAGATCCCAAAATTGTAAAGAAAGAAAAACTTATATATGTACAAATATAAAATTAAATATAATGAATGGATAGCATGTAACTGTAAAAATGAAAACTTTTTTTCATTTCAAGACACACAAAAAGAGAAGGAATATAAACAGACAGGTGAAGAGAACAGAGTAATACACTATATTATGAGTATATTTTGGTCAGTTTGTTAGAAAAAAATACATCCCAAAATTGTAAAGAAAATAAACTTATATATATACAAAAATAAAATTAAGTACATTGAAAGGATAGAATGTAAGTGTAAAGATGAAAACTAGAAAAGATTTTAACAAGAAAAAAAAAAGAATGTGATTAGACAGGTGAAGAACAGAGCCATACACTAGATTCTGGGTGTATTTTGGTCTGTTTGTTAGAAGAAACTATGTCCCTAAAGTGGAAAGAAAGAAAAGCTTATATAGATATACAAAAATAAAATTAAATACAATGAATGGAGTGTAACTGTAAGAATGAAAATTAAGAGTTAAAAAAAGAATTGATAAAATAAGAAATTGGTTGAAAAAAGAAAGAAGAAAAAAGTTAAAATTAAAAAGACTAAGGGATCGTGGGGAGAAAAACATGAATTCTATATACTGTTTTTCCCTAGCACTGATGTTTTACAATTCTCTAAAATCAGTAATCTTGGTCTTAACAAGATGTTCTTGCTAATCTTCTGGGGGAAGAGCTTGTTGTACTGATTCTCCCGTGTCTTTACCCTGGGGGGAATTGCACCACCCTTGCCAGGGGGCCAGGCTGTATGAGCTGCTCCAGATTGCTCTCTGTGGCTTTTGTTCCCTGGAGGCTTTCTGTGCCACTTTAGAGGATGGGAATGAAAATTGTGACCTCCCAATCTCCAGCTCCAGAGCAGAAAGCTCAGGGTCCCAGGCCTCAGTGGGCCCTCAGGAAAAAGCAATAATCACTCCTGTCTCCCTGGTCTCTGTCCACAATGGGTGCTCACCCAGCCTGTGACCAAGGGTATCTGTCTCAGGCACACAAACCCACTTGGAGTCTCCAAACCCTGCAAACTCCAGTTATGCACACCTGCTCCACTCCTCCTGGGGGAGAAAGGGAGGGTCTTGTCCCAGTTCTGCCCCTTGCTGGGTCCCTGCTCATCTGTTGACCGACTGTATGGTGGTTCGAGATTTATGGCAACCCCAAGCTGAAAGCCCACTCCTGGGCTTGCTGATTAGAGCTGGCTTCCCCTCTTCAATGCCTGGGAACTCTGCCATACTCAGGTACCCCTGGTCTTCCTGTGACCCTGGGGATCCTGAGACCACACTGTCCCACCTACAAATCTGCCCCACTTTACCACCTGAGCACCTTTCAGGCAGGGACATTCTTCACTGGAGCAGAATTCTAAAAGTTCTGATTTTGTGCTCTGCTGCTTATCACTTTGTGGTGCCAGCTTATGGAGGCTACCCCCAGCCCCCGCAGTTTATCTTCCCATATATTGCCTTGGAGTCACTTCTCTGACCTCCTACCTTGCAGAAGGTGGTCGTTTTTCTGTTTGTAGAGTTGAAGCTATTCTTTTCTTAGATCTCCAGTGGAGTTTCCAGGTGTTCAGAACAATTTGATAGCTATCTAGCTGAATTCCTGGGACCAGACAAAACTAAGGTCTCGTACTCCTCCACCATCTGGGACTATCTCACCTTGTACATTTCTTTATACAATTCTTTTTTGATGAATTTCTCCCCTCCACTTGTTTCTGTTCCATCTTTATGTAACTCCTATTATTCAGATGTTAGATCTGATAGAATAATCCTCTAAGTCTCTTTTCTCAATTATTTTCCAATCCTTTGTCTCACTTTAAATTGTTTTTAGAGATTTCTTTTACCGTGTCTTCTAGATTTTTAATTGAATTTTTCTGACTATAAAATTTTAATTTCCAAGTCTTTTTTCTTATTTTGGGTCATTTCTTTTCACAGTGGTTTTTTTTTGTTCGTTTTTTTTTGTTTTGTTTTGTTTTGTTTTGTTTTGTTTTGTTTTTTGTGAATGCAATAATATTTTTTTATCTTTCCAATAATACTAATAATACATTTTTCTCTTAAAATTTTCTATCTTATACCTACAGGTTTCTTTCTTCCTGTCTGTTTCAATCTCTCTTTCAGTGAGGAGGCTTTTCTCAAATGTTGTGATCTTTTGCTGTCTGTTTATATTTAAGAGTGTAGCAGTAAGGAACTGATTAGAAATGGCATGTGAATAGGTGGGGCTGGGTGATTGAGTGGTGCTTTAGGCTTTTCATGAAAGGATCCTTAAAAGTCTATCTGTAAGTCTTTGCATTGATTGGTTTCCCTAGAGAGAGATCCTCCAATCTGGTGCTTGGGAAATACTAACCTGGCTGTAGGTGTTCCGAAAGATTGCTAGGGGAAGATGACTCTGGAGGGTGGGGGTGGGATCACATCTCTGCCTTCTCTTGCATTTTACTTCCCCAAGTCTACAGCCTTTTTGGTTCAAATTTTCCAGAGAGGTAACTTAGTATCCTGCCTAGGGTAGAGTTTTGTTGACACTGGGAATGGGGTGTTTGCCTGGTTAAGTAAAATGGTGGGGGGGACATTATATAGATTCAACCAATATAGTATTTAGCCTGTTTGTTACTTCTACCTTCTGATACTTCTGAAGTATGAAGTACCTCCAAGTCCTTAATAACTCAAGAGTTCTACAGATAAAGTCATTTAGCTTTCATCAACAGCCTTCTTGGCAGAGACTTTAGATTGAAGCTTCTCTTTCCCTTTTACCATTCTCCATGTGGTTTCCATGTGCAATATATTTCTTAAAATCTCTCATCTCCTGTTGAATCTCCTGCTGTTCTTTTCCTTGTGTATTTGCCCTTTTTATTCCTTTGCTGTCTTTTTTGGTGGTATCTCAGAAGGCAGGGAAGAGTACTATATGGTCATTCTATCTGTTTAATTAGACTTTGACTCTTTTCAAAAGCTCTGAACTGTTCCCGTCTCACTATTACTTATTAGAACCAAAATTAGTGCCATTTTTAGGTTATAAGCTCTTCCTCAGTGGTCTTACCCAGAAAGTTCTCTATCTTGTTTTTAAATTTTTCCCTCAGTGTTTGGTACTATATATACAGCACAATCTTGAGCTCTTTCAATGTGGGGATATACTTTACGGTTACGTAAGGTATGTTTATTAAGAGCTCCCTAACTGGTGTTCTGGGGCATAGTGGTATACCATAAACAAATAAGACATTGATCCTCAGTCTTTGGGAAGCCAGGCTGGTTCTGAGCCTGTGACCTCATGGACTCCATTCATTTCAGTATACTGTACAAAGAATATTATTTTCTATATAACGTATGGCATGGGAAAAGTTGGCAGCATTGCTATAAAGCAATATGGCTGATATTTCCATTTTAAGATTTGACGTTTTAGACTGTTCAATCTATTTTTACAGGATATCAATCTGTTTTTATGAGATATGGGATTTATTCTTCGGTTAAAGCATTAATAGAAGTGAAAAAACTCCATATTAATGAAAAATAGTATATTTTTAAGTGGATTTTTTGAGGGTGGGTAACTAGATGAATTTAGTATTGATTTACTCTATAATCTTTTATTTACTAGTATTGTAAATTCACCCCAGGTAAAGGACTTTTTAAGGAATCAGGCTATGTCTTATATCTAAAAGTAGGAAGTATTTTCAAGCTGTAAGGACTGGATCCAGGAACTGAAAAGGGGGAGACTCAGATTGACTTTGGTTTTTCTAGACCACAGTCTACTACCTCTCCTTTTCTTTGTGTGTCTATTCTAACTTTTCTTTCATAGTCCTAGTAAGTGCCCAACAGAGACTAACAACCGTCTTTCAGTCTCAAATTCAGACTCCCAGGAGACAAATTGATTGTCTTAGCTTAAATGAGTTTTCAAACAATGACAATAGTTTCTCTATAGGAAATAGTCAACCCAAAGTCCAGTAATATGATCATAGCTTGGGTAGTTTACCCCTTTCTGTGGAAAAAGAGAGATTTTTATAGAGGACATAGAGATTGGGCAGATGCTCCAAACATGGCCACTTTAAACATGGAAGCAGTTATCTTTTGCTTCATGAAACATAGAACATTTTTTTACCACAAGTTTCTTACCACAGAAGCCTTGGGAAATTGTGGTTGAATTCACACGTTATTTTAATAATATCAGAAATGGACACTCTTTATTTTTTAGAAAAAAATAATTTTTTGTTGAGAGGAGAACATATTAAAGTCACCTCTTTCAGAATATGGTGGTCAGTCTGTGTGAAACAGCTTTTGGTTAAATTTAAAGATGGGTATATAGCTAGGAAACTGATTATCTTTGTGTGGCTTTTCAAGGCTTTGAAAGAAGTGGGCTGGAGAGATTGTAGAGGAATGAGATGAGAGTCAGGGGAGCCATTAATCACAATCATTCATAACAAAAATGATGGATGGAAGTAAGGCAGGTAAGTGGGGAGTGGAAGAGAGGGGACTAAAATGATCACTTAGAGGCAAATTGGTAATAGTATTTATTGGTTTGGGCAGTAAGGCAAATGTAGAAAGTAAGAAGATGCCATGTTTTTGACTTGGGCACCTGAGTGAGTGGTGGTGCCATTTGCTAAGATAGAGAAGGTAGGGGTGTAGGTTTTAGAGGAGATAACAAACTTAGTTTTGGACATGTTCTGTTGTAGATTCCTGAAGAGAATCTAGGTGCAAGAACCAACTATGTATTTAGGTATATGTGTTTATAGCTAAGGAAAAATTTTCTACCAGAAATAATGTAGAATTGGAATCAGAGTTATATGTATTTTTATTTATTTTTTGAAACTCTTATTTATTTATTTATTTTTTAAAACGATTTATTTATTTCCTTGACAGACAGAGAGATTACAAGTAAGCAGAGAGGCAGGCAGAGAGAGAGGGGGAAGCAGGCTCCCTGCTGAGCAGAGAGCCCGACATGGGGCTTGATCCCAGGACCCTGAGACCATGACCTGAGCTGAGGCAGAGGCTTTAACCCACTGAGCCACCCAGGTGCCCCTGAAACTCTTTTTTAAAAGTTTATTTTTAAAAATATTTTATTTATTTTTATTTATTTGACGGAGAGAGACAGAGAGAGAGAGGGACTACAAGCAGGGGAAGTGGGAGAGGGAAAAGCCGGCCTCCCTGAGCAGGGAGCCTGACGCAGGGCTCGATCCTAGGACCCTGGGATCATGACCTGAGCTGAAGGCAGACACTTAATGACTGAGCCACCTGAGTACCCCATTTTTTTAACCTTTTTTGAAATTTTTTTATTTAAACTCCAGTTAGTTAACGTATAGTGTTATTATTTTTAAGAATAGCTTTTAATGTACACCTCTCTTACTCCCTCTCCCAATTAGAATGTTTGGAATACCTTATTTCTTAAGTGTGTCTTTCATTTAAAAAATGGTTAGTTACAGATTTAAGCAATGACATCTGGCAAACACATTATTATTTTCACAAAACTTTTTATTGACATGTAGTATATACACAGAAAATTTTCAGGGGATTTTTAGAAAGTAGCACATCTATACAACCAGCATTCAGATCAAGAAACAGAACATTATCATCCCCCCAGAAGATCCTGCCTACCTACTTCCAGGTATGATATCTCCCTCAAGAGTAACCACCATCCAAGATTAGTTTGGCCTGTTTTGAATTTTTAATAAGTGTACTCATGCAGTATGTGGGCACTGGTGCCTGACTGCTTTTGCCAAACCTGATGTTTTTGAGAGTCATCCATGTTATTGAGTGTAGTTGCAGTTGTTCTTTCCCATGGCTGTATAATATTCCATGTTGTGACTGTATTCAATTTATTTATTCATTTCACAATTTGGGTGAACCAGCATTATGTTTAGGGAGATAGACGAAGTTGAAGCTAAAATTGTTGAGTGAAAAATGGTAAATGATTGGCAGGCTCTGAGTATCTTCAGAAACATCAGAGAAAGAAAATGGACTTCTGCAAGCAAATAGGGTGATAGATCATCCAGGACATTAAAGAACGGGTGACCGGGCAACACTGGTTACATAGTTTGCATTTCTGAAATCAATCAATTTAGGGATGACCTAAGCAGAATCTACCAATAGATCTTCTCTGTCTCTAAAGAGTAAATAAGCAAATAAGAACACATGAAGAAGCTTTTTTGTTTTGTTGGCATTTAGGACTCAATATTTCCCATAATGATATAAATTATTTCATTTTGAAAAATTATTTAGGCGTGCCTAGGTGGCACAATCGGTTGCATTTTCGACTCTTGGTTTTGGCTCAGGTCATGATCTCAGGATTATGGGATTGAGCCCCTCATCTGGCTCTGTGCTCAGCATGGAGTCTGCTTGAGATTCTCTCTTCCTTTCCCTCTGCCTGTCCCCCTGCTCATGCATGGGCTTTCTCTCTCTCTCTCTAAAATAAATAAATAAATCTTTAAAAAGCATTTTATTTTTTTAATTTTTTTTTAAAGATTTTATTTATTTATATGACAGAGAGAGAGAGATCACAAGTAGGCAGAGAGGCAGGCAGAGAGAGAGGGGGAAGCAGGCTCCCTGCTGAGCAGAGAGCCTGATGCGGGGCTCGATCCCAGGACCCTGAGATCATGACCTGAGCTGTAGGCAGAGGCCTTAATCACTGAGCCACCCAGGTGCCCCTTAAAAAAGTATTTTAAAAAAGCATCTAAGTCTGATGATGGAGGTCAGCAGGCCTAAGACAATGATGGGATTAAAATAACTTTGGATATCTCTTTACTGTCAAAATCATTAAAGGTCTAGAGATAGTACTTAAGTGCTTCAGTTTTATTTTAAACTATATAACAGTATATAGCAGCAATGGCCACAATCACCAAACTGTGGAAAGAGCCAAGATGCCCTTCAATAGACGAATGGATAAAGAAGATGTGGTCCATATATACAATGGAATATTATGCCTCCATCAGAAAGGATGAATACCCAACTTTTGTATCAACATGGACGGGACTGGAAGAGATTATGCTGAGTGAAATAAGTCAAGCAGAGAGAGTTATCATATGGTTTCACTTACATGTGGAGCATAAGGAAAAACATGGAGGACATTAGAAGAAGGAAAGGAAAAGTGAATTGGGGGAAATCAGAGGGGGAAATGAAGCATGAGAGACTGTGGACTCTGAAACAAACTGAGCGTTTTGGAGGGGAGGGGGGTGGGGCTTTGGTGAGCCTGGTGGGTATTAAGGAGGGCACGTATTGCATGGAGCACTGGGTGTGGTGTATGATCAATGAATCTCGGAACACTGAAAAAATAAAATTAAATTAAAATAAAACTATATAACAGTGAACTATAATGGTAACTGTGGATTATGAAGTTGCAAAAGACTTGAAAGTTCCTCATACGTCTAAAGATGCACGAGGCTAAATTCATCTTCTTTGGAGAAACAAATAAACACACACAACTCAAACCCAAACCCTAGAATGGATATCCCTCTCTTTATCAACCATGTCTTCTATGGTATTCATTTCTGTATTTACTGATAGATGCCATATATCGATCCGTGTGTACCTGAGTTCTTGAACCATTCCTTTCTAGGGCAAGAAGTGTAGTCACAGTTCCAGTTTACCATCTCATTGGGCCTGAAAGGAAAATCCTGTGGCCCAGTGAAAATGTTTTCACTGTGCCAGGGATGATCTAGGTGGTCTGAGTGGCTTTTGAGTCTAACATTCCTGACCATCTGTGTTTTTCTTCCCTCTTGGCATAGTGCTGGTAGGGCTGGGATAACACTCTGGTTCAACATTACAGTATATAAGCTTTGCCTGAGAATTTGGTAGTCTGTGTAGCTCTTTCCTAACCCACGCAATGGTCAGCATCATACTGAGAATGGGCAAATAGCCTGGATCCCTGAAGTTACTGTCTACCTGATTAAGACTATTGGAGTGCTGGGAATAGAATGAGGTGAGTGAGATGCAAAATTTAAGGAGATGTCAAAACCACAGGTATTAAGATGAGTAGTATTTTAATGCAATATTTGAATAACCAAAACTTTGAATAATCAAAGTTAACATTTTAAACATTCATAATGAGCAAAATATCAAAATTTCAAAGACAGGATCTGTATAACTGATTTTTATCATTTGATTGGGCTTCAGTAGAGCTTAGCTGGGCACTGGTTCAGTGGTGTCTGGATTTCCCTTCCTGTGAGGTTCCATCTGCTAGACTGAACTCTGCCTGCTTGGAGACAAGAAATATTGTCCTAAAGATCCTTTCTGGGGAATTAATTTCTGATTCAAAAATACTATTTGAGCATCTCATATCTGCAAATCATGATGCTGTTATATAAGAGGCTAAGAAAAATCTGTAAGCCATGAACACTTCCCTGAAATTGCTTTTAGTCTAGTAGAAGAGATAAGACATGTAGACAGGATATAGTCTTACACACTATATAAAGGTATAGAAGCAGTGCTATAGTTTAGAGGAAGAACACTTTTTAAAAAAAATATTTTTATTTTTTTAAGTAATCTCTATACCCAATGTAGAGTTCAAACAACTCCAAGGTCATATGTCTCATGCTCTACTGACTGAGCCAGTCAGGCACCCCATGGAGAGAACACTTCTAGCTGCAGTAATCAGTGAAAGCTTTGTAGAAGGGTATCATTTCATAGGGACTCTGAAGATATGGTGAAATTTGGACATACAAGGCTAATAGCAGCTGATATTTATGTGGAGAAATGCACAACTCTGGGAAAACTTGAAGTATGCTTAGAAGCCTTGAGAAGCTTGGATTGGTCAAAGATGGGCTTGGAAAAGGAGGAGGTAAAGCTCAGGAAATGGAATGATAGAGTTATCAGTGGTCGCACCCTAGACCTAATTATGTCCCAAAGGCCCTACCTTCAAATACCATTACACTGGGGATTATTTTTCAACAAGTGAATTTTGGGGGAACACAAACACTTAGTCCATAACAGGACAGTTTGTTCTTTTAGGTTTTGAGATTAAATAGTACAGCTGTTACTGGTGGGAGAGTCTGTGTTGCGTGAATGGAGGTCTCAGTTCTTGGATTCCCCACAGAGATTTAGGTGAGGATCCATGCTCAGAATAAAGACAGCCAGAAGGAAAGTAGCAAGTACAAAGCAGTTTATTAGTATGAAAATACACTCTCAAGGTGGGAGAGTGGGCAGGTTCTACCTTGCTGCCCCTAGGTTGTTTTGGGATTGGATATTATTGGGTCTTTGTGGGCTGGGAGGAGCTATGATGTACAGTGGGGTGGCCTCTAGTGGAGGCTGCTTCCAGTCCTTTGGGGGACTTCTTTTACAGGTTGGGAGGGGGAGGTTTTGACTCTACAAGGCTTGTACTGGAACTGTCATGGCAGCCTTTCTCCATGGGAGGTGTGTGTGGAGGTGGGGGTTATAACCATAATGCAGATGCATTATATTGGGTTACCCTGGGGAAGAGGTGGAAGAGGAGAGCACATACTTTCCACCTGTGGCTCTTGGTCTGTCAGCCCTGAGGTCTTGGAAGCAACAGGTCAGGATGTTGTACCCCAGGCTTCTAATATATAACCACTTATCACTGTGTTTGCCTCCAGCTCAAGTGTCTATCATTCCCTTCAAGGACTTGGGACTCTGCCTTGGGCATTCCTTCCACTGCTCATATCTAGCTTCTATCTAACATAGCTACCAAGTAAGATAAACACTAGTTACTGTTTTAAAGATCAATTAAATCATGTGTTTTGTCTGTGTCTCAACAGTCTAAATAGCTATTGGAAGTAAGAATAGTACAAAACATGATGATAGAACTCAGAATTAGTCCAAAATCCCCTTGGGGGGGGGGGCGCCTGGGTGGCTCAGTAGGTTAAAGCCTCTGCCTTCGGCTCAGGTCATGATCTCAGGGTCCTGGGATCAAGCCCCGCCTCGGGCTCTCTGCTCAGCAGGGAGCCTGCTTCCCTCTCTCTCTCTGCCTGCCTCTCTGCCTACTTGTGATCTCTCTCTCTGTCAAATAAATAAATAAAATCTTTAAAAAAACAAAACAAAACAAAAACCCCCCACAAAATCCCTTTAGGGTCTCTCTGGTAGTCCCTAGATATCTGGAGGTCAAAGAGACAGATGCAAAGCATTGTAAGCCAATTAGGTCTCAGTATATAAGCTAGAATTCCTTATTCTGTTATTTGTTTATACTCTGATTCCATTAGCCATACGAATATTTCTTTGTTTTAATGCTGGCTGATAGGTTCTGACTAAAGCTAGGGATTGTAAACCTCTCATTAGCAAGCTTAGTGAAAAAGCTTTTTCTGATATAATGCTTATTTGCTCAAATGCTTCATTTTAAGTGGTACAGCAATTAGAATCTCTTTGATAAAACTGAAAGCTGAGAATATACTTTAAAACATTAGATTGAAAATAAATCCAAACCCAGTTTTAGGAAAGGAAACTGGTCAAATTTAAATCTGTGCTGCACCTTTTAACCCTACTGTTCTTTTTCTGTAACCATTAAAAAAAAACAAAAAAACAAAAAAACCTTTCTATATCATTCCTCAAAATTTCTTGTAACAAACTCCCCAAATTTAACACTATTGCCTGAGTAAGACTTTTATCAATATCTAAACTCTAATAAATTTATATGAAGTGGTACTCAAACTTGGGTTGTAGCCCAGCTATATGTTTTAAAATGTCTTGTTTAAAAGCAACCTTATCAGACTCTGTTGGCTTCTCAGTCCCTTGGTTAAAGAATTAAGAAAATCACTGACTCTCGAAGGATTTTTTGGTTTTAAATTTAGTGCCTTTCTTCCTTCCCTCCCTCCTTCCTCCCGCCCTCCTCCCTCCCTCCCTCCCTCCCTCTCTCTCTCTTTTTCTTTCTTTCTTTCTTTCTTTCTTTCTTTCTTTCTTTCTTTCTTTCTTTCTTTCTTTCTTTCTTTCTTTCTTTCTTTTTTTCTCTCTCTTTCTTTCTTATGACTTTTGTGGTCTTAATTACTGGAATGGCTTTATTTTCCCTTCTCATTTCTTTTGTGCATTTGCAAACTTTAACTAATTCTGTTGTTTCACCATCTTTCTTGACCTTGCATAATTCTGTTTTACTTTATAGAGACATTTGTTTTACTAAGTGTTTTATTTATTTATTTAAAGATTTTATTTATTTATTTGACAGAGAGAGAGAGATCACAAGTAGGCAGAGAGGCAGGGAGAGGGAGAGGGGGAAGCAGGCTCCCTGCCGAGCAGAGAGCCCAATGCGGGGCTCGATCCCAGGACCCTGAGATCATGACCTGAGCTGAAGGCAGAGGCTTTAACCCACTGAGCCACCCAGGCGCCCCTACTAAGTGTTTTATATCCATAGTTTATATTTAATTACATTTGGTATCTCTCCCATGGCAACATTAATATGAATATCCTTTATCTGTCATTTGTATTTTATGCTTCTTTTCTCCATTTTTCTACTAATATATTCATATAAACCCTGTGCTGGCTCTTATTTAGTTGTTACACATCTTTAGAGGAATTGAATTTCCCCCAGACCAGGAAGTTCTACTTAATTTCCTTATAAAACAGGCTTCAGTGCATGTGACATCTGTTAATCTTTATATCACTTCAGCCAACAGAGCCAAGTAACTTCAAATGTGCTCACGTTACAGAGCAGATTTCTTCCACTTTGCCTCATCATGATACTGCTTGTCTAAATATGTGATTCCTCAGTCATCCCTCTCTCTCTTGTTCTCTGGGTGTGCCACTAACTTTGGATTATAAGATTTTTCAACTTTATCTGAGATTTGCAGACAAAGAAATCTTTTTTTGAAAGCTTCCCACATTCCAATTTACCTTTTTTTAAAAAATATTTATTTATTTGACAGATAGAGATCACAAGTAGGCAGAGAAGCAGGCAGAGAGAGGCGGGTGGGGGGGGAAGCAGGCACCCTGCTGAGCAGAGAGCCAGATGCTGGGCTCCATCCCAGGACACTGAGATCATGACCTGAGCCAAAGGCAGAGGCTTTAACCCACTGAGCCACCCAGGCGCCCCTCCAGTTTACCTTTTGCTGAACTTAGCAGCCCATTTCTCATTTTGTATTTGGAGATGGAGTTTGCGTTTCTGTTTCCTGTTCTCTTTTGGAATGACTTCCAATGGTAAACAGGTCTGTCTTTATGCTGATGTTTTAATACTGAAGATTTACTGGGATTTAAAACTAAGAACTTTATGAAGACAACCAAAAATTGTGTAGTAATTACACTTAGACTCTGGAATGAGTGCGAAACATTAATTTAAGTTCATTTTGACATGCCTTAACTAAACAAATACAGACATTCAGTTGTGATATTTCGGTTCATCCTAGATTCATGTGCCCAAGAAACAGTCCCTGTTCTGGTCTGTTGTGACATCTTGTGTTGTCTTCGTTATTCCAATATCTTTTGTGTGCTCTATAATAGTTTGATCTTTTTTTTTTAATAACATCTTAATTTTATTTTTTTCAGTTTGCTCTTTGATGCTTGTGCTGGGTTTTTGTTTTTTCTTTTAGATTCCTTACTATTTGCTGTCAGCCCACAGACTATGATTCTGTCAGTAATTTCAAAGTTCATGCTTTTTTTTTATGGTCTGAAAATTTTAGGCAGCTAAATTCCCTGGTGATGTAGAAAAAGATTTTATGGCTTTCTTGGCCCTTCAGTTTTCACTGTAGCCCAAATTCTCTTTGTCTTGATTCTTCCTTCTCTTACTGGTGGCTGCATTTTTGGTGTTCCACCAAGATCTGAATTCTCTGCTACAATTAGGCTCTAGGGGCCGTATCAATGGGAAGATTGTATAAATCCCTCCTGGTTGAAATAGTCACTTCCTGTTTGGTGTATAATTATATACTCCTCTAACTTGTAGCAAGAAGATGGACCCCAAGCCTTATTGTCTGCTTCTGCAGATCTAACAGATGCTCAGGGAAGAGTAGAGATTTTCATATATAACTATTTCCTGATGAATATTGTATAGATTATATTGGCTCTTTCGGGTATCAACTACAATGTAACAGAATCATTCTGGTGAAACTTCTCAATACCACAATGACACTAGAGATTGGAATTTTAGATTTTATAGCAAGTTAGTGGGGGAAATGTTTTGAGAAGGATTGGAGTTTGTGTATCATTTTATTAAACAGGTAGGTAGTCAGCCTCATCCATTTGTAAGTAGGGGGAACCAAGGTTCAAGGGCTGGGCTTTTCTTCCTTATAGTGATAGGTGTGAATGGACTGTGGGGGAATTTTCCATAAGAGAAGGAACAAAATATAGTACAACAAGGAGAGACTATGGAAAAACCCAGTGAACAGTTTCATTGTTGCCTAGCAGCAGTAATGACACTTCTAGAAAAGTCCAGTGCTTGGGCTTTTTAGCCTCTGGAAGAGTTACAAAGTTACTACACTGAGAGGTAATTGAAAAGCTATTTTAGAAAGAGGCCATTTTTATGTGTTCTTTTAGATACCTGACACAGAATGTAGGTTTAATAAATAGTACATAAAATGTTACCTCTAGGGAAAAATTACATTTTAGATCTCCCATTTGCTCTGTCACAGAACAGAATGTGAAACAAAGTCAGGAGAGAGAAGAATTTATATAGCAGTCCCAACTGTACCTTTAACATGGTGCTGGAGTATTAATGGTAAATGTCTTCTGTTTTGGGGGAAATCAAAATAGTCCTCTCAGAGATAATTTTAGACTTTTACCAATATTCTGTTTCAACTCTTTAAGTGTGTATGCACTGGTATATGGATAATTATGGAGAAGAAGAAAAAACCGAGGTTTAAAATACCAGGGGATTAGAGTTCAGCATCTTACTGGGTCAGTAGTATCTAGAAGATAGTACATAAAATGATTCCCAGACATGAAACTTGTTCTTTTGTACAAGACAGAACACATCTGATGAGGAACAGACCCTCCTGTTACCTCTGGATGAACATGGCTACATAATTTGTGGGGCATAGTGCAAAATGAAAATGCAGAGGCCCTAGGAAGAGTCACAGCCCAGCCTTAAGCCAGGTGTGGGGTTCTTCTAACTGCAGGACACTATGCAACCGAATAGGTCTCATGTGCATGGAGCCAGCCCTTCCTTCGGCTGCGTTTGCTCAGGATGCCAAGGAGGTATTCTAATTCTCCAGATATCTACCCATCTTCCTTCCTGTTCTACTACCGATGTCTTCTATTCTGTCTCCCCCGGTAAGATACATTTGCCCCTAAATTATCAGTCACTATAATCTTCATCACTGTGAATTTTGTAGATACAGTAGAGTTGATATATGGTAGGATGGAAAGAATCAGGGATGGGAGAGTGATGAAGCATGGGAGGCCATGAGACTGCCAGGGCATGGCATGAGAATCTTGAGTACCTGTGGCAAAGAGGTGCCCTACTGAAGATGACATCCCTGAAATGGCTTATTAAGAATAGGTTGAAGAAAAAGTTTTTATGTTTCTCTGTTTCACATGAGATTTTTATCAGGCTAATCTTTTTTACATTGAGAAGATGGTGGTGGACTAAACTGATATTGGTGAGTTTGGATGTCTGAATTCTTGTGCTAGGGAGTGTTGAACTGGAGGGATTAAGGATATAAGGAGCTACTCATTCCTCTAGGCTGCAAATGCTGGGTTCTTTTTTTCAGCAGATCCTGTAGCAGTTCACTCTCTTATTCCTAGAAACTTCAAAAATGGTTCCTGAGAAAAGTTTTTACCCTACCTTATAATACACTTGCTCATTTCCTCAAAGCAGAGGTTGGATGTTTTTAATGTGGGAAAATAGGGAACAATCTCAACTTTCATAGTGAAACATCAACTATCCATATACCTGTGTGGTGCACAAATCATGTCACTCTTTTCTATTAATGTACAGAAGGGCAGGTTATCAGTTACCTATTAACACTATAATGCTGTATAACAAGCAATCAAAACCCCCAGTAGTGTGCAACAATAAGCATTTATTTAGCTTGTAAATCTGTAGTATTCCCTGGCTTGGGCTGGGCTTTGCAGGTCTTGCTCAGGTGTTTATGGTTGGGTACGCAAGGCAATTAGGCAGCTCTAGTTCTTGGTAGGTTTGCTCCCGTGATGGGGCACTGGCAGGCTGTTGGTTGATTCTTGTTCCATTGGAGGACTTAGCTTCACTCCATATGTCTGTTGTCCTCTAGTAGGCTAGCTTGGACATGTTTTCATGGCAATGGCAGAGGGCAAGAGGCAGGCAGAGTCATAGAAATATTTTTTTCCAGCTTCTATTTGCATCACATCTGTCAATATCTCATTGGCTCAAGTGAGTTGCAATACCTTGATAAGAAGATGGATTCTGACTTTTTTAGGGAGCCGAACTGCAGGATATATGGCAAAAGATGTGGATAAAGGGTGAAGTGAAGAATAGGAATCATTCATAGAATCGATTTACCATAGTTGGTAATTTGGACACTTCCCAGTAACTCTAACAGTCTATCAAAAGTCCTGCTAAGACTATTGATATTTAGATTAAAAGGACATGCTAAGCTTCTGTTCCTTTATATTGTTTAAGCTTTACCATTGAATCAAGCTGGATCACTCAGAAAATCTTATACATATATACCAGTTTTTAATTTATTGTCTTTCAGCCCCAAATCACCATTCCATGCCCTGCTATGTGAAACTGGAACTGAACCCTGTTAATATTTTTCCTCTGCCAGCTGGCTCGATGTTAATCTTTGTTAATACAAGGTGCTGCAGGGACCTTGTCGAAGGCACTTCCTTTCCAAGTTCTGATACTCATTTCTTTTTATTTATTGTGGAAGTCAGTGGATCAGTGTGCAAATGGCCCAATGGGGCTCTCTTCAGTGGCCTTCATGGACCAGCTCTTGCCTCCCACCTGGCAGCTGTTTCAGTGGCAGCTGTGGTTGCACTTACTGGTAGCCATCTCCCTACCTGGCTGGGACACTTATACAGACCAGATGGCAAATGCCCTCTGGCAATTTTCTTCCCCTCTGACCATCTGTTCCCGTGGTAGCTCTGCCCTCTTCAAAGTCCCTAGTTTTTCATCGCTTGCATTCCCTTAGCCTAGTAGTTGCTTTTCTGCAAGGATACTTCTGAATCCCTTAGAGCAGGGGTTGGCAAACTATGGCCAGTGGGCAAAATAAGGTGCTGCCATTATATACATATCAAATTAGTTAAAAATTCAGAATTATGATGCCTAATTATGGAAAAGTTATGAGTAAGCAAATATTCAAATGCAATGATGGAATGAGTGTACTAACTTTTAGGAAGTCAATATGAAATGTATAACATATAATTAAATATGCAATATGTAATGAAACCCTTAAAATGTACACATAATTCTTAGCTCAAAAGTTTATAAAAGAATGGAAGATGTATAAAGACATATAGGTGTGTTTATTGTAGTTTTGCTTATGATAGCAAAAACTGGGAAAGCTTTAAATGTCCAGCAGTTGAGACTGGCTGAGCAAATTTTATCCATTATATCCATGAATTAGATTACTCTATATTCATGTTGGAGAATTATATTTATTAACATGGAAAAATCATAATTGTATTTTCATTCTTGTATTTGTAACAATATATTTTGGAGGTTTAAGAGAAAGAATAATCAGTTGGGATTGGGGAGATTTTGATGTTTTCTTCCCTTTGTTCCTAAGTTTTTCACATTTAGACGTTTTTAAAGCTCCCTCTTTAAACCCTCTATTACTGGGCCAATTATGTAAACCTATCTTTCCTTATTGCTTAAGAAGGCTTTTCATCTTCTCCAACTCAAGATGTGGTCTTTATTTAATATGTTTTTATATCCATTGTACTGATCCCGGCCATAGAATCCCAGCTATCTCCCCCTTGGTATTAAGTTATCATTAAAGCATGACTTAAGTGTTTTGGGGAAGATGCTAAACCTCACTGGAGGCCGAGAGCTCTCAGGAAGATGGAAAGTGGTGCTTGAACACAAGCATTTTCAAATTGGGGATGAAGTTTCCTGACTCCTTTCATTTCTTCTGATAAATATTCTACCCCTGTCAAATAATATAAAATATAGAATTATAGGGGTAGGGGTTATGTGGGCAGGACCTGGGAAACTTGGGAGATATTATTTTATGAGAAGTGATTTCTTTTCTTTTCTTTTCTTTTCTTTTCTTTTCTTTTCTTTTCTTTTCTTTTCTTTTCTTTTCTCTTCTCTTCTTTTCTTTTCTTTCCCTTTCCCTTTCCATTCCTTTCCTTTCCTTTTCCTTCCTTCCTTCTTTCTTTTCTTTTCCTTCCTTCTTTTCTTTCCTTTTCTTTTCTTTCCTTTTCTTCCCTTTCCTTTTCTTTTTTCTTTTCTTTTCTTTTTTCTTTCTTTTCTTTTTTCTTTTCTTTTCTTCTTTTCTTTTCTTTTCTTTTCTTTTCTTTTCTTTTCTTTCTTTCATGTATGTTGGGCCCAGTGTGGGGTTCAAACTCACGACTGTGAGGTCAAGACTTGTGCCAAGATTAAAAGTCAGATCCTCAACTGAGAGCCACCAAGGTGCCCCGAGAAGTGATTTCTTGATGTATTTGTATGTCATGGTAAAAAAATACATACCTTGAGATTGACTGGTGGTGTCATTGCCTGCCTTATGAGGCCACAGTAGCATCAGGAGGACAATAACATCCCTTAGACATCATCATCTCAGTGACCACAGGGGCCACAACTACCCAGGGAGACATCTAGTGTGGGTGATGGTATGTATTATCTAAAGCAGGCTAGAAGAAGCCCCTATAAATGATAGAATTATGGATTTTTTCCTTTGTGTTTAAAATTTTTTTTCTGTAATAAATCAGTAGTATTTGTGCAAGTATTAATAATAATAAAAGTAATAAAATTTTATTTGGAGTTAAAAGAGCCTCAATCAAAAGAAATAACTTTCAGGTAGAATTTTATACTTTCTGACTTCCCCTTCTTCCTTCTATAAATCACAGTGCTTAACTGACTACCTTTTCCATCTACAGATAAGGACAGAGTTTATGAGTATGACAGGCAGAACAATATACAGTCCTAAAAAATATTTTTTTTATCCTTGACCCCTCAGGGACACTGCATTACACAATTCTAAGGGTCATTACTCACATATCTTTGATGTGAATGATGCCCCATGGAGTTGAAATGTAGAGCTGCTATTCTCTCCCTTATATTTATTTACTTCTAAACTTACTTATTTATGTTGTTGGGAATAGGAAGAAACCCTAGGGGATATTCTAGATTGCTTCATTATTTAATATGTTAAGTCAGTTTCTCAAAAAGATGTATTAACTTTGACACCTGACCTACTGTCCAAAAAGAGCATTTTACTTCTCTGAATCATTTTCCAATTCTTAAAAAAAGTCAGGGTCATTTACTTGATATCTTACAAACTGAGACTCTGGGCGCTAAGCTAGGGAAGACTCATTAACATAATCAATTAAAAATTGTTTAAAATTGCTGATATGCGTGGTAGGCTCCAATGTCTTCTAGGTCCTGGGTTAAATCCTTTAAACTGAAATTTTTGGTTAGATAGCTGACATATCTTTGCATAGAGCAAGTATTTATTTAAAATACTCTAATGTTATATTTTTTCATTTGAGTCCATGAAGTTTTGAGAGTGAAAATATATATGACTTCCTTATCAGAAAGCCATGACTTGTTCCAAGTCTGGGTCTTATTGCTTGTAATTTTTTGGGTCCTGTGTTGACTTTATTATACATAAAATGAACATAATAATATCTGCTCATATTAGTTTTCTATGGCCGTCATCACAAATTACTACAAACTTAACAGCTTAAAAACAAATTTATTATTGCACAGTTTTGTAGGTCAGAAATCTGCATAGACCTCATGGGGCCCAAATCAAGATGAGAGCAGGGCTTCATTCCATACTGGTGGCTCTAGGGGAGAATCTATTTCTTCATTTTTTCCAGCTTCCAGGAGCTGCTCACATTTATTGACTTTTGGCCTCATCCTTTCACCTTCAAAGCTATCACTGTAGCATCTTTCTGACCCTATTTTTTTTTTTATTATATCTTTCTCTGGTCCTCACTCTTCTGCTTCCCTCTTCCTTTTTAATGGAACTTTGTGATTATACTGGGCCCAAATGGAAAATCTAGGATAATCTTTCTATTTTAAGGCTAGGTGATTATCGACTTTACTTCCCTCAGCAACCTTAGTTCCCCTTTGCCTTGCATTCTAACATATTCACAGGTTCTGAGGATTAAAATGAGGACATTTTGGGAGGCCGTTATTCTGCCTATCCACTGCTATACCCACTTTACTTGGTAGTTGAGAGAATAAGATATAAAAGCAAATTAACATTATCTATTACTATAATATAAAGGTCCGTTTAAAATATTGGATGGATAAAATATTTTTATGTGTTTCAAGTTGAAATAAACTGAAAAAGTCATCCCCATCAACATTTGATATTATCAGTTTTTGTTTTAATATTAGCTAGTCAGTAGTTATCTTGTGATTTTGATTTGCATTTTCTTTTTTTTTTCAGCTTAATGCATTTTCTTAAGACTAATAAGAGTGAATGCCTTTTTATGTGTTCACTGGCTATTTGTGTATCATATTGTAAAAGGTCAACTAAAACATTTTTTTTTTTAAAGATTTTATTTATTTATTTGACAGAGAGAGATCACAAGTAGGCAGAGAGGCAGGCCGAGAGAGAGGGGAAAGCAGGCTCCCCGCTGAGCAGAGAGCCTGATGCAGGGCTCGATCCCAGGACACTGAGATCATGACCTGAGCCGAAGGCAGAGGCTTTAACCCATTAAGCCACCCAGGCGCCCCCAATTAAAACATTTTATCCATTTTTTAAAAAGGGCTCCATTCTATCTGCATTGATTTGTATGAATTTGTAGTGCATTTGTGTTTTGGCAACTTACCTAAGCTGGAACTACTATCCCCAGGATTCCCTGCCCTGCATAGTTCTGATTACTGTAGGCCACAAGAGGAAATTTGCACAGAATTTGGGATACAAATGTGAAGAAACAACCATCTTCTTTTTATTTGTGGAAGGTTGGAGCAAAGCAGGTAGCACATTGTTGCTTATTTGCCGGTTACCTTGCTGACATGAGACAGCAGCTGACTTGTAGCTCCTTTTGTCCAGCCAGGCTTCTCTTTACCTGACCCCGAATCCTAGGCCAGCTGCTTGTTTGTCTTCTGTGACTGGTTGAATTATGTCCCTCCAAAAGAGATATTGGAGTCCTAATCTTCAGTCCCTCAGTATGTGGCCTTACTTGGAGATGGGGTCTTTACAGAGGTAATCAAACTAAAGTGAGGTTATTAGGGTGGGTGGTAATCCAATACAGCTGGTGTTCTTATAAAAAGGGAGGGTTTGGACGCAAAGACAGACATGTACACTGCAGGGAGAATACCCTAGGAACATGAAAGAAGAGATTAGAGTGGTTCAGCAGAAGTCAGTGAACATCAAAGATTGCCAGCAAACCCACCAGAAGCTAGGAAGCTAAGATCTAAGGGGCATGGAACAGATTCTTTCTCAGCCCTCAGGAGGAGCCAACCTGCTGACAGGCTGATCTCTGACTTCTAGCCTCTAGAACTAACAATAAATTTCTTTTCTAAACTACCCAGTTTTTAGTATTTTGTTACGGCAACTCTAGCAAACTAATACATCTCCTAATCACTGAAGTTAGAAACTTGAAAGTGGCGAGAGATATACAAGGTTCCAGTTTGTCCTTGGGGGTTCTAACCCAAACTTGCAGATTCCTTTGTCCTTCCCTCATTTCACATCTGACTTTACTGTTCGACTGTTTTATCTGATCTCATGTTCTAGTATCAGGTGTAGAGGCAACAGATTCACAGAAATTATCCCTTAACTTTTTGAGGTCAGTTCATATAATAAAAATTTCTCTCTCTTTCCCTGCCTGTGTGCACATGTGCACATGCACACACACACACACACACTCATGCAAACACACACACGCACACACACTTTCTAGTGGTTCTGTTTCTTTGATCAAGGCTTGATTAACATAGAGTTCTTCATATACTTTTCATAGCAATCCTTAGTCAGGTATATATTATGGGAATATTTTCCCCTGAGTCTGTGATTGTCTTTTCATTTTCATAATGGTGTTTCTGAATAGCAACAATTCTTAATTTTTATGAAATAAGATTTATTAATGTTTTAAATTTATAGTTAGTGATTTTTTGGGGGCTCTGGTCTAAGAAATCTTTCTTTATTCCAAAGTCATGAAGTACTCTCCCACTTTTTTTGAGCATAGTATGAGGTAGAGGTCAGAATTATTATTATTTTTCTTTCTTGTGGAGATTCAGTTGTTCCAGTACTATTTATTAAAATGACCTTTCTTTCTTCACTGAATTGCTTTAGTATCATTGTTGAAAATCAATTGACCATTTTCAGGTAGGCTTATGGCCGAACTCAATTTTGTTCCATTGATTTACTTGTCTATCCTTAGACCAAGATCGCATTGTAAGGACTACTATAGCTTTATAGTAAACCTTGAAATAAGGGTGTGTAAATCTCCCATCTTTGTTCTTTTTCAAAAATGTTTTGACTGTTCTAGATTCTTTGAATTTACATTTAAATTTAGAATGAGCTTTTCAATTTCTTTAAAAAGTCTTCCTGGGACTTTGGGATTGAATTGGATATGTAGATCAATTTAGGAAAGTACTGATATCTTAATCATGTTGAGCTTTCCAATCTGTGAACGTAGCATATATCTCCATTTATTTAGGCCTTCCTTAAATTCTCTCAGGAAATATTTAGTTTTCAATGTAGAAGTTTCATCCATTTTTCATTGAATTTATTCTTAAGCATTTTAAAGCTATTGTCAATAGTATTTTTATTTTTTAATTTTAAAAGTGTATTTATTTTATTTTATTTATTTATTTATGAGAGACAGAGAGAGAGAGAGAGAGAGAGAGAGGCAGAGGCA
The DNA here is from genome assembly GCA_028534135.1 of Potos flavus. Classification (NCBI taxonomy): domain Eukaryota; kingdom Metazoa; phylum Chordata; class Mammalia; order Carnivora; family Procyonidae; genus Potos; species Potos flavus. The sequence goes on from CM052886.1 coordinate 70,844,420, forward strand.
GAGAGAGAAGCAGGCTCCCAAGGGGCAGGGAGCCCGATGTGGGACTTGATCCTAGGACCCCGGGATCATGACCTGAGCTAAAGGCAGACACTTAACCAACTGAGCCACCCAGGTGCCCATCAATAGTATTTTTAAATGTTTTCTAATTGCTTGTTGCTAGTATACATAAATGCAATTTATATTTGTATACTGACCTTGAATCCAACAATCTTGTTAAATTCACTTGTTCTAATTAAAAAAAATAAGTTCTTGGATGAAATCCAAAACACTGACAACACTAAATACTAGCAAGGATGTGGAACAACAGAAAATCTCATTCATTCCTGGTGGAAAGACAAAATGGTACAGCCTCTTTAGAAGACAGTTTGACATTCCTTTACAAAGCTAAATATAGGCTTACAAGGTGATCCCAAAACCATGCTTCTAGGTATTTACTCCCAGACCTGCACATGAATGTTTATAGCAACTTTATTCAGAATCACCAAAAACTGAAAGCAACCAAGATGCATTCCAATAGGTTATTGGATGGACAAACTTTGACACATCCTACAATAGAATATTATTTAGCAGTAAAAAGAAAGGAGCTATCAAGCTGTGAAAAGACATGTAGGAACCTTAAATGCATATTGCTAAATAAAAGAAGTCAATCCAAATAGGCTATATATTCTGTGATTACAACTATATGACATTATGGAAAAAGTAAAAATATGGAGACATTAAAAAGATTAATGGTTGCCAGGGGTTTGTGGGAGGGAATGTTGAATAAGTGGAGCACAGAGTATTTTTAGGGTGATAAATTATTATTTTTTAATTATTTTTTAAAATATTTTATTTATTTGATAGAAAGAAGAAGAGGGGGGGAGAGGGCAGAAGGAGAGGGAAAAGCAGGCTCCCCACTGAGCAGGGAGCCCAATGTGGGACTTGATCCCAGGACTCTGGGATCATGACCTGAGCTGAAAGCAGGCGCTTAACCAACTGAGCCATCCAGACGCCCCCAGTGGTAAAATTATTTTAAATGATATTGTATTGGTGGATACACAACATTATATATTTGTTGAAACCCATAGAATTGTAGAACGCAATGGGTGAACCCTGATGTAAACTGTGGACTTTAATTAATAACAGTATATCAATCTCAGTTCAGGAATTACAACAAATGGACCACACAAATGCAAGAAGTTAATAATAGGGGAAACTATATGTGAAAGTGTGAGGGGGCATATGGGAATTTTTTTTATACTTTGTTCAATTTTTCTGTAAACCTAAAACCTAAAAGTCTATTAAAAATAGATTTCTGGGGTGCCCAGAAATTCAGTCGGTTAAAAACCCTCTGCTTCAGCTCAGGTTATTATCTCAGGGTCCTGGGATCGAGCCCTCCATCAAGTACCCTGCTCAGCAGGGAGTCTGCTTCTCCCTCTCCCTCTACCCCTCCCCCTGCTTGTGCTCACAGGTGCACATGTGTGCACTCTCTCTCAAATAAATAAATAAATAAATAAATAAATAAGTAAATAAAATCTTAATTAGGATTCTGAAATATCTATGCAATCATATCTTTGAATAAATAGTTTTACATTTTCCTTTTTAATTTGTGTCTCTGTCTTTCTGTCTCTCACACGTTCTGTCTTTTTAAACTATCTCCCATACACTGTGAAATAGAAGTGGTAAAAGCATACACGTTTTTCCTGATTTTAGGAGAGAATTGTTCAGTATTTTATCTTTTACTATGATAATGGGAATTACATTGATTAGATTTTTCCATGTTAAATTTTGCATTCCTGGCATAAACATCATTTAGTCATATTTTATTATCCTTTTTATATATTGCTGGATTTAATTTGCTACTACTTTGTTGAGGATTTCTAGGTCTATGTTCCTAAGTGTTTTTTTTCTTTTCTTTCCTCTTTTTTTTAGTTTTTATTTAAATTCCAGTTAACATACAGTGTAATATTAGTTTCAGGTGTACAATTTAGTGATTCAGCAGTGATTCAGCACTTACATGGGACACCCATTGCTCATCACAACAAGTGCTCTCCTTAATCCCCATCTCCTATTTACCCCATCCCCACCCACTGCCCCTCTGGTAACCATCAGTTTGTTCTCTATAGTTAATAGTCTGTTTCTTGTTTTGCTTCTCTCCTTTTTTCCCTATGATTGCTTGTTTTGTTTCTTAAATTCTGCATATGCGTGAAATCATATGGTATTTGTCTTTCTCTAACTGACTTACTCTGCTTAGCATAATACCATGTAGCTCCATCCAAGTCATTGCAAATGGCAAGATTTCATTCTTTTTGATGGCCAAGTAATATTCCATTATATATATACCCCATCTTCTTTATCCATTCATCAGTTGATGGACATTTGGGCTATTTCCGTAATTTGGCTATTGCTGATAGTGTTGCTATAAACATCAGGGTGCATATATCCATTTGAATTAGTATTTTTGTATTTGGGTAAATACCTTGTAGTGCAATTGCTGAATCATAGGGTAGTTCTGTTTTTAACTTTTTGAGGAATATTCATACTGTTTTCCAGGGTGGCTGTACCAGTTTGCATTCCCACCAATAGTGTAAGAGTGTTCCCCTTTCTCCACGTCCTCACCAGCACCTGTTGTTTCTTGTGTTGTTAATTTATTCTGCCCTTTTTTAACTGGATTATTTGGTTTTTGAGTGTTGAGTTTTATAAGTTCTTTATGTATTTTGGATACTAACTCTTTATCATATATGTCATTTGCAGTTATCTTCTCCCATTTCACAGGTTGTGTTTTAGTTTTGTTTCCTGTTTTCAAGCATTTTAATCTATAAGGTGTTTTTTGTTTTTTTTTTCTGTATAATAGTTCTTGTCCAGTTTTGGATTCAGGATTATTCTAATCTCATAAAATAAGTTGGGAAGTATTTCCTCTGTCTAGGTTATTTGAAAGAGATTGTAATGGTTTTATTTCTTCTTAATGTTTGATAGAATTTACCAGTGGCGGGGGGAGGGGAGGAAGAATTTACCAGTGAAGCATTCTGGACTGAAGTTTTCTTTGTGGGAAATAATTTGCAAATTCAAATACCTTATGTGGTTATTTGGATTTTGTTTTTCTTGTGACAGTTTGGTATGCTGTATTTTTTTCAAAGGATTTTCATCTAGTTTCTTGTTTTTGTATCTATTGGCATGAAATTGCTTGTAATATTTATTTATTTTCCTTTTAATGTCTATGGCTTTAATAATGAAGTCTCTTCTTTCATTCCTGATAGGTGCAGCTATCACCCTGATGGATGTGGTACAGCTTATGGAAGCTTTGTCCATTGGTGAGTGGCTGTTTTTATATAAGTAGCCATTTTAATATGGACCAAACTTGCTTTAAGTAAATACATCTCAGTCCTTGTCTAAATCAAAAGTGAGATGTTCAATAAAAGTGAGAGTTGAAGCTTTGGCAAATATTAGGGAACTAACCTAGATTCAACAAGTATGGAGGCCATGCAAGTGCAGACCTTAGCAAGGCCATAGCTACAGGTGGCAGGGGGTAGAGTGTGTTTCATTAAATTCTGACCACAGCAACAGTAATAGAGTCCCAGATCTATGGTGTACAGCTGTTGCAGCTCAATCTTGAATTATACAGGCTCTGGCTTTTGTGGTGTATTTGGGCCAAGTGGGGCCCCAGAGGCTTAGGGAGAATGTGCAGGTGATGCAGTGGGGAAGAGAGTTTTACCCCTTTTAATATACAAGATTTTCAGATATTAAGACCTAGCAAAATTATTTGATGCTTGTTTTACAAAAGTTTACAGGCCAGGACTTAAAGCATAACTAAGTTTTGTGAGTGGCTCAGAGCATTGATATGTGTGTTTCCAGCAGCCTGAGGCAGGCTGAGAAGATAGGTAACTTCAAGTCTGTTCTCTTTGTGTTGTTTTCAAGTGCATTCTGGCCCAAGGGAGGATACTGTAGACAGACTGACTGCTTGTGTTGTGTGTGCCTTGTCCACAGGCTTGTCAGAGGTAGTCCTCTCATCATGTGGCCTCAGCTGGCTCTGGGTTTAATTACATAAACACTGCCCCATGACTTTGGAATTTCACAAAAACTGTGGCTTTATCCATAAGTGTAGCTTTAATAATAAAAAAATGAGCAACATCAAGGTTTCTGGTTCTTATGAAGATGATGTATAAGCCAAGGTGGTCGGCTTGCTCCCCCTAAATCAACCTTCAGAAACTATAGAATCAAGACATAAAAATAGATTCCAGGAAGTAACAACGACAACACTCCATGAAGAAATCCTTGGGAGACTGAAGTCTGTGTTCACCTACTTTGTATATAAAAGATAGATGGCTGCAGCCCAGGGTGAAGGGTGGCAGTAAGAGGGTTTGTTGGAGGAACATGGTGGATAAGACAAACAACAGAAATCTGTGAAGAGTGATTATACAGCCTAAACAGATGTGGGTAGACAGGCCTAAGCAGTTTCGTAAAAAGGCTGAGGCTACTGTGGAAGGGTCACAGGAGATATGGAAATGAAGAGGTTTTGAATATGCAAGAAAGTTTCCTCAAATAAGACCCAGCGACTAGGGCTAACACCACTGTAAATTCCTATATTTGCAAAAACACAGTAATAACATAAATGCTGGCTCTCTGAGAAATAGGTAAATTTTCTCTCCAGATACAGTAAACATAGTGTCATTATTAGTATGAGAATTAAAAGATACAACTAAAGTGCTTAGCCCAGAGCTAGGACAATAAGTTAGTGCTCAATAAATATTTGCTATCATTTAAAATTATTTTAAAGATCAATTTAAGGTGTAAGATACTCCTTGAGTGGCCAGTTGAAGTCTTTTGACTTCAACTGTTTTGCCCTCTTTTTCTTCAACACGACTATCAAAAGAAAAGGTCTTATGAGGCAAAAAGAAATATATATCTGTGAAAAGGGTGTATTCTTCTATAGAAATCGATGAACCTATACCCAGAAGTATATATATACCAAGAAATCCTTTTGAGGAGTTGATGTAAATGATATTGGAGAGTAATTAGAGACTGCTCGGTCAAATGAATATGTGTGATGTATTTTTTTTTTAACATATAATGTATTATTTGTTTCAGGGGTACAGGTCTGTGATTCATGTGTGATGTGTTCTTGAAATAAATCACAAAAATTGCACAGAGGCAAGAGATGAAGAAAGCAGGGTTTTCCCTTATCTAGAAATTTAGTAGTTGGCTTATTCAGTTAAAGTCAGTTAAAGTGTTTCAGACAGTTCATTTTTAATAGGTTTAAGAGTGATAAAGTGAATTCCTTTGCTGGTCCTAGTTCTGGCTGGGAAGGGCTATTAGTTGATGACACAGAAGTGATTGAAACCTTGGGATAAAGCAACTATTTATTATGCCAAATAAAAAAACTATGGAAAATTAGTGAGTGATGAAACAAATACCCATAAAATTATCATTGGGATTTAATAATTACTCACATTTTGCCTAGGAATCAGTTCTTTCTCTAGCTTTCTAATACTGTCAAATGCCAATACGGAAAGTATTAAGTTAGTTATAGCAGTTTGATAAGTCAAAAATAATGGAAAAGAGCTATTTATTAGTATAGTATTGCCTTCTGATTTTATATTATGTGTCGTGTTCATTTTTGCAATTTTGTTGCTCATTGTGGGTGCCTTCCCTTCAAGTTTTTCATGAGCAGTCTTCATATCTGTGATTCTCCCTTTGAAACAAGTGGGTAGCCATTTACTGGAATGGAATGTGCTATTTCTTAATATAGAGAACAGATCATTTCAAGGAAATACTTTGGATCTGAGGATCCTCTACAGAGAAAAGGGAAGAAATCAATAATCTGATTTTTACTGATATGGAAAGTCATGATTCTGAGAAATACCTATATATATCCAATACAAAGGTAGAGTGACTTCTATTTCAAAATAAATCTTGAATTTCTAAATAAAATAGTATCTCGCTTTTATATGTTATTAATGCTATTTCTTTCAAGAGCTCAAATTTTTTTCAAATTTATTTCTCCATTTATTTTCATCATAAATCTGTGATGTATAAGAAGGGGTAGATATAATTTAATGGTTAACATTCTAAAGAGAAAATATATCTTTTGGAAATTTTATTTGAAAGTCGAGAAAACATATTTTATTTTCCCCTGCCAGGAATTGTGAGAACTATAAAACATATCAAAACATATATAGTATAAGTATTCCTTTTTGCTTAAAAATTTATATTATGGATGCTTATAACCCAGAAACCAGAAAAATGAAACACATAAAAATACTATATGCTTTTTTTTATGACTATACATGGGTGTCATTTGTCACTATACTTCTGAAAGCCATGAATTTGTCTATAGCAAATCCTGAAAGAATGAAATCAGCTTAAGTATATGCCTCGGTAAAAGTAGTATAGAAGAAGAATCTTAGCAGACTTGATGAAGTGCTGTTAGTTAAAGTAAGAAAGATCATTAAAACTGCTTAAGAAAATACTCTAATAATTTTCTGACAATTTAAACCCTGTGCATGGAACGCTCGTTGAAATGTTTGAAATCGTATCTTTCATTGAAGAATATATACTCAAGTATTATTAGGTCTAATCTATGCTTATAGAGATTAAAGATAATTTTACTTACCTACTTATATTTCTAGTATTTTTTGTCAGTTTTTATACTTCAATTAAAGAAGAAATGCATGTTTTTATTTTTTAATTTTATTTTTTTAAGATTTTATTTATTTACTTAGAGAGAGAGTACCTGAGTGGGGGGAGGGACAAAGAGTCAGTGAGAGAGAGAATCTCAAGCAGACTCTGTGTTGAGTGTGGAGCCAGACATGGGGATCTTGACCCAAGATCTTGACCTGAGCTGAAATCAAGAGTAGGTTGCTTAAACAACTGAGCCACCCTGGCGCCCCAGAATACATGTTTTTAAAATGAAATAATGTCTCTGTGAGCTTTTAGAAACTTATTTGTAAGATTCTAACTCCAAACAGTACATTTTCTAAACTGTGATATTAAAGAAAATAAAGATTCTTTGTTGTACTTTTAAGTTATTGCCCTTATAATTTTTGCATGTTTAATGACTTAGCAATCTGATCCATCAATCATTATTTCTTAAGCAATCTCTATACTATTATACTTTAATATGTTTTGTGGGACAAAAGCAAAAAAAGGATGATAAATCATGGAACTTTCTTGTAATGACCACATCATTCTTTATGGACAAAACATATGCACACTAACGATTGGAGAATAATCAAATGCTAAACTGCGTCACTGAGAGTACAGAGAATGGAGATATCAGGCTGGAGCAGTGTGAGATTTTATGAAAAAGATGAGATTTGAGCTTAGCTTTGGAAAAAGTTTGGTTAAGGATCCTTGAAAGTCAGGGCATAGAGAAACTAATTTTTTATGTGCTGGCAAAAAAGATTGATTAGTCTTGGTGAAGCAAATTATGGGGATAACCCTATCTTAGGAGAATTAGTCTGGATGTTCTCTGTTGAATAGGGGACAAGACTTGGGGAAGAGTGGCAGAAGAGACTGGTTATGCCTGACTCCCCCCCCCCACCCCCCCAGGGATTTTTCCTTCACTCTCCAGTAGGAGAACATTGGGGTTTTTATTGGGGTGTCTGGCCATCCATTTCCAGCTTTCCTTTCATTTAACTGTGGCTATGTGATATGTTCTAGCCTAGTGTTAGGGAAAATGATATGTGATACTTCCAAAGATATGTCCTTAAAGGAAGGGGTTATACTCTTTGTCCCCCCTACTTCTATCCTGCTGCTATGGGAGAGAAATGATCTATCTTTTTAAAGCTAGAAACTCAGGTTTCTATTTCATTCAGCTAAACCTATATCCTAATTAACTTAAAATCTGTTATGTGCATATGGAGTATTGCATATAACAGAAACTTAAATAGGTGAATTAGTGATGGTTTCAAGAATATAGACATTGCACAGTGTAAAAAGGGTATCCTTTCTTTCTTTCTTTCTTTCTTTCTTTCTTTCTTTCTTTCTTTCTTTCTTTCTTTCCCTTTCTTTCTTTCTTTCTTTCTTTCTTTCTTTCTTTCTTTCTTTCTTTCTTTCTTTCTTTCCTTTCTTTCCTTTTTTTAATGGTGTAGCAAAACAGTGGCAAATATACCTCTGATATGGAGTGGCAGATTATGGGCCAAGTGAGCCAATAACTCTCCGGGGAAAATGGTGGGAAAAATTTAATGTCTGTTGACTGTTCCTTACCTCTTTTAAAAGGCCCTACCATAGAGAGGAGAACTTAGGCTTGAACTAGCTAGTTTGCAAGCAGAATTGCAAAGGTATATAACTGCTGAGACACTTTGTGCCTGAGGCAATTTCAGATGGCTGGGGGTTTGGTAATTTGGGGCCTTGCCCAGCTGAAAAAGTCAACAGATTCTGTAACTCAAATTCAAGCAATTATAGAACTGTCAGTTTTAGCAGAAGATAAAGAATAGGGCCCCAAACCTTTTCAAGCATCACTGTTAGACTATGGGAACCTTTCTAGCTTTGGAGATGAAATGAAGGGCGTTGCCTTGCCACTCAAATCTCAATTGGCTTCCAATAGCTGCTGGTCGTGCCAGAGAGTGTTATAGGCATAGCATAGAGGTAATAAATAAAATGTCAATCCTCAAGCCTTGAAACCATCTGTGGTTGTGTTTGGCTGTGTTTATCCCTTGAAAACTAAAAAACTAGAAGCCTAGTGAGTTTTTGAGGGAATGTTACTGCCAAATACTCCACATGTCCGGGCTGCAGAAGCTTGTGATTTTTTTAACCTCTAAAGCAACTTCTGAATCTGCAAATTTACACTGGTTAGAAGTAAGTTTGAAAGGTGTGCTCACTTCAGATGAATCTAAGGAGGATAATGGACAAGAAAGAAACCCCTAGAGGGCAAAACCAGAGGCCTCTGAGGAAAATGGACAAGGAGACAGCAGAACTGACATCTTCCAGATTGGCTAACTGAGACCCTTATGAGCTCTTAGAATTTTACAATATAGGACCATTATTTTTTTCAAAGTTAAGATTAATTTTTAATTTAAGTATGTATCACATAAAATTTTATGTCATAAAATTATGCCCTATATTCAATAATTTTAAAGATACACAATTACTTATATGTGCTTTTAATCTAGTTTATCCATTATCATGAACCCTTTTGGCCCTTGAACCTGCCTTTGTTTCCTGTCCTAAGGCTTGGTGCAGATACAGCTACCCTGTTGGGGAGAGGCAAGAAATCAAGGATACTAGAGCAGTCAGTCTCAGTTATTGATGATTCTGAGAGGGACTTAGCACCATGACTGTGTTATTCAAATGTAAGTAAGAAAATAATCTAAATAAGTGACCTTCATGAGGTTTTTGCACATAAACTGTATTTCATATCACTAAAGATATTTGATAGAGAGCTTTTATTGTGGTTATCTTGTACCTCCCCAGTGATTTGGTATATTGGATAAGGAACTACTCCACCTCCTTTTTTTTTGTTTGTTTTTTTGAGGTGGTAGTAAATGACTAGATCATCTCTGGACTTGACACAAAGGAGTATATATCTTTGAAAACAATTGGATTTTGAGCTGGTGCAATAATTGTATACAGCCTTGAGGTGTGCTGTCCTTTGAGGTCTGGGTCAGAATGTTGTATATATTGGAGGAAGCCTGTGACTCAGCTTTTTTAAGAGAGCTTCTGCAGCAAGAGTGCAGTCAGCTGTGGTGCGTATGAGAGCTGTGAAAGTGTTGGAGCAGAGTATACACTCTCTCTGACTCTCTGAGCAACTATAACCAATGATTGAGCATGGTGGGGTTTCTAGGTGTTGGCCATTTCTGTCCAATATGACACTCATGCAAAAGGCAACTTTTGCTTTTTAGCTCCCTGTGGGGCTGGTTGAGAGTTTTTTGAGTGGTACCATACTCTGGGCTCTTCTCCTTCTTTCTTCCCTTCCTTCTACAGGTGTCAGACCTCTATTGAACATTGGAAGCTTTTTCTGCTTACTCCCACTCCCTCTTCTCTTTATCTTTCGTGGGCATCCCTACCTAGTCCATCTCTTGCACTTCTAACTGTAACTTGACCACTGCTTCCTGAAGGTTCAGAACAGACACAGGCATACATGCAAATGGTTCATTGTAGAGCCAAGTGATACGCTAGTATCACATATCTTTGTCTGTGGGATTTGAGTTACTATCTCTGTGCCACTCAATGGAGAATGTTCCTGTTCAAATAGATTCTCCTTTTTACACTTTACCAAATGTCTTTGTTTTATCCTCGAGTTTTTCCAAACTCCAAGCCATATTATCTATTTTATTTATTCTCATCTTTTGCCTGAGTCATTCCACTCCCACCCTGGCTCCAATCTTTACTAGGTCTCTCTAAAACAGCTATGTAGCTGTCATCCTGGAATTTCCCTTCACTGCTCTCTTGGGGTGGGAATCATTATTTTATGGGGGGGACCTAGGCCTTCTTTATTCTGTTTTGATGGAATACTTTTCTATTCTCTTAAAAGACATTTTTATTCCTAGGAAAGGGTTCACTTAGCCCCTAAAATCCCCAATATGCCCCCTCTGTAAATGGGGTTAAAAATATCCCATTTATTAAATTATTTTAATAATAATAATTTTAAATTATTTATATACATAATTATAAATAAAACTATTATTATAAAATATAAATTATAAATAATAATAAATTACATTATTAAATTAAATGAGGTAGGGTATATGAAGGATTTAACTTAGTGCTCAGAGCGTAGTGAATACTTAATAAAGTAGTGAATACTTAACAAACATAGTTTCTGTTCCTCTTATTAAAGAAAAACAAAACTTTTCTGTCCTGATAAATCTTATAAGTAGGTCTAGTTTTATGACCTATGCAATAACACAGGGCCCTATGCTCAGAAGGGCCCAAAGCTTGGTTTAATGCTCTATTATCACTGTTTTGAAATTGTTAATAATTTTATCTTTGAGATTGTGTTATGTATGTGAAGTCCAGGGGGACAATGGAGCATGTGCTGCACAGAGGTGGTACATTTAACATGTGCGTCCATCTTACCTGCCTCTCCATAGACTTAATACAACTAACATGCTCCATGAACATAGAATTCCAGTGAATGAACGATGTGTGGGAGTTCAGTGACACTGAGACAAGTACAAGGTTAAGTATTATGTCTATGACCAAGTAGGGGTGCTGACATCCCTGAGAGGCAACTCTTTTTTTGAACCAGAATTTGCTTTGAATGTGGAAGAAAGGCAGTGGCATTCTGAGAAACACAAATGACCATGGAAAACTGTGTTGGCTCTCTATTAGCCAATTATGCTAGAAATGATGAGAAAAGGAAAGATAGGGTAACCCAGAGTTCCTTTTCCTTTTCCTTTTAGTTCTTCCTTACTTAATAGTAAACCAAAGGTAGAGAGTGTTGGTAGAATGTACTGGTACCAAAAAATGAAATAAAAGCAGTTAAGTTAGTTTTGTTTAGTATTTCCACTCTTCTGCTGAGAATGAACTATATCAGTTGTGTAATTTCAGTAATTCTGCATATCATTATATGCTCTTGTATTTAAAAACTGTTATTGCATAAGGTAAATATAAATGGTACCAGTCAGGCTAATAATTTAAAATTTTAATTTTTTAAAAACTTAGAATGGCACTAAGTAGCAAATAAGAAATACCATAACAAGTTAAGAGAGAGACCATGGAAGAAAGGAAAAAAACTGTACACTTCAATAATTTAAATAGTTTCCCCAGTATTTTGAACAAGAGGCTCCATGCTTTCGTTTTACACTAGGCCTCACAAAATATGTAGCTAGCTCTGCTCATCAGAACTTTTACTGGATTTCAAAGCCTGTACTTTATCAGCACAATCTGGAAAATGATAGCCAATAAGTTGTATTTCCAATTTTCTTTAATGAAAGATGGAGGCAATATCACAGGACACAATCTAATGTTGCTTTTAAGTGGTTAATTGTTTTTGTTGAATTGGTGAGTCCAGGGCCAAATAGGCCTGCTTAAATAGGTAAAGTGGAAAGGGTAGAGTTGGTAAATCCTTTATTGGGCTTCAGTGGTTTTAGGAGAAGAAATTAAAGAACAAGATTGCGTAGAGGAGGTGCCAAATGTGAATGCCTTTTAGGGTTATTTTACTCTTTTATGAAAGGTTTGTGTGTGAGCATCAGTAGAAGATTCTAGAATCCAGGGCCACTCAAGGCTCCTGCCAGTTCTACTAGGCTGATAGATTCTTAATGGCTGGAGACTGATGAGAGAAACGGAACAGAATTGAATGCTTTTTTTAATCCATGAGAAAAAATTCACATGAAATTCATCATCTGATTAAAGACCAAATAATAAGTGATGGCATTAGTGCATCAAATCCATATTTGTAATTTTAAAAATACAGCTTGTTATAATTTAGAATAAGTTTTACAGATAATATGCCGTAAAAGGGGATAGCAACCAAGATGAAAGCCATTGACAAAAGAAAAGGAAGAAAGATTAAGGATCCTCTAAGCAAGACTGGAAGGAAGGAAGTTTCATGGAAGAGTTTCAGGGAAGTTTTTCTTGTGATTACTTCTCAAGGTAGTATAAAGTGATGGATGGTTTCAGAACTTCAGCCATAATGCTCAATTGTGTGTTATTTGTTTCACTTTAGAAAGGCATTCAAATGTCACAGCAATCTCTGTGGCTTGGCTGCCTTAAAATAGGTAGCTACCCGTAGGTGGCAGTGCTTGCATATTTGCTCAAACCAGAGTTGTTTCAAAGAAAGTTACTTTTTGAGAATTCAGGATCTAAAGAAAAGGATTAAGAAAACCAGTTTTGTTTAAAATACACACCTACACAAGCACACAGAAGCACTTCTTTATTCAGACGTCAGTGCTTTGAATATGTGGACGAATTCAGAGCCTACAAGAAAGGTTAAGACAAAATCTAACATATATAAAGCAAGCAAGAAGGGAAAATACTGCCTTTTTTAGATACCACCACTTCTCTTCTATTTTTTCTTCTTATTGACAATTGTCATATATTACAATAGAATATTCCTGTTCTTAATCTTCACTCAGAGTCTGGAGTTCTTGGAGGGGTCTTTGCTCTATGAGACGCTGAAGGCATTTTCTTGCTGGTCTGACTGCTTTTGTAATGTGTATGATATGTCACCAGTAAGCAAGAAACAAGGTGCTTCAGGGTTAAAGGCTTCAGGCTTTCTAATTATTGTATTAATACTTTATCTTCCTAGGTCCCTTTAAAAAACCTTTTAAATTATGGTGGTAAAGTCCTTCTCTTAGCTTATTTTCCACAGGTAAAAACTGAAATTTCAAAAGAAGAAATGAGCAAGGTGTGTACATCTTTCAAATTGATAGTTATATAAAATAAAAGATAATTTATTGTTACTAGGTTTTGATTGCTGATGATCATTACTTTTTTCCCTAAATGCTCATGGGCTGTCTCTTTTATTATTTAATAATAATAATGATAATATTAATAATAATATAACAGGCACAATTTATGGTGCTTACTATGTGCCAGGAACTACTGGACTTTATATGTATGTATCCATATAATACTCATGACTGCCCTATAAAGTACTTATTATTATTCTCCTTTTACACACAAAGGAAATGAAGCACAGAAGTATTAAAAAGAAATATTAAAAAAATATGCCAAGGCCACACATCTAATAAGTGCTTAATGTAGGATTTGAACTCAAGTTATCTGTTACCACTACACTATGCTGCTTTCTGAGCTCTTATCTGTAATTTTATAATTTGGAATCAATTTCTTAAATGCAATGAAGTGATATTGTCATATGATTATACTATATTGGATTTAAGTCTTTGTATTCTGATTATAATGCACATTTTGAAAATTAGGAATAAGAGGGGCAACTAGATGGCTCAGTCAGTTAAGTGTCTGCCTTGGGCTCAGGTCATGACTGGAGTCCTGGGATTGAGCCCTCCATTGGGCTCCTTGCTCAGCGGGAATCTGCTTCTCTCTCTCCCTTTGCCCCTCCCCCCTGCTTGTCCGCTCTCTCTCTGTCAAATAAATAAATAAAATCTTAAAAAAAAAATTAGGAATAAGAGTAAAAATATTTTTTTAAAAAAAATTTGTGAAGATGTCAAAAATTTATTATGTGCTATCTGGGTTTTGAGAGAAACTTAAGGTCTCCTTATTGATTGTTATACTAGAAATGGAAATGATAGCTATTCCTATAGTGGCTGAGTTTGACTGCACTGAAGTGCCAGGCAGGAAGATCTGCCTCTTGCTTCACTCTATATATAGAGTAGGGGTTTACATAATTCTATGTGATTGATACCAGTCAGCAGTAGGAAACTCTGAAGATAGCACTTGCAGACATGTTAGAGCCTAACAGTACTTTTTTAAAAAAGATTTATTCATTTATTCAAGAGAGAGTGTAAGAGTGGGGAGGGGGCGGGTGCAGAAGGAGAGGGAGAGAGAAAATCTCAAGCAGACTCCCTGTTGAGTGTGGAGCCCTATGTGGGGCTTGATTTCATGACCCGGAGATTATGACCTGAGCTGAAATCAAGAGTCAGACGCTTAACTCACTGAGCCATCCAGGCACTCCAAGCCTGACAATACTTTTGAGAGAAGGTTGCCTATTAGCAACCTGCCAAAAATGCAAACTAATACCAGAATCAAGAATGGAAAAGATGTAGAACTTCCAATAAATACTTGTTGATTTGATGTTATTTAGTTCCAAATTATTTAGATTATTGTTCTTGTGCCACTTTACTTATCTCTTCCTATGCTTTTCTTCATATGATTAGCCAGTTTCCTCTGCTTTCTTTGTGCATTTGTGAAAACCATACTTATGTATATTAGTGATGCATTTTTAGGAAGAGAAGATGATGGGACGGTACTGAATAAATGGCCTTTTCATTGCAGTTACAGCATATGTATTCAAGCATAAATAACCAGAAATCTCCAAACCATGGCAGCATATAATTTATAATATTCTAGATCAATAGGAAATTCTGTGACTAAAGAATAAGGGTAATTCTCAATTACCGTATCCTATATGGTTAGCAAATGAGTCTTGCAGCTAATTAAGAATTAAGTTATTTAAAAAAAAAAGAATTAAGTTATTAAGCAAATTTTTCCACCAACCAAAAGTGCAAATAAAAGAGACCAATTTTTATCTACCAAACGGCAATAAAAACAGATTTTATTCAGTGATAGATGGTGTAGGGGGATGGGCACTGTCATATACTCTTGAAGGGGAACCAACTGATATAATTTTTATAGAAGGCAATTTAGCTACACATATGTATCAGAAATTTTAAAATGTACTTTTGACACAGTAATCCCAGTTATAGGAATTTATATTTAGATAATATTTCATACATGTATAGAAGGATAATTATCTAAATATTATTTATAAAAATCCCAAATCGAGAAATAACCTTAGTGTCCAATAATGATAATTTATTATTAAACTATGATAGTGCCAAAAACGACAACAAAAAATTCAGGAAAAAATATTTAATGACTTGGAAAGTTGTTTACAATATATTTTAAGCAAAAAAGATAATGAAATCATAATCATATTTTTTGTGGAAAAAAACTAGAGCAAAATAACAGAAGAAAATATAGACCAAATGGCTAGCTGGATTTACTTCTGTATGGTGGGCTTATGGGTGATTTTACTTTCTTCTTTATGTTTTTCTTTTTTTAAGATTTTATTTATTTATTTTAGAGAGAGAGAGCACTATTGCGGGTGGAGGAATAAAGGGAGAGGGAAAGAATCTCCAACAGACTCCCTGCTGAGCATGGAGCCGGATGTGAGACTCTATCCTACAATCCTGAGATCATGACCTGAGCCAAAATCAAGAGTTAGATGCTTAACTGACTGAGCCACCAGGCACCCCTTTCTTTATGGTTTTTTAATTTTCAAAGTTCTACAGTGAACTTACATTGTATTTGTAATGAAATACAATAACAGTTATATTTTTCCCAGAAAAAAGAAATATAACACTTTATTGTTATTACTCTAAACACTAGATAATCAATTGTTGTATCAACACACTTTGAAAGACCCCTTTTACAAATAAATAGGCCAACTTCCTTTTTTAGATAATAAAGTAGCATATATTCGGACCTACTTTCCCACTGAGAACAACTAGAAATGCTAGATAAATCACAAACATATTTTGGGAAAATGTTTGTTTGAAATCATTGGAGAGCTAAAAGTCAAAAGGAGTTGAAGGCCAAGATCTCCAAGAGAAATAAATGCATTGAGATTAGTCCAATATTCTGCAATGCTAGAGGTTGAGAGACTGAGTAGAAAATTATGATTAAAAGACTAAGACTCTAAGGGCTCTCAGTTATTTCTATTCACTGAGAAGTTTAAAAACTTAAATTCAGTGCCATTAAAGAACAGGAGACTTTATAAACCATATAAGCTGTATTTGAGAAGCCTGTATTTCTAAGAGTAATGACCAATTGGACAGAACCATCATAAGGGCTGAAACTCAGCCTTGAAATAGATTAATTATTATTGAATTAAAGTAATCAGCCTCCATTCTTTCTGATAGAAGTATTACTGAATACTCTTTGGAAGTACATGAAATTTTAAACCTTAGTTTGTTCCTTCAAACTGTCCCTTCAAAATGCTTGTTAGTGAATAAAAATCTTTTAAGCATACTAAAGACCAGGTTCAAAAAATGAAAAGCCAGAAGAAAAAAAAAAAAAGAAAGAAAGAAAAGAAAAACCAAGAGAAAAAACAAAACAGAAGAAACAAACAAACCTATAGGTAAACCAAGAGAAAAAACAAAACAGACAAAACAAACAAACCCATAGGCAATCCAGGTATTGGATGAATCACACAGGGACTTAACAACAAATGTGATTAATATCTCAAAATATAAATGGTGAGATAGAGAGTTTGAACTAAAAAACAGAAAAAAATTATAAAACTGAAAAATAAAATAATAAATTTAATTCTCAATAGGTGAGTATAACAACAAATTAGACACAGTTGAAAAATTAGTGATTGACGGATGAGTCAGCAGAAAATAGATTGAAGCATGAAAAGGAAACATAGAAACAACAAAGAAAATAGACATAGAAACAACATAGAAAACAACAAAGACATAGTTAAAAGGTGTAATGTGTGTATAATTGGAGTCTGAGAAAGACGTGAGGCAATAGAGCAAATACAGTATTTGATGAGAAATTGAGTATTTTTTCATCCAAAGTTGAAGACTTCAATCTATAGATTAAAGAAGCATCACAAATCCCAAGCACTGTAAATACAAAGAAAACCACACCTTGGTGCACTTATAATAAAACTGCTCATAATCAAATGCAGAAAGAAAAATCTAAAAGCAGCCAGGAACAAAAAGGGGAAAATTACCTTCAAAAGAGCAACAACAATTCTGACAGCTGACTTCTCTACAGAAATGATCAAAGCCGAAAGCAATGAAAAAGTACATAATGGTCTGAAAGAAAAATATCTTTTCACCAAACATTCTTTAACCCAGTGAAAATAGCCTTCAAATATTTTAAAGGATTAAAATAAAGACATTTGAGGTAAAACATAAAACAAAAACCCAAAAGATGGAAAAAACTTGTTCCCTGCAGATCTACACTAAAAGAAATAGTAAAGGGTAGAAGAAAAATAATTTAGTACAGACACATTGTAATTCAGGTAGGAATTAAATGATTAATACACTTGGGGCACCTGGCTGGCTCATCTGGTTGGGGGTCTGCCTTTGGTTCAGGTCATGATTCAGGTTTGAGCCCCACTTTGGAACCTGCTTCTCCCTTTCCTTCTGCCATGCTCTCTCTCTCTCAAGTAAATAAACTTTAAAAATCTTGAAAAAAAGAATAATACACTTGAACTAAATGACATATATGGAGCACTATATATAAACTACAATCAAATGCACATTTTTATAATTACACATTGATCATTTATCAAAACTGACCATATGTTGAAATATAAATTATATTTAAACAAATGTCAGTAGGAGATGGGACTAGGATTAAGTTTAAATGCCATGAAGTTTGCTGTTCTTACTGAGATTCAAATATTTTTCCTGAATAAGTGCTCTCCAGGTTACTGCAGCCTTTGTCTAAGTTCCAGAGTTCTGAAAAATTGATTCTGACAGTTTTTTCACCACTTTTATGAAGGGGCAGAATTTTGGAGTTCCTCTCTCCACCATTTTCACTGATATTCTCAAGCATTATAACTAAGGAAAGGAAAGAATACATTTCAATGGGATTATAAAATGTATTGACTACATAATAATGATAATCAAATATACCAAATTTGTGGGGGTGTAGGAAAATTTGAGCTTCGAAGAAATGTATGGTCTTACATTGATATATCAGAAAAAGAGAAGCAAAAAAACAATGAACTAAATATTTATATTAATAAGTTAGAAAATTAAACCTGAGTAAAATTGAAGGAATGAAAGGATAGGGGGAAAAATTTACTAAATATAAAAAAACTGAATTATAAGTAAAATAATAAATCTAAAAGTTTGTTCCTTGTGGAGATAAATGTAACTGACAAACTATTAGCAACATTTAGAAATAATATAAAAAATGTTACGAATGACCAATATCAGGAATGAAAGTGGGGGTAGCACTATTTTTAATATAGTTATTAAAAAGTTGATAACAGACACCAGAAGCACATGAAACCAAAGAAAAAATAGATAAATGGTACTTCACAATTAAGAATTTCGGTGCATCAAAAGCTATACAATCAAGAAAGTGAAAAGACAACCTACAAAATGGGAGAAAATATTTGCAAATCATTTATCTGATAAGAGTTCACTATTCAGAATATATGAAGAACTACTAAAAAAACCCAATTCAAAAACTGATAAAGGACCTAAATAGACATTTCTCCAAAGAAGATATACAAATAGACAGTAAGCACATGAAAAGATGTTCAATGCATTGGTCATTAGGGAAATGACCTAGTGTCCATCAACAGACAAATGGATAAACAATGTGGTATATGCATACAATAGAATATTATTCAGCTATAAAAATGAAGTTCTGATACATACTACAACATGGAAGGACCATGCAAATATTATTCTTAGTGAAGTAAACTAGGCACAGGAGGATAAATATTGTATCAGTCCACTGGCAAGGTACCTAGAATAGGAAAATTAAAATAGAACAGAGGTTACCAGGAGTTCAGGGGAGCAGGGGACAGGGAGTTATTATTTAATAGATACAGAGTTTCCCTTTGGGATGATGAAAAACTTTTGGGTATAGAGAGTGGTGATGGTTATACAACATTATGAATGTATTTAATGCCACTAAATTGTACACTTACAAATAGTTAAAATGATATATATTATGTTATATATACTTTACCACAAGAAAAAGTTATTACAAGGGTATTATGCACAACTTTATGCCAATACATTTGAAAAAACAGATGAAATGCACAAATTCTGGAAGAAAACACCCCACAACTTATCAAATCTGACACAGGAAGAAAAATAAAATCTATTAGAAATTAAGTGTATTAGGGTTTTTTCTGGGAAGATGGTGAAATAGGAGAACCCTAAGGTCACCTCATCCTTTTATACAACTAGATATCCCTCATATAATTGTAGATAACCCAGAAAATGACCCAAAGACTGGCAGAACAAACTTCATCACTAAATGTAGAGAAGAGACCACATCAAAGAGGGTAGGAAGGACAGAGAGGAAGTGGGGGAGCTAAATGGACACACAGACTGTCCGTGGGAGGAAGGGACTTGCAGGTGTGAGGAGAAGAGAGAAATAAACTATCACACCAGGGAGCCTGACCAGGGAAGATGAATCCTCATAACATTTGGTTTTGAAAACTAGAGGGGCTGAATTTTGTCAGTTCTTACAACCAGTGGGGCTTAAAATCTGGAATTTAGAAAATCTGCAGGCCATAGAGGCAGCAGTTTGAAAAATGCCTGGGGCATAGTGGATAGAGAGTTGTTTACTCATCTCAGAGTATGTCTTGGAGAGACAGAGATTCTTGGTGGACATCTCTAGGAACAAAGGAGCTGGCAGGCACTGTTTCTCTCCCCTACCCCCAGTCTAAACACATAGCCACCTGTAGGAACAAGTGTGGCACTGACCCTTGCTGACTTGCTTGCTAACATGATGCAAACCCACCACTTCCCACTTTGGCAGAACTGCCTCCTCCAGCCTGCCAAAGCCCCAGTGCTGCTGGTCCCCAGCACCAGAAGACCCCTGCAAACCTAAACCCCAATGCTGCTGGTCCCCAGCACCAGAAGACCCATGCAAACCTTGCCAATACTGCACTTCCCACCCACATGTGCTTTGCAGATATGCCCCCTCCAATACGCTGTTGGCTGGAGCCCATCCAAAGTGGTGTCACAGGCCTGGTAGTGTGTAAGCAGCTGCAAAAGGACCAGTACTACTCCAAAGTAACTCCTGCACTGGGGAGAAGGAAAGATAACCACATGTATCAGTAAGATTGTGGCTCTAGCAGCAGCCTGGGGGCAGATAGCTAGTCTGACTTTAGGCTCTGCCCACCAATGAAACCTTCCCAGGGGACAACACAGGGAAAGCGCCCTGTGGTTTGGTCCTACTGCATTTCTGGCAAATACCTGGTCTGAATCAACTCAAGCCCAGAATAGCACTAGACTGGCCCACTAACTACTGGGAGCAAAAACTGCCCAAAACAGGCAAAGAGAGCCACTGCAGATGTTTGGACTAAAGGAAAAAGTGGCAAGCCACAAGAGCAGGGCACATGCAACACACATAGGAGACACCCTTGAAGTGCCAGGTTCTGGTGAATAGGGGACACTGCACTCACTGTAGGGCACTCTAGGACATCTTTTTCATATGGCCACTACTTGCAACAGTAGGAGGTATAGCTGACCTTCCTAACACATGGAAACAGACACAGAGAATTAGACAAAATGAGGAGACCAGGGAATATGTCCCAAATGAAAGAACAGGACAAAAATCACAGCAAGAGACCTAAGTGAAATGGAGATAAGTAATACACTAGATAGATAACTTAAAGTAATGATCATGATAATCACTGTACTTGAGGAAAGAGTGGAGGACATCAGTGAGATCCTTAGCAAAGACATAAAAGAAACAGTCAAAGGTGAAGAACACAAATGACTTTAAAAATACATAAGATAGAATAAATAGCAGGCTAGAGAAAGCAGAACAAATCAATGACCTGGAGGACAGGGTAATAAAAGTTATCAAGCTGAGTAGGTAGAAGCAAAAAAATTATGCAAAAAGAGAATAAACTTAGGGAACTGAGTGACACCATCAAGCTTAATAACATTTACATGATAGAGGTCCCAGAAGGAGAAGAGAGAGAAAAGGGGACAGAAAATCTATTTAAAGAAATAATAGAGTAAGAACTCTTGAATCTGGAGAAGGGAATGGATGTTGAGATCCAGGAGACACAGAGATCCCCAATAAAATCAACCCAAGGAGGTCCATACCAAGACATATAGTAATTAAAATGGTAAAAAGTAGTAATAGAAAATTTTAAAACCAGGAAGAGAAAAGGAAACAGTTACATACAAGGGAAACCCATAAGGCTGTCAGCTGATTTTTCAGCAGAATTGTGCAGGCCAGAAAGGAGTGTCATGATATAATCAAAGGCTGAAAGGAAAAAATCTGCAACCAATACTCTATCCAGCAAGGTTATCATCCAGAAAAGAAGGAAAGATAAAGAATTTCCTAGACAAATAAAAGTTAAAGGAATCATTGATCAGTAAACCAAACCTACAACAAATATTAAAGGGGACTGTTTGAGT
The DNA here is from genome assembly GCA_028534135.1 of Potos flavus. NCBI lineage: Eukaryota > Metazoa > Chordata > Mammalia > Carnivora > Procyonidae > Potos > Potos flavus. The sequence continues at coordinate 70,866,130 of CM052886.1, forward strand.
AGAAAGGAAAGACCATAAGTAAGGGTAAGAAAAATAGGAAACACAGGGATGCGTGGGTGGCTCAGTTGGTTAAGCATCTGTTTTCAGCTCAGGTCATGATCCTGGGGTCCCGGGATTGAGCCCTGAATTGGGTTCCTTGCTCAGTGGGGAGTCTGCCTCTCCCTCTCACTCTCCCTCTGCCCCTCCCCCTTCTTGTGTTCTCTCTCTCTCTCTCTCTCAAATAAATAAACTCTTTAAAAAAAAAGAAAAAATAGGAAGCACAAAAGCAGCAAAAATAAGTACATCTGTAAAAATCAGTCAAGGGTCTCACGAAAAAAGAATGTAAAGTGTGACACCTTATACCTAAAATGTGGGGCGGTGATGTGAAGTAAAGAATGGTACAAACTTAAGTTTGGATTTTTACTGTAAATGTATTTTCTCTTCCTTATGATTTTCTTAATAACACTTTCTTTTCTCTAGCTTACTTTATTGTAAGAACACAGTATATAATACATATACATACAAAATATGTATTAACCGATTGTTTATGTTATTGGTAAGGCTTCCAGTCAACAGTATGTTATTAGTAGTTAAGTTTTTGAGGAGTCAAAAATTACGCACAGATTTCTAAGTGTGCGGGGGTAGCAGTAGTTAGGCTGGGTGCCCTTGAAGCCAGGAAAATCTGCCCAGTACGGGGTTTTAATGGTCTCGTTAGGAGTTTTTGACTTGGGAACACTTTCTCCGGTCACGGGACTTTACAATATATACCCTAACAAGGACCACAGGGGATGAGGCAAACTTGCTGTTGAGATTGCTAACGGAAACATGGAATGATGGCCACTTCTCAATAAAGTAGAAAAGCCCAAGTTGTCCTGGCAGGTGTTCAGGTAGGAAGAAAGGCTAAGGGAAGTGAGTATGCTAGATTTAATGTATTATGTAAAGCACCAAATGGGCTTTTTGTAATCAGTAATTGAGTATGTCAGGGATACTAAGACAGCTCTATGTCAGATAAAGGACTCTGTCAGATTTGGTTTGGGGACTGCCTGAAGGCCTAGCTTAGATCACACAGCAGTTTAGGAAGCTTCCATTCAAACTTCCCTCAGATTTGCACTGAGATTGACAGATCTTCTAGCCATACTTGATGCCCCACCCCTATTTTCACTCATACAAGTCCTTCCTCTAATAATGTACTAGATTTTAGTAATTATGAATCAATTAAAAAGCTGTCCTTGGAAGCTTAGATACAAATAACTTTACATCTGCGTAGCTATCTGATTAGTCAACTCTTACAGTAACTGGAGTGAATCTGGGGAACAAGGTCTCTGTCAATAAGATATTTCAATTACTGCCACAGCCACCTTGTAGGAATGTAATTGGGAGTTTTGATAATTTCCTGCCCAAATTACCCTTATAATAAAAATACTCAATTATGTTTAATATGGTTTTATATGTAGGTATATTTTATTTTAATTATTGTAGTAGATAAAGTGATTCTTTCTTGAATAGATAGCTTACCTAACCAAAGTACCTTGACCTATATCTAAAAATAGAGAACAAAACAGAACAAAACCAGTACCTGTCATGTTTAGATACTAAGATATCTGGGAAAAAGAAGATTTGAAAAAAACACATCCCATAGTTTTCATTAAAATATGAATGCAGTAGTTCCCCCTTAGCTGTGGGGGATACGTTCTAAGGCCCCCAGTGGATGCCTGAAAACTGGGATAATAATGAACCATATATATAGTTTTCCTATACATACATACCTATGATAAAGTTTAATTATGAATTAGGCATAGCATGAGATTAACAATACCTAATGATAAAATAGAACAATTACAACAATATACTGTAATAAAAGTTGTATGAATGAGATCTCTTGCTCTCTCTCAAAATACCTTATCATGGGGCACCTGGGTGGCTCAGTTGGTTAAGCGACTGCCTTCGGCTCAGGTCATTGATCCCAGAGTCCCGGGATCAAGTCCCGCATCGGGCTCCCAGCTCCATGGGGAGTCTGCTTCTCCCTCTGACCTTCTCCTCGCTCATATTCTCTCTCTCTCTCTCTCAAATAAATAAATAAAATCTTTAAAAAAAAAACCTTATCATTCTGTACTCACCCTTCTTTTTGAAGTGATGTGAGATGACAAAATGCCTATGCGATGAGGTGAAATGAGGTGAATGACATAGACATTGTGACATAGCTTTAGGCTACTAGTCACCTTCTGGCTGTGAGAAGGAGAATCATCTGCTTCTGGATGCTGGTTGAAAGATCACTGAAAATGTTGAAAGGGGAACTGCAGAAAGCAAAACCACAAATAAAGGGGGACTACTGTAAGTTAGATTTCAAAAAGGTCAAAATATTTTCTGTAATGATCGATACATGTCATTATACATTTGTCCAAACCCATAGACTATACAGTGCCAAGTGTACCTTACTGTAAATTGGGGAGTTCGGGTGATAATGAAGTATCATGGCAGGTTCGTCTTGTAGTACTACTGTGGTGGAAGATGTCCATAAGGGGAAACTATGCATGAGTGGAGGCAAACGTTTTTGAGAAGTTTCTGTATTGTCCTCTCAATTTTCCTGCAAAGGTGAAACTACTCTAAAAAATAAAGTATAGTAAAAACGGAAAAGAAAAAAACCCCTCAAGATACTATATTTTCTCTAGCTTTTAATTTGCTGGAGGTATAATTTTTCTATTTTTCTAAATGGTATAATTTTTCAGGTAGATTCTCGTTTTCCTTAGTGTTACCCTCATCTGAAATAGCTGTATCCATGAAACCTAGGTGTTAGCTTTCACTCCACCTGACTGTATGGCTTTCAAATATATAATACACTTTTAAAGGAGATTCTGCAGCTTAATCTTAAAATTTGTTACACTTCCAAATGCTTGGGACAGCAAATGAAAGGTAATTTTATGATCATCCTAAATTTGGCTTCACTCCGTGGCATCCATGTATAATAAAACCTTCATTTTTTTTTTCTCTTCTAAATGAGTAGAGGAATTCAATTTTTCATAAGCTATGTTCTTTCATATGCCTATATTAGTGAAATATACAGTTTCACTTATTTACCTCCACTGTCACTGATTTTTCAAAGTTGTATTGCAGACATTAATTTCTCCTCTTAATCTGCCTTTAAAATATTTGTTCTTAGCTCTTTTACAATATCACCACATATTAGTAATATATTAAAAATATGCATACTAATACATACATATATCTCACTTCTGGAAATAGATATCACGGTAAGTATTATTTCAATAAAGGACAAAATAAGCCCAAGTTATCTAAGATGTAAATGAGTTATTATTTAGTCTTGCCTCTATTTTCTGATTATGAAGAAAAATGATTTTGTGATTTCCAAATACTGTCTGACATTTCAACTCCCCAAATTTACCTCACATATCTCTCCTTTTTTATTTCTTCTAAGTGAATTTATACGGCCATTTATATTTGTCCCCTCTCTCCACTTTTCACTTATGTAGCCCCTTCTTATTTATATCAACTTAATTGCCACATGCCAATCACACTTTGAATTTGCCCAGCTTGGAACCTGTATTTCATGAGAAATTGCTGGAACCCCCTGGCCAGGTGAGTAGACACTGCTCACTCAATACTATCCTGACTCAAGCTCGTAGTCTCCAGTTTAATTTCTTTACACAGAAGGAAGCTCAGATACCTACTCCAATAGAGTTCAGGTGGAAAGTTTGATTGAAAGCTGCAGAACAGGGTGCCTGGGTAGCTCAGTTGGTTAAGCAACTGCCTTCAGCTCAGGTCATGATCCTGGAGTACCGGGATCGAGTCCCACATCAGGCTCCCAGCTCCGTGGGGAATCTGCTTCTCCTTCTGACCGTCTCTCCTCTCATGCTCTCTCCATCTGTCTCTCAAATAAATAAATAAAAATCTTAAAAAAAAAAAAAAAGCTGCAGAACAGCCTTGCTACTGAATTGCCATTTTTGGGGAAGTCCTCTCTCATTTGTCCTCAACAACTTTACACAAGATTGACCACAGTCCAAGTCACTTGCTTTATTTTCTCTATTAATTTGGTCACTTTCAGAAGCCCATTTGAATGTCTGTGGCCTTACATTGAAAAATTCCTATGTTCGGGCATTTGCTGTCTGGGATGCATGAAATCTACTTTATTGCCAATGAAGGTGGGCAGTGCGGCACAAAGGTGGGTGGGGTCAGGGTTAGTAATTCCTAGCTGTGACCTTGGGAAAGTTACATAACCTCTCTGATGTTCAGTTGCATTTGTAAAATGGGTATAACAATACCCACTCTCCAGGATTATTGGGAGAGTTAAACAGAATCGTTTCTGTGAAGTATTTAGGCAGCACCAGGCTCCTCCTCTCTCTTTCCTTCCTCTCAGGAGAGCTCATCATCATATATATGTTCCATACATGTGTATCTGTAGTATGATGTTGTATATTAAATGCTCACATAGCTTCTACTCTGACTGATACATTCTAATGTGTTTCATTTTGATTGTATTCCCTTCTCTATTTCACACTGACAACCTTCCCCCTCCCCACCCACCCCCTGCCTAGAATTGGATATATGCTGACTTGTGATTGTAGACTTCTTGAAATCACTGCTTTTGCCATTCATTTTCTCCTCATTCTTCCAGATCCTTTTTCACTTTGTCCTGTCATGGGTAGAATCCAAAGATGGATTTCAGGCCCCTCACTGGAAAGGACACCTTTGAAGGCTCTGGGAGGGATCCTCTTAATGCTTCTATATAGTTTTATGCTTTGGTAAAATTTGCAAAGTAAGACACTTTTACCACAATCAGTTAAAACTGTTCTCTTTTCCATCCCATTTCCCCCTCCATCTCATTTCTTCTCTCATCAGGTGGATTTTACGTTATTGTGGATATCTTTGAGAACTGGCTAACGGTAAAATGAGATGGGTCATGATTTAGTCTGGATTTGGTAGGCTATATATGATTCTCAGTCACTTGTATTTATAGTTAATGGCTTCCAGGAAAACCTCTACTTCATACAGATTCATGATGAAAGTGGATATAAATATGTTCTGTGATGTCTATTGTTATGAAGCTAGAAAAAAAACTTTATAAATCTGTTAACAAAATAAGTTTCCATCAACTTTTGTAGAAAAAAGACCAAATTATTTTATTTACTTTAGAAAATAATGGTACACAATTGTCATAAACTGTGATCAAAGAATAGGAAACCAAAATATGGAAAATGTATAGTATCAGTTAATAAAAATGCTAGGTTGTTTTCCTAGATTTAAAAACTTCTGTGTTGTGCATCATTTCTTAATTTTAAAAGTTGTGATTTATTTTCTCATTTTCAATAAGCATTCACTTGCATATCTAATTTTATACTTCTAATATGATACTATTTTTCATGGAGATAGCCTCTCAAATTTGTATGCACTGTGATCCTCACAGAACCTGGATCTACTCCTAGGGCAACAGATAGCAAGGCAAGAGGTAACTGGCTGAAGAGGTGGGGTGGAAATGGATATAATTGCTTGTATCATGAGTGAAAATTTTGCTAGAACTGCCAATGAAAGCATCTCCTACAGAGTCAATGGTAATTAACTGGGCTAGAACTGAAGATTGTGGCTTGTTCTTATAGTAGATAAGTGTTTTTGTCTCACAGAAATTTAGCAATTTATGTAATCTAACTTGGTAGTCTTTTTCTTTATGACTCTTCAGTTTTGAGTCTTGCCTAGGCAGACCTTGTCCACCAGAAAACTATAAAAAATTATTCTATATTTTCTTCTAGCACTTTTATATTTCTTACTGGGATTTAGCTCTTTAGTTTATCTTATATTCGATGTGAGATGCAGATGTTTACTATATTTTCCCCTCAAATATGCTACACTCTTTATTCAATAATATGTCTTTTTCTCAACAGCGAGGAACCTTTAAAGTAAATTAATTATTCCTTCTAAATATTTGATACAATGGTTTATAATAAATTCTTTTTTTAAAAAAATTTTTTTGTAGATTTTTTGAGAGAGAAAGAGAGAGAAAACAGTGGGGGAGGGTCAGAGAGAGAGAGAGAGAAAGAATCCATGCCCAGTGTGGAGCCCGATGCAGAGCTTGTTCTCACCACCCCGAGATCATGACCTAAGCTAAAATCAAGAGTCGGTGGCATAACTGACTGAGCCTCCCAGGTGCCCCTGGTTTTAATAAGTTCTGTTGGTTAACAAAAGTTTAGATGATTATAATTTTCTGTAATATGTTGAATTAAAAAAATCTGTTGGAAATATCAAGTAGGTAGTAATTTGAGAGAAGTTGGTATAAATTTAAAGAGAAGAAAATATTTCATTTTTCTATAAACACTTCAGATATTGAAAGCTAATTTTTTTTTAAAGATTTTATTTATTTATTTGACAGAGAGAGAGACAGCAAGAGAGGGAACACAAACAGGGGAAGCAGGAGAGGGAGATGCAGGCTTCCCGCTGAGCTGGAAACCCCAAGCCGGGCTTGATCCCAAGACCCTGGGATCACGACCTGAGCTGACGGCAGACGTTTAACTGACTGAGCCACCCAGGTGCCCCAAAAGCTATTTTTTTAATTGAGAAGCCATCGACTTGCTTTTGGTCAAACTTTTCTCCCCTTTCCCTTTGCTTCCTTTTCTGGATGGTGGTAAATGGACAAAGGGAAATTTTTGTCCTTCCTTGTAGATGTGTGTGTGTGTGTGTGTGTGTGTGTGTGTGTGTGTGTGAGAGAGAGAGAGAGAGAGAGAGAGAGAGAGAGAGAGAGAGAATCTGCTTCTTATCTCAAGAAAAGTCAGTGTTTCAGTCTGAACCCAAGTTCAGAGAAGACCAATGTCTCAGCTCAGTGAGGTGGAGGAATTCCCTGTTACTCAAAGGAAAGTTCAGCCTTTTTTCCTATTTAGGTCTTCAACCTATTGGATAAGCCCCACCCACATTAAAGAGGGTAATTTGCTTTACTTGGTCTACCAATTCAGATATTATTCTCATCTGGAAACACTTTCACAGACACACACAGAATAATGTTTGATTGAATGATTGGGCACTCTATGGCCTAGTCAGACTGACACATAAAATTAACCATCATACTTAGTGTAGGAAATGGTGACTAGAACTATAACTGAGTAGATCTATGATTATTATCCTAGGTTTTGGCTAAATACAGTGTAAAATTTCTCACCTTTTGAGATTAAACAACAAAAAAAAAGATTTCTATTACTTAAAAACATATCTGAAACAGATATGCTAGGTTTGGTTCTCTTTTGGTATTTATTTATCTTGTAATAGTTCATGTATTATTCTGAGATGAGCATTTTTAAGATGTCTAAATTATTCAATAAATATATGTAGAGAGTCAAGTTTTTATGACCTAAATTATAATAATGATAGACTTCTGTTTTTCCTGAAATTAACTTTCCAAGGGGAGATGAGAAGATGCAATATTATAGACTATTTCTAGTATTCTTAAAAAGACTCTTTGATATGTAAATTTTTTAAATATAGTTGACACACAATGTTACATTAGTTTCAAGTGTGCAATTAGTGATTTGACAAGTTTATACATTGTGTTATGTTCACATATGACTTTAATTTGATTCTAGTAATTAAAACTTTAATTTTATATGTTTTCAAAAATATGTAATTACATTGGACTAGAACCTTTTCTAAATTTCATATGGCGATAAAAAGATATTATTTTACCTCATTTAGTTTTCAGTGAGGCTCAAAATCTTTTATAAATGTTGGTGCTTACTGTACTTCAGTGATGAAAATTTTATCAAATATTTCCATTTTGCAAATATTAATTAGTACTAGAGGGAATTCAGGGTACAAATCCAATGTACTGATCATAGTTAGTGTTAGGCTTAGTTACGTGCAGTCACCTCCAAGGTGTATTTTGAAGAATGCTGACAAAAAGTCCCTCTAGTCTGAAAGCCTGTTGTTAGGAAAGTGAAGGGAGAATCATTTACTAATTAGAAATTGATCGTGGTTAACAAGAGTCTTTCTGGGGTGAAAATTCCCTTTGAGAGGTGTAAGCATATGACTTCCTTATAAATGCCAACTTAATCTGAATAATAACTCATTTTGGTGACTGGGAGTTTTGGCTAATAATTGGGAGGGAGGAGAATAAGCAGGAGAATAAACAGGACTTTAAATTTCTTTTATAAGAACAAATTGTCAGTGACCAAGGAATGCTGGGACATCCTACTCAAATCCAGTTATATACTTTTCATGGAACATGTCCTCTCATGTAACTATACAAGTTTCAATTAAGCTTTGATGGATCTCCTGTTGGAACAAGTAAAAGAACAGATATCTTGGTACAGTTAAACATTTCCCTGGCATACACAGCACTGATTTCCCCTGATGTTCTTACATCTTACTTACAACTCTCTTTGAAGCTACTTTGGAAACAGTGTTATAAGCATCCTACTAGTATTTTCTCAGACACCTCTCTTATGGGCTTGCAGGGAAGATTTTACATCTTGGCATTAGCTGAAATTAGCTGAAAGTGATCATCTACAGGCAGAGCCAGGGAAACAAAGTCCCCTTTTGTTGGCATTTTCATGCAACTCCCACATCTTTTTTCAAAGAGTTCTTTCTGTGTTACCAGCCTTGTTGTATGTGTACCCTGTCTCCCTTTCTTCAGCATTAGGCATTTTTGGTAGTGTAATTCAGTCATGTACACGCTTACCTTCAAACTTCAAGGATCAAATAGTCTCTGCTGTTAATAGGTCGGGGGACAGCAAACCTCAAGCTGTGTTGTCTTTAGGAGACTTAGAAGCTCTACATTGCTGCCCACTCTCTGAAATGCCCCCTTTCCTGACTTGCCAATCTTCAGTTATGTCTTCTATTGTCCCAACATGACTCTGAGAGATGTGCTACCTTATTGGTGTTCCTTTTGTTCTTAAACTAAAAAATTATTGCAAAGCAATGAAGCCAAAACAAGTGACCAAATGGATTTAGTGAAAAATGAGTCTGTCCTCTCTTTTTCCAACATTGAAATTGTTGCCTAGCTTTTTGTTTTCAAAACTGTGGGCTTGGCATCCTATATGCACAGCTGTGTCACTCATATATTGGAGATGTCAAGAGAAATCTGATCTCTCAGATGAACATCAAGTGTTGTATTGCATGTAGCCAGATTCTCCCTTAGATCATTCAAATTTGGCTATGGTTGAAATGAGACTAAAAATATTTTTTCAGGTTTTATGGTTTCCAATTTCTAATGTGAATATGAACACGTTGAACAATTTTGTGCTTTTGTGCTTCTGGTTCTTTTGTTTTCTATTTATTGTATTTCTAGGAATGACAGCAAGCACAAAGGGCAGAAATCGACAATGTAAATTTATAAATCCTCCATCCCTACCCCAAGCTTCTAACTTGGAACCCTCAAAGCTGAAATGTTGTCTTCCTTGTTAAAAAAAGTTTTTAGTTACAAAATAATGTGTAGATTGTGTTCAGTATAATTTCCAGTACAAAGCAGCGTGGGTATCATAAATATTCATTAAAAAATTTCAATTGACGTCTGTTGAGTGCCTACTATGTGTTGTGACGGTCTCTAACCATTTTGCCATTGGAACAATAGCAACCACTTCAGTATCCTTAGTGCTGAAGCCATACTTAATGACTTTAATAGAGTTGGTATATAATAACAAAGATAAGAAACAGCTCTTGGGAGTAAAAGGCCTCTTTTAGATAATGCTGTTTTCACTTGTTTGATGCTATCTAGACAGTTGGCTAACCAGCAAAAGTACCAGAATCAGGAATTGATGTCTAGAATCTATAACTATAATGAACCCTATGAGATTTATTGACTATGTAATTTAGAGTCTGTAATTCCAAAGTAGAAGATAATAGGGCATCAGGATTGATCAAGAAATGATGACTTCATTCCTTACTTTTCAGTTATAGAATATGCCACAGCACGAAATCATTTTAAAGAAGAACTTGAAGATTAAAAGACAGGATTCCATTCACAGTAAATAGTTTGAGAGTTTTAAATTATTCTTATTGAAAGAGGTCAAAGACACAATTCTTCTAGAAACCATGATATAAATTATCCTTATAATTTGTAGATAATATTCAAAAGGTGTAAGACCTATTGCTGTATGGCTGAAAATAGAAAAAAAAACCACATAGTAGTATCATATGAAATCTGGCTGCTTTGCTTATGAACTCTGTGATCTTGGGAAGTTATTCACCCCTCTGGTATCAGTTTCCTCATGTATATGACATATTTTTATTGATGATGATGATGATGATGATGATGATAATCCTATCTGGATGGGTTCTACTATTTGTTAGCCCTTTGAACTTTGGAAATTGAAAGAATCACTCTGCTTTAGTTTTCTCATTTTTTTGGCTCAGAGTAAGTACTCAACAAAAGTTAACTATTATTAGATGGTGCTTTTTAATATAATGGACCTTATAAGGAACAATTATTTGTTGAGTATGTGCTTCTTGCCATATCTAGAATAGGTGCTGCTTCAGTCAGGGTTTCTTGGTTGCTAATAACAAAAACCACTGTAGCTAGTCTTGTTAAAAGGGTTTATTAAATTATATTGGTTTATGAAGTGATATTAGCTGAAATCATATTGCTGGATTGTCTTAGGGAGATCCTATTGGTCTTACTGCAGGGTACAGGCCCCAGATCATTCTGTCAACACTGGGCATACTGAGTAGGAGGGGCATTTAACTAGGGAGGAAGCCTGGGTCACATGTCTGCATCCTAGATTTAAGAAGGATTAGCATTCTTGCCTTCTACTTTCAGGAGGAGGGGCCATAAGGCTGGAAATCTTCCAGACTTTGGAAGGGTACTGAAAAGGTGCTGTATGTTGGAAAACATGATAATAAACACTACAAGACTTTTACATAAATTATTTTAATCCTCACAATTACCTGGTGAAATGTCACTATAATTGCCCCCTTCTAACACTGTAACAGAGACTGAGGTATATAGTAGGGCCTTTCCAAAGCTCTCAGCTAATAAATAGATCAGAGAATATAAGTCTAGGCTATCTGTCTTGAATCCTTATACTTTTTCTTTTTCTTTTCTTTCTTTCCTTTTTAAAATATTTTATTTACTTATTTGACACAGACAGAGAGAGAGATCACAAGTAGGCAGAGAGGCAGGCAGAGAGAGAGGGGGAAGCAGGCTCCCTGCTGAGCAGAGAGCCTGTTGTGGGGCTCGATCCCAGGACCCTGAGATCATGACCTGAGCCGAAGACAGAGGCTTTAACACACTGAGCCACCCAGGTGCCCCTATCTAAACTTCTTATTAAGTAAAAAACAAATGTCCTACTTGTTCTTCCTTGATTATTCATTAATTGTAAGAAGCATTTCTTGTGGGCATAAGAGGCAGCCTTGTCTTGGTCATGATCATCAATAATGTGTTCTTATAAAAATATTCATTTGGATTTCCTTGAATATATTCTGCTCTATAATCTTTTAAAATATGTTCTCCTAAATTCTTAGTCAATTTTCTTTAATATTTTAAAGGAATTTAGTTGTTCATCACAAATTTATATAAGAATAATAAAGATCTCATAGGTACATAGCAACTATTGGGGTTATATCATGTGAAGGCTGTATCTGCCTATTAATAAATAATGGCATTACATTTCTTAAAATTTGTTCCAGAGTTCCCTGATGTAGTAGGTAAAGAGTACATTTATTTTCTCTTGATCTAGTTGTTATGTAAGCTTTTCCCTGTTGGAAGAAGAAAGTAAAGGTGAGGTATTTCATATACCTTATTGAGGCAAGATCTTAATTTTTTATTGAATAAAAAGTCAAAACTATGCATTTCCATGTCTTTCTACGTGTACTCCATTTTGTCTTCCTTTTATCTACTTTCAGTTATAATCATTGAACCTTATAGAACTTACAAGACAAACTTTGTATTCTTTTCTAGACTATATGAATAGAATGAAACCATGGAGATGTTTCTATTTTGCTAGATTTAATTTTATTGTTTCATTTTGTCCTTTGCTCTTTGTTAAGTTGATAGTATGATATGTTGTTAATTCATAATGTGTTTATTAACTGGCATAGTAGTTCTTATCAATATTTGAGCTCTCAGTGCTCCTTAATTTTAGAAGAGCTGTCACTTTTTAGTGATTATGGCCACACTCTACTCCAGATTTTGTGCTAATAATATTTTCTTCACCTTCTGTGACACTAATTTTTTAGGTTTGTATAATCCTACACTGCTGATTCAAGTGGAAAAAAAAAAAGGCTAGTCACATTTAAGAGTTAAGACCATCATTTACATTATCTATCTTATGAAGCCATGTAGATTTTTTTCATGTGAGGTTGCTGTCACTATGGATGACCTTCACTTCAGACTCCTTCACTGCCAAGTGCCCTGTTGTTTCCTCTTCTAACTTACCCCATATACATCATGGGTTTGATAGAGGAATTCAAAAGAGATCAGGCCATTTCTCATCCCTACAGCTTCCATTTCTCTGTAAATTGTCTCTGATGCACAAACATGGAAATGTTAGTGAATTCTGAAGGAATATATTTTCGCATAATTTTAGTAACAATATTAGGACAAACATTGAGACCAAAGATTTTTCTTATCCACACTCTCTATTCCACAACATTTTGGCTTTAAGTTTATTTACATGGTATACATCTTGAGAGTGAGGCTTTGTAGTGAGAAAGACAGTATGGTAAGCTTTAAATGACTGATGGAAAGGAGCATGAGGATAGGTGAGATTCTTTAAAGGCCTGGAGAATAAGAGAAAGGGCGGAGGACTTTTTATCATGTATGGATTGTTATTCTGTAAATGTGAAAGCAGTTGCGATTCTTGGTGGCCCATTCTTAACACAATGGTTCCTTCTGTATAGTGTATTTATATAATTTGCCTCCTAGCATCCAGCCTTAGCCTCTGATTTTTGTTACTTACTCCAAGAGCAGAGGGTCCTCTCTACCTGATTCTTCATCTTCATATAGGTGAGAGGCTCCCCTTGCTAGAGTGGCTTCACATTTTATAGATATGTTTGAAAAGAGCTCAATGTCTCCTTCATACTCTTCTGAAAACATTTATAAAAATTTCAGATGATGATCTACATTTATTTATTTATTTTTAAAGATTTCATTTATTTGAGAGAGAGCACATGAGTGGCGGTGGGGGGGCAGAGAAGGAGAAGCAGACTCCCCACTAAGCAAAGAGCCTGATGCGGGTCTTGATTCCAGGACCTGAGCCAAGCACAGACTTAACTGACTGAGCCACCCAGGCACCCCCTAGATTTCTTATATTGCTTATATTGCTTGATTGTTTGCTCCTCACACAAAGCAAAAAGGTGCATATTAAATTTCAAAATCTTATTGATACTACTATAATCACATTGTGCTTAGCACATTACTTGGAGCTTCTTTTGGATTTATACATAGGGCTTCTGACACCCCAATGTCCTCAAATTATAGCTCTATATTATTCAATAAAAGAACATACATTCTTATTGTAACATGCCTACTATTTAATAATAGGCATAATATCTTTGAGTTCATATTCTTACTATGTCTGAAGGATGAGAGGAAGGTTTGGCTACTTCTCAAGTAGTTTATCATAGAAGAGTTTAAAAATGGCTGGGTTCACTTCTTGAAGAAGGCTATCAACAACAAGATGACTCAGTGGGGCAACAAGAGAATATGCTGAGCAGGAGGCAGACTTGCACTGCTTGTTCTGTTCCATCTTGTCCTTAGGGGGCCTGTACTCTCTCTTCTCTGCTCTTTTCAATAAATAGCATTTAGGCTAAAAAAAAAAAAAAGAATGGGTAGGTTCTTATTAGAGATACCTGTCTTGGAGGTACATAGTTGTAGTAATCACCCTAATTAGTATATCTCAAACATTTTTGACCATAAACTGTGGAAGAAAGGTATCTAACCTTATGATCTGCTGTACCTATGAGTGTACACACACACACACACACACACACGCACACACACGAAGCAAAAGGTTTTATCAAATAATAATACTGTTATATGTAATACTTTCCAATATTGTCATATTATTTTCTATAGATATAGATAAGGGTATATATTTATTTAAAATAAGCTGGTCAAACATATTAAATTGCTTTTACTCACAGTGGGTTTTGATGCACAGTTTGGAAAACACTGGTATAGCCTCTCATAGTTCATGCCCCGGACTTCTTGGAGCCATAAAATTTTATGTGTTAATGTGTGGATTTGTTTTTCTCTATATAAGGTTCTTAGGTTTTATCTGGTTTTCAAAATGTCTATGTCCCCTGATATAAAGATACATAAAGACAAGCTCATTAGGCCTAGCCTCTCAACTCTCATTTCTCTCCCATTTTTTACTCTGATTACTTTTCCTCTTATTTTACTCTACTCCCTTAGCTTCATTAAGATCATATCCATTCTAAAAGTTCCTCATGGATAAGGAAATCATATATGCTGTTCTTTCACCTATATGATAATAGCAATAATACAAGTAATAACCATGTATTTAAAATCTGTTCTTTGTTAAGAATTGTATTGGGAACTTGAACTATTTTATCTTGAATTCACACAGTAAATGCTGCAAGGAACTCTTCTTATCCACATTTTTCATATGTAAAATTTGAGACTGAGATAGGGTAAGTAATTTGCCCAATGTCTCACAGGGTAGAGAAGGATTCCAAAACAGATTCATGAGACTCTAAACAAACATACTGCTTACTTCCACGTTATCTGGATTGCTGGGAGATTGTTATCATTATAGGTGTGTATTTTTCAGTTGACTCAGGGACTGAAGTTGTAAACAAGATAATTTAGCTATGCATGGGCTAGTATACTAGGTGGGAACATGAGGCTTAATACAGGGAGTGTAACCATCGAAAATGCCCCCTGTTGCGGAATTACCCTGAAAGAACTGCTCATTTTAATAGGCTCAGGCTCAATACTTCTGAGTCTGGATTTCTGAAACTGACCCTTTTGGATCCATAGACTCATAGAACCAGTTTCTCATATCAGTGAGCAGAGTTGCTGTCAGATGAAGGGAAATAACCTTCCAGATTATCTCTGGAACCTGCTCTTATTCTATAGCAGATTGTCCTTTGAACAATTATAGACAAGCGATTCTATACAGTGATTAATATTGTCAAGAGATTTGTAAAAGAGAAGTTGTAGGAATTGTGGTAAAATAACATAATTCGTTGCCCTTTGATCATGTGATTTCAGAGCAATATCTGATGCTTTTTGAGTGCTTCTTCTGTGCCACGGACTCTCCTAAGATGAATTAGTTTCTTTCATCGGAATCATTTGCATGTACAGATGGGGAAACTAAGGTAAAGGGACCTTAAGCAACTTGCCCGAGGATGCACAGCTGATAAGGGGTGGAGCCAGGATCACAGAGCCTGTGGTCTAACCTGTAATGCCCACAACCTCTTAGTAGTACGTCTTGCAAAAGAATTCACCCATGAGATCATAAGAGGTCTATTTATTTATTTATTTATTTATTTATTTTTTAAAGATTTTATTTATTTGACAGAGAGAGAGATCACAATTAGGCAGAGAGGCAGGCAGAGAGAGAGGAGGAAGCAAGGCTCCCTACTAAGCAGGGAGCCCTATGCTGGGCTCGATGTGGGGCCTGATGTGGGGCTCGATGTGGGGCTCCATCCCAGGACCCTGAGATCATGACCTGAGCCGAAGGCAGACGCTTAGCCATCTGAGCCACCCAGGCGCCCGAGATCATAAGAGGTCTTAAGCTGGCCTAGATTTAGATTCAGTGCCACGACAGCCAAATTCAAGCTATTTAAGTTATGAAAGATACAGTAGCTTATAATCAGTCCCCAGGGGTAACTAGTTCTTGAAACAGGCTAAGAATCAACATCATAGCAGAAATATCTCCAGTGGAGAAAGTAGATTTGCTGTTGCCTTTTTGAGGCCTCTCACACTGAGAAATGCCTACTGACAGATTTTTAATGTTTGTTCAGTTGGGAGCAGGGGACTAGTTCAGTTATACTAGTTCGGTGTCAGTGAGCCTCCACAAGCAAAAGCACCTAGAAAAAAGCCTGCCTTTTTATTAAATGTTGGAGCAAAGGCTATACAGGTCTTTATTTTTCAAAGCTTCTACTTCTCATAGAATTTCTAATGCTGCTTTCAAATAAGAAGAGGAAAAAAAAAACAAGCTAGGAGGGAGAAGTAATTCAAAATATAAAAAAGAAGAGGACAGAGCAGCGTATTTTTTAGAACTTCAGATAAAAATTTTGTTTCAGGGAAAACTTTCAGAGGAAATAGGGGGAAAAAATCTCCTTTTTAGAACAAAACAAGAATAGTTTAAAACATAATTTCAAAGAACTATCAAAGTTTTAAAGGTACCACAGAAATGAATTTTCAATTCCATTTTCAAATTAGCCAGGTATCCACTTTTATGTGAGGTTATATTTTTTTAAGACTAAGAAGGGACTTAATGCTATTTAATCCAATCTTTTATTATTTTTCCCAAATTGTTCAGAATACTAAGAGACTACTGATTTGATGATGAATTATCACAGTCAGAGAGGCTCCCCTCGAACTAGAGAAAAGGCTATCAAGAATAATGGATTATAATTGTGGCAATTGGTATTTTCTTCTGTAAGTAGAATTCATACTCCTCTTCAGTATGTGAAAACCCATTTTGTTACTTAGTATGTCTCTTAATCCCCAAACAGTGATGACGACATTTTGATTGCTCTATAGAAAGATTATATATGCTGATTACCCACTATCACCAGCACACATTCTTTTTTTTTTTTTTTCCTGTAGGATTACTAGGTTTATGTCATTTTGTCCTTTTACTTTTGTCACCTATGGCTGACTGCATAAAAAGTAGCAATCTGGTGTCTGGGAGAGATCACAACTATCTTTTATCTGGAGAGCCAATGTGTGACTGGCCCCTGATGACATTCTTCTAACCATCTCTCTGTGATGCCATGGGAAGTGCTTTGGAATTAGAGGGCAATTATTCCAAAAGTTGTGGACTGGCTGCATATCCAAGAGGGGGTGAGGTGGGACTGAAGAGGCTCTGTGCTTCAAACTAATGTTTGGGTTGGTTTTAGTCCCAATGATTACATGTCCTGGTGATTTTTGAAAAAAAAAAAAAAATTGGGGGGTGGGGAATAGAAGAGCAGTGGAAGTAGCATTAAATTCAAATAGTTTCACAGTCTTAGTAGTCTATCTTGTTAAAATTGGGAATCTTTCCATAATAAGATATATTTTGTAAAGTCACTGGCTATGTGTAAGCAACATCACACAACCCTGTAGAACACATGTTGGACTGGTAGGGTGGTGTTTACTGGCAGGACACTGAAAGAGACAGGAGAGAGTGTTGTGTGGGCAGTGCCCAGAGATCTGGCAGGGCTAGAGGTCAGATTCCAGTGAGGAGGGATTCTAACTCTTGGGCTGGGGAACTTTTTAGCTGCATGATTATGGAACCACTGGTTGTCTTCTGATTGCTCGAGAGCTGGGATAGAATCTTGAAAGACTGTAGGGAATTCTTGGCTCTCACCCTAATCTGCCAGTTTAGCATTCATTGTTAGGGGAGCCCCCAATATTCCTCTGATGTAATATGGAGCTTGGGGTCAAGCTTTGCAGTTGTGCCTGTATGACATTGTAAGCTGGTAGCATGACTCAACGCGGGGATTATCATACTCACTGTGGTGTGATCACAGGACTGTGCTTCTAGCTTTGAAGTTGAGCAGGACTGGTTTCCATAGCTCTGCTCAGGGCTGAGTTCTAAGGAGCTTTGTAGGGGGATAACACTTTTTTGAAAGGCCAATTGGCAAGGGATCAGTCTCCCATGAATTAACCCTTACTTATAGAACTTCAAAGATAGAGAAAAACAGGATGTTTGAACAAAAAGATAAAGTTATCTAAAAGGGGTAGAATATTTGAATGGCTTCAGAATTCTCCTAGAGGCATTCAAAGTTGGAATCAGTGAAGTCTCTGTCTCCCCCTCAACTCCCACCATTTGCAAAAATCCTGAGATGAGTTTTAAACATTCACAGGTCATAGAGTTAGGGAAGAAGGTACGAACCACGATTTGTGTTACCCATATCATCTCTTGCTCAGTGGCGCACTTTTCTTCTTTTTCTCTTTGTCTCTCTTCCTCTCTTAGTTTATTTTTTTCTCTGTGTCTTGTTCTCATCTCTGTTCTTTCCTGTTTTTCTCTCTGCTTCTTCCAGTCTCTGTACATATATTGCTCATTTTCAGACTAGTCACACAGAATAATGAAATTAAATTACTTTTCTTTATAAAGCTGAGATGTTCTTCTACTTAAGAGTGTGCTATCATTGAGATAGTTTAGGTAGCTTACTAATATTGCATTTTTGGAGACTCTGAGGCATACCTTGTCATCACTGTCCCCACTGTTCTCTCTCTCTCTCTTTTATTTTTTTTTAGTAAGTATTTTTATATTCTGTCAGGTAGTTCTAACTCATTCAGATTTTGAAAAATTATCTTCTTACATTGCCTTTTGCTTTTCTCTCGAACAACTGCAGTTGGCTGCTCATTAGGTTTAGTTAGTTTAGAGAGAAAACAAATGACTTGGGTTTGTTGTTGATAATTAAGAAGACAATGAATGAACATAAGCAATGACACTAGTTTCCCTTTGTAGAAGGTGAGTAATGGTGAGCAATTCAAGTCCTGTGGTGGTCATAGATGCTTATATCAGCAAGAAGATGCTACACTTAGAGCACTAGGATGCACTGAAACTGTGCAAACCGAGTCTGTCTAACCAGATGATGTCTGGTTATTTAAGCCGTTGATTCCTGTTAGAAGGAATTGCTCTGAACCATTCCACTGTGATGCCTCTGAACCATTCCACTGTGATGTTTACTGAAATATGGTGGTGAAATAGTGACAGATTTTTTCTTTTCTTTTCTTTTTTTTTTTTTTAAAGATTTTGTTTATTTATTTGACAGAGAGAGAGATCGCAAGTAGGCAGAGAGGCAGGCAGAGAGAGAGGGGGAAGCAGGCACTCTGCTGAGCAGAGAGCCCGATGCGGGGCTCGATCCCAGGACCCTGAGATCATGACCTGAGCTGAAGGCAGAGGCTTTAACCCACTGAGCCACCCAGGCACCCTGATTTTTTTATTTTTTATTACTTATCCATCACAATTCCTTGTGCCTTGAACCCAAGAAAATGTAATAATATTGATTGTGTGAGAACTTAGACTAAGCTCACTCTGAGGAAGTACATTTTCCTCTCTCCCTCTGATGCCCTTCAGGCAAATGACAGTGGGAATATCTCATGCATGTTAAAAGCTGATATCTGCCAGGAGAATTAGTCAGCATATCCTAGATTTATTTCCAGTCTCAGTGTCCTATGAATGTAAAATGAGAGAAGCCGCTACGCAATCAACACACTTTAGTGCTGGGGTAACTGAGATCTTCACTCTGCCGAGGGTAGGAATGACCTGAATGGACTGGAAGATGTTATTGTCCATGTTATGTGGAAGATGTTATATGTCCATGTTATTGAGAGCAATCCTTCAAGTCTCTGACTTGGCTAAGATTCAGTCCAACTAGTAGTTAACTCAAATAAAACATCAGTAGAACGCACTTAATGAAAATGTCTTCCCTGAGAGTGTTCTAAACATTCTTCACCAGAAAATGAATATGACAGGTGGCAGACATGAAACTAGCCCTGGCTGCCTCTGAGCTTTACATAATGTTTGATTTTTAATAGAATGATAGGCTCAACGAATGTTAAAATATTTTCTTTGATTTAAAGATGCGATGGAGTCCTTTCCTTTATTCATTCAAAAATATTTATGGCATGCCTACTATATTCTAGGCCTATGCTAAACCCTTAACATGATGGTTGATCTTTCTTATGACAGATCTTCTCTAATACAATATCATATTCCAAAGAGTACCCTGGGACACAAAATGAGTCTGTGAGGTGTTAAAATGGAGGGAGGGAGAATGCTTAAAGATATTTTTAGACTTTGATTCCTTAGAGTAAGCAATTTTCTAGCAGGGGCACACATTGTCACTAAGAGGTGAAGCTGAAGGTCTGAAATTATTTTTAACTGGAGAAGGTGATGAAAGATAATGGAACCAGTTTGAGACATAAAATGTCTATGTTATCTAAGTATTAGCTTATCTGATAAGCAATTGGACAGTGGATTTCCTGATCACCAAGGGACACCTACAAGAGCAAAGGTGAGGTAAATAAGAGGCAAGTGGTATTGATTACCTTTTTAAGTGCTTCTTCTTATTTAATCTGCCTAAGAAAACTATGTGTACTATTATCCAATTTTTTTTTGAAGATTTTATTTATGTATTTGAGAGAGAGAGCATGAGCAGGGGGAGGGGCAGAGGCAGAGGGAGAAGCAGGCTCCCCATTGAGCACAGAGCCCAATAAGGGGTTTGATCCCAGGACCTTGAGATCATGACCTCTTGCCAAAGGCAGACACTTAACCCACTGAGCCACTCAGGTACCTCTAATTGTTAAAAATGGTAATTTCTGAGTGTATCTACAAGCATTAAATGAGACATGAAAAATGCTTAGAGCAATTCCTGGTATAAATTAAGAGCTCAGTATAGGATATAGTTATTATGTGAAGCAACATGTTCTGGGCTGGGGGTGCGAGGCGGGGGGAGCAGTGTAGTAGGAAGATGAAGAGAGAAAAAGAAAAGAAAAGACCAAATTGCATTATGAGGCTAGAGAGAAAGTTAGGGAGAGAATTCTGTTCGACTCTGCCATACCTTATAGTTAGCACCATCCTTGGGAAAAAAAGAAGAAAAGGGTAAAAATTAAGTCTTTTCTCTTTTCATTTGTTTGTCCCTCTTGAACACAAGTTTCAGGTCCCTGTACAGCCTGCTAGCTTTCCAGAACATGTCACGATCTATCCATATCCCTCTCTCATCAGCTATCCTCAGTTCATGTTTTTAAGGCTGTGGTTCCTAACCCCCAAAATACTCTTGCCTTTGCTCCATTCTTTTAGTAGTAAACTGAGACATGGATTTATATGTTATTTTATCAGCGAATTAATGTTATTGTGTATTTTCTTTCAAGAAATACATTTACATTTTATAAGATGACTTATGGAGGCAAAAACCTTCAATCAAAGAAGTGATCTTATGAGTTACTGTTTTAACTTCTATGCCAGGATGGTGTTAGAGACAAACTGGGAGAAGGTTGCCTTTCCCAGCGTTTTTCCAATTAAGTGCCCTGTCTTCTGGGACCCCTCCCCCTCAACACCTTTAAATAGGTGAAATGTCAAATGAATTTAAAGGCAGTCTGGTTCATTTCTGAGGTGGTCTGACTTCAATGTTTGGGAGGGGGAAACCAGAGAAATTCTAGTGTTCAACATTCATTCATTTCTTCACATTTTTCATAGATTGTGCTGTTTCCAGTTGTTCTGTAGCTTTCTTATGGAAGGAATTGAATTAGCCAACTGTCACTGCTTTAGGGGGAATGCATTTATAATAGGTTGTATTTTAGTGGACTTTTATAACTAGATGAATTATTTTTATCCCCGAAAGGCTCTCTTTATTAAATGGCCACTAGACACATCCATAATGCTAATACCTTTTTGAATTAGTCTTTTTGGATGAGTGCTTTCCCTGTGGCTCAGGGCTTTGGATCTACCTCCCAGTGTTCAGCTGTAGAATAAAGTCTGGGTAAGTTTTTGCAATGCTTTAGTTTTACATTATTAGTGTACTTAAGTCATATTCCTAGCTGGGGTTTAAGGAGTTACACTAAAGAAATTGCAAATATGTACACCATTAAACACTTTCCTTTTTATATGGCTTCATGCTTTGAAGTTTCCCAGAATTCTTGTCAACTTACCTGGTGAAGAGAAGTGTTGTTCTGGTCTAAAATATGCTCCTTTATAGTCTCACTTGGACAAATGGAAAGAGATTTCACTCTTTTCCATATCTTTTGTTCATGCCCACTGTACAGCTATTTAAAAGTTACCTCCTCATCTACTCTATCCAGAATTAAAACTGAGAATATCACTTCTGTTTTTATCCACAAAATGTGTGACAAGCTAAAATTATATCCTTGCAGTCATTAAAATATTTTTGACTAACCCATTAGGAATTTATAAAATAAGGTGTCAATTTTTATCAAATGTATTTTCTGTGAAAGCAAAAGCAGCTCCTTATACTTGACCTGATAGAGAGCTACCCAGTAAGAATTTTCTTAAAGACTAAGTCTATGATTTCTAGAAGGTATCTTCTGAACCTCAAAGAGGAGCAAGCAATCCAGAAAATTGTTACTGGGAAATGCTTTGCTTTATTCTGAGATTTTCTAGGAGTTTGTACACAAATTTGGCATAGGAGAATTCTGTTTTTCCCAGATTTGGAATAGTTATTAGCAGCTTCTTACAGAACATCATCTCAATAACAGTGGACCATAGTGGAATTTTCCTGAGGACCAAATTGAAATATATAAAATAGAGACAATACTTGTGAGTTCTTGATAATAGTTTGCATAGTTAGGTGAATTTCCTTCTCCTTATATTGACTGAGAAGTCTTCTCTTAGGCAATTTTCAAGTTAAGATTTTATTATCATTCCCTTCAGAGAGAACTAGCTCAACTTTTCTATTCTCCACCCAGCACCTTTATAATTGGGTGAAGTTGCATTTCTATTCCGACAACCACAGTATAGTAAGGCTTGAGGATAAAATACATTGGAGGAATGATGAAAGGTACTTCCAAACTTTCTTAGACTGCTAATGCTGACCAGAGCTTAAAGAACTATTTTTAGAATCAATTAAAAGAAACCAATCAAAATCCTTTTTTTGATATTAAGATCAGAAAAAGGGAAAGAAAATGTTGCAGAGTTGAATTTGTGCAATAGAAGCAATGACTAGAACAAAACACATTTTACTTAGATGACAAACACATTTTTCAACCTTTGATGAGGTTGTCATATGAAAATACAATTTAAACTGATTTTTTTTTAGCCTTTTGCACCCCTGCAATTTAGCCCCTGGTGACTTGGTTGAAACTTGGGTCCCCACAGGGCTGCTGGGCAGACTTTTCAAGATAGCCATCAGCAAGAGCATTCATCGACTCTTTGCTTTGGTAGATATTTTGGATATTGTTAAGTAATATCAAGGAAAGGGATAGCAACATCCTACCCCTCCTAGGTACATCCCCTCCAGGAGCTTGACTGACACATACATTGCCCTTCACATCTACAGTACATGGAAATATTTCTATTGGGAGATTATCAGCCAGGAAACCTTTGTTTTCCATTTATAGCACCCTAGGCTCTCTCAGTACAATTCCCAGATCTGACTTATAGTTTTACATGGTAACAAGTCAAATAACATATGAAAAACTAGAACACTCTTAACCTCACAAGTATATTATAGTTGTAAATGCTTATAATAGTTTAATTGGCCAATTATCTCTCTGTAAGTATTTGTATGGGTCTGAAACTCCTAAGCCTTTGACATATTTAACTTCACTTAATACTTATGACGCTACGCAAGTATTTTTACATGCATGGACGGAATTGGAACATTCAGAGATGTTAACTTGCCTACCTGAGATCACATAGAAGGTAAATTAGCAGGGCCATATTTTTCTGACTGTAAAGTTTGTGGTCTAACCCAGGTTATTCCCACAACATTTATATTAGGGCTCCAGCTGCCCCAGCAACAACCTCCACCCCCAACTGCTACACTTGAGGGTGAGAGACCTGAGGGGTTTAGTAGTGGCAATATGTGGTTGGGAAACTTGGCTTTAACCTAATATGTATGTTGCTCCCCTAAGCAGTGCCATCGTAGTTGCTTCTTACAACCAGTTTATTTTCCTGCTTTCATACTCAGGCATATGAAAGATTGATGTCATTGTTAAGGTTGGAGAAAAAAACCTAGGATTTCTGAATTTCTCATTGCCCTCTAGCTACTTCCCCTGTGGCACTTCTTCCTACTCTTTCTTTCCAAAATTTTTATCTATTCTTCTTCATCCATTAGAACTATCACATTTATAGTAGATTCATTCCACCAAAGAGTTAGGAGGGAGCTGCTTGAATCAATTGATTTTAAGTTGTAACTGTCTGATATCTCATACCTATTAGGGATACTTATTAAACAAAGTTAATTTCTGTGTATTGTAAATTCAGCCAATATGAAGGTGACAGTTTGGGACTGAGCACTCAGCATTCTGCATATTATGGGGTCTAGGGACAGGTAGGGGAAATAAATCTTAGTAGACTTGGGTAAATCGTTGAGCAGTAGGTGACACTCAGATGGAGAACTGATGAGATTAGATACTTCTTTAGATATTTAGAAGGACTCAGAGCAGCGTTAGGCCTCTCTAATTTTCCTCTTTTCCTCCAACAACTAACCTCTGAAATACTTTCTGATAGTGCATGCAAGTATTAATAGTTTACAATCATTAAAGTCATAAATTATGCCTGATTGCATTGCAGCACAAAACCAGTCATGCCCATTTTAAAGGACTCTTTTAATTTACCTGACTGGAAGATGACTCTGATGGTAGCTCCACACCCTCTCCCAGGATGCTCAGGCTTCATGTCTTACAACATATACAAAATAGTTATTTGCTTGGAATCTCGAGTCAGAGAGGAAATAATGCCCCAAGGTCATCATTAAATCATACTTAGCTACTGGGAAATCATAGAAGCATTTTGGTAGAGTTATAAGAGCATGGGCTTTGAAGACAGCCAGAACTGGATTTAATCCCTATTTTGCCACTTATTAGGCAATGTATGATCCCAAACACATTACTTAAACTTGTTTTTCTCTCTTATGGCGATAATATACTACTGTCAGGAACAAGTGTGAGAGTTTAAATAGCACAATAAATGTTAATTCCCCTTCAGTCTGTTTATACCCAGGGCTGTGGTGCTGCTCAAAACTGGCTTTTGCTTACACAGAAACTGCTTATTCATTCATTCATTCATTCATTCACTCGCTCATTCATTTGTTCATTTAAAAAAATGTTTGAGTACTGAGTGCCAGGTAGAGACTTAATTAAGAGCCTTAATGGAATCTATGGCTAATTCTTTTTCAGTATTGCTTCTTATTCACTGGCATTTTCTCCGTGCTTCTTGTGTAGTAAATAACTAGCTGATCTGGCGTTGAGTTTGAATGTTCTCTGTAAGATAGTTTTTCTTTCCTGTGGAAAGCAAATCCTGTCTTCAAGCTTATTGATGAGATAATAAAGAAGGGAGGCCTTTCCTTAACTAAGAAAGAAATGGTTGCATGTGTTCTCTTCCTCACCAGAAACTTCAGAGCAGAATTTTCCTGTTTTGTAAGCATGTAATAATTACCTAATTTTTTCGTGGATGTATTTTAGGGAGAGGCAGGAGACTTTGGCAATGAAGACCCCCAAGTCGTGATTCCCCGATCTGTTCTTCCACAATCCTGGGTTGATTTTCTAATTGCAGAGAGTCTTTTTTTTTTTTTTTTTAAAGAATTTATTTATTTATTTGAGATAGAGAGAGAGAGAGAGCATGAGTTGGGGCAGGGGGAGAGGGAGAAGCAGGCTCCCTGCTGAGCAAGGAGCCCAATGTGGGGCTTGATCGCAGAACCCTGGGATCATGACCTGAGCAGAAGTCGACGCTTAAACGACTGAGCCACCCATCCCTGAGAGCCATTTTCTTAATGGAATAAACTGAGATTTAGAGAAGTTAGTTGGCTTTAAGTGTGAAACTATAGAGTCAGGGTAGAATCAGATTAGCAGTATCTATTAGACTGAAAATTGGAAACTACTCCTTGTGTTTTAAGAATAATTAAGTCAGAACTCTTTTGGAAATAGCAAGTAGTTGAGCCTGTGGAACTCAGGGGTACTTGCGGGGGTTGGGTAGATACAGGGTGAGCCTGGAGGATTAGGCTCTAAAACAGGCACATAATTTCAGGATCCTTATTCAAAAGTGAATAGAGTTTTTGCATTCCTCAAATACAGAATGTTCATTAACAAACAATTTGTGATTTTGGATTTTTTTCCCTAAGCAAAATAATTTGAAAGCATAGGTATTACACTAATTGTGTTTAGCTGCAAGAGATCTTTTTCTGTCTGTTTTAAATTCATTTTAATTGAATCCAATTATAATTTGTGATACAACCTCAAAGAATTTTGAAAAATGTTTAACTAGGAATAAAAATAAGAAAAAGTTTCAACTTCCCTGGACTTGATAATCTGTAGGAATAGGCAAAAGTAAACCCTAATCCAAGAAAGGCTGGGAAAAGTGCCATTTGAAGATGCTAATAGATCACAGAGCAGAAGGCAGGACTAACCTGCCACATGAGTGGGGGTGAATGTGTTCTTGGAGGACATGAGGTCAGAGTTTTGAAGCCTGAGGAGGTTTTCAAGAGGCATATAGGTGATAGAATAGGAGAAATCATCTGGGTTAAGAGGTACTCATGAGCAAAACTAGGATGAATGTGGAAAAACGCAGTATAGATTCAGATATGTGGAGTAGTATGGTGGTGCTAGACAGGAAGCCGGGGTTGGAGTTGTGGGAGATAAGGGAGAAATATGAAGAGCCATATATTCTAATGTATAGTTCATTTATCCAACGCATTTATTGTTCTACAAATACTTAATTAGCTCCCAGGTGGTTTGGGGGATTCTAAGATGCAAAGGAGACAAGAAGACCTACTCCCTGCCCTCTAAAAGGAGTAACAGTGGGAAGACACAGAAAGTTTCTGGGCAGGAGAAGGACACAGTATAATCCCTTCAGCTGCTCCTCCTAGTTGAAGTCATCCATGGTCCTCTCCCGATGACTTCTGTCAACGTTTTTGTCTATTGCATATTCAGATGCTCCTTCCAACACAGTATATACTCTCTCACGTCCTTGTCTTCCTCATACGACAGTTCATCTAGTTGTTCAGAGTAAAAACCTTGGACTGATCCTTCACTTCTTTATTTCATATACTACGTCCAATCTTCAGCAAATTCTATAAACTTTATGTTAGTATATCCTGAATCCAGCATTTTCGTTCTCCTGCCTTTACCTTCTTAATCTCTTGCGTGGATCACTGGGGTTCCTGCTACAACTGGCCTCTCCCAGTTTTTTTTTTTAATTTCACAGTCAACGGGATTCTTACAAAATACAAAGTTAAAAGATTTCACTCCCTGCTCACTACCCTCTCAAGGCTTCCAAACATCTGTGGAATAAGATACAACATCTTAAACAATGCCTTTAAAAGCCCACTTAGACTGCCTTCTACCTCGATCTCTATGCCCATCTCCTAATACTCTCCCTTGCATACTGAACTCTACCATATTGGCTTCCTTGCTGCTCCCTGAATGTAACCAGGATGTTCTTACATCAAGATATTTGAGCTTTCCTTTCTGGAATTCTGTCCCATATATGCATTTGGCTTTCTCTTGTACTTCCTTTAATGTTTTGCTTAAACATTACCTTCTTGGGGCACCTGGGTAGCTCAGTCAGTTAAGTGTCTGCCTTCAGCTCAGGTCATGATCTCAGCTTGGGTCCTGGAATTGAGCCCCACATCAGCCTCCCTGCTCAGTGGAGAGTGTGCTTCTCCCTCTCCCTCTGTCCCTCCCCCCTCCCTTGCTCGCATGTGCATTCTCTGTCTCTCTCGGTCTCTCAAATAAATAAGTAAAATCTTTTTTAAAAACAACAACAACATTACTTTCTCAAAGAGGCCTTCCTCGACTACCTGTCTAAAGTAATAGCCACTGTCCTTGTCTATCCCCTTGTTTTATATTTCTTCAATATCTTATGATATTATCTTATGCATGTATTTGTTGATTGGTCTGTCACCTTCAAGAGAATTAAGCTTCTTGAGGATAGGGACCTTGGCTTCTTGTTCACAATTTTACCCCACTATCTAGAACACTCTGTACATTGTACAGGATTGAAGTGTAGTTGGTAAGTGAAGTAAATTTTTGCAGAGTTAGTACTGAAAAAGAATAACATGTTGGGATACACTTCAAGGAGGAATAGGGTTGAAAGAGAACTTCTTTAAAAGAGATTTGATGATGTTTAAAGATTGAAGGAAAGCTTCATGATGGAAGATCATATACTATGAGTGATTCATCTGCAAGTTTCTTGGAGGAACATGATGGGATTGGGGTGAAGAAAAAAGGTGAGGCGTTAGTTTAGGACATACTTCTGAACTGGTTTGGCTCAGCACAATGATAGGCTGCCAGTGGCTTAGCATTTTGCTGAGACACTGATCCCTTCAGTCTTTGGTGTAGCTGGCTTGACCTGGGTGATAGGTTGCCTCCAGCCACAGGCAGCCTCTCCTGTTTACCCAGTGAGCTACACAAACATCATTTGCTACATGTACATGATGTAAAAGAACCCAAGAAGTTGTGGAGTAAAGAGTAGGAACATTGCCTTTAAGTCTTACAGGGTGAAAGCAATTTAAGAAATGTGGTTGAAGTGTTAAAATATACATACCCAGATCTTTGGTGGAAATAAAAAGGACTCATTAGTCCAGTCCTGTCTCAGTATCTTCCTTTCTTCCTCCTTCCCATCCTTCATGAATTTTTGATTGAATGTTTCCCATCTGCCACTTTTTGCACTAGTTGCTAGAGGTACACATCCTCAGGTTGTAGCTAAGTCCTCACCTCCTATAGGAGTCTTTTTTGAACTAGCCAGGCTGGGTTCAGGGCCTGCTTGCTCATGCTCTTACCACCTCATGCTCATGCCATACCTGCATATCCATAGTAGTTTCTCCCACATTGTTTGGAAATAAAATGACAATGAATGTGCCTGCTTCCTCCATGTGTCCGTAGCATCCCCTAGGGCCAGTGCTACGTCTCATTTATCGTTACAGCCTAATCATCGACCTTAGACCCTGGCACAAAATACAAGCTCATTAAATAGTTGTTGAGCTGAAACTGTTCTAAGGTAAGACAGTCTTTGCCATGAAGTCACCTGCTGGCTAACTGGAGAGTCAGGGGTATACATTAATAATTATGCCACAGTGTGATGAGAGCTATAACAGTTATATAAAAAAGTACAGCTGGAGTCCAGTGGTGGACTGGACTCATAGCACGATGAAAGCAGTGAAGCAGTCACTGTGCCTCTTCCCTGGTGATTTTGAGCAGAATTTAAATTCATTTAGGAAAGGAAGAATATTGACTGCAGTGGCGTTAGATTGTTTGTAAAGTTATAAAGTTCATAGAAACCCTCTGATAGGAAGTTGCTATATTAATAGTGAAATATTAACCTCAAACCAGGAGTTGGCAAGCCTGGTTCTCATAGAGCACATTGCTGAATTAATTGACATCTATAGCGTTTCCTTTTTGTGAAAAAAGGGGTTTTTATAAAGGTTGGCTTCTTTAATGTTCTTTTTACATATCCTGCAAAGGCTATTTTTCTAAGTAGTAAAAGAATAACTAAATAAGATAGGTGCTGGGGCTTAATAACAATTAAAATGAACAAGCGCTTTACCTCCCTTTTGGTTAGGGATGTTAATTGTTGTGTATTCTCTTTGTTGAAACTACTGCAGTTGTTATAAGTGCTTCATAATAACTTAAGCTGCTCTGTCTTCACACCAGGCATATTGATTTATCTGAGCTGACACAATACTTGATGGAAGGTGTTCACAGAATATATTGTGGAGGCATCTTGGTTTGATGAAAACACATGAATTTGGAAGTTGGATCTACTGATGTTAGAATTTCAGCTTTGCCTCAAATAAGCTGGGTAGTCTTGTACAAGTGACATAAAATCTCTTAGGCTTGTTTCCTTTACTGTAGAGTCATGATACTTGGAACATCTAATATGCAGGGTTGTTTTGAAAATGAAACAAGATATATCAGGGACTAACAGAATTTCTAGGTAAGAATATGTTAGCTTAATAAGTGTACATTTATTTTTCTTTTCTTATAGCTAAGACTTTTCTACTCAGAATTCTCCTAGATAAATATTTTAAGCTTCTTTTACAGTTTGCACTTAAGAATCTATTTGCCTTTATGCTCAACACCCCATGTTTCTGTAGTGATAATACTATAAGAGCTCATGATAATACTATAAAAACTAATATACATATCATGTCAAATATGTACCCAGTAAGTGATTGACCACAACAATTTAATTTCTTTCTTAGTTATTTGGATCCATTCTACAGATGAAGAAGATGAGATATAGAGTAGCTAAGTAATTTGTCCAAGGTAAAACCAGCAAACTTCAGGTCAGCATTCAGATCCTCAGAATTTAGCTTCAAAACTGTGTTCCTAACAGCTGCCTCCTAATGTAATATTCACTTTGTCTGTTTTCCCACCATGTTACTCTGTATTCATCAGATAAAGAGAATTAGGTAGAGAAAAAAAAAGAATCCATTTTGCATCATCTTAATAGCTTGAGGCCAGAGTCAAAGAGATCAGAAAGGAAAGGACATCATCCTGGGAAGCCAGTGGTTTTAGTGTTCAGTGGAGATGAGGGAGTCATGGGAAATCTCAAGTAGAGGTGGGATCATGATGTTTGCTATAACCTCAAAATCTCCTTCATGATAAAGTAACTGGGCTGGTGACTGACCACAGATCTTGGGTATTAAGCCTCTGGAAGCTTACTGAGCACTAGAATCATTGCTTTCTTATCAAATTAGATCACTGAGTCTGGGTATGACAAGACCCATGTTGGGTTATCTGTACTTAAGGAGGATTCGAGGATGCAGAGTAGAGGGCTGTTCTCTGTTTGCCTAATCATTTGGCTAAGGCTTTGAGGCCAGCGACTGTTCTGGACAAATTAGGTTTACATACTGAAGTGTTTTATTCAAATGCTGTTTTTTTCTCAATTAAAAAAGGAATCAACATTCAAAGAGGAGAAACTATTATCCTTGACCGTTCACACCAGTGAGGCATCAGGAAATCTACTGGGCAGTCTGTGGGGTTGTGGTACCTGTTACCTTCCAACCCATGTAACACAGTCAATTTAGGTGATTGTCCTCAGGCAGCTGTGTTCTTGAGGATCCTTGCATTATAAACTCAGGCCTCAGTGGCACACAGAATAAAGGGCATTCAAGCACACTGCCTTCATCTTCAACTCCAGTCTCAGAAATATTTCCCCTTCATTGATGTGTGATTAGATGTTATTCATGTTTTCAGGTTGTGGCTTGAATTTTGAGTCTGTACAGCATGAATGAGTACATTACATACGTTTGAAGTTAAGGACCTTTGAATTGACTACATGGAAATTTATGCAAAATAGACAAACTAGCAAACTACTGATTTTTTTTCTCCATTTCACTTTTACCATCCTAAACCCTACTCCCTAATCTCTCCTTTCAGCAGTAAGACTTGTTTATAAATAGGACTGGGATTCCTAGAGCCTGTAGCTTTTGTACCTACTGTTAGAAGGATTTTGAATTGGATGAAATTGAAACTGGGATTCTTTTTTAAACATCATTTTGCCTCTACTGTATTAGTTCTTCTCCCTCTGTTCCCCAAGGGCAGCTATGTGCTAGCACTTAGCACAATTCTAAGAGAGAAGAGTGTAATTTCCATTTATAGGTGAAAAACTAGAACTTTGGAAATATTAAAGGACTGCCCAAAGTCACATAGGTAGTAAGAGTTGAAGCCAGGAATCTGACAAATTGCAACATCCACTCATGATAAAAATCCTCAACAAAATAGATTTCGAGGAAATATACCTCAACAAAATAAAGACCGTACGTGAAAACCCAGAGCTAACATCATACTCAGTGATAAAAAAAAACTGAGGTCAGGAACAAGATAAGGATGTCCTCCCTTACAACTTTTATTCAGCATAGTACTTGAAGTCCTAGCCGCAGAATCAGACAAAAAAAGAAATAAAAAGCACCCAAATTGGTAAGGAAGAAGTAAAACTTACACTATTTGCAAATGACATGATACTATATATAGAAAACACTAAAAACTCCACCAAAAAACTACTAGAACTGATAAATGAATTCAGTAAGGTTGCAGGATACGAAATCAATGTCCGGAAATCTGTTGCATTTCTGTAACTAATAATGAAGCAGCAGAAAGAGAAATTAAGAAAACAATCCCATTTACAATTACAGCA
This sequence comes from Potos flavus, assembly GCA_028534135.1. Classification (NCBI taxonomy): domain Eukaryota; kingdom Metazoa; phylum Chordata; class Mammalia; order Carnivora; family Procyonidae; genus Potos; species Potos flavus. Next base: position 70,898,040 of record CM052886.1, read on the forward strand.
AAAAGAGTAAAATACCTAGGAATAAACTTAACCAAAGGGGTGAAAGATCCGTACTCTGAAAGCCTAAGACATTGGTGAAAGAAATTGAAGATGACACAAACAAATTCCATGCTCATGGATTGGAAGAACAAATATTGTTAAAATACCCATATTACCCAAAGCAAACTGCAGATTTAATGCAATCCCTATCAAAATTCCAGCAGTATTTTTCACAGAACTAGAACAATCCTAAAATTTCTATGGAATCACAAAAGGCCCTGAATAGCGAAAGCAATCTTGAAAAAGAAAAAGCTGGAGGTATCACAATTCCAGATTTCAAGTTATACTACAGAGCTGTAGTAATCAAAATAATATGGTACTGGCACAAAAATAGACACATAGATCAATGGAATAGGATAGAAAGACCAGAAACAAGTCCATAATTATATGGTCAATGAATCTTCGACAAAAATAGGCAAGAATATGCAATGAGAAAATGCAGTCTCTTCAACAAATTGTTTTGAGAAAACTGGACAATTACATGCAAAAGAATGAAACTGGACCACTTTCTTACACCATACACAAAAATAAACTCAGAATGGATTAGGGACCTAAATGTGACACCTGAAACAAAAATTGGGACTACATCAAAATAAAAAGCTGCATAGCAAAGGAAACATAAAACTGAAAGGGGAAAGATATTTGCAAATGACATCTGATAAAGGGTTAATATCTAAAATATATAAAGAACTTAGACAACTCAACACCAAAAGAACAATAATCCAATTAATAAATGGACAGAAGACATGAACAGACATTTCTCTGAAGATACACAGATGGCCAACAGACACAGGAAAAAATGCTTAACATCATTCATCATCAGGGAAATGCAAATCAAAAAAATCACAATGAGATATCATCTCACACCTGTCAGAATGACTAAAATCAAAACAGAAGAAAGAACAATTGTTGGTGAGGATGTGTAGGGAAATGACTCCCATGGGCCGTTGGTGGGAATGCAAACTGGTGGGGCCACTGTGCAAGACAGTATGGAGGTTCTTCAAAAAATTAAAAATAGAACCGCCCTGTGATCCAGTAATTGCACTACTGGGTATTTGCCCAAAGAATATGAAAACATTAATTTGAAGGCATATATGCATCTCTGTGTTTATTGCAATGTTATTTACAATAGCCAAGTTATGGAAGCAGCCCAGTGTTTATCAACTGATGAATGGACAAGGAAGAGGTGGTATATAAATATATATATACACACACACACATACAGATATACATACATACGTATACATATGTATGTGTATGTATATATAAGGGAATATTATCCAGCCATAAAAAAGAATGAGATCTGGCCATTTGCAACAACACGGATGGACCTAGAGAGTATAATGCTATGCAAAATAAGTCAGTCAGAAGAAGACAAATACCATGTAATTTCACCCATATGTAGAATTTAAGAAACAAAACAAATGAACAAAGGAGATAAAAAGAGAGGAATCAAAAACAGACTCTTAACTATAGAGAACAAACAAATGGTTACCAGAGGGGAGGTGAGAGGTGAGGGTGAATGAAATCAGTAAAGGGGATTAAGAATACACTTATCTTGATGAGCACTAAGAAATATACAAAATTGTTGAATCACTATATTGTACACCAAAACTAGTATAAAACTGTATGTTAACTATACTGAAATAAATAAGATAAAATAAAAAATAAAATAAAAAAATATAGTTAGTAAAAAGAGAGAGCAAATAGTAAGATGTTTGATATTGATAGATCAATAATTAAATTAAATGTGACTAGAATAAGTTCTTTCATGAAAAGCCAAAAAAGAAAAAAAAAAGAGTTGAAGCCAGAAGTCCAAGCATCATGTACACAAAACTCCCAAATAATGAGTGGGTTTTTGTCAGCTCTATTTTTCTTCTGTTTTGCTAACACAGAAAGTTTGTTGCTATAAGATATTTTTAAAAACTTACCAAATGAATAAATCTTGGAAAATAATGTTTTATTTATCCTGCTATAGAATTCCCCATATCAGTGAATAAATATTAGATTGATGAAAACAGTATAATTAAATTTTCCTGGTGTTCACTGAGCAAGTATCCACTTTCACAAATACGAATGTTTTATTCTCCTAGAGTTCCTTCTCACATTACCTAAATGTTGGAAAGTAGTGAAGTTTGTGAGCAGTGTTTAGTAATAGGTGGGCGTTTTGATGTGCCAGGTAAGGTAAATTTGTCAATAGTCAGCATGCGTGCTTACTTCTCTTGGTACATCTCCCCCTCATCAGTCAAATAGTGTTTAAAAGGAAACATTTTTGAATTGTTTTTACTTGTCATTAAATGACAGCATGGTCACATCCTCCTCTTGGCTCTAGACTTCATACTTCATAGATTGTGGTATACAGATCTTGTGATTGTTCTCCCTACATTAATTAATGGAAAAGGAACCTCAGATTCAGGGGAAATATTGAAAATAAGAGTGTACCCTGTATTGTAACTCAGCAGATTATACTTTCCTATGTTCATTACTATAGGATAAAACCCTATTCCTAACAAACTTGCCTTCTTCTCAACTCACTTCCTGATCTACGGATACTAAGTGCTATAGAATGTAGCCATTGCTTCTAGAAGACATGAGCACATCTGAAATTGAGTTCCTGACACTTTTAAGCAGAATTATCTCAATGTAACTTTACTTAGCAAGTAGAAATGAAATATACTATATATTAGGTCAGAAATTTCCTAAGGAAAATATAGTTCTTTAAGTCAACAAAATCTGAATCTGTATATGTCCTATCAGTCCTGTGCCTGAAAGATAGTACATCTTCATACACAAGGCACCCTAGCTGAGGACCAGACCTCTGGTCTGTTCACTCCTCTAGGAAACACCATTGATGATGATATGGGCTTTGCTGCATGCTTATCTGCCTGGACTATTAGCAAATCCTCTGCTCACACCTCCTGACCTTCCTGCAAAAAGAGCTTTGGTTCCTTTCACCCCTGTGTTGCCTTCTTTTCTGTTCTGTTTGTCATCACTTGACAGCTTTCTTCCGTCTTCCTCCCTCTCTACCTCCCCCTAAGGTTTATGGTGATTCCTTTGCCCAGTCAATCTTTGTACGTCTTCTCTTTCATGTCTTTTAACCCTTTTCTCTATGGTACAGTTCCCTCCACCCCCAAATTCTGCAGAATTATTGCAAAGATAAATATCTAACCAGGATAAATCATAGAGTAATAGAACTCAATTAATGAAGCTTTTACAGGAAAAATGTACTTTAAAGTAATTTAGTCAGTTCTACTCTTTAATGGGGAAGCTTTCAGTCAGTCAACTGCTGTTTCACATTTCTTTGTTTGTCCCAAACTGCAAATTACTTTTTTAATTGTTCGTGGAATGCAAATAAAGTAACAATCCTTTTCCTACCAGATGTGCTGGATAGGCATGAGGGCACAATCATTTTCCTATCCAATATTTTCATCAAGAATCTATTCAGACTCTTAGAATTACTTCCTACTTCCAGCTTAATTGAACTGCGAAACACTGCCAGTGGCAGGTTTGTGTCCTTAAGTGCTCTCAGAGGCCTGGGGACTAGGATGCTAAGGATTATTACAAAGAACTTTAAATTGTGTCTTGATCTTGTATTGAAAGGCAAAATATGTATTTACATTCTGTGGTTACTGGGGGCTTCGAGGAGATTTACACATTTGAATAAGAATCGGGATGAGTGTGCTGAAGTCCCAATAGGACAGTACTTTGTCAGACTCTTTCTATTTAAGACTCCCAGTATCTTGGGTTCAGCAGAAGCAGCCCTGTAGAAATTGAACAAAATGGAATTTGAAGATAGCTTCCTTTTTTCCTTTTCCTTTCTTCTCTTACCTCGCAGCAATGTAGGTGCTGCTCAAAATATACAAAAATAAAAATATAATAAATAAATGAAAAAATAGTGAAAAATCATGGTGCATTACTTTATATAGTATCTTTTGTTGGAGTAAATAGGAGGTTATGCTGTACAAGGGAATAATAACTGTACCGTAAATCTGGAGTCTGGAGTTTCTTCTTAAATATGTGACTTTCCTTGTTCCTCATCTAGGAACATGTTTCCCATGTGTAAAATGAGGGGGATTCAGAAAATTATCTCTGAGGTACTCATCAGTCTTAAAATGATGAGTTTACGAAAGCTAACAGAATGGAATTATTATGATGATGCCTCCTCAGAAGGAATCAGATTATATTTGTTCTACCTCTTTCTTAGTCTTTCTTATTCTGTCCTTTCCCTTTCTCTATCTTTTGAAAATTGACCTGCTATTTTGTTGACAGACCTTGGGCATCCAGTCACTTTTTAATTGCTATCCATTTCAGAGACTGTAGTACATACAGAAAGTGGCCCTCTGGCTTTCCATCTATGCTGAATCCATTCTGCCTGATGTCACTGTGGTTTACTTTACTAGTTATCCATTGCTTCTGGAAACTCTCCTTATGCAGCTTTCCTGTTACTAAAATATCCTGCTTCTCCTCCTGTATATAGCTCGCTCTACTTATAGTTGTAGTAGAAGTATTCATGTGATAGTTAAGGAATATTGTCTCACCTACAAGTTATTTGTATACTTGCCGGGCTGACTTATAAGATCGTGCATTGCAGGATCTGTACTAAAATTGCTTCATGTTCCCTCAGTCTGCCTGTTATAATGCAAAATAATACAATTTTATCTGTTATATTCCATTTCTTCTTTTGCTTATGGATACCAATGTTTTTCCTTTACAAAGCAAAACTAAAGTAAACCAACGTGCTGGAGGTATGTCTGGTTCATGTTTTAAATAAAATTTAGATTATTTGCCAGATCTATTTTTTTCTTTAGTTACTCATGGATTTAAAAAAAAAAAAAATTTAAGACTTTACTTCTCCCCTCTTGTTTTCCTTATATTTCTATTTTTTAGGTTTTTCTTTTCCCATGAATTGAATATTTAGTTGGTTTATTTTCATGTTTTCTTTGTTAAAGAGTGAAGGCATAAGGCTCAGTACATACTTTGAGCTCAGTTTGTTTATTACAATTTGCTTCATGGGTCTGTTGATTGCATTAAAGTAGCAGGTCATTTAAATGTCATTATCCCTTATTAAATGACTTTTTTTTTTTCTGCTTTAGGGTTCCATCCAGGTTACCACATTACATTTATTTGTTACGTCTTCTTAGGCTCTTCTTGGCTGTGACAGTTTCTCAGACTTGCTTTATTTTTGGTGACATTGGCCATTTTCAGGAGTACTGGTCAGGTATATTGTATGTCCCTTCGTTGGAATTGTCTGAACTTTTCCTCCTAATTAGCCAGGTTGTGGGTTTTCAGGAGGAAGATCACAGAGGTAAAGTGTCATTTTCATTACATTATATCAAGGTTGCATACTGTTAACATGATTTATGACTGTTGATGTTGACCTTGATTACCTGGCTGAAATAGTGGTTTTAGGTTTTCCTACTTTAAACTTATTCTTTTCTCTCCCTTTCCATAGTATACTCTTTGCAAGGAAGTTACTATGGGCAGCCTTCCCTTAAGGAGCCAGGAGTTTTGCTTCCCCTCCGCAGGGAGAAGTTATTTATATAAATTTATTTAGAATTCTTCTACAAGGGAGATTTGTCTTTTCTCCATTGATTAATTTAACCATTTATTTATATCAGTATGGACTCATGATATTTATTATATACTTGGGCTATAATCCAATACTACTTAATTTTGTTATTCAAGTTATTCCACTTTGGCCACTGGAATCTCTTTCAGTTGGCTCTTGTGCCTTTTTGACATACCCTTGTCATTATGGTGTACCTTTTTTGAGAATACTCCATAGGAACTTACTTTCTGTCACTACGAGAGCTCACCTTATATATTTCCTGCTCTAGTACTAGAATCAGCCATTTCTCTGGTTCCTTTTACTGAAAAATGGTATTTGAAACCAATATCTGGGCCTTAGGTATTCTTTTTTTTTTTTAATTTTATTTATTTATTTACTTAAGAGAGAGCGAGTGTGCAAGCACATGAGCAGTAGGAGGAGCAGAGGGAGAGGGACAAGTACACTCCATGCTGAGTGCAAAAGCCTGATGCAGGGCTCTATCCCAAGACTGTGAAATCATGACTTGAGCCAAAAACAAGAGTCAGACACTCAATTGACCAAGCCACCCACATGCCCCTGGGCCTTAGGTATTCTTGTTGTTACTAGCATCCTATTGCTTCTAGGCCCCCTCAGCTGACAAGAGTATATAAATGTATGTGTATATACTAACACATGTACACAGACGTACACGTATTTCTACATGTAACCAGTAAAATCCGAGTTCTTATTGATGTCTCCAACTCTAATACATTATTACATGGATCATTATAGCCTCTTTCCCTTACTTGTCTGTGAATTTCCACTCCAGTAGTGAGAAATCTGGCTCCCACCCATGCCATCCACTTACCTAATTATTCAATTGCAGTATACATGTTTGCAGTGTCGAAATTGTTAATCTGTACATCCAGCTTTATTAGAATACAATGCTATGTGCAGTTCCTTTTGGCTTTAGTTTTACAGATGCCATTCGTTTCTAAATGTACTCAGGTCAGTACCTTTTTCCTCACCCCTTTCTGTTAGGTTGCCTTATACATTTGTAATAAGTACAGGTAGGTTTTTTGTTGCATTCTGCATTCCATCTGAATTATTCCTACTGAAAGAAGGATGTTGAAGCCTCCAAATATCATAGCAGACTTATTTCTCCTTGCAATTCCAGATTATATTTCCTACCTATTTAAAGTATTTTTCCCAAGCTCGAGATTTATTTTTTGTTAGTTGAGAAATTTTAATTTCACAATTGTTGGAAATGTTCACTTTCAAAGCAAACTTACAATTTTGTCAGGAGGAAGAATATTGTGTCTTATCGATAAAATGGGAAACTGAGGCATCTAGAAGCTAGAGTTATTTATAGAATCTATGCATGTATAGATGTAGGTTTGATTAATCTATTTTCATTATGCCATGCTCAATAACAATAGCTGCCTCTATTTCTGAACGAATTGATCCGACTTTACCCTAAGTTAGAAATTTTAATTAGTATTAGCATGATGAGGTTTGTGGGGGTACTTGTCACTCTAAAATTAATGTTCTGTCATTTAGTGCAAGAGTATTTGAAACATTCTGGCATGATGGGAAAATGAAAATTTTTATTTTAATTCAGAATCACCTTTCTTAGTTTTGAAGAAAATTTATGAAGTCAACACATTATTGAAGTAGAATTAATAAGTGGTATTTGTGGGGCACCTGAGTGGCTCAGTCAGTTAAGTGGTCGACTCTTGATTTCTGCTCAGGTCATGATCTCAGGGTCATGAGATGGAGCACTGCCTCTGGCTCAGTGCTGGGCATGCAGCCTGCTTAAGATTCTGTCTCTCTCTCTCCCTCTGCCCCTCCCCTTTCTTCACCCCATGAGGGTTGCACATGCTCTCTCTCTCTCAAAAAAAAAAAAAACAAAACCTTAAAAAAAAGTAGTATTTGACTTATTTTTATAGAGCTTAGTGGTCTGCCAAGAATAATGAGAGAACATATTGACTAATAGAAGATTTAGTGTTTGTGTCAGATTGGGATTGAAGTACTAACACTGAATAACTGCCTTTTTATAAACCTGTGCCTTGATAACAAGATATGTTTTTAAAAGTACATGACTGGTTATAGAATTTTGTGTAAAAGTGGTTCATTAAGGAAGAAAAAAGCAACTTTAATGAGTATAAGTTAAGAAAATGACACAGTAAAAGCTCTGATGAGCCATGTAAGATTATGGTAGATCACAAAGACTTCCTTCCCCCTCCTAAATCCCATTCATGCTGAATGAGAATCATTAAAGTATATAGTAATATGCTTATATTATGTAAAAATTATATCTTTTCAAGAATACTTACCCTTTGGGTAGAAAGAGATAGTTCAAGGTTATGCTAAATAAAATATTACATGCGCTGCCTATGTGAAAAATTGCCTAAGGCAATAAATGTTAAATACATTTATTTGTCTATCTACCTTGGGTCTCATTCAGCACCAGTGGATGGTATTAAACTGGATGTTTTCAAAAAGATCCTAAAAAACTGGACTAAAGCATTAAAGAGGTTTTAAATTAGGGTATTAGGGTTATTTGCCAAAAAAACATAGACTTGTGTCCCTTACCCATCACTATTGATAAGAATAAGATAGCTAAAGGACACATATACTTTCCATAGAGAATAGTTAAAGGTAAAAGATACAGTGGTTGGTGATAGAGAGGAGAGTGATAGCACCAACAATTATTGAGTGTCTATTGTATTCCAAGTTCTTAAAAAATAATAGCAGCTAATAATAGTTAAGCAGTCATTATACTAAATTATTTATGTAGATTATTTCATTTATTTAAATATAAAATTTAGAGCCATGGATATAAAGTAAGTGCTCTTATAGCTTCAATCTATGTATAGGAAAAATTATTTCTTACAAAGTTAAGTAACTTTATTGGATTTAAAATGCAGACATCTGACTCAAGTGCTCTTAACCACTGTGTCGATTACATGGATAGCTTATTTATTTCTCAAAACATACTTGTAGGCTATATTTTTACATTTTCAGGATTAGAAAATAGGGACTCAGAGATTGAAAAACTTGCCAAGGACCATGTGATTAGTAAGCATGTCATTAGATTTTAAAACCTAAATCTGTAAATTTAGAGAAAATTGTTTAATATGGAGGGAAAATACATGTATTAAAAGGGAAGATTAAGGCATATTTTAGAGAGGAGAAATATATGTAAAATTATCACACAGAAGAGCTGTGTGATTTTTTGTTTTGTTTTTTCTTGTTTGTTTTTTAGTAAATATCTTCATATTTCAAGATAGTGGCAAGTAGAGAATGATGTGGGATGTGTTTTCAGATTTCTTATTTATTTTCTGTATCAATGGGCTTAGCTTTTGTTTTTTAGATTCTACATTTAAGTGAGATCATACAGTATTTGTCTTTCTCTTTCTGATTTATGTAACTTAGCATAATGCCTCAAGGTCTACCCATGTTTAAGCAAATGGCAAAGTTTCATTCTTTTTAATGACCGAATATATCAACCACGATCCAGGCAAGGTGCACCCTGGTTTCTCGCCTCAGCATGAGCCTACGGTGCCGGCTACTGTGCTGCAGGCGGCGGCTGCAGCTGCAGCATTGGCGGTGGCATCTCATGCCCTCCTGGAGTTCCCGCGGCAGCTGGGACAGGCCGGCACCCCACTCCTCTCCAGCCGGGTTGGTAATGTCCAGTCCCCCCTGCAGCCGCGGTGCCCATGGTCCAATCTGCCTTGCCCTCCTGCCGCCCCACTGGAAGGCGTCTTGGTTTGGTACTCTGGGGCTGCGGTGCTTGCCCACCTCCTCCACTTCTCACTGCGATGAGTGCCAGGAGTCACGCCTTAATGGCTGAATAACAGTCCATTGTAGTAAATTTCTTTTTTTAATTCTTAGAGGAAGAATTACAAGTTATATGTTAACATAAATATTGATATAGTTATATTGTCATAATATTATTTCTTTATATTTCGAGAAATTCCAACAAAGTCAAATGTTTAAAGTAATTTTCAAACAACTGAATATTCTTCATATACGTGTTGTTTCTGAGGACGGGAGGTTTTCTTTTCTTTCTTTTTTTCTGAGAGAGAGAGAGGAGGGGGGAGGGACAGAGAGAGATCTTAAGCAGGCTCCCCGCCCACTGAATTAGCCCGACATGGGGCTTGATCTCATGACCCTGAGATCGTGACCTGAGCTGAAATCAAGAGTCAGATGCTCAACCGACTGAGTCACCCAGGTGCCCCAGGAGAAGATTCTCGGAGTGAAAATGCAAGAGGCATATTTTGGGGGGTAGCCTGGGTGGCTCAATCATTAAGCATCTACGTTTGGCTCAGGTTGTGATCCCGCTGTCCTGGGATTGAGCCCCGCATCAGGCTCCCTGTTCGGCAGGAAGCCTGCTTCTCCCTCTCCCACTCCCCCTGTTTATATTTGCTCTCTATTTGTCTCTCTGTCAAATAAATAAATAAAATCTTAAAAAAAAAAGAGGCATATTTTTGGGTTCAGTAAGATTAAAACATAGACAACGATGGATGAGGCTATATGCAAAGGTAGCTTTGCAGATTGGGTTCCCTTGAAGCAGTCTCTGAGACATGGTTTGGTGTGCAGAGAATGTATTGAAAAGTTCTCTTGGAAAAATGTCTGGGTCCTCTTCCCATTTTGGGGGAATTGTTTTTTTTGGTATTGAATTGTATAAGTTCTTTATATATTTTGCATATTAACCCCTTAGTCATGCACTGTTGGTGGGAATGTAAGTTGGTACAGTCACTATGGAATACAGTTGGAAGTTCCCTTGAAAAATTAAAAATAGAAATATCATAAGATTCAATAATTCAACTACTGGGTATTTACCCAAAGAAAATGAAAGATATATGTATTCTTGTGTTTTTTGCAGTGTTATTTACAATAACCAAGTAGTGGAAGCAACCGAAGTGTCCATCAATAGGTGAATGGATAAGGAAGATGTCACACACACACACACACACACACACACACACACACACACATTTTCAATGGAATATAATGTAGCCACACAAAAGGAAAAGATCTTGCCATTTGTGACAACATGGATGGACCTAGAGGGTATTACGCTAAGTGAAATAAGTCAGATTGAGAAAGACAAATACCATATATTTCACTCATATGTGGAATCTAAGAAAAACCAAAACAAATGAATAAGCCAACAAAAGCAGAAACAGACCTATAAATACAGAGAACAAACTGATGGTTGCCAGAGGGAAGAGGGGTTAGGGGAATGGGCAAAGTGGTTGAAGGAGTGTGGGATATATAAGCTTCCAGTTAAAGAATGAATAAGACAAGAATAAAAGGCACAGCATAGGGAATATAGTCAATTATATTGTAATAGTATTGTATGGTGGCAGATGGGAGCTACACTTGTGGTGAGCTTAGCAATATAGTTAAATCACTATATTGTATATCCAAAATAATGTAACACTGTGTGTCAATTATATTCAAATTAAAAAAATTATAAAAAAGAAAAGTGCTCTTGGAAAACAGGGAAATTAAAAAGGACTTTGCATGAGGAGTTGAACTGCAATGGAAGCCCTGTGGCCCTTCAGAATTGTTTTCAGATGGGCCAGGATAATTAGGCCTTCTTAATCCTATATCTGTCATTGACTGTGAGTATCCTGAAATGGGCACTAGTCAAGGCAGCTCTATGCAACCGAGGCAATCCTCAGAGAGGGCCATTTACCATTAGCCCTCTGGCAGCTGGACAACAAGTCATTCGTTGAAGAGTGTTTGGTAGCACATCACCATGTCCACCATACAAAGTTCCTCATGCCTGGTCATGTTCAAATAGAGTCTTGATGACCATTCACTAGAAAAGCTGAAGAGGAAATTCCTGTTTTGGGGACAGTCATTGCTGTCCTTCAAGCCTCCTTTCAACTTTATTTTTCTATGAGCCAATAAAAAGAGGCATGACTTGACTTAGGGTTATTTAATTTAGCCTCATTAACTTCTGAGTGGAAATCAAACTCAATGAGACTGATAGAAATTTGACACATTCAAAATAAGAAAGAAAAAAAACTACCGTCAAACTTATAGATTACTTTAGTACCCTTTAACAACAGGTAATAAGTAAGACAAGATTAAAGAAGACTGTATATTATTACTAAACATTAAGAAGACCATTGAAACATTAAGAAGAGACTGACATTTTGGCAGAATCCCTCAGAATATACCATATTTAATTTTTCACCATGCAGTGTATATGTCCTGCATGCTCTAGTAAAAAAAGAAAAAATTAAAAACTAACCATGTATGTTTACCTTTGTAAATGTATCAGTTAATACTATTTCTCAAAGTAAAGAGAGGGACAGATTTGCAAATCAAAAGTCTTCTATTGAAGCTGAAAGACATACATCCTTGTACTTTGTAAGAAGGTAGGTGGGATATCAATGTTGCCAGTGTAAAACAAAGAAAGTCCCATATACTCATTTTTTTCTAAACCTCCTAACATAGTGAGAGAAATGCTTATAATGAAATGACTGTGTTAAAAGTTCTTAATAGGAATATTGGGAAAAACCTTAAAAGATGTTTTTCTTAAATTGATGATAACATTTCTTATTAGGATGGGGACACCACCAAGTACTTTGCTTGAAGCTTTGCAGTTTGATATCAGAAGCAGATTGCTGGGAGATAGTCCAAGGTGGTCGAGGAGTAGGAGACTTTAGTTTTGTCTGGTCCCAGAAATTACGCTAGATAGCTATCAAATCATTCTGAATACCTGTGAACTCAACCAGAGATCTAAAAGAATAGCTGCAACTCTACAAATAGAAAAGCGATCACTTTCTGTAAGGTAGAAGGTTCAGAAAAGTAAATCCAAGGCGATATATGGGAAGATAAACTGGGGGTGGGGGGAGGGGGGAGGGAGCCTCCAGCAGCCAGCACAGGAAAGTGATAGAGCAGTGGAGTGCAAAATCAGAACTTTTAGAATTCTGCTCCAGTGAGGGACATCCCTGCCTGAAAGGCTCTCAGGTGGTGAAATGGGGCAGAATCCTAGGTGGGGCAGTGTGCTCTTAGGATCCCCAGGGTAACAGGAAGCCCAGGGGTGCCTGAGTGTGGCAGAGTTCCCAGGCATCAGAGCAGGGAAGCTTGCTGCAATGAGTGAAACCAGGAGTGGACTCGTAGCTCAGGGTTGCCATATACCACAAACTGCCCTGTGGTTGGGTGACTGCTCTCCAAGCAGGGGTCCAGCAAGTGGCAGAACGCTGGTGAGACCCTCTCCACCGAAAGGAGTGGCGCAAGTGCACGCTGCAGGAGTTTGCAGGGATTGGAGACTTGAAACAAGACTTCGTACCTAAAATAAAAACACTCTGTCAAAGGCTGGATGAGCACAGAGTGCAGACAGAAATGAGGAAGACAGGAGTGATCGACTGCTTTTCCCTGAGAGCACACTGAGGAGTGGGGCTCCGAGCTGTCAGCTCCAGCATTGGAGACTAGGAGGCTGCCATTTTCATTCTCATCTTCTAAAGCATCTAGGAAAGCCTTCAGGGAGCAAAAGACATTGAACAATCTGGAGTAGCTGATTTAACCTGGCCCCCTGGCAGGGGAGGTACAATTCCACCTGGGGCAAAGACACCAGAGAATAAGCATAACAGGCCCCTCTCCCAGATCAGCAAGAACGTCCAGCTAAGACCAAGTTTACCAGTCATAGAGACCTACAAAACTCCAGCACTAGAGGAAATAGTATATAGAATTCATGTTTTTTCCCTACAAGTCCTTAGTCTTTCAGTTTTATTTTTTTCTATTTCCTTTTTCACCCAATTTTTTATTGTATCAACTCTTTAAAAATTTTTTTTTAAATTTTCACTTTTACACTTACATTCTATCCTTTCATTGTATTTAATTTTATTTTTCTTTGTGTGTGTGTGTATGTGTGTGTGTGTGTGTGTGTGTGTGTGTGTATGTTTTTATTTACTTACAATTTTGGGATTCAGGTTCTTCTAACAAACTGACCAAAATACACCCAAAATCTAGTGTATTGCTCTGTTCTCTTCACCTGTATGATCATATTCTCTTTTTCTTTCGTTAAAGTCTTTTTAAATTTTCATCTTTACAGTTACATTCTATCCTTTCAATGTATTTAATTTTATTTTTGCACATATATAAATTTTTCTTTCTTTGCAGTTTTAGGATCTAGTTTTCCAGCAAACAGACCAAAATACACACAGGATCCAGTGTATTACTCTCTTCTGTGCACCTGTCTGATTATATTCTCTTTTTTTGTTGTTTTAATTCTTATTTACTTTTTTTCTTCAGTTTCGAATCTTCTCTGAATCTTTAGTGTATATTTCTCTGGGGTAGTTGTTTCCATTTTAGTATTTTGTTCTCTCATTCATCTGTTCCTCTCTGGACAGAATGATAAAATGGAAAAACTCACCTCGAAAAGGAGAACAAGAGGCAGTACTGACTGCCAGGGACCAAATCAGTATGGTCATAAGTAAGAGGTCAGAATTAGAGTTCAGAATAATGAATTTCAGAATAATAATGAATATTAGCTGCGCTTGAAAAAAAAGCATAGAAGACACTAGAAAATCCCTTTCTGGAGACATAAAAGAACAAAAAGCTAATCAAGTCAAAATAAAAAAGGCTGTTAAAGAGATGCAATCAAAACTGGAGGCTCTAACTGCTAGGATAAATGAGGCAGAAGAGAGAATTAGTGATATAGAAGACCAAATGATGGAGAAAAATGAAGCTGAGAAAAAGAGAGGGAAACAACTACTGGATCACAAGGGGAGAATTTGAGAGCGAAGTGATATGATAAAGTGAAACGATATTAGAATAATTAGGATCCCAGAAGAAGAGTAAAGAGAGAGAGGGCAGAAGGTATATTGGAGCAAATTATAGCAGAGAAGTTCCCTAATCTGGGGAAGGAAGCATGCATTCAAGTCCAGGGGGCACAAAGACCCCCCCTCAAAATCAATAGAAATAGGCGAACACCTAAATATATAGTAGAGAAACTTGCAAATCTCAGAGATAAAGAAAAAATCCTGAAAGCAGCTCGGGACAGAGGTCCATAGCCTACAAGGGTAGAAATATTAGACTGGCAGCAGCCCTATCCACAGAAGCCTGGCAGGCTGGAAAGGACTGGCATGATATATTCAGGGTGCTAAATGAGAAAAATATGCAGCCAAGAATACTTTATTCAGCAAGGATGTCATTCAAAATAAAAGGAGATATAATAAGCTTCCAGGATAAACAGAAACTAAAAGAATTTGTGATCACTAAACCAGCCCTGCAAGAAATATTAAAAGGGATCCTTTAAGTGAAGAGACAGCCCAAAAGTAATATAGACCAGCAAGGAACAAAGACAATATACAGAAACAATGACTTTACAGGTAATACAATGGCACTAAATTTATATCTTTCAATATTACTCTGAATGTAAATGGGCTTAATGCTCCAATCAAAAGACACAGAGTATCAGATTGGCTAAAAAAGCAAGACCCATTGATATGTTGTCTGCAAGAGACTCATTTTAGACCCAAAGTCACCTCCAGATTGAAAGTGAGGGAGTGGAAAACCATTTATCATGCTAATGAATATCAAGAGAAAGCTGGGGTGGTAATTCTTGTATCAGACTAATTAGATTTTAAACCAAAAACTGTAATAAAAAATGAGGAAAGATGCTGTATCATAATTAAAGGGTCTATCCACCAAGAAATTCTATCAATTGTAAATAGTTATGCCTGTAACATGGGTGCAGCCAATTACATAAGCCAATTAATAACAAAATTAAACAAAAACATTGATAATACAATGATAGTAGGGGACTTTAACATCCCACTCACTGCAATGAACAGATTATCTAAGCAGAAGATCAACAAGGAAACAAGGGGTTCGAATGACACACTGGACCAGACGGACTTCACGGATAAATTCAGAGCATTCCATCCTAAAGCAACAGAATTCACATTCTTCTTGAGTGCACATGGGACACTCTCCAGAAGGATCAGATACTGGGTCATAGATCAGATCGCAACCGGTACCAAAACATTGGTATCATTTGCTGCCTCTTTTCAGACCACAATGCTTTGAAACTTGAACTCAATCACAAGAGGAAATTTGGAAAAAACTCAAATTTGTGGAGGCTAAAGAGCATCCTACTAAAGAAAGAATGGGTCAGCCAAGAAAGTTTAAAAAACTCATGGAAACAAATGAAAATGAAAACACAGCTGTCAAAACCTTTGGGATACAGCAAAGGAGTTCCTAAGAGGGAAGTATATAAAAAAACAAGCCTTTCTCAAGAAACAAGAAAGGTCTCAAATACACAACCTAACCTTACACCTAAAA
>CM052886.1:70914419-70930404 GCA_028534135.1 Potos flavus
CAAGCCTTTCTCAAGAAACAAGAAAGGTCTCAAATACACAACCTAACCTTACACCTAAAAGAGCTGGAGAAAGAATAGCAAATAAAGCCTAAACCCAGCAGGAGAAGAGAATTAATAAAGATTAAACCTGAAATCAATGAACTAGACACCAAAAAACATTAGAACAGATCAACAAAAGCAGGAGCTGGTTCTTTGAAAGAATTAATAAGAGTGATAAAACCCTGGCCAGACTTGTCTAAAAGAAGAGAAAGGACCCAAGTAAATAAAATCACGAACGAAAGAGGAGAGATCACAACGAACACCAAAGAAATACAAACAATTATAAGAACATATTATGAGCAAGTATATGCCAAGAAATTAAGCAATCTGGGGGGAAAAAATGGATGCACTCCTAGAGACATACAAACTACCAGAACTGAAAGAGCAAGAAATAGAAAACCTGAACAGACGCATAACCAGCAAGGAAACTGAAACAGTAATCAAAAATGTCCCCCAAAACAAGGGCCAGATGGTTTCCCAAGGAAATTCTACCAAACATTTAAAGGAGAATTAATACCTATTTTCCTGAAGCTGTTTCAAAAAATAGAAATGGAGGGAAAACTTCCCAGCTCTTTCTATGAGGCCTGCATCACCTTGATACCAAAACCAGACAAAGACCTCCATCAAAAAGGAGAATTACAGACCAATATCTCTAATGAACATGGATGCAAAATTCTCACCAAGATACTGCCAGTAGGATTCAAAAGTACATTAAAAGGATTATTCACCATGACCAAGTGGGATTTATTCCTGGGCTCAAACATGGTTCAACATCCTCAAATCAATCAATGTGATACACTACATGATCCCCTCAATGGATACAGCAAAAGCATTTGACAAAGTACAGCATCCTTTGTTGATTAAAAGTGTTCACAGTGTAGCGATAGACGGAATATAACTCAATATCATAAAGCCCACAGTGAATATCATTCACAATGGGAAAATCTCTCAGCTTTTCCCCTAAGGTCAGGAACATGGCAGGGATGTCCACTGTCACCACTGTTGTTAAACATAGTACTAGCCTCAGTAATCAGACAACAAAAATAAATAAAAGGCATCCAAACTGGCAAAACAGAAGTCAACCTCTCCCTCTTCATAGATGACGTGGTACTTTATGTGGAAAACCCAAAAGACTTCACCCCAAAATTGCTAGAACTCATACAGGAATTCAGCAATGTGGCATGATATAGAATCAATGCACAGAAATAAGTTGTATTTCTATACACTAACAATGGGACAGAAGAAAGAGAACCTAAGGAGTCGATCCCATTTACAATTGCACCAAAAACTAACATACCTAGGAATAAACCTAACCAAAGAGGCCAAGGATCTGTACCCAGAAAACTATGGAACACTCATGAAAGAATTGAGGAAGAAACAAAGAAGTGGAAAAACATTCCATGCTCATGGATCGGAAGAACAAATATTGTTAAAATGTCTACACTCCCTAGAGGAATCTATACATTCAAGGCAATTCCTATCAAAATACCATCAACTTTTCTCACAAAGCTGAAACAAATAATCCTAAAATTTGAATGGAACCAGAAAAGACCGTAAATAGCCAAAGGAATGTTGAAATAGAAAACCAAAGCTGGGGGCGTCTGGATGGCTCAGTGGGTTAGAGCCTCTGCCTTTGGCTCAGGTCATGATCTCAGGGTCCTGGGATCAAGCCCCGCATCGGGCTCTCTGCTCGGCGGAGATCCTGCTTCCCTCTCTCTCTCTGCCTACCTCCCTGCCTACTTGGGATCTTGCTCTCTCTGTCAAATAAATAAATAAAATCTTTCAAAAAAAAAAAAAAAGGAAAACAAAAGCTGGTGGCATCACAATTCCAGATTTCAAGCTCTGTTACAGGACTGTAATCATCAAGACAGTATGGTACTGGCATAAAAACGGACACATAGATCAATGGAACAGAACAGAGAACCAATAAACGGACTCTCAACTCTATGGTCCACCAGTCTTCAACAAAGCAGAAATGAATATTCAGTGGAAAAAAGACAGTCTCTTCAACAAATTGTGTTGAGAATATTCGACAGCCACATGCAGAAGAATGGAACAGGACCATTTCCTTACACCATACACAAAAATAGACTCCAAATGGATGAAAGACCTAAGTGTGAGACAGGGATCCATCAAAATCCTAGAGAAGAACAAAGGCAGCAACCTCTGTAATCTCAGCCACAGCAAATTCTTGCTAGACATGTCTCCATATGCAAGGGAAACCAGACAAAAATGAACTCTTGGGACTTCATCAAGATGAAAACCTTCTGCACAGCAAAGTGAACAGTCGATGAAACCAAAAGACAACTGACAGGATGGGAGAAGATATTTGCAAATGATATATCAGATAAAGGGCTAGTATGCAAAATCTATAAAGAAGTTATCAAACTCAGTACCCAAGGAACAAATAATCCTATCAAGAAATGGACAGAAGATATGAAAAGACATTTCTCCAAAGAGGAGATACAAATGGCAAACAGACACATGCTCTACATTACTTGGCATCAGAGAAATACATGGAAATACTTGGAAAAATGCTCTGCATTACTTGGCATCAGGGAAATACAAATTAAAACCACAGTGAGAAATCACCTCACATCTGTCAGAATGGCTAAAATGAGCAAGTCAGGAAAAGACAGATGTTGGTGAGTATGTGGAGAAAGTGGAACCCTCCTACACTGCTGAGAATGGAAGCTGGTGCAGCCACTCTGGAAAACATTATGGAGGTTCCTCAAGAAGTTGAAAATAGAGCTACCTTATGACCCAGCAATTGTACTACTAGGGATTTACCCCAGAGATACAAATGTAGTGATCCGAAGGGACACCTGTACCCCAATGGTTATAGCAGCAATGTCCATAATAGCCAAAGTATGGAAAGAGCCCAGATGTCTATCAAAGGATGAATGGATAAAGAAGTTGAATGGATAAGAGATAGATATGATGTGAGAGATAATGGAGATTTCTCACATCATAATATATATGATATATGATAGAATACTACACAACCATCAAAAATGAAATCTTGCTATTTGTAACGATGTGTTGGACTAGAGGGTACTATGCTAAGCCAAATAAGTCAATCAGAGAAAGACAATTATATGATCTCACTCATATGTGCAATTTAAAAAAACAATACAGAGGATCATAGGGGAATTGAGGAACAAATAAAACCAGACAAAATCAGAGAGGGAGAAAAAACCATAAGAAACTCCTAATCATAAGAAACAAACTGAGGGTTGCTGGAGGGGAGGGAGGTGGGGGGACAGTGTAACTGGGTGACAGACATTAAGAAGCACACGTGATGTAATGAGCACTGGGTATTATATAAGACTGATGAATCACTGACCTCTACCTCTGAAACCAATAATATATTACATGTTAATTAATTGAATTTAAATAAAAATGCAAATTTTAAAAAAGAAGCAGATTGGTCTGCACGCTGAGGAATTTATTTACTTTTAACTGATTCAATCACCCATTAATATCCTCCATTGTTCTCATTGGAGGGCATAGGAAAGACTTTGAACTTTTGCCTCTGTAGGATTTTAGGCTAAAGAAGTAGGCTTATTAAGGATATTAGCAGGATATTAGCTAATTTGAAGTGACTCAACAGTGGAGAGGATGACGTTTTCTGAAAACTTCATACCACACTGTTAGTTGGTCTTCATTTAATGACTACTCCTCTCAGGAATAGACTGACTATCTCAGCTCCTGGAAGGATTCCAAAGTTGCAAACCTGCCTCATAGAGTTTAGTACATGTATTTTAGTTTGTCCTAAATCTGTCAGTTGAAGACACTAAAGCACGTTTGAATTGTTTGGTCCAAATTATAAGAAATGAAGGCTATTTATTAATTTCTGTCCCTTTTCTCTTCAATGCATTGCCCCTCAAATAAGTATTTCCTTTCCTAGACTACTTCTTTGTGTTCAGCCATGGTCATCTCCTTTTTGTTCTTCAATCTAAGTAGGCTCTGAAAGTTATATTCACTTATTTTCAAAATTATTAGAGCATAATTGCGGTATATGGTTATTGAAAAGAACTTCGAAAATATAGGAAATCTTTTAAATTCTACTAATCAGAGTTATCCATGCAACATTTTTCAGTCTCTTTATTTTTCTCAAAATGCAAATGAGTCCATATGATAAATATTATTTTAAAGACTTTTTAAAAAAATACTTGCTCAGTATTTTTAGCATTTTCCAAGTCATTAAATTTTATTGGCTGGATCATAACTTTCCCCTATTGAATGTAGCATAATTTATTTAATCAATCCCTCTACCTTTGGATGTTGAAGCTGCTTAAAGTTTTTCAAGCATTACAAATAATACTGAGATATGTATTCTTCTAACTTTGTGTACCTCACTGATTATTTCTTAAGATGAAGGAGAATGCAAAAATATTTAATTAAAGGTTTTTGATAAATTTGTTAAAATCCCCCCTTCAAAGTTTACATGCATTTATACTCTGTTGTGCTTTATATTAAATGCCCATTTCTTGGATTTCTTGCTTTTGAACAATGACTTCTATCATTCTTTTCAATATTTGATAACTTAATAATCTAAATATGACATCTTGTTTTTTTAATTCATAGTTCCTTAATACTGTGGGGATTGAGCACATTTTTTTTTTTTTAAAGATTTTTTTTTATTTGAGAGAGAGAAAGAGAGAAAGTGAGCACAGGGCCAGGGAGAGGGAGAAGCAGGCTCTCTGCTGAGCAGGGAGCCCGATGTGGGACTCGATCCCAGGACCTCGGGATCATGACCTGAGCCAAAGGCAGATGCTTAATTGACTGGGCCACCCAGGCACCCCTTTATGGATTTTTAAAAAAATTTATCCCTTTTTTTAAATTTAAAAAAAATTTTTTATTAACACATAATGTATTATTTGCCCCAGGTCTGTGAATCATCAGGCTTACACATTTCACAGCATTTACCATAGCACATACCTTCCCCAGTGTCCATAACCCAGCCACCCTATCCCTACCCGCCCCACCCTCCAGCCACCCTCAGTTTGTTTTGTGAGTTTAGAAGTCTCTTATGGTTTGTCTCCTTCCCGATCCGATCTTTTTTTTTTTTTTTAATTTCCCTCTCCCACCCCCCACGACCACCTGCCCTGCCTCTCAAGTTGTTCATATCAGAGAGATCATATGATAATTGTCTTTCTCTGATTGATTTATTTCGCTTAGCATAATACCCTCTAGTTCCATCCATGTCGTTGCAAATGGCAAGATTTCATTTCTCTTGATGGCTGCGTAGTATTCCATTGTATATATATACCGCATCTTCTTTATCCATTCATCTGTTGATGGACATCTAGGTTCTTTCCATAGTTTGGCTATTGTGGACATTGCTGGATTGAGCACATTTTTAAGCTTATAGATAAATTTTTATTCAGATAGCTCATCTCTTTATAATTAATTTCTAAAAGTTCCGACAAGGGCTTACTATTTCAACTTTGGACTCCAATATATTTTGGTGCATGCAAGATCTATTTTGTATTGTCTTATCTATTCTCTTTAGTTCAACCCCAATACTCTTTCTCTTTTCAGGATTATATCTCTTATTTCTTTATAAAACTTTGTAGCTTTGTACAATAATTGGACTTTCATGCAAACTTGAGCCAAGGGGCTTGTACTGGGAGGCTGAAGTCCCAGAAGGACTAGAGGCTTAAAATACTCACATCTGTACTTTGTTGAACTTATGAACTAATTTTGCATATTTTCTTTTGAGGAAGAATCATTGTCAATAAGTTAAATACAATGAAAACAACCAGTTTAGGCCAAAATTGTCAAGAAAATACTTTGGGTCTTACTGGTCCATATTGGTGCCCATATAACTTAAAGATAATGAGTTCATATTTTCGAAGGATATAAATATTTTAAAGGTTTTGAATGTATGTTATCAAATTGATCTCCACAAAATTTTTATTAAATTATAATTTCACTATCAGAGTGTTCATTTAAGTTTAGATTCTAAATATATAAAAATGGGATAGTAATAGTACACATTTTATAGGGTTTTTACAAGCCCTAATAATCCATGTTAAATTAACCTGATACAGCATGAGGGATTAATAAATGCTAGCCATTTGATTAATGTTTTAAAAATCAGAATAAAATCTTAAAGAGCTTTAATAAAAAAGTGTATAAAAGTCAGAGCACACCTAATAGAAACAGGAGGAGGAATTAGGAACCTTGGCTATTTGGTCTGACTCTTGGCTCCATTCCTACCCTGATTTAGCTCCTATTACTTCTAAGAAATCGTAAGTTTCTAAAAAACACAGTAAGAAAACCATTAAATTGAGAGACTGGTAAAACCAATGAGGAGGGCAACTCAGTTTGTGAAACAAGGTTTGATGAGTGAGGTAAGGTATTTCCTCTCAGATGACAGGAGCCAGAGCTATCAGTTTTCTATTTATAAAATGTGATTATTCGAATTAGAACTATGATTTGACTCCTACCCAGAGGATAACTTGCCAGAGAATCGTATTTCTTTTTTTTAGGAAGTTTATAACATTTATGTGTCAGTCATTCAGTTTTTTATTCATTCACTCATGCATGCATGGATGCATGCATTCATTCAAATTAATGAGCATATAACCAGTGTTGCACCTTGGTCTCAAGACACTTCCTGGCTAGTGACCTGACTTTCCTTGAATGACAGGAGTATTAGGGATAACTAGCAGGGCAGCTCTTGGTTTTTCTTTAGGGAGGGTTTTTTATGGTGATCATGTTTTCATTTATTCCCCCACTAGTTAATTAAATATTTTTTGTCACCTACTATAAGTACCTAGTCACCAATAGTCACTGTGCTGAGTGTTGTGATTATAGCAGTGAACAATGCACAGTCCACACACTTAGGAAATTTAGACAAGAAAATCAACTACAGTGTTAAAATAGAGGTTTTATGGGGTGTTTGGGAATACAAAGGCGGCAACTAACTCAATTTAAGGAGGGGGTAAGATGATGAGAAAACTTTTTCAAAAGGAGGTGACATCTGAAATAAGTATTATAAGATGAGTAGGATCTGGCCAAGCATTTTGAGGGGTAAAGAAATTCAAGGTAAAGGCAAAAGAATGTGATATGCATGGCAATGTGAGAGAACATGGACTTTACTAGCTCATATCTGGTTCAGCAATCTGGACCAATGAGACCCAAAGAGAGACTTCCTGGGAAATTCTAAGGAAGAAGTTTCATAATCTTAAAAGAAACTAAAAGAAGCCTCCTTTGGTCTCCTGCTGGATGAGTAGAAAGATACATTTAGCCTCCATTGCTATTGGAAGTCATCATGCAACTTCAGAGGAACCAGTCTTAGGATGAATCTAATACTTGATAGAGCTTAGAGATGGAAAGACCACAAGTTCTTTATCTTATCATTGAAGCACTTTATCAACCAACTCTAAAGCCCCTTTCTCTGTGGGGCTTTTCTTCCTTGTTTTGTAATCTGAAAACATCTTACCTTTGGCTGGAGTGAGTGTCAGGGTGATGTAATGGTCAAATAGGAATCTGGAAAGGGAGGTAGAGATTGTATCATGAAGACCTTGCATATCATTCTGAGGAGTTTGAATTAGAAGTATATCATTGTATATCATTCTGAGGAGTTTGAATTAGAAGTTGAAAGCACTGGGGAGCGACTTATTGGGGAATTGTAAGGAAAGGAGTGCAGCTTTTGGTCTAGACCTGGAAGGAAGAATACAAGAGAGATGTTTTCTTAACTGCTCATAAATTTCAACACCAGAAGTGGTCCTTGTGGTCCTAATCTAGAAGAAGAATTGAACTGATCACTTGTAGGATTTAGTTCAGGATTTAGTTCAGGATTTAGTTCAGTTTTAGCCAGAAGAATACATTTCCCAGGCTTTTTTTTTGCGTGTGTGGGAAGGCAGACATTTCATTCGTTTAGTTATGCCTGGGTCTTAAAGCCTCAATGAGAAGAAAACAAATAGAATCATTTACTTGAGTATCTTGGGAGAACTTCAACCCTGTGGAGCAAGCACAGACTATGCCTGTACTCTATCGACCACCCAATTCACTGGGTAGCAACATCTGCTGTGCGTTAATAGCTACATGTTGTTCTTGTGTTATGTATTTTTCTTTTTATGACTGTGTCAACTCCTAGAGCAAGTATTTTCAAAATTGGGTCCCTAGATTACCTGGATCAGAACTCTTGAGGTGCTTGGATGTTTAACAAACTTCTCAGAAAATCTTTTTGTAATGTGTAATGTACCAGAAATGCTGAGTATGTACTTGTAGATTCATGGGGGACTAAAATTAGTAATCTGTGAGTTTCAGATACCGCTGTCAGGAGTCCAAGTGTAGGAGTTTTAAGAAGAAAGAGGAGAGTCAGTCTTAAATTTTTTTCTCCAAGTATATGTATCAATTTTCATGCATTTTATTCTAGAAAGGCCCAAGGGCTACATGAACAAATGAACAAAATTATTTGAAGTTAATGATAAAATATAGAATTTGACTTTTATTTTTAAAATTTCCACTGCATTGGACTTATTTTATAACACCATATACAGGAGTGGGTAAAATTCTAATGGGTGGCTCAATATTATATTAATTTTAGTTATAGGCAGTAAGAGAGAGAGTAAAGACCTGGTGAACTGGGTCTTCAGGTCTGAGATCACAATTGTTTTCTTTGGTTTGATTCGTTGCTTTAAGTTAGAGAAATTTCACAACATCTTTTCCATTTCCTGTTCTACAATATAGATATAACATCTATTGTCACCTGAGAAGGTGTAACAAAGGAATTTTATCATGCAGTAATATACTTTGAGATCCTGTGAAGAGAGATTTAATCAGTGGAGATATTAATTGGGTTTGGTCTTTGAAAACTGTGGGAATATTAGAAACTGTTCAGTTCTATATATGCTGTATGTATAGGATATTTTATTCTACAAAATTTCTGATAAAGCACAGAAATCTTCAGGTATTAATGAAAGTTTTTACATCTAAAAATGCACATTTTACTTAACTTCTAAGATCCCTGAAATGTCATTTATCTAGGTCTCTTTTCTTGAAATGTAAATTTTTTTGAGCAAAGTTAACTTAATTTTAAAACTGAAGCATATTCTTTTATATTATATTAAATAAGGGATAAATTGGATATTCTGAATACCTAAGTATGGTGAAAACTTCCCAAAACTTTTTTTCCTTTTTGTGTGTTCTATGTCTGCTTTTTTCTGATCTCTTCTTGTTTTCTGTAATTCAAATTTTGTTTTACCTCAAAACATCCTATCTAGTCACTTGATTCTGTTTCTGTCAGCTATAATCTCTCTTCATTATTTTTCTTCTTTCTGTGCTGTGCTGTGACAGTATCTCTCTTCTTTGCTCCAATCAAGTCTAGGCACATTTTAAACCCCTTGTGTCATTTTCATCTTTCCCTCACATCCAAGAGTATTTCTATCACCTCACATCATATTAAAGTATGTGTTTCCTGAATTTTGAGAGATTTCATGCATAGGGTCCATTATAGACCTTGGATAACCTGTGGAATTTTTCTGGATAATTTATTTCTACAAGTTTGGTGTTTAGTTAAACAAGTAATCGTTTGTGATTCTGTCAATAAACTATTAATTCCGGCCAGTTGGTTAGAAGCACTGAGTAATCAGAAAAAGCATGGTCGAAGCTATTGTACAAATAGGCTAGCATTTGTGTGGTTCCCAGTAGTAAATCTTCAGTCTTCCTTCTCTGTGGCATTGTCTCTGTTATGTTTTTTTCAAATTCAACTCAATTCAACAAATATTTTAGCACCTGCCACCTGCTCAGTTGCATATTAAGTGTGTGTGTGTGTGTGTGTGTGTGTGTGTGTGTGTGTGTTTGTATGTGTGTAGTATTGTGCCTGTGCATGAGGAGCTGAGCTGACCAGTGGAGTTAGGTACATAGCCACGAGGAAGCAACAAAGATTGTATCCGCTATTCACTATTCTCTATTTCTTCAGTTTTCGAAGATGAAACTCACTATCCCCATTGAATTAAATCTTTTTTCCTAGGATCTAAAGGTATATTACTGTATAAGATCCATTTGAATGCTATCCACTCTCACAGCGTTTATTCATTTTTTTAATGTCAAAAGCAATACTCTCAAGTTATTTATATATATATATATATTCTTTTACATGATAATTTATATAATTTTCATAAAAGTGTTCTCAAGATAACAGCTCCCACTTATTGAGCATTTATAAGTATCACAAATACTGATGAGAATTTTCTTTATTGAAATCTTATTTGTTAAGCACCTACTATGGTCCAAACACAGAAGACAGAAGAATGAAGATGCCCTATCCCTGAGGAGTTTATATTCTGATTGGGGAAACTAGCTAGATAACAACAACAAATATGTAAGATAATGAACTATTATGATAATTGGTATAAAAGGTAATGGGATAGTGAATAACATAGGATGGCCACTTTAAATAGAATGGTAAGGGAAGTCATGTATAAGGAGATGCTGTATTTAAGAGACACTTCAGGGGGCGCCTGGGTGGCTCAGTCAGTTAAGCATCTGCCTTTAGCTCAGGTCATGATCTCAGGGTCCTGGGATAGAGCCCCACATCAGGCTCCCTGCTCAGCGGGAAGCCTGGTTCTCCCTCTCCCTCTGCCTGCTGCTCCCCTTGCTTGTGCTCTCTCTCTCTGTATCAAATAAATATATAAAATCTTAAAAAAAAAAAGACACTTCAGGAATAAAAAAGGAGATGTTCATGTGGAGGGCTGGTGGAAGGGATTACAGTCCTGGAGAAGAACATTTCTCATGACTCTGCAATGGGGAAGGACTTGCTAGGTGTGAGGAAAGACAAGAGGATGGTGAATGAATGAAGAGCAGACTTGTACGAGGTGACTTTGGTGGATGAGGAGGAAATGAATTACACTGGACTATGCTGGCTGTTAAAGAGTCTAGGTTTTTCTTAAGGAGGACTAAGAAGAGCTCATTAAAGAATTTTTACAGAGGAAGGATGTGATTTGATTAAATTGTTTAAAATGATTACACGGGGTGGGGGGGGGCGGCACCTGGTTGGCTCAGTTGGTTAAACAGTTGCCTTCGACTCAGGTTGTGATCCCAGGGTCCTGGGATTGAGGCCCACATCAGGCTTCCTGCTCAATGGAGAACCTGCTTCTCCCTCTCTCTCTGCCTGCTGCTCTGCCTACTTGTATTCTCTCTCTCCGTCAAATAAATAAATAAAATCTTAAAAAAAAAAAAATGATTACACGGGAAAATGGCTTGGAGGTGGAAAAGTGTAGATGTAGGGAGATCAGGTTTTGCATCCGTAAAATAATGGTAGCCTTAATGAATGGGGGCATGGTGAGGAATGCAGGAAGTGGAAAGGCTTGGGGTATGTTCGGAGGAAGACAAATAAGACCTTGTGATCTAGTGGATAAGGGTTGAGAAAATGAGAAATCAAGGATCACATCAATTATTTTAATATTCACAACCACTTTATGAGGTAGGTGTTACTATTCTAGACCTTGCAGATAAGGAAACTGAGTCACTGAGAAGAGAAAAGCTCTGCCCAAGGTCATACACTTAATAAGTGAGGCACGAGGATTGAACCCCAGCAGACAATTGTACAGCACATGCCAAACACCATAACAAGAGTGAAAAACAAGTCTTTTATTTTTCCAAGTGTGATAGTTGATTTTACGCTTTCTACTTCAAAATATTCCCATTTATGTTGAATTCGAGACCCAGAATAGCCCCAAAGTGTACCACTTTTCTTTCATTAAGTTAGAAACAACCGTTAAATAAATCAGCTGGCATAAGCGATATATTTAAAAATCTAACTTCCAGGATATTTTATGGAGTCTATGTAGATTTAGCCTAATATATTACATAGTATTTCTACTGTAGTATGCAGTGAAAAAATGATTCTAATAACCCTGACCCTCAAGTATAGTAAGATACTGAAATTCTTGCTGAATCACCAATGAGATGCCATGTTTGGTTTAGGCATATTTTATTCTTAACTTTTATTTTACTGTATTGTAAGACTTTGAAAATTGGTAATCAGTTGGCATAACCTTTGTGAATACAGTTTAATCTTACAATCACAGTCCCTTGGGTATCCTCACCTCCTTAGAGGCCAGAAATAAGTGAGAATTACTTCAATTTTATATTTTCAAGAAAGCAATAATTTTTTTTTAATGAAAGCAAATAGGATAGACTCTCTTCCCAGAACAGAGGAAACTTGCATTTTGCTGTGTGTGGGAAGAGGATGAGGAGAAGAGATCTCTCCAATCACCCCCTCCCCAGACTACCTGCTTTCTTTTTTGTAAGAAGATGGGTTTCATCAGGAATTGGTTGACAAGAAAACAATGACTTCCACTGAAGATAGTGCCTAGTGAAAAAAACAAAACAAAACAAAACTGCTTATGAGTCAGTGAGTTTCGAGTATACATTACATAACTTCCTCTATTTCTTTGTAATTTGAAATCTATATTACAATCCGAGGCCAGATGTTTATAGCACTAAATGATCTGATTAAAGTATATGTGTTTAATTGGATAAAAGCATTAGGGGATGGGCAAGGAGGCCAGATGGATTTTATTTTTAAAAGTAGAG
This sequence comes from Potos flavus, assembly GCA_028534135.1. NCBI lineage: Eukaryota > Metazoa > Chordata > Mammalia > Carnivora > Procyonidae > Potos > Potos flavus. Next base: position 70,927,017 of record CM052886.1, read on the forward strand.
AGAAAATTTAAGAATAGAAAATTTGCATACTTTGTTTCTAGCAGTGACAGTATCAAGCAAACATCACAATTTCAAGGGCATTATATGGGAAAATGTTATAATTCTATTTTCTTTCTAGACACCGGGTATCTCCTATTGTGCCATGTTTTCTTCCATTTTATTTTTAAAGTAAAACTCTGGAAATTTTTCCTGATTAATTTAAAATGATAAGCAAATAATTTCAGTGGGATAAAACACATACTTTCCCTGTAAAGTAGGTTACATTTATTGGGAAATTTATGCCACAATTTCATATTTCAAAGTTTTTAAATTCAAGGCACCCTACAGCCTTTCTTTTATTCTATTTGCTTATTTAGAAGTAAGGTCTCTAATACTGAACAATTGAATGTACGATGCTGGAGAAATGTATTTACAAAGACTTTTTTGAATCCAAGTGCAAATATGGCTCCTCAAACACAAATCTCTATTTAATTTAGTGATATATTGGTCTAACCAAACCATTTATTGTTTGCTTCACTGAATGGATAAAATAATATATAAATACTTCATACACATAATCATAAAAGTTAGTGAATACTTTAGTACATTTAGTATTATTGATTTTTCTGTGTAGGCTTTCATTCCTAATCTTTCCTGATAGCCAAAATTTATTTAATGAGACTGGCTGGTAGAGGAGAGATTTATCTATATGTCTGATATTTATTTTTCAGTATTTGAATTTTAATCCATCCTGTGTCTCGTATTTCTTTTCTAGATTTAGATTATAAAATTATGTGTCTTTTTTTGATGTTACACATAATAGAAAGTAATTAAATCTTCAAAATAAGTAGGACTTTTCAGTCAACTATGCAAACACACATTAGCTGACAATTATTTACAATGCCAATTGCATTCTATGATGCTATAATTGACGTGTTAGTAGAGTGTATATTTGGAGTTATTTTTCTTCCAGTACTAATATAGCCAAAATGTAGGACTGCCAATGCAGATGGAATTGTATTTGTAGAATGGAACAATTCCACTGGTCATGACCCATGACTTTGTCCTTTTCATAGTACAGCAATATGGTATGAGCAGTTATTACTTAATATTTTAAAAACATTTTTGGAAGGCATGAGGAGCTAAGATGGTGATAATATACAACACTGTAAGAAGTCTACAGAATATAAAGAAAATGCTGATCCAGAGCTTGTGATTTAAGGATGTATGACTGTGTACAAGATACTACTACCTGTTTCATTAATAAAAATACCAAACACTATCTCTTTAGAGCTAAAAACTATCATTGAAATATACCAACAGAGAAGCAGAAAATAAAATTGAATGGTCAACACAAACTTTGTGAAGCTGGTAGTAGGTAAGGGTTCATAAGGATTACAGGAACTAGGCCAAATAGAATGGATATTTTTATTTTACAGCAAAAAAGTAAGGGACAATATAGTGAGTAAATATTGTTAATTGTGCTGGAGCCAACAAATGGGCTTGTAAGTGAAGTTTCAGGACAGACAACATAAAGTAAACCAAATGCAACATTTTTCTGCACATAGGTCTTTTTAATACTCCTCCTTTTCTCAAAATAGAGACCTAGACATGGATTGAGACCTTTTCAATTCTTCGAATATGGACAATCATAGGTGAAAGACTGTACATTTTGCAGGTATGCATTCAGAGAGATCAGGCAAGGGTAGCCCTTCTAGCCCAGTTTATCGGAAGTAATACTCATCATTTTCTGTCATAGTGTCTAGATCGTGACCTTGAGTCTGAATGCTCAGGCTCTCATTGCCATGATTTTTTGTGATAGGGAAGCTAGATTTAGCCCAGCTAGCACCATGACTAGAGTGGTAAAGCCTCTGCTTAAAGGGGAGATGTGACAAATTGCTTTCAGTATTTGTGATGGATCACTAAAGTGATTATTTATCAGGATGAAGAGGTATAAGAATTTCTGAGTTGGGGGTAGTGCATCCTAAATAATTCTGAAATGTCCCACTTTTCCTACTTTTGGGCAGCTTCCACTTCTATCGAAATCACTACTCTGAAGATAGTTACAAAACTAAGAATTTTAAGTCTTAAAAGTTCTGTATTTCTCCAACATTTTTGACGGAGATACATAGAAATATTTTTTACATTGCAACCCATTATACTCATACCCATTCTCCCTACAAAATGAACACAGATCTGTACACAATTGAAATAAAACTTAAAAATACTTTGGTACTCTGTTACTTTCTCTTCTAATTTATTCTATTTTTGTAAATGGCTAATCAATGAAATAAATTTATTTGCCCATTAATGGATAGTAGTCCATTTCAAGATAGGTAAGCTACTTTCTGTCTGTCAGTACTATTAACTAGAAGACAAGTGTGTGTAACCAAACACAGGAAGAAAACCTTAACTCTAACATGATACTCCAGGCACTCCCTGACCTTAGGGTCTTTGCACATGTTCTCTCCACCTGGAATGCTTTTCTCCAACTTACCAGTTAGCTAACTCACTTTTCTCAGAACTTTGCTCAAAGCAACCTCCTTCAGAGGTTAGTTGAGCCTTTCCTTAATGTGCTATTTAACTTTGTAACTTCCCCGGTGCTCCCTTCCAGCTTTGCTTTTTTCTATAGTAGTATGTACTATACTATATGGCCTAGTACTTCTCTATAGTATTATAAATATAATCACCATTTGAAATACTAAATGCTTTCAGTGATTTGTGGCTTGTGTATTATCTGTCTCTCTTTCCTAAGATGTGAACTTCATAAGGCTGGGGATTTTTGTTTCTTTTTTCATCATTGTATCTCCAGTGCCTAGAACAGAGCTTGGCACATAGCAGGTGCTAAATATATGTATTTGTTGGGTAAACAATACTTGGCGGACTGAATGAACACATAAAAAAAATAATCCTATATCCCAAAAGAAAGGCAGTCCAGCAGATGAAATAATTAGAGATAATTCTAAACTTTCTGTTCCTCTAAGAACTCAGAAGAGGGTTTTAATTTGTTCCCCGCAGCTGCATATATTTTAAATCCCTTTTCTTCTCCTATCGCTCCCACACCTCACCAGCTGTGCTGAGCCTCTCTTCCGTTAACCCCGACTCTCAATTGTTTCCTCAAAGCTTTCCTGCAATGCTCACCTACCTGGGCTTTTCACTTTTCCTCCAACACAGCAACATACTCACAAATTTGATTTGAAATTATACAACACCAATTAAATCTTTTGCAATAGAGATCATCTATACCAATTAAAATCAACCTTCCTACCTTCTTTTTTTTTCCCCAAATACTTTTATTTTATTTTTTCAGTGTTACAAGATTCATTGTTTATGTACCACACCCAGTGCTCCATGCAATACGTGCCCTCCTCAATACCCACCACCAGGCTCGCCCATCCCCCCACCTCCT
>CM052886.1:70930904-71062156 GCA_028534135.1 Potos flavus
AAATAAGTCAAGCGGAGAAAGTCAATTATCATATGGCCTTCCTACCTTCTTGTTAGGTAAAAAGAATAGAGAAGATAGTTTGGCTATTCCCTCAGCATCCCCCTTCCACCTCACAAGAACTAGTATACCTTGTAGAAATATCTTATTTTTTATAGTAAAAATACTATATAATATTTCCTTGATTTTCTTTTTAAAGACTAATTTTATTCTCCAACTTGGTATTGGATTGAATGTGTGCAATTGTATAAACATAACTTTGGTGACACCTATTCCTTTGGACTATCAAAAACATCTGAATCTTATCAACCTAAAAATAATTTATTTATGGAGAGTTGAACAGAATTAGCAATTGGATTGTTCTCACTTTTCTTCTGACATTAGTATTGTAGGCATGAAATGTCTTCAATGATAGGACATGGACTGAGGTCTGGCTAAGTGTTAGTGAGTACAAGTGTACATGTCTTTTGCATGTAAGCAAAAGATAGCTCTGCCATAGGGTTTGCAGTAGATTTTGGTGCTCATCCAGATCTTTTTACCAGAGAGGTGGACTCATCTCCCAGTTGCTATTTGAGTGTTTTTCAGCTAAGCCTAGTGCCCTTTCTTCCAGGTAGAAAACTGGATCCATTCATGTTCCTTCTGGGATCAGATGAAGGCTAGACTTCAGCTAAAACCATGTCTTTGTTTATCTTCTTCCTCTGTTCCTTCTTCATTTCCTTAAAAAAAGATATCTCTTGCACAAGTATTGCTGTCCGAAGCTCTGTTTCTAGGGAATCTAACCCAAGGTAGGATTTGAGAGAGTAGCAAGTCTCTGAGTTTTCCCAGTTTATCCCTTGTTACCTCATTGCTCCAAGGAACAGATCACTGAGGGCACAATTGAAAAATTTCCTGTCTTTAGGCCTTTCTGACTTTATGAAACCCATAAGAGGTAGAAACACATTCTATAAATTTTATTTTATATTTTTGTCTAGTTTCAGGACAATTCAATCACTCTTTTTGTAGAACTCAGAGTTCTGAGTTCAGTGGGTTCAAATGAACCCAGAGTGAATCTGTCCTTTTTTTTTTTTTTCAAATCTTGAGCAGATGAATCATATTGGCAGGCCACTAACTGCACTTAGAATACTAGGGACGGGGGGAGTTGGAGAAATGCAATTTCTAGGTTTCTATCCTCTGAGATACAGAGAATATAGTAGAGAATGGGAAGGAAGTGACAAGGAGGGAGAAGGGAAGAGAGGAATGCTACTTGCCGAAAGAACACAAATATTCAGTAAAACCTTCCTCTCCACTCTGGTAAGTATATCTGACCAAAAATGAATCAATTTGCTTCTAGGAACTAGAAAGAGAGAATAGTTTGGTATATTAAATATGCCTGATTTAAGTTAGCATTAATATTTGATATCAGCTCTATGGCTTAAACAATGAAAATATTGAGATATATATAAAAACAAGCCCAAAGCTCATTTAAGTCACAACACTGATTTTTCATAAAATAAAGGGAAATTGTACAATTTTATAAAATATTATTAGATTCACTTAGCTTAAAAAAGATGTGGGCATTAAAAATAATTAGAGACATAAATGGCTCTGTTTGAGACAGATTTTGAATTTCATCCAGAGGGAGAATTTGGTGATGAGAAAACCAAATTTAATTATCACAGCCATATTGTTGGATGTGAATGGAGTTTAGGTAAGATTTTTAGAAAATATGAATTCTGAAAAAACAAATAGAGGTAGAAGCATAAAATAGGAAGTCTTCTTTTCTTATTAATGAAATATGAGCATAGTTTTAATTTGACACAAGAATTAGGAAAAACTGAAAATTAAAGCTTCCTTCTTCCATTTTATGTTCATTTAGGACTAATTAATTACTCCCTGTATACCCTCTTAATGATATCACCCAAAGTGCAGGCCTTTCCATGGCACCCTTTTATCATGAGTTCCAAATGCATTTGGACTCTTAAGTCTCTGTAAGCCTTGCATGTTCAATTATGTAGGTGCATATTTCAAAGTCGAGAGCACTGGACATAACTGCTATCAATATGAGCCTTAAGTTGCTTGTTTTAATCCACACAGACTTTCCCTTAGTGGAGTAATATGCTCCTCTACTCTATTGATCTTGTCTTATCTACTCAAGGATCTATTCCCAAAAGGGTCTTTCTTATTTCTAGGAATCAAGCATCTCTGGATCTGTCTGAAAGTCTCTCCGTTCTGCGGGGACTCTCTCCTTCTCTTCAATATCTATTCCTCTGTCTCTTTGGTTTCTTAAACTTCTCTCTTCTGTGCCATATTTTGGATTTCACCTCTTCTCCTTGACCTTCAGGCTGGTTTGTTGGGCATCTTTTAATTTTTTTTTTATAATTCTGCTTGATATGACTGAACAGGGCTTGAGATACCAAAAATTAAAGTGAAGATAAAGAAAATGACCATTTCTGATCTTCCCTAGGCTCAAACATCAATAAGAAAATGAATTAGAACCTTTACACTGGTTAAGAGTGAAAAAAAAAAAAAAAAAGGTTTTCATAGATTGAAAATCCTACCTAAGAGAATTCAGGATTTAGGAGAATCCCTGCTGAGTCAGACTTAGATTTCTCACTCCCATGTGTAGACAGAGGTCCTGCAAATTTGATAGACGAATTTGACAGACTTAGAAAAAGGTGGAAGGAAGCATTGTGTGAATGAAGGCTGATAGAGTTTTAAATTGCAAAGAATGAAATTTCTGGCATCCCATCCTTCCCATATTTGGGAAGGAGGAGGTGGGTGAGCAGAGACCTGATTGAGATTACTGCTATCTGATGCATTAGATGCCTACCTAGAAATTAAATCTTATTATTGAAAAATTAAAGGAAGTTACAATTTTTGCATTTTGATGACTGAAATTTATAGCATTATTTTGCCTGTCCTGGTTGGGTGCGAGTAAGTGCTATGCTATGAAAAGTGATGCAGTAGGAGAAAAACTCTTGCATGGCAACTCTTTTCAGTCTAACATGATTATTCGAACTTTTTAAACTAAGACATATTTAGGACTGAAATACAGCAGCAAGACAAAACAAGAAAGAAAAGATTTTCACTCATTCCTTAATACTCACAAACTGAGAAGTCAGCAAGCATCTTCTTTCTGGTGGGAACTACTTTGTGAAGAGAGAAGGGCCAAGAACAGAATTTAAAATTAATATGCAATCTATCATGGAGATTAAAGTCTTGGTCTTCTTGCACTGGGAAGCACAAATAATAGTATATCATTAATATCTACATTAAAATTCTTAGACATACAAAGAGAAAAAGTAGCATAATTGTTGTGGGATAGAAAAATGTTAGTAAGTTGATTTGTAGTAAACTCATAAGAAATTTGGTAATAAATAAATCTAGATCTTTATATTGTACACCAAAGTTCCTTTCTGAGGGATGAAAGATTTAATATGAGATAAAAACAAGGGAAAGAGAAGGAAATATGAATGAATATATGTCTAATCTTGGGGTGGCACAAGCGTTTCTAAGCATAAAACAATGGAAAACATCATAAAGACAAAAGCAGTAGATGGAAATAACTCTTCTATATAACACATAGAATGTATATATTTGATATAAATTATATTTATCATAAATAATATAGAGAATAGACATTCCTAATATATAATCTGCTCCTATGACTAAGTTATATTAAAAAGCCCAGTAGAAAAATAAGTAAATGAAAAAGAAAAAATAGATATAAGGAGAATTTTTTTTTTAATTAACATAGAATGTATTATTTGCTTCAAGGGTACAGGTCTGTGAATCATCAGTCTTACACAATTCACAGCACTCATCATAGCACATACCCTCCCCAATGTCCATAACCCAGCCAACCTATCCCTCCTTGCCTACCCCCCAGCTGCCCTCAGTTTGTTTTCTGAGATTTAGAGTCTCTTATGGTTTTTCTCCCTCCCTGGTCCCATCTTGTTTCACTTTTTCCCTCCCTACCCCCCACAACCCCCGACCACCCCTCTGCCCTGCCTCTCAAATTCCTCGTATCAGAGAGATCATATGATAATTGTCTTTCTCTGATTGACTGATATAAGGAGAATTTTAACAGCAGTAGTAATAATATATAAATTAATAAAATAATATGCTTTATTTGTCAAATTAAATCATCAAGGCTTAAAACAATGATACTCAGTGTTGACAAAAGCACAGTGCCATGAACACTCAATTGGGAGCATGATTTCGGACAAATATATTGTTCATAGGGACTGTGTCTCTACTAACCAGTGCAGTGCCTGGCATTATCCATGCTTAATATGAATTTGTTGAGTAAATAAATTTTAGAATATCTCTTTGGCAAAAGTATAAAGGGCCTTGAAATTTCATTAAGACTTTCTATTAATTCCAATTTTAGGAGGTATCTTGATGAACAAAGAATTTTTGTTGTTGGAATAATTTTTCTCAAACAGAATGTAGGGAGCAAACAAAAGACAAAGATTATAATTCACAGTGAATTCATACCGTTTGGTAAAGTTATAGAATAAAACTAGTGATGTTGTAGGCAGTGAGTTAGTTAATCATTATTGTGCTGTGTGTGTATTACAACTTACGGAAATAAATTCAATTGCCTACAGTAATATATCCTAATAAATACAATTTACTTTACCAAACATAGTGAGTAAATTCAATTTCTTACAACAAACATGTAAAACCAGATTTACAGTATTTATAGCCTCAAGGACAATTGTTATATTCCATAGGTGATGACAAAGAATCATCGTACTTAAAAGCAGACCATTAAGGAAAATCTCTTTTTGTCCTTCTCAACAAACCATCCAGACAAATTCAATTTTGAGATGACAGGTACAGAACATGTATAGATCTAATAGAAACAGGCCTTTAACCCAAGCTGCTAATGTTCTTTTCTTGGCACATTCATGGTATCTAATTCATAAAATTCTTCAACCTTCTTTCCACTGACGCCAAAATAGATTGCCTAGCCCAATATTTTATATTCTCAAATATATACTCTAATGACCTGTATAACCTATGGTCTGAAATGAAGTTGTAAACAAGGCAGAATCAAAATATGAAATTATGATTTTACTAAAGCATAAATTAAGATTTATGTATAAAGATATTCATCATAGCATTATTTGTAATAGTTTAATGGAAAATAATTTAAAACACCAAAATGGAAAAATGGTTGAATCAAATATGATACATCCATGAGAGAATGCTCTGAGGGCATTAAGATGGTGTTTATAAAATACTTAAAGGCATGAGGACATGCTATGATATAATGTTAAGTGAATAAAACAGTATATAAAATTGCATATGCAGTGATCTCAGTTTTGTTGTATATAGATGAAAAACAGGATGCTGATAACACATTAGGTTACTAGGAGTAATTATCTCACAGGCAATGTAAATATGGAGGATCTTTATTTTCTTTTACTTTTTGCATATTCCAAAATGTCTACAATGAGAGTATGGAATTTTTAGAATCATAGCTTTATTAATGTTCATTAAAACTTCACAATAATGAGTTTATCTTAGATGTATAAATTAGGGCAGAACATGAACAAAAGATGTGAAAACAGGAGATCTAAAATAAATATGAACAATAATGATTTTTTATTAAAATTGATAATAGAATATAAGAAACAGTATGTATTAATAGTAGTTGCTGCATTATTACTTATATCTCAAAAATAAAGAGATATCTGGTATTGACATAAAAGATCATTTATCTATTTATATAACAATCTTCTCCATTTTGCCTTCCAGAAATCAGATTATTTCTGCCTAAGGCACTATACAGACTTTAACTCACTCACCCTCTGATAAAATAGTTGAACTCTAGCTAAGCTGTATAAGCTTTCTAAGGTATAGATTCATACTAAGTATTCTTATAGGTGTGAATCTATAAATTAAGGATATAACATTTACATCAACAGGCTATATTTTTATACATATAAAATGTGCAAATCACAGAGTTGTGGGTTAGGAAGGGGGGATAGGTAAAAAAAGTGCAGCTTGCCTCTAGAAAATGAGTCTAGGTGGGAAGATATGTTCTAGCAGAATGAAGCACATAACCTAGCAGAAATATTACAGAAACAATACATTTCATATATGGGGGCCTTAAATTAAAAAAAAAATATTTTCTATTTTTTTATTTGAATATAGTTAACATACAATGTTCTGTTAGTTTCAGGTATATGATATGACTTAATATTTCTATACATTTCTCAGTGCTCATCATAAGTGTACTGTCGATCCTCTCTATTTTACCCATTCCCCAACCCACCTCCTTCTGACAACCACAAGTTTGTTCTCTGTATTTAAGAGTTTCTTTTTTGCCTTTTCTTTATTTCTTTGTTCATTTGTTTTGTTTCTTAAACACCACATATGAGTTAAATCATATAGCATTTGTCTTCCTCTGACTGACTTATTTCACTTAGCATAATATTCTCTAGCTCCATGGTGTTGCAAATGGCAAGATTTCATTCTTTTTGATGGCTGGGTAATATTCCATCACATATATACCATATCTTCTTTATCCATTCATCAATCAATGGACATTTGTGCTCTTCCCTTAATTTGGCTGTTGTTGACAGTGCTGCTATAAACACTGGGGTGCGTATGCCCTTTCGAATCAGCATTTTTGTATCCTTTGGATAAATATCTAGTAGTGCAACTGCTGGGTCATAGGGTAGTTCTGTTTTCAACTTCTTGAGGACACCTCCATACTGTTTTCCAGAGTGGCTGCACCAGTTTGCCTTCCCACCAACAGTGTAAGAGGGTTCCCCATTCTCCCCATCCTCACCAACATCTGTTGTTTCCTGAGTTGTTAATTTAGCCATTCTGACAGGTGTGTGGTGGTATCTCACTATAGTTTTGATTTGTATTTCCTTGATGATGAGTGATGTTGAGGATTTTTCATGTGTCTGTTAGCCATTTTTATGTCTTCTTTGGAGAAATGTCTATTCATATCTTTTACCCATTTAGCTGGATTATTTATTTTTTGGGTGTTGATTTTGATGAGTTCTTTATAGATTTTGGATATTAGCCCTTTATCCAATATGTCATTTGCAAATATCTTCTCTCATTTCATCAGTTGCCTTTTAGTTTTGTTGATGGTTTCCTTTGCTGTGCAGGAAATTTTATCTTGATGAAGTCCCAATATTTCATTTTTGCTTTTGTTTCCCTTGTCTCTGGAGACTTGTCTAATATGAAGTTGCTGCACTTGAGGTCAAAGAGATTGCCGCCTGTGTTCTTCTCTAGGATTTTTAATGGTTTCCTGTCTTACATTTAGGTCTTTCATCCATTTTGAATTTATTTTTGTGTATGGTGTAAGAAAGTGGCCCAGTTTCATTCTTCTGCATGTGGCTGTCCAGTTTTCCCAACCCATTTGTTGAAGAGACTGTTTTTTTCTCCCATTGGATAGTCATTCCTCCTTTGTCGAAGATTAGTTGGCCGTATAGTTGTGGGTCCATTTCTGGGTTCTCTGTTCTGTTCCATTGATCTAAATGTGTCTGTTTTTGTGCCAGTACCATCTTGTCTTGATGATTACAGCTTTGTAATGGAGATTGAAGTCTGGGATTGTGATGGCTCCCTCTTTGCATGTTTCTTTTTCAACATGACTTTGACTATTTGGAGTCTTTTCTGGTTCCGTACAAATTTTAGTATTGTTTGTTACGGTTCTGTGAAAAATGCTGGTGTTATTTTGATTGAGATTGCATTAACTATGTAGATTGCTTTGGATAGTATAGACATTTTAACAATATTTGTTCTTCCGATCTGTGATCATGGAATGTTTTTCCATTTCTTTGTGTCTTCAGTTTCTTTCATAAGTGTTCTATAGTTTTCAGCATACAAATCTTTTACCTCTTTGGTTAAGTTTATTTCTATACCTTATGGTTTTTGGAACAATTATAAATGGGATCATTCCTTGATTTCTCTTTCTGCTGCTTCATTTTTGGTGTATAAAAATGTAACAGATTTCTGTACATTGAATTTATATTCTGTGATTTTGCTGAATTTATATATCAGTTCTAGCAATTTTTTGGTAGAGTCTTTTGGGATTTTTTTCTTTTAAAGATTTTATTTATTTATTTGACACAGAGACAGACACAGTGAGAGAGGGAACACAGCAGGGGGAGAGGGATTAGGTATATATACTTAATATATATGCATATATTATCTTATGCAGATAGCCGTCTATATTGTTAATTGTCACTTAAGTTCGAACCCATTCTAAAAGGATTACATTTTTAGTCCTTCATCTCCACGTTTTTGGCATATGGTGTCATACTTTATATGCTTTTATTCTGTGAATTCCTTGACTGATTTTTAAATATAATCTTACTACTTTTGTACTTTCTACTTTTCTTACTCATGCTTATGGTCTTTCCTTTCCACTCAGAGTCCCCTTTAACATTTTTGCAAGGCTGGTTTAGTGGTCATGAATTCCTTTAATGTTTGCTAACTGGGGAGCTCTTTCTCTCTCCTTCTATTGTGAATGAAAACCTTGCTTGATAGAGTATCCTTGGTTGGAGAGTTTTGTTTTGTTTTGTTTTGTTTTTTCAGCACTTTGAATTTATCATGCCACTACCTTTTTTCCCTGTAAAGTTTCTGCTAAAAAATCTGCTAATAGCCTTTTGGCGTTTCACTTGTATTCAACTGTTTTCTTTTATCTTGCTGCTTTTAAAGTTCTTTATCAATACTGATTGCTATTTTAATTATTATGTGTCTTGGTGTCACCTCCTTGGGTTGATTTTGTGGTGGGCTCTCTGTCCAGTTTGGGTGTTGCCAGGATAGTCTAGTGTGAGAGAATAAAGGCCTAAAGAAGCAGAGTATACAGAAGAGAAAAGAGGAAAGCACAGAGTTTTAAGATACACGTGATGTACTTGGTGGGAGGAGAAGTAAGAAAAGAAACAGGAGAAAGAGGTTCGGGGCCACTAGAGCCAGAGAAGGCAAGAATCTCACTAACAAACCTAAGTTTAATATTGTCAAATGCTTGTGGTAAAGCAGGATAGGAAAAGAATCAATGTTGTGAGATTTGGCAATGGTACTACTTGTGATTTTTTTTTTTAAAGATTTTATTTATTTATAAAGATTTTATTTATTTATTTGACAGAGAGAGAACACAAGTAGGCAGAGAGGTAGGCAGAGAGAGAGGGGGAAGCAGGCTCCCTGCCAAGAAGAGAGCCCGATGCGGGGCTCAATCCCAGGTCCCTGAGATCATGACCTGAGCCGAAGGCAGAGGCTTTAACCCACTGAGCCACCCAGGTGCCCCACTACTTGTGATTTTTAAGAAAGTTTCAGTGAAGTGGTGTAGATAGGAAGTATACTGGGGTGTAGGTTAAAGTGAACAATGAAGAATGATGGAATTGAAGAATTACTTTTATGAGTATTCACAAGAATGAAAAGGAAAAAGTTAGAAGGACAGAGTTTAAGAACTATTTATTTAGAATTGGAGAACCATTAGCATATATATAGATGAAGAAAGAAGCCAACAGAGAAGAACGGAGTGAAGCTGATGAAAGAAGAGAATTTATGAGGCAAGTTCTAGAAGTCAAATGAGATCAAAATAAACAGACTGAAAGGCCAGACTTAGAAAGGAGTAACCTATTTATTCTTTTAAGACAAAAATGGAAGAATAGATAATTGATAAAATCTAAAGACCTTTTTTAGGTAAAAAGAGAAGAAGATTAAGAGATCTTATAGCAGAAAGCCTTTGTCATCTAAGTGCAGTAATTATTATAGGCTGAGTTAAGTAAACAATATTGGAAAAACTAAGGAATAGATGCTTTAGGGATCAGTTAGAGGTAGTTAGGAATGTTACCAGGGGAAAAATTAATGAAGGAGGAGAGATATACTTAAAAAATTAAGGCAGAGTTTGAAAATTATGAACAGAAAGTATATCTGTTAATACTTTAGATCTTACCCATACCAGCCTTTAACAGAGTTCTTGTCATCATCCTTAAACATAAAATGCCTAGTACACTAATAACCAATTGTTTATCAGGAGTCTTTGGGTCTTTAGCTTTTACATGGTTTCCAAAGCATTTTTTTATTTTATGTTTTGTTCGTGTCTAGTTTTGAATATCATGCCAGTCTTTGTGCCAGGTGTTTTTTTGGTTGGACTTCCAAATGCATTCAGGCTAACATGGAAATCTGTAGTTTGTCAGGAAGATTGGGAAAACCTCTCCCCATGAAATCGGTGTTCTTTTTCTAAAGTCAAAATTACCTCTCTTCCTGGTGCACCCATACTTTCAATGCATTTTCCATTCATTATCCAAAAGAGTTGAAAATTGCCACACAAAGGACATTACAATGTAAATTATCACTTAAAATTTTCCCTGTTTTTTTTTTTTTTCTGAATTTCATGTTACATTTTATTTTTTAAACTCTTGTTCTTGGAGGAAACAGAAGTATTGCTGATTGCTTCATCATTTTGTGTGGTGCCATCACAGATGATATGTAATCTCTCTAAATTGACTGCTAATCCTGTTTCTCATAGATCCTTATATGTCATTCAAGACTGGGGACATGAATTTTGCCTACTACTTCAGCCACAGATCTTCTTGACCTCTCAAAGACAAATTCCTTGTAGTTTCCAAAACCAAAATTCTATTTTATAGAGATGTTGGTTTCTCTGTGTCTGATGACATTCTCTACACTTTCTGCAAGGAAAATTTTTATGCATGATTCAAAACATGGTTCAAGAATCTTCTCTGTACCTTCCTTCTGATTTCCAACCTCTACCCACCCTAATCAAAGTTGATTTTTCTTTTCTTTGAACTAGTACTGATTATTTTGTATGCCCTAGTTTAGCACTTCCTGAACTTCACTGTAATTATTCATTTAATATTTGGATCCTCAATAGGCAGCAAGTTCTTTGAGAGCAAAGGTGGTATTTGATACATCTTTGGATCTCTAATGTTTAACATTTAGTGAATACTCTATTAGTATGTCTCATCTGAATGAATGCTGTAGCATTCTCTTAAGCATGTTCTACAGAAAACAGGTCCTTCAAGATATGGCATGAAAAAAAAATCGTGGTCTCAAATAAGTTTGTGAGATATTGAATGCTCCCTTTAGGGATTTAGTATGTTAAAGACTCTGAGAAATCTTACAGAAAAATCCTTGATTTTACTTAACTGTTTCCCAAACTTTTTGGTGAGGTACTACCTAATAGCATCTCAGAGAACCAGAGCAGGGATAGTGAACATTTTTGATAAAGGGCCAGATAGTGAGTATTTTAGCCTTTGCAGAACATGCAGTCTTTGTTGCAATCATGTAACTGTTCTTGTAGCAGAGTTGTTTGGGAAGAGCAGCTACAGACAATCCATAAACAAGTGAGCATGGATGCATTCCAATAAAACTGTATTTCTAAAAACAGGATTTAGCTCATGGGTTGTAGATTGCCCACATCTGAATTAGAGTTTTAAGAACACATATTAGAGAGTACCAAGTTAGCTCTGAGGCACATAAATAGCAAAGTCATTCTTAACCAATTTTCCAATTTCTTAACTTAAAACATAACATTTGACAGTTCTGAAAAGTTCTTCCACTTAAAAGTACCTTCCTTCAACCAGCACCTATTTTCTGAGCTTGCCCTGCTTATTCCTACAAAATTATATTATCCAGCCAGGTAAGGGCTTATCAAGGCTAAGCAAAGGTCATATTTCCAGTGAAATTAATTTCCTCAGAACTTTTCCCCTGAGAGCTATGTTAGTGTCCTTTCTAAGGTGGAAATTAAAAATCTTTATGAATAAACTAGGGCTAATGTTCTAAACAGGTCTCAGGATGCTTCTCTTCCTTCTAAGTAACACATATATGATATCAGAGGAATTTTTAGAGATAAGCCCTTAAGCAAGGGTTTCACACATTGGAACGATTTGTTTCTGGTAAAGCAAGATGAAAAGAAATCCTAGTGCAGAAAAAGATTTTGGGTAGATGGAGCAATTTTGTCAAAGCAAAGCACATAGTATTATGTCTACAGTGATTAAGCATTGACCCAGCCAGGAGGAAGGAAAGTCTCCAGTTAGAGCACATATCAAATTAACTTGCCCAAACTAAAATGAGTAATTCAATTGTATTTACCGATTTGTTCTCCTAATTGCCAGCTAAATCACTATTCTTTTCTCTTGGTTGCATACCCTTAAAATATTTAAGGATCTGTTATTTAGGAGCAGGGTAAATTATTATTTAGTTGAGGTCTATATACTTAGTGTATTTAATATGTAAATCAGTGGTATAAATCAATACCTCTGTTTTTCTAAATACTTTTCAGCTCTCCCATGAATCTTTTCATTTAATCTACATTTTCTTACACTGACATTTCCCAAATTAAATGTATTATTCCAAGGTTATACAAAGAGAGGCCTTTATTTTTATGGGCTTATGATATGTTATTTGTTTATTTGGGTTACAAATAGCTATGACCTTTGGTTCATTGCCTCTCTCACTGCAGATTTATCTAATTTGATGTCCCAAACCATCTCTGAATCTCTTATGATTGATTTGAAGCAGGTTTCTCCCTGCTTTAAAAATTAGTATATATGTTTCTTTCAGAAACAGGAACAACACAAGGGTGCCTACTCTCATTCGTTCCCTTCAGCATAGTACTGGAAGTCCTACCCAGATCAGTCAGGCAAGAAAAAGAAATAAATGGCATCCATATATTAAAGGAAAAAGTAAAATTATCTCTGCAGATGACATGATCCTATATATAGCAGGCCCTAAAGACACCACCAAAAAACTGGTAGAGCTAATAAACTCAGTAAAGTTTCAGGATACAATATTCAATTGCATTTCTATACACTAACAACAAACTATGTGAAAAAGAAGTAAAACAATCCCCTTCACAATAGTATCAAAAAACAACAAAATACTTAGGAATAAATTTAACCAAGAAGGTGAAAGTTCTGTGCACTGAAAAGCATAAGACTGATGAAGAAAATTAAAGACGACACAATAAATGGAAAGATATCTTGTGTTCATGGATCCGAGAAATTACTATTATTAACATGTCCATACTACCCAATGCCATCTATAAATTCAGTGCAATCCCCATCAGAATTCCAGTGGCAATTTTACAGATATAGAAAAAACAATTCTAAATTACATGTGGAACCACAAATGACTCCAAATAGCCAAAGAAATTTTGAGAAAAAACAAAGCTGGAGGCATTATATGTCCTCATATCAAACTATACTATACATCTATAATAATCAAAACAGCATGGTACTAGAATAAAAACAGACGCATAGACCAATGGAACAGAATCAAGAGCTCAGAAATAAACCCCTGCATATATGGTCAACTAATATTTGACAAAGGAACCAGTAATCTCAATAGAGGAAGGATCATCTCTTCAATAAATGGTGTTAGGAAAATTGGATAACCACATGCAGAAAAATGAATTCGGAGACTTATCTTATACCACTCACAAAGTTAGCTTGAAATGGATAAAGACTTAAAAGAGCTGAAACTATGCAATTACTAGAAGAAAACATAGGGGAAAAATTTCTTGATATCAGTCTTGGCAATGATTTTTTGGATATGACACCAAAAGCACAAGCTACAGAAGCAAAAATTAATAAGTGGTGCCATATCAAACTACAAAGCTTCTGCACAAAGGAATAATCAACAAAATGAAAAGACAACCTAAGGAATGGGAGAAAATGTTTTCAACTCATATCTGGTAAGGGGTTAATATAAAAATATATAAGGAACTCATACAATTCAATAACAAAAACACAAATAATCCTGTTACAAATGGGCAAAGGACCCGAATAGGCATTTCCCCAAACAAGATGTGCAAATAGTCAATAGGCACTTAAAAGTGTGCTCAACATAATTAATCACCAGGGAAACACAAATGAAAACCAAAATGAGATATCATTTCACACCTATTGGAATGGCTAATATGAAAAAGGTAAGAAATAATGTGCTGTTCAGGATGCAGAGAAAAGGGAACCTTTGTACACTGTTTATGGTGGTGTAAATTGGTATAGCCGCTATGGAAAACAGTATGTAGGTTCCTCAAAAAATTAAAAATGGAATTATCATATGATCCAGCAATACCACTTCTAGGCAAATATCTGAAGGAAAGGAAATAACTAAAAGAGATGTCTCACTCCTATGTTCATTGCAGCGTTATTTACAATTGTCAAGACATGGAAAATTGTCTGCCAATAGATGGCAGGGTAAAGAAAATATGAGATATATATGTATATAAAAAATAACATTCCACCATACAAAAGCAAACCCTGCCATTTGTGACAACATGGATGAAATTTGAGAACATTAAGCTAAGTGATATAAGTTAGACAAAGACAAATACTGTGTGATCTCACTCATATGTGGGATCTAAAAAAAATCCCTAAGTTATAGAAACAGGGTAGATTGGTGGTCGGGGGTGGGGACATGGGGGAAATGGGTGAATGTAGTCAAAGGGTAAAAAATTCCAGGTATAAGATGAGTAAGTTCTGGGGATCTAATTACAACATGGTGATTATAACACTGTTACATATACTTCAGAATTGTTATGGTAGTAGATAGTAAAGGTTTTCACTACAAAGAGAGAGGGTAACTGAGTAATGAATATGCTGACTAACCTTATTGTGGTAATTATTTTGCAATATATATACATAACGCATCACCTTATACACCTTTAACTTACACCATTTTATATGTCAGTTTTATCTCAATAAAGCTGGAGAAAAAAAGAGACTCTCTTCCTGCCTCACCCCCACATAAGACTTGATCCCTTGGGACCTATTCTTTGCATTACTATTCGATACTGAGGCTTTCTATGAGGAAATATTAAACTTCAAAATTATCACAAAGAAAAAAACTGAAACAGAAAAGTAAAGAACCAGATTTAATTAGATACAAATCAAAATATGAAACTGATTTTAAAATTTTCTGGCTTCGATGTCCCCATACCAGGGATGTTTTGGAAACTTGGATCAGAAACTATAAGAGGCCAGAATGCTGTATGGCAGTTTATCCAAACAGTCAACAATAAAAAGTCTTAATGTTTGGAAAAAATATAATTTTGAACTGTAATAAATTTAGCATACAGAAATAAAACAAAATATGGCCACCTACCTCCAAAGAGGTGAAAAATATTTTTTATGCTAGTAGCAATACCTTGAAATATAATTAGGGTACAACTAAGAAAGAAAGTGAAAACTGATATTGGGAAATACCTAACAGACTCTGCCATACCTACAAAAATAACTTGATTTACTGCTAATTTTAAGATGTAGGATGAAAACATTAATATAATGGTGATTCCCAACTAGAGATATTATTGGCTGTAATGATCAATTATTGGGTATCTAAATGTACTACATGGGACTAATGAAATGCATGCTGTATTTCCACTAATTATAATGAAGACTATTTTGATTGTCTTTACTGTGTTTTCCATTTGTGATGAAGAGAACAGCTAGGATAAGACAAAAAAACTCTTACATTGGTCTCTTGCACAGAATACACCAGATTTCCCCACTATAAATTTAGTTTAATAGAGAGAGGAATCCAAAAACCTTAGCTTATAAGCATTTATGTATTGATTTTGTCATTGTTTCTTGTATTTGTTCCCCAAGGTTTGACTTTTGTGAGTAGTTTGCAAGGCATTGGAACCTCAGAACTAACATATCTGAGTATAATACAACATTGGGATTAAAAAATTCTCTCTGTTGGACATGGAGTATTAGGCAGCACTTGGACATGGAATTTCAAGAGGATTCAGATGGTATTTAGTGGAAAACAGAATAGCAGTGGTGATACAAAGAAGGAAAGTTATATGTGAGGGCCAACAAGGAGATGTTACATGGTTGGTGACTAAATTTGTTACCCCAGGTTACTCAGAAACGATTAGTGGCAGGGTGGTGGTGGTGGTAATCATATGTGAAACTCATTTGGGGGCAAGTGCCTGTTCACGGAAAATTATAAAAAATATACTAAAAGAGTCATGTATAGAAGGCTATGAAAGATTTAATGAATAGAGAAAGTACTAACTAGGAGGGACAATGAAAACCTCATGAAGAAGATGGCATTAGGGGAGAGGGGAGCAAGATGGTGGAGGAATAGGGACCCCTATTTCAACCAGTCCCCTGAATTAAGCTGGATATGAGCATCCATGAAATCAGCCTGAGATGTAAGATATATCCGGATCTATACCAACAGAATATCTCTGGTGGTTCATTTCGAGGTATGAAGTGGGGAGCCGTGATTCTGAGAGCAGATATTGGAAGATAAAAAGAAGGGGGAGGGAACCTCCCGCAGGAGGGATCCTGTGCTGCCGGCACGCAAAAGCTTCCCATGCTGGGGCCCGGGCATGGACTCGCAGACCAGTAGCAGCAGGGGAAGGACTTTAGGGCAGCCCCCCAGATTGAAACCTAGAGCTGCAGGGGTGCACATGAAAACTGGGGGTGGCTGGCGCTTTTAGAATCACAAAGGACAGAGATGCGCCTGGATCTGGAAGTGAGGGCAGGGAGTGCTGCTGTGGGCTGCACAATCCAGGACACTGCTGTGTTTATCACATATACAGAAACAGAGACAGTGTGGCCTGGAGAGCTCAGTGAAAATCAGACTGCGATCTCTCTATTGAGACAGAGGTTTGGATATGGTCACTTCTGCTCTGACTCTCAGAAGAGATGTGGAAAGCCACCAGGGAAAGCCGCCAGAGAACAAAAGACCCAAAAAACCGGTTTTCCCTGAGCCCATCCCCCCCCACAGGGAGAAGGGCAACTCTCCGCAAACAGGGTTACCTGAGTAACAGCGTGCTAAGCCCTTCCACCAGAAGACAGGCTGGAGAACAAGAGGCTGACAACCCTAGGGTCCCTATAAAACAGGTGCATCTTGCTTGGGTCAATAATTTGGACTCTGTACATTCCCTCAACCACCCCTCAACAGAATTACTAAGAGGAGGAACCCCCAACAGAAAAATTCAGAGACTGTGACCTCTGCCACAGAACGAATGGATATGGATATAAGCAAGATGTCAGAAATAGACTTCGGGGTAACAGTTATGCAGACAATAGCTAAGTTGGAGAAAACCATTAATGGCAACATAGATTCTCTAAGGACAGAAGTGAGAGCTGATCTGGCAGAACTTAAAAATGCTACCAATGAGATCCAATCTAATCTAAATACTCTATCAGCAAGAATAAATGAGGCAGAAGAACGAATTAGTGATCTAGAAGACAAACTGATAGAAAAGAAGGATCAGGAGGAGGCCTGGAACAAACAGCTTAGAATCCATGAAAACAGAATTAGAGAAATAAATGATGCCATGAAATGTTCCAATGTCAGAATTATTGGGGGTGGAGACAGAGAGAGCACTAGAAGATATATTTAAGCAAATCCTAGCTGAGAACTTCCCTAATCTGGGAAATGAAACAAGCATTCATGTCCTAGAGGCAGAGAGAACATCTCCCAAGATCAAGGAGAGTAAACCAACACCCCAGCATGTAATAGTAAAACTCGTGAATCTTAAAACCAAAGAAACCATCTTAAGGGCAGTTAGGGGGAAGAGATTCCTTATGTACAGAGGGAGGAACATCAGAATAACAATAGACCTGTCCACAGAGACCTGGCAAGCCAGGAAGGGCTGGCAAGACATATTCAGGGTACTAAATGAGAAGAACATGCAACCAAGAATACTTTATCAGGCAAGGCCGTCATTTAGAATGGATGGAAAGATAAAGAGCTTCCAAGACTGGCAAAAACTGAAAGAATATGTGACCACTAAGCTGGCCCTGAAAGAAATATTAAGGGGGGTTCTATAAAAGGAGAAAGACCCCAAGAATGATATAGAACAGAAATTTACAGAGACAATCTACAGAAACAAGGACTTCACAAATAACATGATGACCATAAAATCATATCTTTCAATAATCACTCTCAATGTGAATGGCTTAAATACTTCCATAAAATGGCACAGGGTTTCAGATTAGATAAAAAGACAAGACCCATCCATATGCTGTATATAAGAGACTCATTTTGAACCTAAAGATACATTCAGACTGAAAGTGAAGGGATGGAGAACCATCTTTCATGCCAACAGATCACAAAAGAAAGCTGGGGTAGCAATTGCATATCAGGCAAATTAGATTTTAAGCTAAAGACTGTAGTCAAAAATACAGAAGGACATTCTATCATTCTTAAAGTGTCTATCCACAAAGAAGATCTAACAATTGTAAATATCTATGCCCCCAAAATGGGAGCAGCCAACTATATAAGCCAACCGTTAACCAAAATAGACATATTGATAATAATATGTTAATTATAGGAGACCTTAACATTCCACTCGCAGCAATAGACAGATCATCTAAGCAGAAAATCAACAAAAAAAACAAGAGCTTTGAATGACACACTGGACCAGATGGACCTCATAGATATATACAGAACATTCCACCCTAAAACAACAGTATACTCATTCTTCTCGAGCGCGCATGGAACTTTCTCCAGAATAGACCACATACTGGGTCACAAATCAGGGCTCAACCAATACCAAAACACTTGAGATTATTCCCTGCATATTCTAAGACCACAATGCTTTGAAACTAGAACTGAATCACAAGAAAAAGTTTGGAAGGAATTCAAACACTTGGAAGCTAAAGACCATCCTGCTCAAGAATGTTTGAATCAACCAGGAAATCAAAGAAGAACTTAACCAATTCATGAAAACCAATGAGAACGAGAAAACATCAGTCCAAAACCTATGGAATATGGCAAAGGCTGTCCTAAGGGGGAAATAGATAGCTATCCAAGCCTCACTCCAAAAAATGGAAAAATCCCAAATACACAAACTATCTTTACACTTAAAGAATTGGAGAATCAACAACAAATTAAGCCTAACCCATGCATGAGAAGGGAAATAATTAAGATTAGAGCAGAGATCAATGAATTAGAAACCAGAAATACAGTAGAACACAGCAAGAAAACTAAAAGCTGGTTCTTTGAAAGAATTAATAAGATCGATAAACCACTGGCCAGTCTTATCCAAAAGAAAATAGAAAGGACCCGAATTAATAAAATTATGAAAGAAAGGGGAGAGATCATGACCAACACCAAGGAAATAGAAACATTCATCAGAAATTATTATCAACAGCTATATGCCAATAAGTTAAGCAACCTGGAAGAAATGGATGCATTCCTGGAAACCTATAAACTTCCAAGACTGAATCAGGAAGAAATTGACAACTTGAATAGACCAATAACCAGTAAAGAGATTGAAGCAGTAATCAAAAACTTCCCAAAAAACAAGAGTCCAGAACCTGATGGATTCCCTGGGGAATTCTACCAAACATTCAAAGAAGAAATAATACCTATTCTCCTGAAGCTGTTTCAAAAAACTGAAATAGAAGGAAAACTTCCAGACTCTTTCTATGAGGCTAGCATGACCTTGATCCTCAAACCAGTAAAAGACTCCATCAAAGAGGAGAATTTCAGACCAATATCCCTGATGAATATGGATGCTAAAATTCTCAACAAGATTCTAGCTGATAGGATCAAACAGTACATTAAAAGGATTATCCACCATGACCAGGTGGGATTTATCTCTGGGATGCTAGGTTGGTGCAATATTTTCAAATCAATCAATGTGATAGAAGAAATTAATAAGAGAACATGGTCCTCTCAATTGATGCAGAAAAAGCATTTGACAAAATACAGCATCCTTTCCTGATTAAAACTCTTCGGAGTATAGGGATAGAGGGAACATTCCTCAATTTCATAAAATCCATCTATGAAAAACCCACAGCAAATATCATTCTCAATGGGGAAAAGCTGAGAGCCTTTCCCTTAAGATCAGGAACACAACAAAGATGCCCACTCTCACCACTCTTGTCCAACATAGTACTAAAAGTCCTAGCAATAGCAATCAAACAACAAAAAGAAATAAAAGGTATTCAAATTGGCAAAGAAGAAGTCAAACTCTCTCTTCACAGATGACATGATATTTTATATGGAAAACCCAAAACACTCTACCCCCAAATTACTAGAACTCATACAGCAATTCAGTAATGTGGCAAGATACAAAATCAATGCACAGAAATCAGTTGCTTTCTTACACACTAACAATGTAACTGTAGAGAGAGAAATTAGAGAATCAATTCCATTTACAAGAGCACCAAAAACCATAAGATGCCTTGGAATAAACCTAATCAAAGACATAAAGGATCTATACTCTAGGAGCTACAGAACACTCACGAAAGAAATTGAATAAGACACAAAAGATGGAAAAACATTCCATGCTTCTGGATCGGAAGAATCAGCATTGTTAAAATGTCTGTACTGCCCAGAGCAATCTATACTTTCATCGCCATCCCGATCAAAATCCTATTGGCACTTTTCAAAGTGCTGGAACAAACAATCCTAAAATTTGTATGGAACCAGAAAAGACCCCAAATCACCAAGGAAATGTTGAAAAAGAAAAACAAAGCTGGGGATATTATGTTACCTGATGTCAAGCTATGTTACAAAGTTGTGATCACCAAGACACCATGGTACTGACACAAAAACAGACACATAGACAAATGGAACAGAATAGAGAGCCCAGATGTGGACCCTCAACTCTATGGTCAACTAATCTTCGACAAAGCAGGAAAAAATATCCAGTGGAAAAAAGACAGTCTCTTCAATAAATGGTGCTGGGAAAATATACAGAAGAATGAACCTCAACCATTTTCTTACACCATACACAAAGATATACTCAAAATGGATGAAAGACCTAAATGTGAGACTGGAATCCATCAAAATCCTAGAGGAGAACATAGGCAGTAACCTCTTTGACATCGGCCACAGAAACTTCTTTCAAGACACGTCTCTGAAGGCAAGGGAAACAAAAGTGAAAATGAACTTTTGGGACTTCATCAAAATAAAAAGCTTCTGCACAGCAAAGGAAACAGTCAACAAAACAAAGAGGCAACTCACGGAATGGGAGAAGATATTTGCAAATGACACTACAGACAAAGGGCTGATATCCAAGATCTATAAAGAACTTCTCAAACTCAACACCCAAAAAACAGATAATCAAGTAAAAAAATGGGCAGAAGACATGAACGGACACTTCTCCAAAGAAGACGTACAAATGGCTAACAGACACATGAAAAAATGTTCATCATCATTAGCTATCAGGGAAATTCAAATCAAAACCGCATTGAGATACCACCTTACACCAGTTAGAATGGCAAAAATTGAAAAGGCAAGAAGCAACAAATGTTGGAAAGGCTGTGGAGAAAGGGGAATCCTCCTACACAGTTGGTGGGAATGCAAATTGGTACAGCCACTTTGGAAAACAGTGTGGAGGTTCCTCAAAAAATTAAAAATAGAGCTGCCCTTTGACCCTACAATTGCACTACTGGGTATTTACCCCAAAGATACAGATGTAGTGAAAAGGAGGCAATATACACCCCAATGTTCATAGCAGCAATGTCCATAATAGCCAAACTGTGGAAAGAGCAGAGATGCTCTTCAACAGATGAATGGATAAAGAAGATGTTGTCCATATATACAATGGAATATTACTCAACCATCAGAAAGAATGAATACCCAGCTTTTGCATCAACATGGATGCTGGAGGAGATTATGCTAAGTGAAATAAGTCAAGCAGAGAAAGTCAATTATCACATGGTTTCACTTATTTGTAGAACATAAGGAATAGCATGGAGGACATTAGGAGAAGGAAGGGAAAAATGAAGGAGGGAAAATCAGAGGGGGAGACAAACCATGAGATTCTATGGATTCTGAGAAACGAACTGAGGGTTTTAGAGGGGAGGGCTTTTGGGAGATGAGTTAGCCTGCTTGTGGGTATTAAGGAGGGGCACGTATTGCATGGAGCACTGGGTATTATATGCAAACAATGAATCATGGAACACTACATCAAAAACTAATGATAAACTGTATGGTGACTAACGTAACATAATAAAAAATAAATTAATTAAAAAAAGGAAGATGGCATTAGGATAGGTCCTGAGTGAATGTAGAATTTGGATGTTTGGAGATGGAAGTACTTCAGGTATGGAGAGGAAAAATCAGGGAGTTTGGTTCTAGTGTGAAGGAAGAGAGGTGGGAGAAAATGCCAGGGAGTTTACAGGCTGAGAGATTATAAAAGGAAGGAATTGTTAATGTGATCAAATGTTCCGTAAAGAAGAGGAAAGGACTAAAAAGAGAATATTAGATTTGCTATCAACAAGAGAAAGGAGAACTGGCGAGCACTGAATATTGAAGATTGGATAATAAAAATGCATGGCAGTGGATTTTTGAATAAAAGTCTAGTGTCTTTTACTTATAATCCAGTCAATCCAAATAGTTAATTTCTTGAATTTCATGGCAATAATGGACATAATATGTCTAACTGACAACTGTAGATCAGTGTAAAGACTTAGACTTTGATACTAAAGTTCTTCCCTTCTCTAAATGCAGTGGTGCATTAGATTCTTGTCATTCAGTAATCCTTTTCCCACTGTATCCTGATAGTGAGATGATTTTTTATCATTCACCATGTAGTATCCACTTTTACAGTAAAGATGACCTTGTAAATTCAATTTAATGCTCTTTTAAAGAGAGCCACTAGAAGGCATCACTTTATTTAAATAAAGGAGACTTATAATTTAAAAATACTATCCTATCAACTTGAAATAATACTTTCTGAAGAGAACCTAATCTAGTATAAAGGAAACTTGGTTACACTTAGAAGATTCAAATTCTAATCCCAGTTCTTGCACTATCTTGCCGGCCTTTGAGTTTAGTTTTCCAGTGTCTCTGATCCCTCTTCAATTAAATATATGCCATTCTCTGCTCGACAAGATATGAATTCCATAAAATAGTATATATACTTAATTTTTTTAATCGACTATTTGTTTTGTTCTAAAAGTAAGTGATTTATCTTTCCTCCTTTTCTTCCAACAGTAAGTGTGTATGTATGTGTGTTTATAAACTTTTGGAGGAAAAGATGAGGTGTTTATAAATGCAGTACAATGTAGTATCTCATTAACATGGAAATTTCATCTTGCACATAAATTATTGATTTGGCTGTCTTTCTGTAAAAGTTACATCACTTTAAGCCCTCATGCTAGTGATTTCAATACTCTATTCCTCCCAACTAATATGCACCCAACCCTGATATACAATTGAACAAGGACAAATGAACATTAAGAATATAAATCTAAAAATATAAAGACAACTTTTTCATGCTTCTGATAGAGATAAAAGCTTCTCTATTAATTTTTGATGCTGAAAGTGAAATATTACCTTATTAATTTAGGTGGAATGCAGAGAGAATAGAATGGTTGGTCATTTATTTTGAAATCTCTTAGTTCTGCTATTGACTTTTGCCTGTCATTGGACTTTTCCAATGAGGAAAAATAGGCCCAGGGTCAGGTGCAGTGAGCTCTGACTGGGGGTTGGAGTAGGAGAATGCCAGAATGATAACCAAGATCCTGCAGTCACCTTTCTTGGATAATTCCCTGTAGTCTGCCAAACTATTCCTCAGGCCACAATAAGGAACTTTCAGGCCTCCTTCATATATAAGATTCTATTGTGTTTACATCTAGTATATGTGGCAATACACCACCCAGGTCCCCTGCTGCAGATGGAAAAAAGTATACATTTCAGATTTGAAAAATAGTAGCATTAGGATTGCCAGACCCAACTTGGTTTTCTTTCAGGCAGTTTTGAAGTAAATCAGTTATTTGAGCACACCTAACTTGTTCAAATAGAAAAGTAGTATAATTTTAGTAAATTTGACTATTAAACTTCCTGCTTCCAATTCATTTCCTTTCACAATAACCTTGTTGTTAAAATACATACTATTTTATATTGACAATTATATTTTTGTGTTTTAATCTAAGGGTATTCCTTATCAGCCAGGTCAGCTGAGAAGAGATAGGCTGGTTCTTATTTTCTGTATTCTAAAATGTTTTATTCATCAACCACATTGCAATTCTCATAAATGTAATTTTTAAGGAAAGGTTTTACGTGGGAATAGGCTTTACTGGAGGTCAGATAGGGGTTTTCTCAGGTCAGAATATATCACCTTTACTTGATGATGACAATTTTAAAAGTTTCTCTCAAAATTCTGGTCAACTCTTCCCAACTTTAGCATCAATTAAACTCAATTCGTCTCACTTTTAGTTCAGTCGTGGATTCTATTAATACCTTGCTTGAGTCTGAATAATAAGGCAGATATATTTAATATTGAGAAGTTAGCATTGAACTCCTTTTATGTTCATGTCTAAAAAAGCCTTAGATTCTTTCATGATTATCTATCAAGCATCCAGCCTCATGCTAGGAACATTTTTGGATCAAAGTAGATATTGGTCTACGTTTAGTCTTGTAGAAATTTTAATTCATAGTCACATTCATCATCTTTAGCCTTGAGTATTTGATCAGAGTTGACATGGTTTCATTGCTAAGTTCTACCTGGTAGGGCATTATTTTAAAATGTTTGATACTTTTTAAAATACTTAAATTTTTTTTTTTTATGTAGGAACTTCGTAAAATGAATGTTCTCATCTAGCATGTAATTATGTAAATAGTGTAACATTTAAGTGACTGTTTAATAACACAATAGCAACATACTATTATGTATTCCTCCTACCTTACAATTAGAGTGTAATTATTTATGTTTAAGGTGAAGAGCAGCACTTACTTTTATGCATAAGCAGCTCCATAATGGATCATAGAAGAGGAGTTATTCCACTCTAACAGTTCTAATCAGTGCATGGCTCCTTTATAAACCTGCAGCCCAATTCACAGAGCAACACGCCAGTTAGGCTTCAAATAAAATGAAGAGTTGGTCTAATTTCTCTGTTTCCTAATGTCTTAACTAATTTTTAGAGATCTATTGATATTAGCAGAACCTAAAAGCATTTGTAACTGTTATCTTTCCTTCCTTTCTCTCTGTCACTCTATGGCTTTATAGTCTATCTGATTAACTGATTTTATACTGTGTATTGTGTATTTAACTTTAAAAAAAGTTAAACGTGCCTGAAAGAGAAAGCAAATTATTTTCATTAGGGCTAGATAGAATGTGATAATCAAATAAATAAGTTTTAATGGAATACCAATCATTTCCTTAATAAAACAAGCTCCCCCTAATATTGTCTGCAATGTCAAGACTTGGAAGACAGTAATTTCTCACAGGTTTCTCTTCCCTTCAATTCTGATATACTTTATCTTGAATTTATGTATGTTGTCTATGACTGGGCTCTAATAAGAAGAATGAAAGATGGGATGCATCCCCATGCCCTTGTTTTCTATTTTCTTTTAAAAATTTCTTTAAAATCAATTAATTAGCATATAGTATATTATTAGTTTCAGAGGTAGAGTTCAGTGATTCATCAGTTGCATATAACACCCAGTGCTTATTACATCAAATGCCCTCCTTAATGCCCATCACCCAGTTTCCCCATCCTCCCACCCATCTCCCTTCCAGCAACCATGTTTGTTTCCTATAGTTAAGAGTCTCATGGTTTGTCTCCCTCTCTGATTTTGTCTTATTTTATTTTTTCGTCCTTCCCTTATTTTAATCTGTTTTGTTTCTTTAATTCCATACAGGAGTATGAAATCTTATGGTATTTGTCTTTGGCTGACTTATTTCACTTAGCATAATACCCCCTAGTTCCATGCACGTTGTTGCAAATGGCAAGATTTCATTTTTTGATGGCTGCGTAATCTTCCATTATATCTCTCTCTCTCTCTCTCTCTCTCTCTCTATATATATATATATATATATATATATATATATATATATATATATATATATCCATCTTCTTTCTCCATTCATCTGTCGATGGACATCTGGGCTCTTTCCATAATTTGGCCATTGTGGACATTGCTGCTATAAACCTTGGGGTGCATGTGCCCCTTCGAATCATTATGTTTCTATCCTGTGGATAAATACCTAGTAGTGCAATTGCTGGGTCTTAGGGTAGCTCTATTTTTAGCTTTTTGAGGAACCTCCATTCTGTTTTCCAGAGTGTCCCATGCCCTTGTTTTCTAACTCTAGCTACCATTGATTACCCACTAAGGTAGGTCGTGGGCCACTGACAACAAGGAATAGCAGTAGGAAGAGGGATAATGAAACTACAAATGCTTCAGTGTCTATGGGTGCATCCGTGCTTGCCATGAGCTGGCTGGAACTATAGGCAGTGAGTTACTAATTGCTCTGATATGCAAGCATGATATGAATGCTTATATCCCAGAGATGCATTAGAAATGATTTCTTTACTGGTTGTGATAATGAGCTATTAGATGTATATAATGACATATTTCTACTTTTCAAGATACTTCTGCATAATTTTCTTGTTTGACTTCACAACAGTGTGGGGGAGGTCTGTATAGTAGTGGTTATAATTTATTTTTGTCTATGAAGATTCTGAGGATTAGACATATTAAGTGATATGCTCAAGGCCAATAGTAGGTGATGAAAATGACACTGGGGTCCTGATCTTCTGATACTGTTGCTACTACTTCTCTCAACTGCTATTTATTATGTTTTCCTTGTGTCAGGATATGTGCTTTAGAAATCTCAATGAATCCTTTCAACAACCCTTTTAGTGGGGTATTGTTTCATTTTACAGAATCCAGTGCTCTCTCCAACAGTTCCCTTCCAAAGCTCAAAGTTGATAAAGCAACAGTACAAATGTTGTCTTAGATTATCATTGCCTTTTTATTGCTTTTAAAATGCTGAGTTGATAACTCTAACTCCCTTCTACTTTGAGATCAATTCAATTTCTTATTTAAAAAAATTACAGGCTTTTGTGTTCATTTCTATTTCCTTCATAATAACAGGTGTTAAAATTCGCATTGTATACGACCCTTATTTTGCTCTAAATCAGGGGCAGGAAAGGCCCGTAGACAATTCTGTGTACCACAAAATGTCATACAGATAAATTATAGACCCCAGAAGTCACTGGTAACATGCCGTCCTCTCAAAAAAGACAGAAGTTACTGGAGGTAGAGATAGAAAAGAAATATATTGGTTATGTGCCAAAGGATATATTTACAATATAATGGTTTGTAGGTCTCAGTGAAATACTTAAAAGAAAAAAAAAGACATGAAAAATTTACTTTTTTGTTTACTTCTACAGTAGGTTGTTAAATGACAAAATACCTCCCAACAGCACAATGGCTAGTTTTCTCTACAGGGGTGAAGGGCCTGTGCATTCAACTGCAACTGCATAAGAGACTAATTCATGCAATTTTGAGCCAAACTGCAGCAGCCCCCCAGCCCCCTACCAAAATAAAAATCCAGAAAATGTATTCTCTGAAATATGGAACCTATATTAGACGTAATAGCAAGAACACTTAGATTCTGAGTTCAAGTAACAGATAAAACTGAATTTGCTCTTTGATACCAAGCAAGTAACCTAGATTCTTAAAATTCCAAAGCTGTTTTAAGGCTGGATGTGCTATGATGATGATTCATTGTGTGGTAATAATGCTTAGAGTTTTCCCTGTTCTTGTGACCGTATGATTTTCATTTTTGAAATGAATAAAATTGTCCCCATTAATCACAGTCAAGAAACATATGTTTTGAATAAACACCAAATTCTCTAAAGTTAGTGAATTAATCATTATCTAACTTTCTGATTCTAGAAAACCATATTTTTAGTTAAGTTCAATAAACATTATGATTGATCCAGAGGGGTTAAACATGAAAAGACTTATGGAAATTGGATTTTTAGCTGTGAATGGAAGGATGACCAGTATTCAGATGTTCTGGAAGTTAACCCTGTTTAATCTATTAAGAGCCCTTAATAACTAAAGACACATAAATTTAAGAAATTGAAGAAATAATAATCTTTCTCTTTAATTTTTTTTTTTTTTTTGAGAGAGAGGGAGGCGGGGGAGAGAGAATCTCACAACCCTGAGATCATAACCTGAGCTGAAATCAAGAGTCGAATGCTTAACCAACTGAGACACCCAGGTACCCCAGAAATAATATTTTTTCATAACTGACTTCTGTAAGTAGAAGTATAATAAGAGGAATTCATGTGTTTGTTGAATATTCATCCTCAGTTTGAAGTTTTGGATCCATTCTATCCATAATTATAACATGCTCTTCACAGGCAGCATTGTTGAAGAAGCAGAAGTAGTCAGGAGTCTCTGGTGCAAATTAAAGTAAATAAACGTATTTTTTTCTGTCTTACATGGAAAGGAATAATAGCTGGACTCAGTTATATTTTATTGAAAAAAATTTCATAAAAAGTCAAATAATTAGGGACCTCTCTTCTTTCTATTTTCTGAGTATTTCCACAGTTGCATCAATCTAACCTCTGCCCTCTCCTGTATTCCAGTTTGTATTTTATAAGTCCATTAGCCAAAATATCAACAAATTAAAATAAAGTTCTTTTCTCGTCTTCCTTATTGGGAAAATATCATCTGATAATTATCCTGAAATAGAAATTAATAAACGCTATTTTTGAACCCCACATGATCAAGATTACTATGGCGTAGTCCCCAAACTTAAAGAAGCTGAAAAATTCATATGAAAAACTCATAATATATACAGATGCACCGATATACACTATAGGAAAAATTATGCTCCATATCAAAATAGAAGTACAAATGAAGTATAGTGGAAATGCAAGAAAAAGATTTATTTGAATTAGTGGATATGAGAAAAAGCATTTGAACCAGATATTGAGGAAGGGAGTGGGGTTAGGAGGGAGACGAAGTTTCTAGTTGAGATAATAGGTTAATGAAAGCCACACAGTAAAGTATAGACTGAAGGAATGGCAAGAGAATGGTGTATGTGTGTGGGTGTATGTGTGTGTGTGTGTATCCCCATTGTGTGTCTAGTGACAAATAGTTGTTAAGAAAACTGAATTCATGTTGTAGAAGGCTTCGAATTCCAGGTTGAGAAGATTGTATTTTATTTTGTATTTAATGGGAAACGATGTAAGAATTTTGAAAAGGGAATCTATAAGCCGTTGTTTTAAGGCCACAACTGGTGACAGCAAAACACAGGATGAATCAGAAGGGAAGAAATTAGAAACGTAAAGACTAATTGCATAGTTGTTACTATAGTTCAGATGAGGGTGATAATGGGAGCTTGGACTTCAGCAGGAAAGATAAAAATGGAATGTAGACAGAATTTATAAGGAAAAAAACACAATAACTCATTTGGTGAGGTTGGAGCCTCAGTCTTCAAGAGGATGCTGATGGCATTAGCCAATATAGGAAGGTACAGAGAGAGTGGCGTGTGGATGCATGTGATAAAGAAGGTATAGTGAGTGTAGAAACAAAAAATGGAGAACTTCTGCAAATCTTTGGGTACAATGATCTATTTTCAGGTGTATGTTAATCCTTTTAGGAGAAACTATTTCTACTGCCATAATCGGCAACATTAAAAGAAATAGGTTTGATTGTGATTCAAAAGACTGTGGGGTGGTTTTATTTTTGTTTTACCATTGATATTTGAGCTGTTCAGTTTAGATGAAAATCTGGGTAGATGAACTTTATAGTGAATGATATCATAGGAATGTTAGGAGATAGGAAAAGCCACAAGGAATGAATATTTCTGACCCCAACCTTATAATCATAATCTTAAGTGTTTTGTTTAGTGTTCTATATTTGCTGACTGCATGTCTATGATTGTTTTTGTTCCCATGGTATCCAGAGTATAAAAAAAAAACAGGAGAGTAAACTAGAGTATGACTGCTTGGGAAGGAAAAAAGAAAGCATATTTTGTTTTATGCCAATTGTATACATCTCTGGGATTTGATTTTTCTCTGTGCTAGCATACTTAGAAGGCAGATAGTTAAGCAGTAGTTGTGAAAAATGAAATGATAAATTATATATATATATAAATTTAAATAAGTAAATTATATATACAACTATATGAGTAATAAATTATAAAGATATATAAATTATACATATAAAGTATAAATATATAAGTAAATATTTAATTATATATAGGTATATAAATAAAAATAAAATCTTTAGAATATTACTATATTAGTGAAATAGATGCATATATCAAAATCTAGACGTCAAGCCCAAATCAAATTAAAATATCGTCATTAAAATCAACTAAGTTATATTGTAGTAATTATTAATTGAAGGGACTATTCAAATGTGGCTTTTTAGATCTTTTCATTTTCCTCCATATTTCAAGAGTCTGTTCATTCAAATATTCTGTCTTACCTCAGCCTTCAAATAAACTTGAAAGGGAAAAACAAAACAACAACAGTCCATTTTGATATTTTTCTGTAGATTACTCAGTAGGAACAATTGCAGCTTTAGGCTAAGTGAGTTATTCTTTTTCTTCTTGTGTCTTTGGTTTCTATTAGCACTTGTAGCCCATAGGTAAGAGCATGGAGACTCACTCTTACCTGAGCACTTAACAAGTAACTAAACCATTAGTTTTAATTTTAATGTAAATAGGTTGACATTATTTTCTGACCCCATTAGGACAAATACTCTCTAAGTTCTTTATCTAGGGACAAATAAACATCAAATGTCTAGGGTATTCTGTACCCTTCCCCATCACCACAAGTATTTTGGAATCATCACTCCCTTTGCTTTGACAATAGGTTAACATATTTACAATTTTAGTAAAATCCAGACTGAGAAAGCAGTCAAAGCAGTACTAGTCTCCCTGTCCTATTTGGTGAAGGGATTCATGTGTGTGTGTATGTAGTGAGAAGAGTATGGGTGTTTAAATAGCACACCGTACAAATATGCTTGCAAATCTAATAGATAAACCTTTCCTTTATTACATAGTAATAGAGGAGGGCAGTTCTCACTGGTCCTTTGTATGGAGGACAATAAGGACTAACCTTTAGTAGCTCTTAACTCCTCAATTCCAAGACATAGCAATACTCATTGTATTCTCTTTCTGGAGATATGCACTTGGGAAGCCACCCAGGTATAATTTTCATGACAGATTTCAGGTTGAAGAGCCATTCACTAACCATTTTCCTGACATAACTGCTTACAATTATGTAAGTAAACATGGTAAGTGGTATTTCTGTTTGCCCCCTATATGTTTTATTAGCAAAAACCATTATAACATAATCAAAGTTTCTAATTATATACTCCAAGAACTTCATTAATGTTCAGGGCACTTTGGAATTCCAATTCTATTGAATTTGGGAAATCTTTCTAATTCTTTCATCAGCATTGTTTTGATTTTGGATTAAATAAGAGTGTATATTTGATTTTTAATTTTTGATTGTAAGTGAAAAAAACAAATCAAAACCTTCAATAGTTTTTGACATGAGCAAAACAGATCTAGAAGTGGGAGTTGGCATAAGAATCAGGATGCCGGGGCGCCTGGGTGGCTCAGTGGCTTAAAACCTCTGCCTTCGGCTCAGGTCATGATCCCAGGGTCCTGGGATCGAGCCCCGCATCGGGCTCTCTGCTCCACAGGGAGCCTGCTTCCCTCTCTCTCTTCCTGACTCTCTGCCTACTTGTGATCTCTGTCTCTGTCGAATAAATAAAAAAAATAAAAAAATTAAAAAAAAAAAAAAAAGAATCAGGATGCCACTTCCTGCCTGAATTTATAAGTAAGAAGCAATTATCCTTGAAAGAGAAAAGATGTTATAGGTAACATCAAAGGATGACATCAGGTTGAAATCTGCAATAGCATTGCTAGATAATGAAAGCAGAAGTTTAGTTTTTGGAATGTAAAGAAATCTAGATGTGGATTTCTTCTGGGCATGGTATAACATTTGACTTATGAAGACTCCAGTATCTTATGATCAGTGAATAATGGATTTGAGCTTGTCAGCATGTCCCCTATCTGGAAGAGGTCATGGAAATGCAAAGTAGAGTTTCTGAAAATGGAAGAGAAATGTTACACAAAGTAGAATGAGTATTTTTTAACATCGGTTATTTTACAGCAAGAAAAGTATAT
Source organism: Potos flavus (assembly GCA_028534135.1). Classification (NCBI taxonomy): domain Eukaryota; kingdom Metazoa; phylum Chordata; class Mammalia; order Carnivora; family Procyonidae; genus Potos; species Potos flavus. The sequence goes on from CM052886.1 coordinate 70,962,763, forward strand.
AACTTTTGTAAGCACTTGGCAATTTCTATGCTGAGATTGACTAAACAAACTTATGACTAAATAAAAATGAGGCTGTGATAGAAGGAACAAAAAACAAAACTGCCCCCAGACTAATTATTTATAAAGAGCAAAAAATTCAGTCCTTTCTGGAATTTTTAAATATCTCTTTTCCTATGATTAAGAGACAGAATACACATTAGGATTTTTAAGTTGGCAACTAAAATTTGGCGACTAAACCTAAAGCTGGTAACTTAATACATATGTACAAATCCACCAGGTGCCCCTTAATATCCCTTTTTATCCCTAGTCTTGGAAGAAGAAAGATTCTTCCATTTTAAGGTTGACTGCTTTACCTGTACTTTTGGTCTGTTCCCACATAGGTTCTTCTAGAAAGTTGTTTATCAATTATGCTCTCTTGATTTTCCATCTTCCAACTGTCTGCTCTTACTAATTTTTCCCTCTCAGCAAATTAACTCTTTTGAGTAATCTTTATTCTAGGAACAAAGCAGAGTAGAACACTTCTATACTTTGATCCTCTACATTTTAATTTAGCTGTCTCATCTCCAGCCCTTGTTTCTCTAACAATTTCTTGAAAGAGTAGTTTACTTTCATTGCCTTTTCTTAGGATAATCAGCCTAAGGCATTCATTTCTTATCCTCTTTTCTCATCTTGATCCCTGTTTAGTCTTCTAAAAGTGGGAATCTTGGTCCTTGGTTGTAGAAAGCTCTAACTTGTTCTACTGCCCTAGATGCATGGGAACGGAGAGACTAGAAAATAAGAACACTAAGCAATCCTAAAGAAAAGACCATGAGAGGAATCTCTCAAATGTAGGCTGTTTACAAAGAATTAAGAACTTTTAACATCTCTAAAACCTTTCTGCTAGCACTGAGGACCACCTGTATCTTGGCCTTGACACTAAGTGATGAAGGAAATGGGGCCTTGAACTCCCTCTTTAGATAGGAGAGTGCCATTGGTTTTAGGGTTGTTCCAAAGCTAACAAGTCCCAAACAATAATGGATCATTTGCCCAGGAATCCATCTGACTGTCTGATGGCTGACTTTAAATTATACCAGTTTCCAGGGCTTCTGCTGTAGAGTCTCATAGATCTGAAATAGTATGGACAAGCAGTCCATCTGAAACTCCAAAGGATATAGGTGTGAGTGAAAAGACTTGTGAAGGCCATACTTTGTTATCTTTATTTTCATGTCATCTTTGTACAGGGGCCGTGCTAATTTTCTATGTATTGTTCCAATTTTAGTATATGTATGGCCGAAGCGAGCACATAATTTGTTATCTTTAATTTTATGTGTTTATTAAAAGCTCTCATTTTACTTCAGATCCCTAGCCTCTTTTGGGACAACTCTGAGGAATAACTTATCCTTTGAGTTCTCCTTGCGAGCAGGCTGTAGCTGGGTTAAATCCTACATGAGGTTAAATTTACTTCATATAACAAATATTCATGCATTACTTTTAGAATTATTTTTAAAAACCCAGGAATTTACCATTTTGGGAAAAAAAAAAAAGAATCCTTCCAGATTCTTTCTATACCTGCTTTGATCTTGAGATCTAAGAAGGAATGTAATGGGCTTCATGGCTTATACAACTGGGAACACTGGCATAAGAAGAAAAGAAAACTTTTTTTTTTTCCCCCAAATACTTTTATTTTATTTTTTCAGTGTTACAAGATTCATTGTTTATGTACCACACCCAGTGCTCCATGCAATACGTGCCCTCCTCAATACCCACCACCAGGCTCGCCCATCCCCCCACTCCCTCCCCTCCAAAACTCTCAGTCCCTTGTTCTGAGTTCACAGTCTCTCATGGTAGAAGAAAAGAAAACTTTAAGACATATTACATGGAGCACTGGGTGTGGCACATGAACAATGAATCTTGGAACACTGAAAAAATAAAATAAAATTAATTAATAAAAAAAGATGTATCATAGGAACTACTTCTACTTACAGCTGATAAGATAGCACGGCTCATGGGAAATCATTTTATAATTTTGTAAAGTGCAGCTTCCTTCATGGTAAGAGCATTAGGACATCTTTAAATGAATGATGTCAGATCTCTCAAATGTCTATAGCCTTTACCTAAATTTGTGCCTATTACCCAGCCCATGGGTATTCTGTAATGTATCAAGTGGATTGTCATAACATCTATTATAAACGGTGATAAAAATTTCAGTGAGCTGTCAAATCTTTTTGAAATCTGAAGAACTTTATGGCTAAAACTAATATGTTAACATTTAATGAGTTGATAATCAAGACATTGGCATTCACTCAAAACCTTGAAATTAGTACTACTCACTATTTTTTCAATAGAAAAACATATGTTGTATCATAAACATAATTTTTAAAAAATGGGGCCATTGTAAATAAAAGTATACCAAAACACAGCTTAGACAATTGCCCTTCAAACTAAAAATATACCATCACCAAAACTGTTCTGCCAGATATATACTGGTAACTAATATGATAAACATATTTTTGAACAACTCTTCTATTTTCTAACATGCAATTCTTATCATCATTTAGTAAAAAACAAAAGCCATTACCTTGACTGAATACAATCACTTGCCTCAGTGCTATATTAAAATATGACTCTGTTCTCAGGATTGCTTTGCAGTTATTAGTATGCAGTAAATGGCTTAAACTGTATAAATTTAATTCTGGAGATAAAGTATCTTGAATTGAATGTGGCTTTACCATTAATATCACCTTCACTCTGCCCAACTTGGTATGTGGCTTCAGACAATTCACTTTATGAATTCAACTTCATTATTTACCTGCAAAATTTCATTTTTCATGAATTTACATTACCTATCTTCAAAATAGAGGGACTGAATTAGGTATTCTCTAAGTTGCCTTCCCTCTGAGTATAAAAACTATTAACTAGAATATATTTTTATTATCAGTTTGCAGAAAAGGAATGGGAAACTGAGGTACACAAAATTTAAAGTGCCCCTTGTGATTTCATTGCATGTTTAGTATGGAATAGCTTCTTTACAAAGTAGGGAGGCTGAAGAGAATTGCTTCAGTACAATTTCAAGTGTCAACAATGATTTAAGAGAACTGGTTTCAGGCATTATTTCCCTTTATTACTGAGTGAAAGTTCTTCAAATGCTTATTGAGATGACTTAAGAATCAGGAGAGAAAACAGTGAATCACTGATGAAGAAGAAATGAATCTTAAAGAGAATCCTAATAAAGCAGCATTTATCATTCTTTCTTCATTTATCTTCTCAGTCTGAATGAACATTAGCTTCTTCCTTAGTGTGAGTGATGTAGCTTCTAGATGGTATTCTTCTCTAACTGAGCATTGTGAATGAAATTCAGGTCCTTACAACGAAACAAGATTATCAACATTTACAGCTTCCCTCTCCCTCTACTATGCTTTGGTCAATATGTAGATAGAACCTGATGCATGAATTAATATCTTAGTATGGTAAGATAGAGCAAATCAGGAATCTCCACTGGTTTGGTCATTCTCTTCTCTTTGGATTATCATTATTCAGCTTAAACATCACAGAGAAAAAATTGAGGGCCATCCTGGATCTTGTAAATTGTTTTCTTGTCTGCATTTATTTGTGCTTTCCTTTTATCTTCTCTTTGGGTTTCCTTTGCAGCCCTTTGTCACCCCACCAGTTTTCCTGAGCTCTTTAACATAAAACAATCTACTAAAGTAATTTGTATTAAGTTTTTTAACACCTTCAATACGTACAATTTTTATTGGTCAAAAATAAATAAATAAAAATTAAATAAGTGAAAGAAAGCAAGAATGGTTGAACAGGAGACTGAGAGTGGTCAGCTCAATAAAATTACATGGTCTTGCAATGTTTCTAGGCAAGAAACAATATTTAGACCTAGTACCCATTGACTGTAGAGGTAGTTCAGTCTCTGGGAGGTAGAACCCTACAATGTTATGAAGTGTGTACTATAATAATGCCCCCAGTTCTTCCCAAAAGGTTCATACAGTTATTTACTCAGATGATTATATGGTGAAGAAAGGAGAATACCCAGACATTTCTAGGGCTGTTGAACACAGGAGACCTGAAATGTCACCATGACTTCCCTTTTAGGAAGGTGACAAGGTAAAGGGGGCTATGCAACAAATAGGGTGCTTAACAATATCTAGTTTACAGTGGGTCCTTTGGGTCTGTGGCCTCACTCTGGTCATTACCTCATACCTGAATGTTTAACTGGGATTGACATATTTGGCAGTTGAAGAAAATCTTACACTGAGTCCACTGGGGTTGGTGATGGTCAAGCCATCATATTAAGTAAGACCAAGTGGAAACCCACCACTTTGCCAAAGTAGAATATTGAAAAAAAAATCACAAACTGCTGTATCTAGCCAAGATGCAGCAACAAGGATCAATTTAAAGAACTAAGAGAACTGAAAGAACTAAAAAGCTAAATGAAATATATGAAACAGTGGGCTATCAGGCAAGGAAGGACAGTGGTTCCCAAAAGAAGGGAAACAAATCTGGCAAATGTTACAATCACCCCACCTTTCTGCCTAGATAGGGTTTCCAGGCTGCTGTGCAGAGGTGGAGAACCAGGTGGAGTCCAACTGTCTTTTTCAGTTGAGGAGACAAAGGTGGCAGTAAAGGGAAGCCCAGGGTAACTAGAATTCTCAGTGCAAATACTGGAGAGTGGAGAGCATTGCAGAGAGAAAGCTCTAGTGATTCACAGATGGCATCCAGCAAGTCTTCAGCATGTGAAGAAACTATCTGAGGCTGGGGAAAGAACTACCCAAAAGGAGCAATATATAGAGATCACAAAGGCTGGGAAGAGATTGTGTTCCCACCATCCAGAGTAGAAAACTCTGTACCTCATGGCGCATGGGGTGGAATATTCAGAAGAACGTTGTCTAAGTAGTGAAGAAGAATTAATCCTAGACTAAATACTGCTCTGCACCCACCTCAAAAGACTTTAAAGGCAAGTCTCAAGAAGATTAAACTCTTTCCAAGTAACTTAATTGCCTTACAGAACAAAGCTCTACAATCTCTCTCTCCCTCTGTCTCTCTTATGTATATATATATCTATATCTATGTATCTATCTGTCTGTCAGTCTTTATATACATCTTTAGCACATATTGTTTTTAATGATTTAATATGCATCCTTTCCTTAGACTTACACTTTGCATTTCAAAGAGAAGACTGCCTCTAATTGTAGATTATCTGGAAATGAGGCATCTTGAGGAGCTGTTCACACTAAGAGCCCCTGTACTCACACCACATGGAACTTTGGTTATTACACTTGATAATACCAATCTGTGACCCCATATCAGATCTACTGAATCAGAATCTCCTGATATTAAAAAATTTAAGCTCATAAGTTGATTTTAATGATTAGCTTTCTTTCTTAAATTTTATTTTTAAAAAGTTATTTAAATTCAATTAATTAACATATAGTGTAATATTAGTCTCAGAGGTAGAGTTCTGTGATTCATCAGTTGCATATTAACGCCCAGTACTCATTACATCACATGCCTTCCTTAATGCCCATCACCCAGTTACACCATCCCTATGATTAGCTTTCTTTGAGAACAATTGGTACTCATGTCTGTGCATTTTACCCATCATAATATAATAGACACAGTTTAGAGAAGAGTCCTGATTCTCAGACATCCTTGTCTTGCCTATCGCGGGATTACTCTAGGTTGTGACAAGCCCTGGTCTTTGCTCACAGACACCACTCATTAATTGACTTATTCATTCAATATCATTTATTGAACATATTGGGCAAGGCCTTGTGCTGTACTATAAGGATATGAAGATAAGTAAAATTGATACCTGATTTTGAAGAGCTCACAGTTAAAGGGAAATAACATATAGATATAGTTAAAAGTTCTATAATATAGCTATGTATAAAAGACATCAATTAAAACCTGAAATCTGTTTTTATTTTTTAAACTTAAATTTGGAATACTTCTAAAAATGTTCATTATACTGAAAAAAGAGGGAGATTTTTCTTTCATATTCAGCGTAGTTTATAAAGTAATACTTCAATTATTTTTATGCTTTTCATGTTGTTGTGAGTAGTTCTGTATAAACCCATGAAATATATTTAAGAGTAGTGTTGCTGGAACTGTAATGTAATAAGAACTATAATGTAAGAGTGGATATGTTCCAAATTGAATTACTCCATAAATAATAGCCAGAATCTTAGATAAAGATTGGCTTCCAAATATTAAAAATTAATATGTGAATAATTTTGATTAAATGTAACATAGTTTGGCAGATTTTGTATGAGCTGGCCATGCTTTTCAAATAGGTACATAACTCCCCTTTATTTTTTAATTTTTTTCATAACTTCCCTTCCACACAAGATTTCATAGACAAAAAGTTCCGCATTATATAAATGACTCAATGTCATATGGCTGAGTCATCTAGAGAATGGGAATTCATCTTTTTCAGGTTTCATCTTTACCTAAGGTATGTGGACCATGTCATTATCTCCCAGCCAGAGCAATCTTTGGTATTAATAAACAATGTAAGCATTCAGAACAGATCAGAATATTCATTGTTTTGTTGGAAATCACCTAATTCATGTTAATTTTCAAAGGAGATTACATTGTTACCAATCTGAGGGAAGAAAAGAACTGTCAGAGATTTTGATAAGACATTTTAGAGGTATCTCTTTTCCAAATGATAGAGATAAATTATAAATGGAAGGAATGAAGACCTTGAAGATTAAAACATTGGCCTGAAATTGTCATGAACAAATGTCACCAAATGACCCAACCCTGTTTAAATTCAATTTCTAATTATCTAAACTTTTATTATATGTATTTTATTTCACTGTGCATGGGTACTTAAGAAAAGTTAACTCAATCAGAACCAAAGAGGGAGATCATTACGTGGCGTGACAATCTGTTTGACTCTAAAACCCAGAGTTAAGTTAGGAGAGCTTTTCTTATGAGTAAGTTTTATGGACTGTTGTGGGGGAAAAAAAAAGCCTTGCTTTCATCAGCATGAATTATTCTCCTTCAACACTAAATATTCAAAATATTGCAGCCAAAAGTCAAAGATAAGGAGATATCATTTAATTGGTGAGTTATTATTTTTCAAAGCAGTTGTTTTCTGCTGACTCTTTTCTTTCCTTAAATGATCTTCTCCTGATTTTTGGCTATCATCTGCATGATTTTCAGATATCATATTAAATGTCACCTCTTCAGAGAGACCTTCCTTAACCTCCTGTTGAGAGGGGAAAAAAAAAAAAGAAAGGAAGAAAGCAAGACCCACGGAATATGCCAATTCATAAAGAGAATTAACTGATTTTGTTGTGCAAAAATAACCCGGAGTGTGTACAGATAGACAGCAAGTGGCTAAAGCAGTAATGGATTTTCAGCTCTTTTTATATGGAAAAGATTTGTTGTTATACGTTATCTCCATTAACTACAGTTGTTACACATTATCCTATTTTTAGTAAACAGTTGGTAGATATTCGTGTTAGTATTCACACTGTATTTACATTATAAACTATCCTCATGTTCTGTTTTATGTAATTCTTTAGCAGCACCTTCTATGGTTGCCTTTGACGTGTAACTTGACATTTGATTTGTCACATCCTTCTACATTCCTCAGTGAGGTTAGGTTAAGTTCTGTTTCCCACACAGCTAAATTAACCATCCAGCTGTTCTCACATGAATTCATTTTAATTTTCCTCATAGCATTTTTTGTTTTCTGATGTATTTTTAATTTCTTTGGTGTATTTGTTTATCTCTCTATATTAGACTGTAACCTCCAGTGACAATCAATGAATGCATGAATATTTTTGTGAGTCTGTGTTGGAGTCAAGAATTCTAAATTAAGTATAGAGACAACTATGCATATAGAAATTTAGATATATTTAAATTTTTTCTTGTTATGTATGTAATAACTATATATTTGTATAAAACTAAATATTTGTCAGTAGCAAACAAATGCAAATAGCTTTCCAAATAGTAATTAGTAAATGAATAATTTGATATTACTCTCTGAAATTTAAGACTTGTGAAACTCCTAACATGTTCGTTAAGTGTAAATATATTTTCATTTACTAACAGCTGTAATCAAGATAATAGGCTTTTCTGTAGTTATTACAAACAGCAATTACTTGGCTGTACAAGTTAAGCACGGAAGTGCAATTGCAGCATTTGCTGATCGCTTTTTCCTCCTTTATTTTTTTTTTCCTCCTTTAAATAAGAGTCTGTCTTGGATACATAATTGACGTTCATTTAAATTCATCTAGATTCAAAAACAATAGTCTAAGAGGAAACCAAGGCACAATGTTAATCTTATTTCGCTTTTGGTAGAGCAGAATTGGGAAAATACGGAAAAGAATAAGAGAGGAGTCTTTATATTTCTGTCTTTTCAGCTATGAGGTTATCTAGACCACTTTGCCTCTTTTATTTTTTTCTTCCTAGTGCTGATTGCAGATTTTTCTGTCTGTTTTTGAGTTCTGTGTTATCTATATTGCTGCTGAGGAATATTTAATTGGCTAAGGTGCAGCCCTTGTTTTGCCCCAACTTTGCTTTTCCATGTCCATTCCTGTGTTAATACTGAATTACTAGTAAATTGGGCCTTTAGGAAGAAATCAAGTGCATGTGTGGAAAATTTGCAATTTGGGAAATTCTTCTCTTCTGTTCTTGTATGTGGAATATATATGGAGAAATCAGGCTTTATATGGGCCTTTCAAAAACAACATGAGAAAAGCACTATCAACATAAATTATAAGATAGTTCAAGTTTATTTTCCACACTGATAACACACCATAGGCATAAAGGAGATTCCTGTATATTAGTAGTAGTACTTAATTCAATTTTTCCTTTACATGCACTTGGTTTTATAGCTTTATCAATCATTATTGAGACCTAGCTATATCCCTACTCTATATCTACATTGTGTAGATACACATATTACACATAAATATATTACACATAATACACATAAATATATTATGTGTGTATATATACACATATAATATTGTGTATATGCATACACACATATATGCAACATTGGGCAAGCATTTTCAGACAGTTTTTTTTTTAGGTTTTTTACTTGTATGAGTGCGGTAGGCAGAAGTACAGGTAAACATTGAGTTCAGTGTATTTTACTTTTATGGCTTGAAAATAATGATGTTTATGTTTATCTACATTTTTGCCTTCCCTCCTTATGCAAATCAAATCATTATCTGAAAAAGAACTACCTGAATATATACGCAGGATATATGGATATGTATATATATATTAATTTTCCAGGAATGAAAGTCCTAGTGTCAACAGATTGTTTACATTTTTTTGCCTGTAAAAAGTTAACTAAATTATAGAAGAAGAGAGGGACTCTGAATGGATTTTGTTTGTATGTTTAGGTTGCAGATGTCTATCTCAGCACTGGAAATGAAGAGCAACTCCACTTTCTCATAGATTTGGGGGATTATCTATTGTGAGGTTTTCGAAAAATTGAGGATTCAAAAAAATTATCTAAAACTTTGACATACTAATATAGCATGCATTTTGAAGGAAAGGGGATCTAAACTATAAAAGGAAAAAAACTGTCAAACAAAAACCTGTTATGTTTTCACTGTTTGAGGTAAAGAAACTAGCTTTTACAAATACTTTGTTATTATCACTACTACATTAATTACTTGCTTATACAGATAATTACCTTTGTTTCTGTTCATTTTGAAAATTTTAATTTTTAAATTTAAGCAATCTCAGAGAACAAACTAAGGAACAACTCAAAATAGTGATAAATTTTGGGTTTACTAAACTGCACTGAACCTTCAGAGTGTCAGAGAAAGAATAAGAAAAATAGAAAACAAGAAAAAAGAAAGCAAAGACAAAGGGAGTGTGCCCCAAGAGAGAGGGAAATAGGAGAGGCAGAAAGAAAGAGAGAGAGACAGAGAGATAGAGGGAAAGATGGTCTCATGAAAAGAAGTATGAGAAGCACTGGTGTATTCTTTCTTTTCAGGGCTCCTAAGTGGTAGGTAGCATCAATAAGAATTTCCTGTGATTGCATGCAGAGTGTCAGAAGAGAGCTGTCGCTGTCAGAGTTTTATGTTTATTGGAGCAGAACAAAGGAATTGTTGTATTAGAATCTCAAGTTATACCATTAAGACAAGTGGTAACCGTTAAAGGAAACTTATGATCATTTGGAAGCTGACATTTGATTTCCCTGTGTACCTAGTCTCTGCTATAATTTTCTGCCTCTAAACAAAGCAGTAAACAGTGTTCAACTTAAGGTTAGGGCACAGAACAAATGTCTGCCCTATTAAAATAAAAACTACATCTCAAAAGTTGGCAGGCGGTACTGTTAGTTGCTGGGAAATTTGCTGGGAAAAGATCGAAACTGCTTTTATGAATGGAACATTGAGGAAAGCCGTATCAATAGAAATAAAATGGGCCATTGCCATAATGTTCTTAATTGACGAATTAAATCAGGTTAAATTCCTGTGGGACTTTGGTCCAAGTCAGTATGTTGGATAGTCATGTCGAGGACCACCTTCTCCTTTGATGTTTTCCTTTTTTTTTTTAAAGATTTTATTTATTTATTTGACAGAGAGAGAGAGATCACAAGTAGGCAGAGAGGCAGGCAGAGAGAGAAGGGGAAGCAGACTCCCTGCTGAGCAGAGAGCCCGATGCGGGGCTCGATCCCAGGACCCTGAGGTCATGACCTGAGCTGAAGGCAGAGGCTTTAACCCACTGAGCCACCCAGGCGCCCCCATTGATGTTTTCCTTTAATACTACTTTTTGACTGCCAGTACTTCAGTGTTGGTCATATTTGAGTGTCCTCATCAGATATAAATGTTGTTGGCTCTGTTCCTGTCTCCCTCTCCCTTGGCTCTCAAGGCCCACTCTATTTTCACTTAGATGCTGGTGACCCCTGACTTTGTAACTGAAGCCAGTACCTGACCTGGGCTCTGGATCCCTTCCCCTCCTGCCTCCTTGTTTTAAAAATTTCTTTTTACCCTACTTCTTCCTGCTCTACTTCCTATCTGATGTCTTCTTCCTAGCAAACTTTCTTTAAACCAGTCGACTATACTATATTGTATTCCTATTCCCTCTTCAATGACTACCTTGTATTTTGACAGCTACCAGGCCTCTTGGGTATGAGACTGGGGCAGGTTGCAATGGTGACCCGCACTTGGGGTTTGATGTTGAAATTCTTAATAATTTTATCTTTGAATGGGTGCTTTGTAAATCTGATGAAATAGTGGATCATGCTTGGGACGATGGATTGTCCTTTGGGGGCTTGGAGCTTCGACTCTTGCGTGAGCTTGCCTCCCAGTCTGTCTCCCTGGGAGGCGTTCTCATCAGCTTGCTCCACCACCCTGCATAGAAACCACTGTCACTCTGCCCCAGGGGGGCAATCAAGTTGGTTGTGGGGGAGAGAGTGACTGCATTTGCTGTTGCTGTCCACCCCTAGTGGAGCACAGGGAGGGGTGGGGTAAGGTGGCAGCTGTTCTCCCCCTGTAGGCAGCATTGCAGGTGAGTTGGGGTGGGGGTTGAGTGACATGGCAGGGCCTCTTGCTAATCCCCATTTAGGTACATAGCTCATCCCTGCATGGAGAATGCATTTCCTTGAGGGTCCTTGGTCCAAAATGTGTTGGGGCATGGAAAGGAGCTAGACTTTGCTGCCCTGGCCTGCTTGCATATTCATTTTGCACTGAGCCCTGCAAATTATGTAGCCAGCCCTGATTGGTAGCTGTTCTCTCCAGTGTCACTGCAAAACTCAGGGGATGCTCACCAGGGCTTATCCTCCCTAACTTCTTTGGTATTAGCCACCTTGACCAGGACAATTTCTTTCTCTTCAATCTCTCTCTTCTTTCCCCTTCAGTTGCCACTACATGTCCTTGGTTTTCTTCTTACCTCTTCTTGTCAGTACGCTTTGCAGGGTTCTCTTCCTTAACTCTTGTTTACTGTTAGTGCAGTTTACTGTTGGGGGGGAGGTTAGGGAGGGGTAGGTTTGAGGGTTTCTGCCCTTCTCATTCACACATTCCTTTGTCATAGCTTTCAGGCCACTGTGTGCTGACTGCCCTGCCTATTCACATCTTCCCCTCAGACCTGAGCTCAGCCCTGGCTATACCTGTGCTAGTGACCAAATCTGACATTCGAGCTACCACAAGTTCTTCTCAGCTTGCTGAGAAGTTCATCTTTGCTAATAACAGCTGCCACTTATTTAGCACCTCCTAAAAGTTAGTAATCTTGTTTATAACTTTATTTCTAGGACTCCCAATTTTGCTTCAAGGTAAGGATTATCATAACATTTTATAGATGAAGAAGCAGGCTCAGAGAGCTTAAGAAACCATCCTGAAGTCACACAACTGTTACATTACTCAAATTAATGAGCTATTTTGTTACCTCTTCTAGGTAAAAATAATAAAGCATTGGTTATGTGCCAGATACTGTGTCCTAATGGCTCTACATATATTAACTCATTTTCTCGACAATCATATGTGATAGATACTGTTATGTAAAGCTGATGAAACTGAGGCACAGAAGGGCCGAGTAAGTGAGGTCACACTGGCAGTAGGAGGAAAAGAGTCAGGATTTCAACCAAACCGTCAGCCTCCAAACTCTAGGCTGTAGCCATCACACACGCTGCCTTTCCTGCTCTTTTCTGTCACTGTCCAACTCTGAGGTGTTTGGAAAGTGGCCTCTCCGTATTTCACACATTCTACGTTTTAAACAGTGGTCATAGTATACTCTTACGTTATCTTCACTGGGGAAATATCTGGGAGAATGCCAAAGGCATGAAATTTCTCTAGGTGAAACATGCCAGATGATAATCTTAAACATAATTTAAAAATCTTGTTTAGCTTTCTGTAGTTCATTTCTTCTACAGCCCTATCATATAGTCCTGTTATTCTTTTAACGTTTGACTTAGCCATAGTTATATGGGAATAATAAAATACCTAAAATGCTGAGATAAGTAACCGTGGAGGAAACATTTAAAAATGTATAATTAATTCCTTTATAAAATATTTATTGCGTGTCTGCTAAGTACCGGGGATAGTACTAGGCTTCAGGGAGACCATAGTGAACAAGATATACTTTCTATCCATACAGGCTTCATTCTCACAGGAGAGACAGGAAAATACTGAGGCCCTAACTCCACAGAGCACATGGAGAGTGGGATCTACAGAAATCCCTAGGCAGGAGGAAACAAACCTGTCTGCTGGGGCCGGGAACATAAATAGCGTCAGAAAAAGTCTGTCCGCAGAAGCTTTGACTTTAAATCCTAGCTGCATACTAACGATTTAACCTCTCAGTGCTTCACTTTCCTCATCTACAAAATGGGTTTTTGCCTCATTGCCCTGTAAAAAAGGATTAAATGAGCTAAGCTGTTTAGCATGTACAGCACAGTAAGTGGTCACTAAGTGTTAACCAGTATGACTACTATTATAATTGCCATCGTTAGAGCTGAGGCTGAGCTCAAGAAAAGGCAAAAGTGTCTCTTATTAAGGAGCATAATATCCTAAGCTGCTCCCACCCACCCCAAGCCTTCAATCAAGTAAGAACTCATAGCACTCAGGGACAGGCTAAAGGAGCAGTGGAACCCGCCAAGTCGCACTCAGCCTCTCTCGAAGCAGAAGACAGAGCAGTAAGTTTGCTGCTGAGAGAAAATCACTTAATAACTGGAACAAGTCCTTTGTCGGCTTTAGTGATAGTCCCGAGGATGTGCCCAAATCCCACTACAGATACGTGGCTTCTCTTTTGGGGGACTGGCTGTCTGCATAGTTGCTGAGCTGAACGCTTTGGTTCTTTGGTGTTGAATGCTTTTGGAGGATCACTTTGTGAAATTTATCTCCTGGAGATTCTGCATCTACTTGTTTTTTTCATCACATTCACATTGGACAGCCACTTCAAACTGCAGATGTGCATTTTATATGTTTTAGGACACAGAGTCTTTTTCTTTTCAGTATACCTGACATAATCATTCATACTTCTGGTCATCATCTTAGTTTCTCCTCCCTTTGCAGTCCTAGCATTTAGTCCAATAGACATTAATCTCAAATCAATCTATCTATCTATCTATCTATCTATCTATCTATCTATCTATCTATCATCACTTGTAAGGGCCAAAACAAATTAAAAATAAGAAATTTAATTGCCTTTGTTGAAAATAAGGGAAGAGACTGACCACCTCCCCACCTCTGTTAGAGCACTTACTTTAGAAAACTTGTAAACTCTTTCTGTCTCTTTGAAATGTATATACATCTTTTTAACAGGAAGTCTCTTCACAGATTTATGATCCAGCAATGTCTTTCTCAAAGACTTGGGAGCCATGTTTTTGAAATGTAAACATCAAGGGAGCTGGTGCCCCTGTCTCCCAGTGTCTGGGGGAGAGTAGGAGTCTAACTTGGCAATGCCTCACTGCAGGGTGCAAAGCTATCTCCTTCCTGACGATAAGAGAAGTTTCTTTTTCCTGTGGATAAAGCCAATTAGCAAATATAGATGGCCACCCCGGTTACCAGGTGAACGTAGAATGAACCGCGTGTGACCAGTCGTGCTGTCAAGGCTTCTTACTTGAGGACTAGCCAATGCTAATGTTGAGAACATGTATGGAATAGGTTGGGTCTGCTCAGCCCTGTAAAAGGACGAGGTTGTGTTCCGTCTGCACTCTCTTAGCAGGTTGCCTGTGTTGTGCGTCACAGTCTGGCTTAATGCTTATTCAATAACAAAAGTGTTTTCTTTCTTTCCTGTCTTCATGGAGAGTTTTTTTTTTTTTTAAAGATTTTATTTATTTATTTGACACAGAGAGAAAGAGATCAAAAGTAGGCAGAGAGGCAGGCAGAGAGAGAGGGGGAAGCAGACTCCCTGCTGAGCAGAGAGCCTGATGCGGGGCTCGATCCCAGGACCCTGGGATCATGACCTGAGCTGAAGGCAGAGGCTTTAACCCACTGAGCCACCCAGGCGCCCCTAAATTACTATTTTTTTTTAAGATTTTATTCATTTATTTGACAGAGAGACGCAGCGAACAGCGAGAGAGGGAACACAAGCAGGGGGAGTGGGAGAGGGAGAAGCAGGCTTCCTGCTGAGTAGGGAGCCCGATGCGGGGCTTGATCCCAGGACCCTGGGATCATGACCCTAGCTGAAGGCAGCCGCTTAACAGCTGAGCCACCCAGATGCCCTTTCATGGGGAGATTTTTCTGGATTGGGAGGAGATTTTATTTTTAATTACATTTCTCTATTTACCTCTCTCTCTCTTTCCATTTCTGTCATATCACCTCATCTGCCATATTTATCTGCCTACAGTATTTCTCTACTTGCTTATATTCTTGCTTCCTCCACACAGTCAGCCGTATGGACTTGAAAAAATGGAGCTTCGGGTGGACCTGGGTGTTGCAGTTGGTTGCGCGCTTAACTCTTGGTTTTGGCTCAGGTCGTGATCTCAGGGTGGTGAGATCAAGCCCCACATTGGGTTCCACGCTGAGCATGGAGTCTGATAAGACTCTCTCTCTGCCCCTCTCTCTGTGCACACACTCTCTCTCTTTCTCTGAAGTAAATAAATAAATAAATTCTTTTAAAAAATGGAGTTCAGGATATGTCATTCTTCTTGCTAAAATCCTTCAGTGGCTTCCATTGTGGCTCAAATGAAATCCAAAGTCCTATAAGCCCTTACTGATCTGGCTCTTTTCCACCTCACCCACCACGGCTCCTGTCTTTCTCCTACTTGCGCATTGTATTTCAGCCGTGCTTATCTTTATTTAAATTCCCTGAGGGTATCAAGCCCTTTCCCATCCAGGGCTTTTCCACATGCCATTCACTTGGCCTAAAATACTCTTTCCCTCACTCCCTATGGTTTATTACTTAGCACGTCTTAACTTAAATGCCCCCTCCTCATAGAAGCCATTCTTCACCCAATCTGACTTATTACTTATAACACTATTTCCTTTTTATCATCAGAGGGCTTATCACCATTCACAACAATGTATTTGTTTGGTTGGTGTTGGTTTGTTTGTCACATAAAGACAAGGACTGTGCATCCCCACCCCCATCATTGTAGACCCAGTGCCACCAACGCATCATCCCATAGCTGTTAAATATGTGGATCTCCACTGAAGTTCATTTCAAAGAGAAATATCTCTGTATTTTCCCTTTTTCCCGTTTGTGCTTTCTCCTCTCGGAGGGCTAGACTGACACTGAAGAGATGCATTTGGAACATTAAACTTGCCAGGGAGTATAACAGTTTCAGTGCTTAAAAGCCTATGAATCCCAGTTGAGTGCTTTCTGTGTGTGTGTGTGTGTGTTTACTAGCACTCTGTTAGTTAAATTATAGATCTAAAGGGTGAGGTCTGCAGCACTGCCATACTTGGTGGCATGCTGGGGAGACTAGGAGCTCCACAGGAGTGAAAAGAGCTCTTTTCCATCTGTTAGCCCATTGAGATGCTTTTCAACTTGCATTAAAAGTCAGTATTATATGGAACAGGATGGAGGGTTGGGTGGTAGGGCAGGGCTCCCGCTTCAGTAAGATAGATGGCAGTGCTGGGTTTTGCTATGGGTATGGTTGAAGAAAGTGCTGAGCCACAACAGGTCAATGAGGACAGTGTGGTTCACTGAGGCACATTTTACTGCAGAAGTGCAAGAAAGAGTGATTTTAACGAAACAGGGGCCATGTTTGTGAAGCATGTAACCTTGCAAACAAGATGACTAATAGGTAAGTAGGTTTGCAGGTCTTTTGGTGTTTTCTTTTTTGTGTTATTTATTTATTTTTCAAGCTAGTGCCTTTTTATTTCTGGTTGCTGGTTTTATTTCTTAGAATGCGTTAAATAATATGATTTAAATAGAGACACCATCTACCTCCTCCCTGTACTCTCAAGGACTGAGTAGGAAAGATGCTGGGAGCAAATAAGTTTGTCTTCATGCACAGAACACAAGATTGGTCCCCGTTTGTGATTCGATATTTAGTTTTGATTAATTAGAAGGCCAGAACTTTGGCTCTGACTCTAAGCAGTTTTTGCTTACTCCAGATCGGCTGTGGAACATCAGACTCTCCTTGGTCTGTGGTTCGGACCACTGCCACTCTGCTTCTGTGGAGGCTGCTGGCCTACTGCCCTTTGTTCCGGAGCCCCCACTCTCCAGGTCAATAATGCAAGGTGAGCCAAGTGTTTCTGGAATGACTTTCTCACTCAACTTTTCCATCTCTGAAAATGCAGTTGCAGCAGTTGTGGTCATTGACCCACAGAGTGAAAAGTATCAAATGCTATCAGTGGCTGCCTGCCTTCCTGCTTAGCTCCTCTCCATAGATAGAAGAGATTCATGTCAGGTTCACCCATTGTTAAGAACAGAAAAGTCAGTGATTTCCCAAGAGTTTCTTCAGAAAACTGAATTTCATCTGAAGTCTGAATCCTTGGGCTTGAGTCTTTGCTTGCAGATCAAAGGAAGCAAGATTAAGGAACTAAGATTTAAACAACTGAGTCTCCTAATAAACTGTTACTATCAGTCTTTTGTTTGACCTCTGTCTGTCTAAGATTGGAAACATCTGTTGCTTTTATTTTATTATTTTATTATTTTATTTAATTTTAATTTTATTTCTATACCCTGCTGCTTTTAAAACACTTTACACCATTTTTAAATCATAATTGTCAGGATTTCTGAATGTATGCTATGTTAGAATTGTCTAGGGACTTTTGGGATACTTCCTGGCCTATCTCCACCTACCAAGTTAGACTCATGGGACTGGGGCCTAGGAATTTTCATTTCTAACAAGCTCTCACAAATATTCTATTCTCATGAATGAACATTTGAAACTTCCTGAGGCACATAGCACATAGTAGATGCCCCCACAGTAGCAACTGTTAATATCTTAACCCATTGACATGAAAATTCATCAGAAATAGGATTAAAATTCCCATTGCCTTATTTAATGGATCATGCAGAGAATTTTTGCTTATGAGTGTGCTCTCTCTAAATAAGACGGCCAATTCACTGTCCTGAAGTGGATAATTTGATAATAAGGGCAAGCAACACGTTCATCATCACAGCTTTGATGATTTTTGTAGATACTGAAGATATACAATTCATGGTTAATGTTACCAAACAATGATACAGCGTAATGTGGGATAGAGATTACCTGGTGGCAGAATTTATTTGTAACATTTTATATAATACTCCAGTCTTCTTTTTTATAGAATCACTAAGGATTAAGTCACTTAAATTGTACAGTTATAATTTACTCCCTTCAGAGGAGGAAATTATATGTTATAGAAGCCATTCATCCTTGGATTTGGGGATTGTAAAATGTCTTGGAGATATTTATCATGGTATGTGTAGGGGGCTTTAACAACATCTCCTTAATCACTTTGCGTAGGAAGTATTAGCATATTTGAATAAAGTGGAAATAAGACCTGGTTTTTCCTCCTGGATGTGGGTTATAAACACTGTGATGCCTATGCTGGTAGAAGGCAGAGCATGGTGACATTGTGGAGAGTAATGTTGGGGTTCCTGACATTTTTTTTTTTTAAGGACTTTATTTATTTATTTGACAGAGAGAGATCACAAGTAGGCAGAGAGGCAGGCAGAGAGAGAGGGGGAAGCGGGCTCCCTGCCGAGCAGAGAGCCCGATGCGGGACTTGATCCCAGGACCCTGAGATCATGACCTGAGCCAAAGGCAGAGGCTTTAACCCACTGAGCCACCCAGGCGCCCGAGGTTCCTGACATTTTAAGACATAGTGCTTTATATAATTTCTGAGGGGGAAGTTCCATCATTTGACATTTGCCAATTTGCCAATTTGACAATTGCTGAAATCTTCAAACTGCTGTTCATGAGGATCAGTTAGTTAACTGACTCATGTTTGCTGAGCTAATATCAGTGCCTCATTCCTAGAGAAGCTTCTTACCTTCGGAACCATCTCTTATTGGATCCTGGAAGATAAGTCCAAAAGGATCATAAGCAGTTTGTGAGTCAATATAGCTGGGCTAAGGAACTTCTTATCTTGGAAGGCTTTGCTTGTATTAGTTAGTGTCAGAGGTACAGGGCACAGTGCTTGCCTGGTACCACATTGCTGTATACTCTGAAACCAGCCGCACAAAGCTGAAGGGAGCTTATAGAGGACTTTCAGTCCATTCATTTATCTTCTCTCTGTCCCCTGCATAGAACCGATGCCTTCTTTCCTAGTCTCTTTCACATCCTTATACGTCCTCTTACATAAGACAGACTTCATGTGGTGTGTACAAAGGAAGATAGCAAATCTTACTTGTGGATGCATATTGTATAGGTTAAAGAAAAATTACATGGTACAAGAAAGTGACAAGAGCAGAACTTTTACCAGGGGTTCAAGACTGTTCTTTTTGCTTTGTCAGTGTGTAAACTAATGTGTACCTGGAAACGAGCGGAAGGTTCTCTCTAGAGAAAAAGAGAGGGGAAGAGAGAGAGAGAAAAAAAAAACCCAACCAAAATGTTTAGAGTCATTTTCTATTTGTTCCCAGGTAGGATGAACAGAAGAGACCCTTGCCTTATACATCAGGAAGACTTAGAACTTCTTCATGAAAATAACACACGATTAAACCTTTGTTTCCTGGATTAGTCCTCTACCCCCACCCTATAGTGTTTTAATCATTGGATTTAGTCTGAGTATTGGTTAGTCATGGATGAAAACCAGAAAGCATCCATTCTGGGAAAGGGGGAAAGTGTATGGCAGAACCACTAGCTTTGTATTTAAAGAGAGAGAGAGAGAGAGAAAAAAAAAATAGGGAGTGGCCATACTTTTGCTTTAATCCAAAGTGCTGAGCTGCATTGTAGAAAATTCTTATATAGATATTTCTAATTCATTGCTTTATTTTAAGTCCTTCTATAAGAGGTCAAATGACCACATTTCCCCCCAAGGTTCACTGGGGTTTATTAGGGAGTAGAGAGGGAGGCCAGGAATCCCCCCGCCAACCACATTGCTCCTGGCATGTGAAGATTCTACGTGGCTTCCTCTTTTGCACAGAGGCTGGCCATGCAGGCAGCAGCCTCGAGGGGAGTGGGGAGGAATTGGGGGGTGCCTTCTGGCAGTCCCCTTCAGAGGATGATCTGGTTGGTGGAGTTGTGGCTCAGCTCCTTGTGTGGCAAAACAATCTAGGTCAGGATGAGCAGCCCAGCAGGGATCAGGATGCAGCAGCCTAGGATGGTGATGGCAGGCAGCAGCTTCCCATCCTTGAAGAGGCTCTTACTGTCTCACTGTCAACTGGTCTGGGTCTGGGAGGGCTGCCCTGGAGGAGAAGAGTCAGATTCTGGCCTCACTCCTTCCCAGAATGGCCCTGGCAAGAGACGGTGGTGGTCAGTACAGGATGGGCAGAAGGGATGGAGCCACGCTGATGGGCTTGAAAGATGCATAGGAGGTCCCACCTGCCTTGGCACTGAGTGTGCACTCGCATGTGTCACGCGGCGCTCCCAGCAGCCGCTGAGGGTCAGGACACCAGTGGTAACTTGTACAGTGCTGAGCAGCTCTGAGCTGCACACACTTGTATCCTCTCACTGAATCACCACTTAAATTTCAGTTGGATCCAGTTTGTGGCACTCTTGTCTTTTCTTGTTCTGCACTACCTCCCTGGGATCTCATCTAGTCACACAATTTCAGCTGCAACAATGAACTAATGAATCCCAAGGCTAGATTTTATTGAGAAAGTTTATTGTTGCCTTGTAGAGACTAGCAGGTAATGCTTTATTTTGTAAGAAAAATTGGCATGTGGTGAGTCAAAGGGAGAAATATCTGTTTAGATTAGAATAATATTGTCTAACAAAAACTCTGTTTATTTTTAACTTCTTCAATTTTTCGAAGGTTATGATTCTTATTACAAAAGCCATTATTCTTAGTTTTACATTTAATCAAGGACAGACATTAGATGAAGTGCAAAATATACCTAAGTCGTTTTCAGAAACTATGAGAAGCTATGATGGAGAAGATAAAATTCTTTCCTTCAGGTGATCAAAAATCATATTTTATTTTTACTTATCTTCGCCTCTGAAGAATACAATTTTTATACATATATTTATATGTTTTTTCTTCCTTTTTCTACAAAGTTACTCACCCTATATAAATGATTCATTTGAAGCATTTTTATTTATGTCGCATGGATCCATTAGATCAGGACAGAATGGTGCCATTCATATATGTATTTGACAAGGACCTGGCCAATTAGTATTAAAGGGTTGATAATTGGTGGAAATCTGTAATTGATGGTTGCTTAATGGACTACCATCCATGTCTCATAACTGTGCAGAAACAATTCACAAACTATTCTTAGCCAAGAGTTAACTGTGGCTTTATTTTAATGGTGATTTTTGAGTTAGCTCTTGACTCCAATTCATCATTACCTCTCTTTATCTTGGTTATTTTATTTGCCAAGTCTCTCAATATGTTGATGTCACACTGCAGATATTTAATAAATATTTTTAAGTAAATTACTGATACTAAGATGGTCCAGACTTTGAAAGTTCTAATTAAAGATGAGAGAAGGACCTCTCTGCAGAGAAGGACCTGCAATGGGGTGTCTGAAGATCTGTTAGTTAATATTGAATTTCTCCTTTTCTGAATTTAAACTTTTTTTCTAGAAGGGCACCCACCCTCCCCCCTCCCCCCTAAAACCCCTCTTTTGAGGAGTAGCTTCTTTTTGGATTATGTACACATCTCTTTGTATGCCTCGTCATTTTCACCATGATCAGTAGATACTTTTTATTGCTTACTGATTGCCAAGATTCTGTAAACCTCTTAAATTGGAAGGCACTAAGTAAATGTAATTGAAATAGGATAAATCAAACTTGCTTTCTGGGACAGTTAGTATCAAAGTCTAAAATGATCTGTGCTTTTGGGAGCACTGTCTTGCTTGAGGGCTTATTTGTATTATTACAAGCGAGTTTTTTTGTTTGTTTTTTTAAAATCATAAACCAGTTTATGAGTTGAGTTCTTTACTATTCTGAAGGATTTCCCTCAGTCACGTTGTATAAAATCATCACTGCTGTTGGAAGGAATTACAACTATTCGGGCTGAAACATTTCCTTAGGTAGAATCCAGGGAGTGAAATGAGAGGAGCCTAGGGCAGTCTAGGCTGAATTAGGGTACTTACTTGGGGTAGCTTCTATTGGACTTGGAAGGGAGACTAAGGGACAACTCTAATTTCAGGAAAAATTCAAAAGAAAAGCTTGCTTTTAAGGTCTTTTCAACTTTGTGTTATCTCCACTCTCGTACAGTACTCAATTTTCATTCTGATCTTTGCCTCTCTGCCAAGCTTCCCTCTCCCTCAAACAGCTCTAACTTTGAACTCTACCTAGATCTGATCATTTGGGAAAAGCTCAGATTAGTTCTGACTTGTTTTACCCTGCAACTTTTGGCCCTAATTTTCTCTGCTTCTGTCCTTCTTTTACCTTCTAAATAAAACTTCCAGCAAGATATAGAGAGGAAATAATGCAAACTTGGAATTTAGACAGACCCTAAGTTGAAGTCTTGACTTTTCCCTTTCATTAGCTGTTTGGGCAAGTGACATCTTGACCCGTAGGATTACATGGGTGAAGTTGTGCTGATTATATATATTGGCAATAGCTGGAGAAACTTATCAACTCAGCCCATTCCCAGAATGGGCCTAATCTTATATGCAGCTACTTAGAAATACACAGAGAGTCCAGGATAGTGCAAAAAATTCTTATGTGTCCTCCCAAGGTCACTTCTTAGAGCCAGCTTCACTTCTTGCAGGGCACTGGAAGCTCTCTTGTCTGTCACCTTCTTCCTTGTCTTTGCTTCTTTCCCCCTAAGTTCAGTTTCCCTGTGGCCAAAGCTCATTAACTCTAAAATGTCCAGGTATCCTGAATATTTGAATGGAACATCTATAAAATAAACTGACTATTCTCTTACTAATATCAATCTCTCAAAAGATAATTTTGATACATTCTTATACATGAAGACTTTCTATCCTCTAGGAGTTAGGATGGGGAGAGACTGAAGGAATGAAGGAAACAAAGCAGTAGACCGATCCTTCCATTAAGCTGGGGGAGAATGGGGCCAGACCAATATGTGAAAAGGCACAGAACCTGGTTCTGCCACATGTATAAAGCACCCACACTTGAGATAGTTTTAAAACGAACAAAAAAACTGATCTCATACTCATTTTTTCCATGCATATCATATATTAACAAAATACCTAATTAAGCTGATTTTCTATTAGTATTAAAATGTATATAGTAGGGAATGGAAGGGACAGACTCAAAGAAATCTTTAATATGTACAGTTTGAAGCTACTAGGGGAGACATTTAAGTGTATTGAGTCCTACAACAATGAATCATTATTATGTTCATAAAGGAAATTTCTATCTTTTATTATTAACTCTCAATTACTAAAAAATAGGTGCCATCAACTTTGTTCTAAATTTTATTTAATTAGGATATTCAGTTTTATATGTGGTTAGCCTTTAAATTTTATAGCTAATTTAGTGTATTTTTCTTTGCAGGACTTAGAGGGCCAATTTTCTGAGCAATATTTTGAGTATCGTAAATCCTAGCATAATAAGATGAAGGCCCCTTGTATAATTTAATTATGTGTGGTCTGTACCATTTTTGAAAATGTTTCCATTCACCCTTAATTTTTTTTTCTTTTTTCCTTTTAAAAAATGTTCAGTAACACACCATTATACAACCAAGGAAATTATTTCTTGGACAGTCAGAGGAAGTGACAGAAGATAAAGACTATAGTATGATAAGGAGGAATAAATTATCCTAGGAACATCAGAAAAGATTAAAAAAAAAACTAGTAAGATATATCCATAGCTCTTCACCATAGTTCCCAAACACTGCTGTGAGGTCTTTTCTCTTCTTTTTTTTTTTCTTTCTTTCTAGTTTTATTGAGATATAATTGACATATAAGATTATACTAGTTTAAGGTGTACAACATAATGATTTGATATCTGTATACACTGCAAAATGATTACCACAATAAGTTTAGTTAACATCCATCACCTCACATGGTTACAAATTTTTTGTAATGAGAACTTTTAAAATCTACTCCCTTAGCAATTTTCAAATGTATAATACAGTGTTGTTAACTATAGTCACTATGCCATACATTACATCCTCAGAATTTATTTATCGATAACTGGAAGTTTACGTCTCTTTCTTCTTGAGTACTCTGCTTGTCCCCAACCTACCTTTACCTTGCCCCTGCAGACTAAAAGTTCCAAAAGAGGCATTCTTAACAAAGCAGTGTGTTTTATAAGATTGAGACTTCACTTAAATACAGGGAATCTATGCTTATTCCTTTACTTAGTAAAGGAAATGTGACATGAACTCCCCAGTAATTTTTGCAACAACTGTTTGGGAATTCTTTATATTTCCCTAGTGAAATGGGAAAACAAAATTTCTAGGTAAGAGATTATAAAATTGACAGGATCATAAAAATATAGGTAAGTATTACTCTTCAGGGTCCTTAATAAAGGAGAATAAAACCCTAACTTATAGAGACTGTTATAGTGGCATTTAGTGAGCATCAACTATATGGCAAGCACCATGGTAGATGCTCCATATAGAAAGATGAAGAAACTGTTCCCCTCTATGAGAAGCTCACTATCAAGCTAGAAAGGCAGGCATTAAAAAGAAACAATTAAAATGTTGCACCTGTTTCTAACAGTTGACCTGGATAAAATGATGAAAGAATAGGTTTTAAAAGTGCTTATTTATAGTCAGGTGGTAGCTTAGATATTGAGGATGCCTGGATCAATACATATCTGCTATGAAAGAGGGCACATCAAACAGTATATGAGGCACTTCAGAGGAATTCTGCATAGGAAATGACAGAGGAAGGTCAAAGATGTTCATATGCTGGCTCATGCAGGACCATTTATCAGATCATCCAATTATAAACATGTTGGGCAGAGTGTGAAATGCTAAAGAACGATGCTAATTCTGATCTAAAGATATTTTGGGGGAGACAGAATCTGACCAATGAACTGGAGTTCCAAAGCATATATCCTTTAAGAAAACACTGAAGTGGAAATTCCACAATGTTTCTTGCAGCAAGAGTGGAAACTTCCTTCAGATGGCAAGCACCACTCAACTGGATTTGGATCCCAGCTCTGCTGCTTATTTTCTCTGCAATTTGGTCAACTTCTCTGATCCTCAGTTTACTTGCCTTTATACACCACCCTCATAAAGCACATAGAACTTTTGGTGGGGATTAATTCTTCTTAATATTAAATTCAGAATGTATATTACCAACCACCATCACTGGATTGCAAATTATTTAAGGTGTTAGGTAGTTTGTGTTAAAACTTTCCACCTAGCATTATAGGCAGAGTAAGACCTTAGGAAGTGCTTATTGATTTACTGGCTATTTTAGTCTTAAAGTTTGGTGGTTATAAATTTTGCTTGTCATTAAAGCTTTTGCATTAGTTCATGTCAATATGCAATTTTTTCAGATATTTTAAAATCCTTTCAATACTTTGAAATTTTAGAGAAGAGGGTTGAACTGTGAAAAGAGAACCTCTGTAACAAACAATTCAACCTTTAAGATAATATTTATTTGTATCTTTAGAATTTATGTAGGGGATGTCTTAATTTTACGGTCTAATTGGTGAGAGCTTGCTTCCAGGGCTTAACAAAACCTGTGGCCATGCAAAGCTGAAGAGAATTACCTAAAATCTTTGGATGTATAATTGAATAACTCCCATCTTAATACAATGTTAACTTGATTTTTTTTTGTTGTCTTGTCTTATTGCTTATAACATTATTTATTGCCTGTAATGTTAAACTTATGAGTTAGATTATATTAAAAATTTAAACAATTATCTTAATTAGATATTAAAGCAGAGTTTGCAGTCACTAATGAATCATAACAAAATTTAAGAAAGAGAGACTCAGATAAACACCTCGTTCAGTTATGGAGAAAATTATAATTGGGGAAATATAATCCAAATAGAAGCTGGCTGTAAGGGATTCAATACATAATGCAAGAAGCAATTATGCTGCCCTTTTGAAAAATTATACCACTCTTGTTTTTTTCCCTTCAAATTTAGAATTTTTCCTTAATAATTAATCAACTTGAGAGTTGAGGCTGGACATTTTTCAGTACTATTGAATTTGGGTACAGTACTCTTCTCGATAATCAAATATGACTAGATTCTCAGAATATAATTCTTTATGGGCTTTTCATAGTGTAAAAGCATTCTGGAAAAAACAGTTTGTATGATAAAAGTTATTCCTATTAGTTGTGATCTACAGAATATTGGGTAAAACAAACTATAGTCATTGAAATGATGCTCTTTCGGGGCGCCTGGGTGGCTCAGTGGGTTAAAGCCTCTGCCTTCGGCTCAGGTCATGATCTCAGGGTCCTGGGATCGAGCCCCGCTCAGCGGGGAGCCTGCTTCCCCTCTCTCTCTCTGCCTGCCTCTCTGCCTACTTGTGATCTCTCTCTCTCTGTCAAATAAATAAATAAATAAATAAATAAATCCTTAAAAAAAAAAAAAGAAATGATGCTCTTTCAGTCCCTTGTAAAGCAACTGTATGGATTGCATCGTACTATACTTTTTTGCAAACCACAATAAGGGCCCAGACATAGAACTCTTGAAGGTAAATCATTGCATTCGATTTTCACAAACACTTAGTTAGAATGTCTATGTTTTGTGTATGTGTGTGTGTCTGTGATGAATCCTAGACCAACACGTATATAGCCACATTTTTCTTTTTAGATGATGCCTCATTAAAAAAACAAAAAACAAAAACCAAAAAACTCATTTGGACTTCATAAAGGAAAAACCCTCCTGTGTTTCTTCTCTATAATACACACAGAACACTTCTGTGACCAGATGAGTCAGTTTTCCACACCAAACTATTCTCTGATACTAGAATGGGTGTTCTACAATTCAATTCAGTTCTGACACTAATCAGACTTAGCACAGACCCCATGAGTTAAGGGCTCAGTCCCACAAGATTGCCCCTCACTGCAGATGTCAATTACAAGTCCAGATTGTCGCCTGTGCTTCTGACTGTCTGGCTATAAGTCAGGATTCCCATGAACCTCTCCATGGTTTCAGTGATTTGTTAGGATGGCTCACAAAACTCAGGGAAACAATTTACTAGTTTAACATGAATAATATAATGAAAAATAAAGATGAATGGCCAGATGAAGAGTTATACAGGGCAAGGCCTGGGAGGGTCCCAAGTGTTGGAGCTTCTATCTTGATGGAGTTAGGGTGTACCACTCTCCCAGCATTTGGATTTATTCACCAACCCCAAAGCCTGCACTTCTGGGATTTCAGAGGGCTTTCATCACATAGATATGATTTATTATTAACTTGATCTCAGTCGGTCTTCCCGTTCCTGAGGATGGGGGTGGGGCTGAAAGTCCAAGCATCTAATCATGTTTGGTCTTTCTGGCAATAACCCATCCTGAAGCTACCCAGAATAGCCTCATTAGAACAAAAGACTCCTAGCACCCAGGACATTCCAAGGGATGTAGGAACTCTGTGTTAGAAACCAGGACCAAAGACCAAATATTAGAATAAAAGATGCCCTCAGTGCTCTTATCTTTTAGGAAATTACAAGAGTTTTAGGATCTCTGTGCCAGGAATGGGATGGAGAGACCAATACATAGATTATTTCACAGACTTTCTTCCACAAAGAACACTGCCTTAGTTTGCATTATTTGCTTATTTAGATCAGTATAGTTGTATATATGTTATAATAATTATTCTCTTTTTGAAATAAAGAAATAAATTATTCTCTTTTTGAAATAATTTTTTTTTTTTTCAGGATTCTCCTTTGTTTCTTTTCCCCTCCTTTTTTCTACCTATTTAACTTGCAGGTGAGTGGAAGAAGGGACACATGTTTGCTTATCCTTTTGAGAAAGTACATTTGTTGAGTACCTACCATGTTCTGGATCATATGGTTGAACAACTGCCATATTCTCTGATAAAAGAAACAACACAAACACCTGAAGTACCTAAAGAATAGGAAGTGCTGGGGTGCCTGGGTGGCTCAGTCGGTTGAGCCTCTGACTCTTGGTTTCAGTACAGGTCAGGATCTCAGGGTTGTGGGGTCAAGACTGTCATCTGGCTTTGTGTTCAGTAGGGAGTCTGCTTCAGGATTCCCCCCCCTCACTCTTCCCCTTCACCCCATACTCTCTCTCTCTTTCAATAAATAAATCTAAAAAAAAAAACCAAAATAATAAGAAATGCTATAGTGTCATGATGACTTTAAAGTCTCTTGACTGAACCTTTCTCTGCAGTGACTCCTTAGGGAAGAGTTAGGGCTTAAGAAATAGGATGTAGGTGAAGGTCTAATAATAATAGTGATGATATGGCAGGTCCTATGTTTAAGTGCCTATTGCATACCAGGCCCTATAATAAGCACTTTGCATATAGTACTTCATTCACACTTTAAAGCAATTTTTAGGTCATCTTACTATACTCATGCTCTTTCTCATGAGAAAAGCCAACTATACTAATAGAGTTAGGTTCTTTCTTTCTTTCTTTCTTTCTTTCTTTCTTTCTTTCTTTCTTTCTTTCTTTCTTCTTTCTTTCTTTCTTAAGATTTTATTTATTTATCTGAGAGAGAGAGAGAGAAATCACTTGTGAGTGAGCAAGGGGTGAGCAAAGGGGGAGGGAATGAGAATCTGAAGCAGACGCCACACTGAGCATGGAGCCCCGTGTGGGGTTCGATCCCTGACCACGCGATCATGACCTGAGCCAAAAGCTAGAGTCTGATGCTTAACCGACTGAGCCACCCAGGCGCCCTGAGTTAGGTCTATTTCTGATTTTATTAGTGGAGATTATTTTGTTTGACTTCTTTCTGAAAACCTCCACTGAAATGATAATAGATCCAGAATTGATTTGACAACAATAAAAGTAGGATGCTGTAGAAAATGCTGACAACATTATTTTCTTGTGTTGAGTACTTTTCCAGTTCCCAAAGAGATATGCAACTTCAGTGAGAAGTCTTGAGTATGATGCTTCTAGTTTTATAACATCTTTTCCTTCCAACTGAGATAGGCTCAGGCCCTCAATTTTTCATTGAACTATCAAAGAAGCTTTCCAATGATTTTTCTGAGACTTCTGTTGCTGTTATTTAGCTTGCAGTGTGTTTTCTCATAGAACAATTTGAGAAAAAATTTTTAAACACTGTTCTGAATATGATACCTTTCTTTCAGAGAACTTAATATACTGCTTACAGAATGAAAACTAAGCTCCTTAGAATGACATTCAAGGCTCTCATCCTCTATTCCCCATCTAACTTTTTTAGTCTTTCCATTCTTTCATTCATTCTACACTCTGCCAATTCCTGGCTATTTTTCAATCCTAAGGAAATTTTCTGTTTGCTACCGGGAGGGTTGACGAGTCCAGACTTTAGCGCCAGATACCCAAGTTTCAACTCCTAGCTCTGTTTATTTCCAGCTGTGTGACTTAAAGCAAATTACTTTGCTTTTCTGTACCTCGGTTTTTTCTTTATAATGAGGATAATTATAGTACCCATCTTATGTGGTTATGGTGAGAAATAAATGAATTAGTATATGTAAAGCATTTATGATTTTCATAGGGACAGTGCTATGTAAATGTCATTTATTATTTTTTACCTCTTTCATTCATAGTCATATTGGCCTGGAGTAGCTTCCGTTTCAAACCTCTCACAATTTGTACTTTAAGACACTACTCAGATGCTGTCTTCACTATTAAATCTTTCTAGACTCACTACCTATAATCCAGTAGTTTGTTATTCTACCCCCTTCCTATTTATGCCTATGTTTTATTAGATTTGTACTTATATTATGCCATCCATCACATTGTGTTTATAAATAGTG
Source organism: Potos flavus (assembly GCA_028534135.1). Classification (NCBI taxonomy): domain Eukaryota; kingdom Metazoa; phylum Chordata; class Mammalia; order Carnivora; family Procyonidae; genus Potos; species Potos flavus. Next base: position 70,992,514 of record CM052886.1, read on the forward strand.
TTTTCTTTCTCTCAGGGGGCACTGTTGCTCTACAAGGGAAAAGACCAAAAGGCTTAGTATGTGGCATAACAGAGAGAGCAATATCTGGATTCCTAGAAACCTATGTTCAAATTAATTGAAGTGTGGTGAAAGCCAGGTTACCTAATGCCTGTAAGTCTTAGTTTACTCATCTTTAAAATGGGTAAATATTGCAACTTTATATGGTTATGTCAATATTATCCACATTGTGATACTATCTCTAGCCCCTTTGATCTTTTGACAAATTTATAGTCATTTCTTTATTGTTCTCATATATTAATATGTAAACAAATATGGAAGTTTAGAGAGGGTGGGTAAAAAGGAAACAATGAGGATTTCCTCAGTAAGGAGAAATATTAACATACTATACTTTTCCCCTAAACACTTGGAATCATGTATTTTCTCTGAGAATATTTCACGCCTTTCTTTGTTTATATGATATAACCTTTCTCTTTGCTAAGTAAAGCCATCAGTTAATACTGGGAATCATTTCCCCCACATGTCTCCTCAAAGCAAAACTCTTCATGAATCTACTTTTCAGATGAATAATTGTGGATTATTTTAAATCCTAGAGGTTTTGAAATTTCCTGATTTCGTAATTTGGAGGACTTCTTTTGAGAATTAATTTACTTAAAGCCTACTCAATATAATATTTTTCTTTATGCCACTTTCTGTAAAGGCTGTTCTCAGAAAATCAGCTAAGATTTCTGCTCAGTGCAAATGTCTATGAACTGAGCTCAAACATTCTCTATGTTATTTAATCAAGTATCCTTCAGCTGGAGCAAGAGAGAGCTAGCTCGTAATATTGCTTGCATCTTTCAGATAAGAAAATTAAAGAATGAGAAAATTTAAGATGGATTGAAAAAAGAAATATATAGCAACTTCATGTCTTTGTGCCTGCTAAATCTACTCAATAGGTCGAAGTTTTTTCCCTCAGCTTTAGACTGCAATTTTCCCCTCAAATATTCTCCACCTCCATATATTATGAAAATAATTCATTGGGAAACTATAAATAAAAATATTTTAGGGTATATTTTTCTATTCCAACCATTGTTTCCCCATTTTAAAAACGTTATTTGACAGCTTTGACAAACTGGTCTTAGAACTAACAAAATGGGGGTGCCTGAGTGGCTCATTTGGTTAAGCATCCAACTCTTGGTTTCAGCTCAGGTCATGACCTCAGGGTCCTGGGATTGAGCCCTGAGTACACTCCATGCTCAGTGGGGAGTTTACTTGAAGATTCTCTCTCCCCACCCCTCACCCCTCTCCCCACTTGCACTTTCTCTCTAAAATAAACAATCTTTAAAAGAATAGAAATAACAAAATGGAAGAGCAATGTAAATAAATATGTTTATTGCTGTTGCATTAATCAAGGTTCTTCAGAGAAACAGAATCAAAATACCTATACCTATACCTCTCTCTCTCTCTTTTGCTTTATTTCTCTCTCTCTTTGTAAGAAGATTTATTATAGGAATTAGCTCACCTGATTTTCGAGGTTGAGAATACCATAATCTGCCATCTGCAAGCTGGAGAACTAAGAAAGCTGGTGATGTAATTCAGTCCAAGTCCAAGGGCCTGAGGACCAGAGGAGCTGATGTCTGAGGGCTAGTGAAGGTGGATGTCATAGCCCAAGCAAAGAGCATGTTTGTCCTTTCTTTGCCTTTTTGTTCAATCCAGACTATTTCATTTAGACTAACTGAAAATGAATTATGAAATGACAAATACACATAATCTATGGTAATATAAAGCATCGTTCTTATATACACTTTACTCCAAATGATATACAGTGAAGTTCTGCTTTAATTCCTAATTAATATGAGTTGAAATTAATGAAAACTTTCAAATGTTTGTTTTACCTTTTTCTTTTAAAATTACCAGTTTTTACTTCCATGATTTTTTAGAGTTCAATTTCAAAACAATTTATTATCACTTATCTGTTGTATCTATTTAAGATTAAGTTGGCTGTACCTAAATGACTAAGAGAATACCTCAAAGAGTGGCTGAAGCAAGATAGAAGATTTTTTCTCTCTCATGTAAAAGAAGTCTGTAGGAAAGCAATTCGCTAATATCTGGTGATTCTTGATTTTCATCAGAAATATAAGTTTCTATGCCATGCTCTTCATTCTCACTGTCTGGCTTCCATGCTTTAGATTTCCTTGTGGTCTGAGATGGCTTTGGGGGCTCTAGTCCTCACATCCATATCTCAAGCAGCAGACGGTTAAAAAACAGAACACTGCCACTCTGAATTAAACTAGGGTTTTATAATTAAGGGAGAATGGATTAATGGATATTGAGTGGGAACCAACAGGATTTGTATACCCCCACATAATCTGCAAAATGCAGGCCACTAATTAATTATTATAACTGAAAGCTTATTTCTTTATTCGTGTCATGCTGTGGCTTTGAGCAATACCTGTGTATTTTTTCATTCAACTGCCTTTGTGTTTTGTCTCTGAAGTGCAGGGATTTTTAACTGGTTTGCTTTTTGGTGAGAAAAATAACATCCTAATTAAATTGGTGTTGGAAAGAATCCTTCATTATGCAGAAATGTAGATACTATAATAGTTTCTATTTGAAACTTAGACATCTTCCTCAGATGACATGTTATTGTAAATTATCTCATGCTTGATAATTGTAAAGACTACATAGTAGTGATATTCAGGAAACAAATACAGGCTATGTCATATTTTTATTTATTTGACATCATATATCATTTACTATTAGTCAGGTAGTGTTTTTAAGTCCTTTACAAATTTAAACTCATTTGACTTTTCCACTTTCATTCTCTCAAGAGTATATAGTGGGGCTTCCCAGAAGCCACATGACTTGTGAGCCATTTCTTTGATGATTGAAGCAATGTGTGCTTGTTATGCTCACGCTTTAGAGATGTCTCAGTTTTAAATTTTTATACAATAGATATAGATAGATATACACAAACAATAGCTTTTTGAGGTCCTTAATAATATTTGAAAGTGAAAAAGAGTCCTGAGATTAAAAAAAATCACTACTAGAACACTTGAATACATTAAAAATTTTGGTTAACATACTCTGTAATCCATCTATCAATCAATATTTTAAAAAAAACCTTTTAGCTATGTTCAGAGTACATAATGCTAAGGTGGAAATTCAGAAGTATGAATTTATAGTTCTGTTGAGATAACCAAATGTGTGTGTGAGTGTGTATGAATCAATGAGCTATTGGCATAATACTAACAAACCATACCAAAACTAGTGGCATAAAGCAACATGCACTTTGTTACACACAAATCCAAAGATTGGCTGGCATGTTCTGTTGATCTTGGCTGGACTCACTCATGTACTACAGTCAGCCGTGTATTAATTGCACTGCTGGGACTGAGAATGTTTCAGATAGGATGAAAGGAGATGCAACCCTTCCACATATGTCTTATCCTGTTAAATAGTCCAGGTGTTGTCTCATGTTTATAATAGAGGTGCAAGAATGGAAATGCTAGAGCAAAGCTAGGAGATATACTCAAGGATTTTCTAAGTCTCTGGTTGATAGTATTATGTCTGTTAATCTAGTTTCTGGCCAAAGTGGGTCACATGAGGGTCAAGGGCTCTAGTACAACACCCCACACAATGACAGAGATAGAATTGGGATCATAAGTACAAACAGTAAACCACAGTGTATGTATATGAGAAAATATAACTTAAAGTTATATTTGCACTCCCTGAAGTGCCAGGCCCTGGGGAATAGAGGACACTGCACTGCAGTACATTATAGGACCTCTTATAAGGCTATTATCATTAAGAACAAGAGAAGTAGCTGCCTTTCCTAATATACAAAGCAGACAGAATTAGAAAAAAATGAAGAGATAGAGAAATATGTCCCAAATGAAAGAACAGGGCCAAACCACAGGAAGAGACCTAAGTGATCTAAGAATCAGTAATCAAAAAACTCCCCAAAAAACAAAAGTCCAGGGCCGGATGGCTTCACAGGCGAATGCTACCAAATTTTAGGTAGGGAAGATGGGGATTAAGGAGTGCACTTGTGATAAACACTGGATGTAGTATGGAAGTGTTGAATCAATAAATTATATACCCAAAACTAATATTACACTGCATGTTAACTAACTGAAATTTAAATAAAAACTTTAAAAAATGAAGAAGAGTTAATACTTATACTTCTCAAACTATTCCAAAAAATAGAAGAGAAGGGAAAATTTCCAAATTTATTCTGAGGCCAGTATCACCGTGATAACAAAACCATATAAAATATAAAGACACCACACACACACACACACACACACACACACACACAAACCTCAGGCCAATACCTCTCATGAATATAGATGCAAAAATCCTCAATAAAATACTAGCAAACCAATTCTGACAATACATTAAAAAAAGCATACACCATGATCAAGTGGGATTTATTCCCAGGATGCAAGAGTGGTTCAATATTTGCAAAACAATTAACATGATACATCACATCAATAAGAGAAAGGATAAAAACAACATAGATATTTCAATAGATGCAGAAAAAGCATTTGACAGAGTAGAACATTCATAAAAACCTCTTCAGTGTGGGTCTAGAGGGAATATACCTCAACATAATAAAGGCCTTATATGAAAAACCCATAGCCAGCATCATACTCAATGGTGAAAAAACTGAGAGCTTTTCCCCTAAGGTCGGAAACAAGAAAAGGATGTCCCCTCTCATGACTTTTTTTCAGCACAGTACTGGATGTCCTAGCCACAGAAATTGGACAAGAAAAAAGAATAAAAGGCATCCAAATTGGTAAGGAAGAAGCAAAACTTTCACTATTTGCAGATGACATGATACTATGTATAGAAAACCCTAAAGACTGCGCCATAAAAACTACTAGAACTGATAAATAAATTCAGTAAAGTCACAGGATACAAAATCAGTGTATAAAAATCTGTTTCATTCCTATACAATAATAATGAAGCAGCAGAAAGTGAAATTAAGAAAATAATTCCCTTTATAGTTGCATCAAAAACAATAAAATGCCTAGGAATAAACTTAACCAAAGAGGGGAAAGACCTGTACTCTGGAAACTATAAAACACTGATGAGAGAAATTCAGACCTACGAAGAGAAATGGAAAGACATGCCCTGTTCATGGATTGGAAGAAAAAATATTGTTAAAATGTCCATGCTACCCCAGACAATCTACAGATTTAATGCAATCCCTATCAAAATACCTATGGCAGGGACGCCTGGGTGGCTCAGTTGGTTAAGCGACTGCCTTGGGCTCAGGTCGTGATCCCAGGGTCCTGGGATCGAGTCCCGCGTCGGGCTCCTTGCTCGGCAGGGAACCTGCTAAAAAAAAAAACAAAAACAAAAACAAAAACAAAAAAAAAAAACAAAAAAAAACAAAATACCTATGGCATTATTTACAGGACGAGAAAAAAACAATCCTAAAATTTGTATAGATCCACAGAAGACCTTGAATAGCCAGATCAAGCTTGAAAGAGAAAAAGATTGAGGTATGACAATTCCAGATTGCAAGTTATATTACAAAGTGGTAGTAATGAAAACAGCATGTTACTGGCATAAAAACAGACATATAGAATATGTATAATAGAAAAGAAAACCCAGATAGAAACTCACAATTATATGGTCAATTAATCTTTGACAAAGGAGGAATGAATGTACAAAGGGAAAAAGTCTCTTCAAAAAATGGTGCTGGGAAAACTGGACAGGTTCATGGAAAAGAATGAAACTGGACCACTTTCTTTTACCATACACATGTTTACCAGAGGGGAGGTCGGTGGGGGGACAGGCGACATAGGTGATGGGGATTAAAGAGTACACTTATCGATGAAAAAATAATGTTATATTTGTTATGTATTTTTTAAGAAAAGTATGACACTGTAATAATAGAGATACAGTACATGGTAACAAAGTTTTGATTTTATTCCACAAACTCATGAATTAATCACCCTTAAAATGGGAAGTGGGCACATGTTGTATGATCAACGTATGACAGCATTTTTTTATTTTTTATAAAATTTTTTTATTTTTATAAAATTATTTTCACCTTTAAAATTACCTTCTCTTTAAAAAGATTGAATTTTGGGGGCACCTGGGTGGCTCAGTCAGTTAAGTATCTGCCTTCGGCTCAGGTCATGATCCCAGGGTCCTGGGATTGAACCTCATATCAGGCTCCCTGCTCAGCAAGGAGCCTGCTTCTCCCTCTCCCTCTGCCACTCACCCTGCTTGTGCTCTCTCTCTCAAATAAAGAAAGAAAATCTTTAAAAAAAAAAAGATTGAATTTTTAAAAAATACATAATATCCACTTTCACTATGGTGAGATTTGAGGAAGAATTATTAATATGGTAACATTATCAAAAGTAATTTATAGAATCTCATGACTCAATATTGAGAGACAATTTTGCTGTAAAAGAAATGTAAACAAAGCAATGCAATTCTAGATGTGAACCCAATAGGTATCCCTTTTTACTGGTGGTTGGCTGGTCTCTTCATTAAACTCTACCCTCTCTTTATCTTTGAGTTCTTTGTTTCTGGACTGGTGTCTAGACTCAGACTTGTTCTTCAGTTTCTGGGGATTTTCACTCTAACTCATCTCCAGTATCTTTACTCACCTTTGAGAATCCTGAATGCAATGTCAAATTTTCACTTCATACTCATGTCTTTAACACTCTCATTGGCACTTCTTGCTAAATTTATACTCTTTTTACTCTGTGCCTTCTTCTCTTATCATTTTCTTTATTAAGAGAAAGTCAGGATTGTATCAATTATTTTGATATATTTGATGTTGGGGGAGGCCATGCCAAATTCTAAAATGGTGTTTTCTCCATTTCTCTTGTTGATTTTTGGGGATGTTGTTGCTGTTGTTTAGCATTTCATATATGATTTTGGAATCAAGCTACCCTAAATCCCCCCTGGTGCTTAGAAAATAGGACTAGTTGAAGGATTATAGGTCACCCTATGTTAGCGACTGGAATGAGTTATTCTTCCCAGGGTGAACTTTAATTAGTAAAAGACAGATGGGAAGGGCAATGAATTAATACCTAATGGTGGAATATGAAATTATTTGGAACCATGTATGAATTTTTTCTTATTCATAATAATAACTACCATTTGTTTAATGCTTACTATGTACCAGGTACCAAACTACATTATCTCATACAATTTTCACATCAATCATTTAGGCATTATCTCTCTTTCACACGTACAGACATTGGGACTGAGGTCAAATCACCTGCTTAAGATCACAGTGTTAATAAGAGGCAGAATTCGGGGCTTTAGAGATCGAAGGCGATTTCAAAGCTTCTCCTTTAAGGGTGGGGTGGCTTTCTTGTAACCCTTAAGAGCTCACAGGACAAACTGAGTGTTGGACTTGGAGAAAGAGATGCTCTGTGTGCTCTTTCACATTAGAGTATTTCTTTTTTTCCTTAAGTCTGATTCTCCACCCTTCTACAAAGTTTAGGTACTTCGCCCTCTTGCTCTTCCTGTGCTGGCTACTCTTGCCTTAAATTCAAGTTCTTTTTCTTTTGTGAGTTTCTCTACCTTTCTCACCTTGCCTTCTCCTTTTCTTCTGTTCCTCTCTTTATCCCCTCACTTTACTCTAGGGAATTTTAGTTTGCATTTACATTATCCTATCACAAAGTAATACCTTCTTATTTATCTCTAGACCTAAAAACTAAACAATCAATCATGGTTTTGATGCATCAGGCAAAATTATGATTTGAGCCTGGGGGAACCAATTCTTACAGACTAAAGAATCCTTTTGTGATATAAGAAATCACTACCTAGTTTTGGGGTTTCAAAACATTAAGATTTTCTTTAATCATCTACTTGATGGAAATAAAAAATGGCCTTAAGATGTAAGTTTTGGGTTTTTGTTTTGTTTTTTACATTAATGGTTATGTACTACTCCATACTCAGCATGCTTTAAACCAAATTCATTACCTTCCCCCCGCCCCCGACATCCTTCCTTCATTCTGTATAGATGGCATTGTTAGCTTCGTATTTGCTTAGATTAAAAACATTAGTCACTGTCACTTCCTCCCACCCTTCTCTTTTTTTTCTCTCCCATTACCACTACTCTGTCTTGGTTCAACATTATTATTTCTTTCTTTAACTATAATTATAGTTAACTAACTGGACTCCCTGTCTCAAATGCCCTCCATAGTTATGTTTTTAAAAGTGCCTGGCTGAAACACATCATTGCCTTGCAGATACCCTTCCAGTAGTTCACTATTGCCTACAGAACAATTAAAATCTGAACTTGGTGGTGACTTAACAGGCTTTTTCTCACCATGCCCCAGTGTGTCTTCCCAATCTCAGCTTCTTTTTTTATCCCTCATTCACCATATGCTCTTGCTTACATCTACCTTTTCTACAATCCCAGGAAATACATTTACTTCTCCCATACTCCATCACTCAGCTACCTGTAATACCCCAAGATACTCATAAGCACAAAGAAGGGTAGAGAACTAAAGAGATCAGAAGCGAGAAGCTCCACAGGGAGGACCTTAAACCAGAACAGTGATCATCAGTACGTCCTTACATAATGTTTGTGAATAAAATTGGAAACTCCCAAGAGTGAGCTAGGCTAAGATTCCTTATTCTAAACAACATTCCATGTGTTTGAGCCCGAGAAGTTTGCCTGCCCTGGCCAGCTGTTTCTCTCTGTGGTCTAAGCTCCACTCTTGCACCCACTGCCAGTCCCCATCATGGTTACTCCCACTGTGGCTACCACTGGAAGTCCTGCTTGTAACCAGGGGTGAGTTCTTTTCTTCCCACTCCCCTTCCTCCCACCTTGTGGCTGCGTTCCACCCTCCACATCAGCACTCACAGATATCTCTAGTCACCAGGATTGAGCCCAAGATTTTTAAGCTTGAAAGACATTTGGTTTAATAAGATACTTAAATAAAATCCCTGTGACTTGAAACTTCTCTTCGTTAAAAGTTATCCTTCACTTATGCCTTTAATGCTAACTCCTTATCACTTCTCCTTCCACCACCTCTGCCTGAAACTGGAGCCCTATCTGTGGCAAAGTAATTGCAGGAACAGAATGGAGCACTGAAACATCTCCCTGCTTCCCTCTCCAGCAGCCTCTCTGTCTAGATAATTGCAGTAGAACTTGCTGAATGATATAGATGAAATTGTGTATAAGACCCTCTTGCAACAACAGTGCTTTAGATGCTTGTCAAACCTGGGCGTGTTCTTATTCCTTTTTGCTGACTTCTGCTTTTATATACATTTTGGTAATTTGAATGGAAATTTGTTTAGGGATGCTTACAATTCCTAAATGTCAGATATTTCCTTATTTGCAGACAAGATATACAATTAAAAATGACATTGCTTTTTTCTTTACACCTCTAAAACAAACCAGTTATCTATCTCATTACTATAATTATTATTTTTTGAAAAGTTAGACATGCTATTTTCAGTCAGAGGGAGATAGGCAAAAGTCTATGCTAGTGAATATTCTAGTTCAAGTCTTGCCTTTAATTTTTGAAGATTTTCTTCATTGTCAAGGTAGTTATTCTTGTTTTGAGCCCCTAAAGCCATTTTCACATCATTCTCTAATGGCACTTTTACAATTTTATTATATTTCTTTACTCTTCTGGATATGGGGCTTTAAAGGCAGAGGTCATGGTAACATCCTTTGCCCTAGGGTCTAGCATACTATCAGATAGAGCTAATGAGCAAACAAAGGTTGTAACTTATTTATCTTTGCATCCATGAAGCCATGCACAGAGCTCCTGACAGTTGTTGGTCTTTAAGAACCGTGAATGGAATTGATGAATCAAAGGCTTTTAAATAAAAGTTTTTGGGGGGCTTGGGTAATAATGAATGCCATGGAACTACACTAGCAATTGCTGCCATCTTTTTAGCCATAGGCTACATACTTTACATCCAAACCTCATCCTACCACTATTCCTCAGGTATAATGGGTCCTTCTTTTATAGTTGAAAACTAAAGCTTGGGAGAGTTAAATAACTTCTCTAAGTCATCAACTATCAGAAAGAATAGGCCTTCATCCCAGCACTACATGAACTCAAAGCTCATATTCTTTTTTTTTTAAAGATTTATTTATTTTAGAGAGAGAGCGAGAGAGCGCATGCATGTGTTTGCACATGTGCGTGGGGGGAGGGGCAGAGAGACTATCTTCAAGCAGACTCCCCACTGAGTGCGGAGGGGCTCCAGCTCTGTCTCTTGACCCTGAGATCTTGACCTGAGCTGATACCAAGAGTTGGTTGCTTAACCAACTGAGGCACCCAAATACCCCTCAAAACTCATATTCTTAACTCAAGGGTTACATTGAATACATTGCTTCTCAGTATATTTTATGAATGAAAATGCCAACTTAAGTTTTTGATTAGTAGCCTAGTATATTGATCTAGTATGGTATTTAAATGACAGCTCTAACTCGGGAGTGCTCTTCCTTGGCACAGAGATCCACTTTTCTAAATCACTGTTCTCCTTTCCCCATCCCTATCTTCTTAATCTAGGATTAAGTAGATATAGTCTTTTTTTTTAAACCAAAGTTACGACAAAGCTGCATAGTATCTATTCAGGATTCTATAATTTCCTGAGTATTAAAGTTTAAGATTTCATGGATAGGGAAAACAATGCTTGTTTCTAAAAATTCAAAGGCATATATTTATTGGTTCTTTAATGGCCCACCATACAGATGATCATAGCTTACTTACCTTTTTTTCTATTCAATCCATTATTGGGATATTTAGATAATTTTCAATGTTATAAATCAATGTTGAAAGTTACATCTTTACATACAATTTTTGCATTTAATTATTTTCTTATAAGCGGAATTACTTAGAGAATACAAACTCTTGTTAACATTTCTCCATAGATATTTTGAAGTTCCTTTCAAGAAAGGGTATACATATTACATATTTACACTCACATCAGCAGTTGGTAAAGGCATAGGTCTTACTATACTGGTTCTTCTTTTTCTTTTTCTTTTTCTTTTTCTTCTTCTTCTTCTACTACTACTACTACTACTACTACTACTACTACTTTATTTTATGAGGTTTGCTGCTTGACTAGGCAACAGATGACATTTAGATCACTTTATCCCTTTAAAAGCAGAACAATTATTCATATGTTTAATGCGATATATATATATATATATATATTTTTTTTTTTTTCCTTTTAAGCTATAATTTCATGTCTTTATCACACTTTCCATAGGAGCTTTAATGTCTTCTATATTGATCTCTAAGAATTCTTTATATTTTAAAATGCTATTCCTGGGGCACCTAGGTGGCTCAGTTGGTTAAGTGTCTGCCTTCAGCTCAGGTCATGATCTCAAGGTCCTGGGATCCAGCCCTGGGAAGGCTCCCTGCTCAGTGGGGACTCTGCTTCTCTTTCTCCTTCTGCCCCTCCCCCCTGCTTGTGCGTGTGCGCGCGCTCTCTCTCTCTCAAATAAATAAAGAAAATCTTAAAAAAATAAAATAAAATGCTATTCCTGGGGCACCTGGTCTGGCTCAGTTGATTGAGTGGCCAACTCTTGGTTTTGGCTCAGGTCCTGATCTCAAGGTTGTGGGATCCAGTTGAGATCTGCTTGTCCCTTTCCCTCCTCCCTGCCCCTCTCCCCACTCCTGGTCTCTCTAGCTCTGTCTCTAAAATAATATTTAAAAAATGCTATTTCTTTGTTGTATCTGGTATATTCTCCTGGTTCTTTTTCTCAAGTCTCCAGGTGATTATAGTGTGAGCCATTTCCACTGTCTGGAATTCATCCTCCCTCCAGTTTTCCTCTTTTCCTATACCTTAGATTTTGATTCTACTAATTTTGTTTTTTGCCTTCCCCTAGTCTATAACCTCAGCATATTTATTTCATATTTATGGCATAGATAGGAATAGGACATACTTTCATCACTTTTAGCAAACATGACCTCAATTTTTTGTCAGTAACATTTCACACAAGAAAATGCTTTAATTCAGATTATACTTCTTGTGGATTTATGTTATTTCAGTGACTGGACAGAAAGGACCTCATATTTACTTTCTACTGTAACACAAAAAGTTATGCTCTGTTTAATATTATTTTATTTAGATTTCACAAAAATATAGTGAATTAGACATTACCATTCCCCCCCCTTTTTTTTTTTCAGGTATAAACACTGAGGCTCAGACTGTTAAATAACTTCCCAAGGGTCATATATTTTATAGAGGCCCACAGGACTCCCAAGGAAGGTACCGATTGTCTTTATTATATCGCCTCTTTGCACTATGCATGAACAAAATGCCAACTTTCTAACTAATAGTGTAGAAGAAGATTGTTCAAAGTATATTTAAATTGCTTCAGACATATATTTTTTGAGCATTTTTAAAGTACATTTTTTCATAGATGTTAATACAAATATTTTATAGATTAAGTTACCCAAGAAATTTAAAGTATTTTAGCTTCAAGTGTTTGCTATATTCAGAAATATTAAGATTAATTTACTTGGAAATACTCTGAATTCCACTTATCCCAACTGAGTGGCTGTAATCTCCTTGTCTACATCAGTGAGCTCTTCCTCTGCAACATGACTGAGTAGGAAGGTCTGTCATAACAGTGGTTCAAATGTAAGGAAGCCAAGTATATCTTTGGAGGGAGGATTAAATTCAAATTCTATCTCCCAAGCTAATACAAAATAATTGTAAAGTCTGGGAAAATGCTTAATGGAATATGTCAGATGCTCTTTGAGCTGTATTCAATTTTTACTTAATTAGATGGCCTGGAGTCTACATTCCCCAGTAAATGGGAAGATGTTTCCTTGGGCTTTTCTCAACAACGTTTATTCTCTGGATTCACTAAGAGTGAAGCCTACAAGGATTTAATTTTTCTCCATCTCTGAATCCATCCCATGGAAAGGGCATTGAAAATAATCTATGGTATTCCTTAAACTCATTAGAGTCTTTTGAAACTATTTTCAATCACTTTGAGGCAGAGAACAATTGTATAAACTTGAAGAACATTGCTGTATCAATAAAAATATATCATTATAGTCCTATTTAGAAATAACCCTCTTTACTAAAATCTGATGCAGAATACCTAAGGATAAAATAGGATTTCAGGTAAGATAAGATCAGTTTTAGTTATTTGGAGTTTTAAAAGCTCTTAGTCCTAGGCACACAGATATACAACATTTTATAATTTTCTATAAGGAAGCTTGTTTTGCTGTTTTTTCTACTGTTCTTGAAGGCTGCTCTTTCCCTAGAAAACTAATAAAAAGAAACTAATGAGATCCTAGTTTTAGAAGTACATTTGATTTTTATTGGGTTATTCCATAATGTAAGTTTGTTTATTCCGTATGTTTTAATACTTATTCTCTCCTCTAATACTGAAAGAGAATGTTATATGAAAATATTTAAGTGGTTCAGAGTATTTCTCCTTTCTCCTTAATACATACAAATGATGCCATATCTTAGCATCCATGTAAATGACGGTTATAACTTATAGAATGTTTTACAATTAAAGTCTCTCCAAGAACAAAATAAAACACCCCATTAGATTTTATGCAAACATACAGTGAAGCTAATAAAGTTCACAGATTGGGTCTGGATAAATGCCCATAAAACCATGGTAGTTAATTATGGTTCAAATGCTTGTGTTGCTGGTGGCAAGCTTACCTCATTCTAATCTTAGTTTCTTTTCTTAATCAACATATGCCTGTCATATGTCAGGAACATTTTGACCCTCCTCATAATTAAAACCTATGAGAATTTAAAGCTTTGAGTTATATCTGAAAAAGTGTATCAAATTGCTCACCTGGACAATTTCCTGCATCCATTTTTGTTCCCAAAGTCTATTTCCCACACAACAGATAGAATGAACTTTGCAAGTATAAATCAGACCAAAGCCTCTCCCTCCTCAAAATTCTTCCAAGAAATTGTAGTTACAATATAATGACAACTTTTTGCCATGTCCTATTGAACCACATATATTCAGTTCCTTCCCATAGCCCAGCCTTCTTTTCCAACCACTCCTTCTGATTCACTCTTCTCTAGACACTCTGACATTCTGGCTCTTCTGCCAAACAGATCAAACTTTAGTCCATTCCTGGCCCTTTACGCTTGCTGATGGACTTGCTTTTGGATCTACAGATAGCTCACTCCTTTTCTTCGTTTGAGTTTCCACCATGAAACTAGAGCTTAAACTTTTAATCATCTTACTCTCTTGCTTAAAAATGAATTTCAATACTTTCCCATTACAAGTTCAATAATAACAACTTTCTTACCGTGGCCTACCAGACACTCCACAGCCTGGCCTTCCTTACCTTTCCTAATCTATGTCTTACCCATTTCCTCTTGGCTCATCTCTTTCATCTCCTTCCTTTTCTCAGACAAACTAGCCTATTAATTTTCTTTCAGACTAGTTTTACTTGCTCTTCCCTTTGCCTGAGACACACTTTTTCCAGCCTGTCATATGGCTGGGGCCTATTCATCCTCATTTTAGCCTAAATTTCATCTTCTCAAGAGGCCTTTCAACCTACCCTGCACCCTCTGTGTCCAGTTCTTCTATTATATCTCCAGACTTATTTCCTTTGTTACAATTGCACAGTCTAAATTTTCCTTGTTTATTACTGGTTACCTTGTTCCTTGTCCATATTCTCTATAATCCTCGCATCCATGAGGATAGAAAACATGTCTGTTTTGTTCACTACTGTGTCCCTGATGCTTAGAACATTGCCTACATCTTTCATTCAACTAATGAGTGAATGAAATGAGATAATGTATATAATGTACTTGCTATTGTGTTGGCAAGTGGAACGTGCTCAATAAATGTTAAGTTTTGTTGCTGAAAATACTGTTCCCTTTTTACCCTATGACTTCAGTGTTGTAACCCTGGGGATGGGGAATGTGTGTGGGTGGGGAGGAGAGGGAGAGAAAACAAGAGAGAGAGGAGATATTATTGCTTCTACTTACTGCTTAAAACAGTCAACTCAATTTCCTTCTCTCTTTGAAATAAGCCTAAGAGAGAGATGTTTTTAGCAGCTGTTTTAGGAGGAAGGAAACTACCTGGCCATGTCATAGTCTTTAGTTGTGGTAAATGTGGGTTGAGGGATAAGTATTTATGCATTAATTCACACATTCAGTTTTGTTGAGTACCTATTATGGGTTTCATGTCTACTTTGGCTCTTTGAAAAGTAAAAATGACTCAATTCATCCCAACCTTCCAAGGTCATGTTAGAGTGACTTAATAAATCACAAACTTCAGAACACTAGATGAATAATGCACACAATATGCACACAATAATATAGACAATAAATGCAGGGAGGGAAAGTTTATTTCCCAGGAATAACATCTGGCATAAGCCTTGAAGAATAGGTATAGAGGAAAGGCTCCTGTGATGACCGTTTCAGATAACTCAGTGGATGTTTTAGGGAAACTTCTCCCCCAATGTGTTCTTTTTTCCTGTATTCCCCTTTTTGGGATGATCATGGAACTTATCATCCAAGTGAGAAATCACATATCTATTCCTAGACAGTGGCCAGACTGGGTTGACTTAATGTCCATTTAGTAATTTCCTTTCTTTCTAGTTCTGTTATTACTGCCTTTTTTCTGGCACTTGCTCCTCCGGTCCACCCTCCACTTTACTGTCACAGTAATATTTCTAAAATAGAGTCCTGATACATCACTGTACTACTTCTTCAGCAACCATTGATTTCCTCTGTGTGTGTGTGTGTGTGTGTATGATTTAGTTTGATGTCAGTTTGTGTTTGTGTGATACTACTTCCTGCGATAGTAGGTCTTTTTATGCTGTCTTTTTCATTACTCTCTTCCTATGGCATCTTTGTTTTTCATGCCTGCATTTTTAGTGCCTACCATAGTCCATGGTGCACAGGTCTCTTTAGAGAAACCTTTGCCTTCCACTCTGACTAATGTTGCTCTCTATCCTAATCTCTCTCACACATTATGCTGTTTGGTGATCTTCATAGGTCCTAGCACCTTGGGAGCTGTTTCTTATTAATGTTTACTTAAATAAGCTGGACTGGTGAGGTACAGTTATGAAATAGTATTCATTTTGTCCCTCCCAAATCCTGAAGCACTGTAGGCTCTTCCTGCTTCATCTCAGGGAGATTCCTCAGACAAATCTCATGGCTTTCCCCGTCTCAGGCATTAGAACAGTCTCATTTTTAGTTGTCAAAAATCCCAGTGAAATCTTAATTTAAATTTCAATTGTTCATCCAGTTAAAAAATTCTCCCCATTTCCTCAGTTCAGATCTGAACTTGGCTCAGAAATGTGTGCTTAAAGGAGGTAGGATTAAGATGAGGGCCCGCTCTTTTGCCATCTCTCCTTACTTTGCTCTTATACTTTACTTCCCTTCCCACTGCAACACTTTGGCTCTGTTAGGACTACAGTTGGGACCATTGTCATTCTCTCTTCTATAATGGTTCCCAGAGTTACCCCACAGTACTAAGCATCAGTTACCCACAGTTGTAGCTGGCTGGCACATACTTTTGTGACTGCCTTCTTTTCCCTGTCATCTTTCCTCACCTTTCTACCAGTGTTCCCTGCACATTGACCATAAGCTACTTCCTCAAATATTTGTCTCAGGATCGTCCTCTAGGGCAAGGGTTGATTCACCTTTTCTGTAAAAGGCCAAATAGTAGATATTTCAGGCTTTGTGGATCATGTCATCTCTGTATCAACCACTCACCTTTGACACTGGAAGCCCCAGAGCAGCTATAGATAATATGTGAACAACTGAATGTGCCTGAGGCAAAAATTGTCAGAGAAGTGATAAAACCACTTACTATAATGGTGAATTTGTCCTTTTCTTTCTGTAAGTCTATCAAATTTTGCTCTCTATGTTTTATTTTATTGGGCTAGTTGAAGTTTAGAACTGTAATATCTTCTCGTTGAATTGAACCTTTTTTTTTTTAACTGAACCTCTTATCATAACATAGTGTCCGTATCTATTTCTAATGATGCTTTCTGTCTAAAAATCTATATTGGCTAATAAATAGTGACCCCAGCTTTATTGTGCCTACTATTGGCCTGATATATAAAAGATAATCTCCTGTCCTTCTACATTCAGCTTTTCTATATCCTTATGCATTATGCATGTGTTTTGGGCTAAATGTTTGTGTTGCCTGAAATTCATATGTTGAAACTCTAACCCTCAATGGGATGATATTTGGAGATAAGACTTTGGGAGTAATTAGGTTTAAATGAGGTCATGAGGATGAGGCCTCTATGAATGGGATTAGTGTCTTTAAAAGAGAGAAACTAGAGTTCTGTCTCTCTCTCTCTTTCTCTGCTGTTTGAGGATACAGCAAGAAAGCAGCTATCTGCAAACCTAAAAGACAGACTTCACCAGGAACCAAATCTGATAGCACCTTGATCTTAGACTTAGCCTCCAGAACTGTGAGATATAAATGTCTGCTATATATACCACCCAGCTATGCTATTATAGCATCCTTAGCTAAGACACTGTGCCTCTCAAACACTGCATGTAATTGAGTGGAAAAAATGTTCGAAATTCTCTATAGTTTACATGGCAAGATTTTTTGAAATTCGTTTTGTTTACTGGAATATTTATACATGTTCCAACCATCTTATTTTGTGATTTTTATTTTATTCCACTTTTTTACATTTCTTTTTTCTTGCCTTTTTAATCTTTTGATAGAGTACCTTTGTTTTCTTATTCATTTTTCCTGTTTTGTTTCATAACTATACATATTTCTCCTTTTAAATAGTTATTTTTGAAATATTGTCATACATATCTGAGTCTAAATATCATATTAAAATCCCTTTCCAAAAGACATATACACCCTGGAATATATGGACTCCAATCATCTTATCCTGATTTATGTGATATTACTATCCATTATTTGTTCTTTTTTAATCCACAAGTTAGATATTGTTTTCCTTTTATTTCTTAATTCAGACAGTGTTTATTGAAAATTATCTACATGTTTGTCAATCATTTTGTTCATCCTTTCCTCTTGCATCTTGTGCTTCTTTTTGCTTTCATTTCTTTCTACCTAGATTACATCTTGGTACGTCATTATTGTAGACTGTTGGTAGTAAACAGTCTCAGTTTTTTACTATATTATTCCAAAAAATAGTTTCACAGGTTCACAATTCTAGGTCAGTTGCTTCAATTGACATTCCAATGATATCATTCAACTGTCTTCTAATCCTGGGTAAGTGCTTTAATCTTCCTAAAACTTAATTTCTGTGATTCAATTAAAAATAATCCAAACGTAACCAGGGGTATTCATCCTGGGTCCCCTGGGCAGATTGCTTGCTGAGACTCGGGTCTTCCTTCCTGTCAGTGGGAGAAGCTACTCTGGAGACTTTCTGTGATAGAAGAGGCTGTGATATTTCAGGCTTCAAGATTTCTGGGGCCTGGGAGCTAGCTTCCAGACAACTGCTATAAACTGCTGGTACGCCAAACCAGACTGCACCTAAAGCACAATCTGATTATTTCCCCCTGACCCAACTGCTATAGCATATGTACCCTGTTAAAGGTAAAGAATATGGAATCCCACCAAGAGTTCAGCAGAATATCCTGCTTAACAAGCTTGCTATAAGATAATGAGCATATGGGAACCCATGCTTTCTCTGTGCTGACCCTTTCCCCAATAAAGCTTACTGCTTAGCGAGTGCTTTGTGGTTTTGCACAACTCATTTGAAGCCCTAGTACATGACAAGTGGTCTAATGGCACAGTAGATTCCTAATCCATATCATGATAGTACCGATGCCATTTAGTTGGTGTTAAAGTTAAATGGCATGATACATGTTAAGTACTTGGTATATAGAAAGAGCTCAATAGTTGCTGGGTGATATGTTTTTGTTATCAAAAACATGAAGGACTCTTTTATTGACTCTTCTTTAAAATGTTTCTCCTTTAATCATATATGGGAGTTCTATCCAAGATGAATTTTTTTCTCCTCGTATATTCATATGTTGCCTAGTAACAATCACTGGCTTCCTTGAATAAAAAACAAAATTAACAATAGTTTCTTCACAAGAGAGTCTGCTAACACTTGGATGAAAACACTTGTTTAAGAATTAATCTCTGCTATTAATTATGAAATGCTTTAACAAACACAAAATGTGTAATAATTGTTTATTGTTTCTCATTTGAGAGAGTGCACCCACATCATGAGAGTAGAAAGAATCTGAAATTAATTAACAATTGATCATGACAGCATGTCATCCTATACAATTTATACAACACCTGCCCTGATTATTTTTGAATCCATGAAGGAGAAGAAGCATAGGAAACTGGCTTTTGACAAACAAACAACCTAATTAAAAGGCTATCAGGGATAGCAAATGGAACAAAAACTAATCAGGAAAAATACTGTTTGCTAGAAGTTGACAGACAGATTATTACTACAAAGCAAAAATACTGATACGTAAAATAACTTTATCTTTCAAACATTTATTGTAGGTATAGCTTTTGGTAGAGGACTCAATTCAGCAAATTTACCTATTCTTCTTATTTGCTTACAGGTATATATGGAAGTCCAGATGTCATTGTTGTCTCTAATAAATTTACAGGGTATCGGGGAGGCATGACAGAATATTAAGCAATTACCTTAAAGATTTTAAAGGAATAGCAGGGTTGTTCAAGGAAACTTTTATCATATCGATGGTCCTTAAGTTGCCTTGTAAAAAAAAAAGTATAGGAAGGATAAACAGACATAGATGGTGACTGTATATCAGAGTCATTGGGCGTTTTTGTGATAGATGTTGTCTGATATTTGTGTGGGGATGGGGTGGCTTTCTCTCCCCCACCCTCATCCCCACACAAATATCAGACAGTATCTATCAGGCACTTCAAAGCTTCCAGGATATATTTTGTAAAATTTTAATTCCAGTATATTTAATATTATAGTGTTATACTAGTTTCAGGTGTACAATATAGTGATTCAACAATTCTATATATTATTCAGTGCTCATCAAAATAAGTGTACTCTTAATCCCCATCACCTATTTCACCCATCTGCCCCACCTCCCCTCTGGAAACCACCTGTTTGTTCTCTATAGTTGAGTCTATTTCTTGGTTTGTGTCTCTTCCCCCCCTTTTTTCATTTGTTTTGTTTCTTAAATTTCACATATGAATGAAATCATATGGTATGTCTTTCTCTGACTTATTTCATTTAGGATAATACTCCCTGGCTCCATCCATGTCATTGCAATTGGCAAGATTTCATTCTTTTTGGTGGCTGAATAATATTCCATTGTATATATACACCTCATCTTCCTTATCATTCATCAGTTAATGGACTCTTGGGCCACTCTTGTAAATAATGTAAATAATTTGACTATTGTAAATAATGCTGCAATAAACATAGGGGTGCATACATCATTTCAAGTGTTTTCATATTCTTTGGGTAAATACCGAGTAGTGCGATTACTGGATCATAGGATAGTTCTATTTTTAATTTTTTTGAGGAACCTCCATACTGTCTTCCACAGTGGCCACACCAGTTTGCATTTCCACCAACAGTGCTAAAGGATTCTTATTTCTCCACACCTCACCAACACTTTTTCTTGAGTTTTTGATTTTAACTCCATTCTGACAGGTGTAAAGTGATATCTCATTGTGGTTTTGACTTGCATTTTCCTGATGACAAGTGATGTTGTGCATCTTTTCATATGTCTGTTGGCCAATTCTGTATCTTCTTTGGAGTAGTGTCTATTCATGCCTTTTGCCTATTTTTAATTGGATTATTTGGTTTTGTTTGTGTGTTGAGTTGTATAAATTCTTTATATATTTTGAATAATAACCCTTTATTGGATACGTCATTTGCAAATATCTTCACTCATTCAGTAGGTTGTCTTTTCATTTTCTTGATAGTTTCCTTTGCTGTGCAAAAGCTTTTTATTTTGATGTAGTCCAAATGTTCATTTTTACTTTTATTTCTCTTGCCTCAGGAGACATATCTAGAAAAAGTTGCTATGGTCAATATCAGAGACATTACTGCCTATGCTCTCTTCTAGGATTTTTTTTTTTTTTTTTTGGTTTCAGGACTCATATTTAAGCCCTTAATCCATTTTGAATTTCCTTTTGTTTATGGTGTAGGAAAGTGGTCCAGTTTCATTGTTTTGCAGGTAGCTAGCTGTCCAGTTTTCATATTACAACACCATTTGTTGAAGAGACTGTCATTTTCCCATTGTGCATTCTTGCCTCTTTTGTTGAAGATTAATTGATCATGATATCAAGCATTTGTTTCTGGGCTTTCTAGCCTGTTCCACTGATCTGTATGTCTGTTTTTGTGCCAATACCATGCTGTTCTAATTACTACAACTTTGTAGTATAAATTGAAATCTGGAATGTGATACCTCCAACTTTGCTTTCCTTTTTCAAGATGACTTTGGCTATTTGGGATCTTTTGTGGTTGCATACAAATTTTAGGATTGCTCTAGCTTGGTGAAAAATGCCATTGGTATTTTGACAGGGATTTCATTAAATTTGTAGATTGCTTTCAGTAGTATGCACATTTTAACAATATTTTTCCTCCAATCTATGAGCATGGAATACCTTTCCATTTGTTTGTGTCATCTTCAGTTTTTTTAATCAACATTTTAGATTGCTTGATTGATTGATTTATCAGAGAGAGAGAGAGACTGAGAGGACAACCAAGAGGAGTGGCAGGCAGAGGGAGAAACAGGCTCCCCACTGAAGCAAGGAGCCTGATGAGGGATTCAATCCCAGAACCCTGAGATCATGACCTGAGCTGAAGGCAGACATTTAACTGACTGAGCCACTCAGGCATCCCCTTTCATCAACATTTTGTACTTCTCAGAATACAGAGGCCTTTCACCTTCTTGGTTAAGTTTCTTCCTAGATATTGTGTTATTTTTGGTGCACTTGTAAGTGGGATTGTTTTCTTAATTTCAATTTCTGCTGCTTTATTATTAGCATATAGAAATGTGACATTTTGTATTGCTTCCAGGTTATTTTAATTTTTCCTATTCATAAAGCTCTTACTTCTAGTTCTTTGCCCTAAGACTTCTAAAGAATTTTTGTTAAACTAGTGTAAAACTTTAAGTTGATATATTTTAGTAGGTGAAGACAAAGCCAGTTATTCCATAATATTCAGTATATTATGCAATCCTGGAAGTTTATATCCTGTTTAGTTTCTTGGACAACTTCTTTCTTATTTTGAGCAGTGTTCCAAGCTCAGTGTTAATTCTTATTTACATCTCCCAGAACATCTTGAGTCAAACATAACCTTGACTGGAGTTCAGAAATTGAGCCTCAGAAAAAATGAGAACATCAAATGAGACCTTAATGTTATATTGGCAATAGAACAAACCAATAAAGAATAGATGTGTTGCTTGACATCAATGGTATAATTTTGTTAATAATAAAGAAAATACATATTTGCCTTTGTCTTTTATATCAAAATAAATTATTTTCTGAAAGATAATTCTTAGTAACTGATATCTAGCCTATGTTTGAACAAGTCCATTGGTGGCAAAAATCACCCCCTCTTGAAGGGGTTCATTCATTTTTGTAGAAAAAATATTGTAGAAGGTGGCTATGAAAGAGGGTAGATATGTACATAAATGTATACAGCACTATCAGGTGATAGGAGAGAGGAGCAGGCAAACTTACATTTTTTCTAAAAGCATGAAAGTGCAGAGTTCAAAACTGTAGACTTGGGAGTTCAATGTTAATCTTAAATAAAAATCTAGAAAGTATTATTACAGAGATTCACTGGAATGAAATTAAATGTAAGATTCTAAACTTGGATCTAAATACTAACTTCACAAATAAAGATAGGAGGGGATTTGGCAGCATATATATGAAGGGGACATTTTCTAGGTTGAACTTGAGAGTAAGTTCAATATGAGTTTACAGCATAATTTGTCTGACAAAAGAGAAAAAGCCATTCCTGCTTTTAAGATTTTCTTTCAAGAGATAATTTTCCTTGTTAGAGAAGACAGAAACAAAACAGAATCTCTGTCTTCTTTATTAGTCATCAAAATTATATCACTTACTTCAAGAAGTCCCTCTATCATTTTTTTCTCTGTTTGCTTTATTGCTAAACACAGCTATCTTCGGCTACATTAAAAGAAATGTAGTATCTAGAAAGGGGACATGATGTTATCTGCTCTTACAGTATAATGTTCAGATCACATTTGGAGTATGGCATTCAATTTTGGAAACCAGATTATAAAAGCTACATGAACAAACTGTGAATATTTCACAGAATGGTGAAAGAAGATAGAAGAACTTAAAATCCTGCTCTACCAAATATGGTAGAAGGAATTATAGGTATTTAATCCAAAAATTAGAGAAATATGTTATTGAATACAAGCATATTATATTCTGTCATGTGGGAAGGTATTTTGATTTGTTTGAATGACCCACTGGATTAATGGTTGAAGCTAAAAGGAGATAGTTTTTCCTCAATTTACGGAAGGAAATTCTAAAATTCCATATTATCTAGAAAGCAATAACCTTTTTTATTAGTGGAGATGTTCAAGCGTTGGGTGGACCGTAACTCTCCAGGGATATTGTGGAGAATATTAAAGCATATACATGTATAGGCATATACACATTATATATAGTTACATATTATATGTAATATATATTACACATTATAGGCAATTACATATCATATGTATTATATATTATATATATATAGTGTATATATATACTATATACTATATATACTCAGTATATATACACATTAGCCACAAAAAAGAATGCAATATTGCCATTTGCGTTGACATGCATGGAGCTAGAGAGGATTATGCTAAGTGAAATAAATCAGAGAAAGACAAATTCCATATGATTTCACTCCTATGTAGAATTTAAGAAACAAAACAAATGAGAAAAGGGAAAAAAGAGAGAGAGAGAAAAGCAAACCAACAAGGAGACTCTTAGGTATAGAAAACAAACTGATGGTTACCAGAGGGGAGCTGGGTGGGGGGATAGGTGAAATAGGTGAGGGGATTAAGGAGGGCACTTGTGATGAGCATCGGGTGTTGTATGGAATCATTATATTGTACACCTGAAACTAATATTATACTGTATGTTAACCAACTGGAATTAAGTAAAAATTAAATAAAAACCTAAAAAAAGGATAAAAGTATGGTCAGAAGTGATGAGTAGTTATGTCTTTTCCAACCTTGAAGTTCTGTAGATGGCAAACAAGTATGTATATATTAATTGAACTACCACTGTCCAGCTAACTGGACTACTATCTTTAGTAAATCACATAATCTATTCAGGAGAGCTAGCATTCTAAATAGGATAATCCTCCAAAGTATTGCTTTGGGATATAGTAACCTGAATTTAATGATCCAAAGTACTACTGGGGTAATGTTTGCTAAAGCAAAAGGAGAAATGCAGTTGCACTATGGCCACTTAATAGGCTGTGTTTGAAGCCTATTATGAATTTGAGGCCATAGTTGGTGACATTTAATCTGTTTATATCAGTAGTTCTCAACCAGGGGTGATTTCGTACTCCAGGAGGCATTTGGCAATGTCTGGAGACAGCTTTGGTTGTCTCGACTGGTGGGGAGCTATTGACATCTGGTGGGGAGAGACCAGAGTGCTACAAAACGTCATTACAATGCACAGGATGGTTGCCCACAACAGAGAATTAACTGGTTCAAAAGTCAGTGCCAAAATTGAGAAATTCTGGTCTATGTAAGAGAGTTCTTCCCTCTGCCCTCAATTTAATTACATCCCTTTATCCCCAAATTATCTATTTATCTGTCATTTTTTAAATGTCTGTATCTATTTATCCTGGCAGGGAACACAAGTTTTCTGGATCAGAAAATAGACAAATAACTTCTCACAGAGCATCTTAGTGCCAGTTCCCCAAGCCCCACTTCTCCACACAGTGACGTAATTAAGACCTGATGTCCTTGCATGGGCATAGGAGAGGAACCCCCAAATTATGAATTTTAGGTCTCATATAGAGTGGCTGGCATAGTTGCTTGTCCTCCCCCTGGAAGATGTTGAGAGACTTGCTCTAGAGTTTAAACAATTCCTCTCTGGAGAGAGGATGGGAAGATCTTATTTCACACCCTGAAAGGCAAGTAAATGGCTTCAAGGAGAGTTAAGAGGTCTCTCCAAAGTTCTCTATTTTTAGGGTCTCTATTCATTTACTCTTTGGCAGGTTGCTAGGAATCTTTGCTCAAAAAGTTCTAATCACGGAGAAACATGAGAATATTCATGGAGCATTGAACCCTGACATTATCCAGGAGTTTATTCCTTTTCTTGCTCTCCCTCGTGTAATTTTCCCCGCATCATGTCTCATTAGGGAGGTAACATTACCTTGACCTACTTTCTCATGATATTTAGAGCGTCTTATGATGCTTAAATAAAGCTATGAACTCTTGAATTTCCTTAACAAACAAAACCCCTCCAAACTAAGGTTTAATAGAAATCTGTGAGCCTTATTTCATTTGATCTATCATGAAATGTAGTGATTTTCATAGATTATGGTTTACTGCACTTTGGGTAATAGATACATTCGTGAAAATTCAGTTTTGTAAATTGAATAGTATAACTGCATTGAAAGAAGCACTATGTTTAATGGAAACCTATGATGAATCCTTTTATGAAGTGGTCTCCAATGCGAATAATAAGTCCTCATTGTTATCCTTTTATTTTTTGTGTAAGTTGGAATAAATTTTAAATGTAAAATGTGCATATATCATAATAGCGATGAGAGTAGAGTTTTGTGGGACTATCAGAGAATTTTTTAACTAACAGAAAGAAATTACAACTTTAGAAAAGGAAAAGGATAAGAAAGAACATTATCTTTAGCAAGGTCAGTTGAATTTTCTTTCAAGTTTCATTATTAATCTAAATATTGAAGTTCAGGTCCAAAATCAGTGAGTGAAAACTATTTAGCCAAAATCGAAAGCTTAAAAAAATTTGTGAACATTTAAACATTTTGTGAACATTTAAACTGAGTGACATCTTGGGAATCATAAACATAACAGAGAAGCAGGCATGTGGTTACGTATAGAAGGGACTAAATAAATATTAACTAAACCGAATTAAGAAAAGTATTTAGACAATTTTTCAGAGGTATTACTGGTATGTCCACTTATCTCTGTTTTATATCAGTTGTCTAATTTCCATATTGACCTACCTTAAAATTCTCTCACAAGAACACCTGGAAACAAATTCAGAGACTTGTTTCTGAATTACTTTCCATTTGTCTGTTTCTTGGGTGCTCTTAATTTTGTACACTGAAAATAGTTCTATATTGTGTAATAATTTTAATTGATTTAGAACTGATAGTATTTATAATTAAGAAAAAAGCTCTCTACCTTTGGGCAACTGGACTTCTCTTTTGCAGAGAATCTCATTGCCCATATGTGTCATTTTCCCCATCTTTCCCTCTTTGCTACCCTGTTTTGGAGCTTCTACCACTTAGCTGTGTTCCGCAGTGTGTTCTGAAGGGCCCATGGTATGTGGAGATTTATTTAAGGCAGTCTCTTTGCAATTTGTTTGAAATACTTTGGAAAAAAATCTAAAATATATACCTTTTAAAAATACAAACCTTATTCCATTTTGTTCCTTATATTAGAGCAATAATTTATTGCTATATGACAGGATTCCTCTCTTAGCTATAAACAAATAGCTATAAGGTTAATTATTTATTAAAGCATTCTAGGCAGGGAAAATTGTGTTTACCAGAGAACTGTTTGCCTTTTTGGAACTTTAAGAATTTTCTGATATTTCTCTCTCTCTTTTTAAAGATTTTATTTATTTATTTACTTATTTATTTATTTATTTAATTTATTATTTGAGAGAGATAGAGCACGAGCTGGGGAAGAGGGAGAGTGAGAAGCAGATTCCCCACTGAGCAGGGAGCCCAACCCGACTCAAGTGCCCCTGTTTTTCTCTTTCTTGACATTCATCCATTCATCTCTTTCCAAACACATATGCAGAATTAGGCACAATTTTTAGTGTTCCCAGGCACCTTGTGTGCATTACGTCATTTAATTCCCATTACAACCCAGTATGATATTCTTATCTCAGGAGGAAACATTACAGAGACATTCCCAGCTGGTCACAGACATTGCTTACCCAGAACTGGGAAGTCTAGGAACAGCACAAAGAACCTAGGGTGGTATCTTGGTCACTGTCAGTGCGGGGTGTCCTCCTGGTGCAGACCTCAAAGGGGCAGAACAGCACATGGAGGCAGCTGCAGTGGTGAGATCCATGGTGGGGGATGGGAGTAAAAAAATACCCTCTGCATTAAACCAAGACTGGAATAGATGTAACAGAAACCGGTATGCAATAAGTAACTTTGTCACAGGAGAGAAGAATGAGGTGGATTTTTGTATGTGAAGTGATCCTTTCAGGGTTTTGCATTCGGAAGTCTAAGGGGTGAGTTAGTTACTTTGTTTTAACAAATAAAGGATGTTTGATACATGAGTTGCACTGTTTGTTCTCTGTGCCTCCTAAACCGGAGAAAGCGACTAAATTTGAGTTTTGCTTGAACACAAGGAAAGCTGCTCAACATCAAAGAGATTAAGTCAACAATATTTATCAGTGCCGAACATGTGCCAGGAAGTGTCCTAAGAACTGGAGATGCAGAAGTGAATACAGCTATTAAGGTTCCTTGACAATGTCCTGGGGCTGACATTCCAGTGTGTGTGTGTGTGTGTGTGTGTGTGTGTGTGTGTGTGTGTGTGTGTGTGTGTGTGTGGTAGATGGCGGGGAGGGAAATGGCAACAAACAAGTGCATAGCTAAATAAGAACAATAATCAGGGAGTGAGAACTGCAGAAAATTAACATCGGGTAATGTCACAGAGAATGACCCATTGGCTACTATGCATTGGCTGGTTGAGAAAGGCCTCTATGGAAATGGAATTTATTCTAAGATCTGAATGACAAGGAGAGAGCCAAGCAAAAATGGGAGTTGAAGTAGGGAGTGGGAGGCCCTTAGTTTCGGGAATCAATACAGAGAGAACAAGCTTGTTGAGTTTGGAAACTTAGGGTGAGAATGTGGTGGTAGGAGATGAGTCACGGAGGGAGGAAGGACCAGCTCTTGCAGGGCCTGGTGGGCCACGGTGAGTCAGGATTTTATTCCAACTGCAGTGAGAAACCCCTGGAGGGTTGCAGGTAGGTCATGAAAAGTTGTGATTTTCCCTGTCTCGTTATCTCTACGATAAGGTAATAAAATAACCTATGTCAACATATGTTCTATTTTTGTGAAAAATAATCTATCATATACTAAGTGCTCAAAAAATGTCTGTTTAATAATGGTAATGGCCATTTTTCTTAACAGTAATATACCCTAGAAGCTGTTAGAGTTGTTATCTTTGTGATTTAGAGAATAGTAAAAATGCCAACTACTTTTTACTGTCTACTGTATGTTTATATTACCTAATTTAATCCGCACTTCAACTTTCGACAGAGGAAACTAACTTTTAAAGAAGTTAAGACACTTGCTCAAGGTCACAGCTAGTAAGGATAAAGTAAGAATTTCAATTTCACTAATGGTCTTTCTGATTCTAAAGTGAATGCTCTTTCCTCCATGCCATGCCACCACATGGAAAATGTGTGTCCTATATTCTCTGGATGGTCTGTGATTGTAGCAGATGATCCCTTATCAAAGGCCTTCTGGCTTTTATTGAGCCTCTATTTTACAGAGCAGTTTGTCACATAAACCATAAATCACAAAATGGTCTGCAGTAATTTGTTCTGGGGATCACCATATTTGACTAAATTATCCTATAAAGTAATATTTATAATTCTGTCCTCCACATCTTTCCATTTTATATGTAAGCATTGAGAGGAAAGCTATCGAAGAAATAGCAACTGGCAGATGAGAAAGTAATGCTAAAGGCACTGTTTAAATTCAAGATGTTATTATAATTGTTATTGTTAAATGGATTACTGGGAGATGTATGCAGTAATAAAAAGAACATTTCTTCAGCTACCTAAGCTGATACATTCTGCATGAAAGAGGACTTTCAAAAGGCACCAGCACACAGAAGATGATTGAATGAAGGGCTTCATAGTGGGGAATTGAAACAAGCCTGGGACATGAAGGCTGTGTACTTATGGTGTTACTTGCTACTTGTGGTGCAGGTGACATGAGCTTCTTCCACTGCTTAGAGCTCATGTCCACTTTTATCTCCACCATTGCCTCTTCGTGGATCTGTGAGAGTCCTTGATGATACTAGGCTTTGCTTTGTCAATATTGGGGAGGCTATTAAAATTCCATTCTCTTCAGAGATGGAGAAATACTGGCAAACAGAATAAGGCAGATGTCTGTAGTTAATATGGAAAAAAGTAAAGGTTTGTCTTCATTTGCTCCTGCTCCTTTATTATTAAATTAGTTATAATAAGCTTCTTTACTACAAATATTGCTATTTCTTTCTGTTTGAATAATATCTTTCCAATGAAACAGTTGACATTAGTTAATAAGACTATTTATAGTAAAACATTCTAAAACTCTGAAGCCTTTTAATCATCCAGCAGGTACAATGCATATTATACATTTATACATATTTAACCTATATGCACTATATGTGTCCCTCCTTTCCTCTTCATACCATTTTACTTTGGGGGTTTGGATTTAGAAGATACTAGGTGTTTTAGTTTTTAGGTGTGGTATTTTTTTTTTGTTTTTGTTTTTGCTTTTGTTTTTTAATGCTTTCTATATACCAAACACTACTCTAAGTTTTTCAGGCAACTATGAGAAAAAAGATCCTGGCCTCTGTAGGGTGGAGGACCACTCTAGCACAGTGATAGGCAATAAACCACAAATGTAAGAAATAACTATATTATGTATTCTGCTAGAAGATGATGGTTGTTACTGGAAAATAAAAGGGGGGAGCCAAGACTTGAAGCAGGTAAAGATAAGCCATTGGGTATATTTAAATAGATATCTTTTTTGTTGTTGTTCAAAATGATTATACATTAGTGTTCAAGGTAAAAAGAAAAAGTTAATTTTGTCTATACCATGAAAAATAGTTGAATTCATATGACTATTTGTGAAGAACTTTTTAAAGCTGACTTTGCAGGAGGTTGTTTTTTTCCCTTGGTTAACTGCATGCCAGATTTAAATTTGTTATCATAATCAGGTGTCTCAGAAGGGGTGCCATCTCCTCCACTAAAGGACGAGCAGGTTGTATTGATATCCACCTTTTGTTCTCAGTGGTGTGCATTAACCTCTGATTAAAACAACTAAAACAAAAATTCCTCATACTTTGATGGGAGAAACTGGAACCTAGAATCATGTCTCTTCAGAGCATAATGAGTCCTTAGAGATTCTTGTCAAACCCATTAAGTCACAGCTGGGTATTTTGGCCCCAGCCCAGTGGTAGATTTGACCACTCGGGTTGATCTGACACTTCTGACCTGTAGAAACAGTGACAGGATTTCACAGGGAGCCCAGGCAATTTGTCTCCCCTCTATTATACTATCTTGTAATACTATGTAGGAAGTACTTAGGAAGACACAAATACGGTGCTTTCAATTTTTCATTGAGAACATGCCAGCTTCAGGGAAGTCTAATATCTAATTTTTTAATATGCAACTTCTTGAAAGAATGAGAATGATTACCTCCCTCCCTAGAGGTAAACTAAGCAAACCCTTTCAACCTTTAGAGAGTTCTAAAGAGATCTAGCAAGATAATAAATGAACTTGTAGGTCTTATAAAGGCTCTCAGATTGAGGTCACTCACTGTCAAAACCTTTTCTCTCCGAGGAACTTACCCAGAGAACTAGACCCCTGCTCCACAAAATCTGGTCTTTGGCACAGCAACAGCAACATCACCTGGAAACTTGTGGAAGTACTCCATCTCAGGCCTCAGTCACACCTACTAAATAGGAATCTGTTTTAACAAGACCCCCAGGTGAGTTAGGTGGAAAGTAAGACTGAGATCCACTGACCTAGAAAATTCTGCCAGAAGTGGTCCTGACCAGGATAGAGTAGCCCCCCTGCTTTGAACTTAATGTTTGAATCTCAAATAATGCCTGTTAGCAGACAATCACATCCATGTTCTCTCAAAACTGATTCTATGTTAATAAATATTAGACCAGTTTGACTAATTCCTCTGTCCAATGCTCAAATTTGGTAGGGCCCTTTGGCCAGCTCCTGAATGTGTTCCCCTTAGAGGGAGGAGTGGACGAGGATTTGAATGGGCAAGGGAGGACAGTGCCAGTTCCTCTAGACATCTTGGACTGTGGCCTTTGCCCTCCTTCCTATGGGAAACCCTAATGTTTCCATCTCCTTGCTTTCTTCACTAGAGAACCTAGCTCTTCTTAAGACAGCATCCAACTATTCATCTTGTCACATATTTGTGTAACATAATTGGAAAGATGAGGGGATATTGTATGCTAGAAGGACCTTGTTTGAGGACAAAAAAATATTGGGAGTAATCTCCTATTTGTGTCAATAAGTTATTCTTCTGTATTCTATTCCTCTCTGATCTATATTGACTGATTTCTCAACCATTTCCGTGTCAGTGTTTTGGAGATCCAAAGCTAGACCTTGTTCATCTGATGATTAGTACTGTGGCTTTGCAAAGAGCAACCCTGTCTGCTCTATATTACGTGACTTCACTTATCAGGCATTATTCTTCTGTCTTTGGGCTAGGTGACAGGGCTCAGAATTTCACCACACAGTTCTTTGCCTCATTTGCTAGACACAATCTTATGAAGTAAGCACCACTTTTGTCTCCATTTTACAGACCAGGAAACTGAAACTCAAGAAAAAAAGGAAAGGGTTTTCTCAAGGTGAGCTTATTGCTGAGATTGACACATCCTGATGATGGGTAATTCCAAAGAGAGTAAAAATTCAGTGTTTAACCTCATTTTGAATTTTTATGATACACCAATTTTGATGCTGAATTAGGCCCTTGGGCTCTCTAAACAATAGAAATTGGTAAGAGGCCAACTGGGAGTTCCAGGCAAGGCTTTATCAGGGCTTATGCTTCAGCATAATGGAGGCAACACAAGGGAGAGAATCCTCAGGCGGACTCCTTGAGTAGAGATCAGGAAGAGCATTTGAAAGAAACTTAGGTGGGAAAAGGGTGACATCTAAGCAGGTAGCGGTGGGGATTTATTGGCACGTATGCATTTAAAGGTTATGCTTCTTCATGTGTTGCATGTCTAATTAGTATGTTAAATCTCCATCCCAGGCTTAGTTTTTAGTATTATAATGGGGAAAAAGTTTGTGACAGGTCAGTACTGGGGTTCATCTTGGCACAGACTGGTCCGGTTTTTGCCAGTCATTGTAGTAAGCATCCTCCTCTCAGTAAGCATCCTCCCTCCACATTCCTGTAAGATCTGCTGCTAAAGGGCTTAGACTTAACTCTCCTGGATTGCTGCATTTGGTGATTGGGGTTGAGGGAACCCGAGTTCAGTCCCTGCTCTGTCTCAATTTTAGACAGATTTTTCTGAGAAATCATAGCTAACATTATAGAATCCAAACCTGTGCCAGTGACTATTCTAATGCTTTACATAGATTAACTCATTCTGCACAATTTTTTTATTAGAGAAGCCCTATTAAATGACCATCTTACAGATAAGTGGACTGAAGCACAGAAAGGTTAAGAAACCTAGAAATTACCTGAGTTGGGATGTGAGCCCAGGCAATCTGTCTCCACTCTACTAAACTATCTTGTACTACTATGTAGGAAGTACTTAGGAAGACAAAAATATGGTGTTTTCAATTATTCATAAAGCCCTGAAGGAGGTGAAAGTTTTGTAAAGGGCAGAAAGCTTGGTTTTAGAATTTTCAGATGCAATAATACCTTATGTTTATACAGAGCTTTTCTCCAAAGAGATCAGTAATTCACTAGGTATCCCTGCCAACCTCCTGACCTAAGGACTTCTTTTGTTAATAAGGAGAAGATTAAAGGAGTCAAGAGAAAAAAAAAAAATCATTCCTCTATTTAAATGATCAAATGAAGTGGTGATTGCAGCTGAATACTCAGCTAAAAATTCTACCAGTCAAATATGAGCCAGCCTGAGATTAGGAGGGTTTAAAGCTCTCAAGCAAATCTGTGAGAGGTGGATCAAGGTCCATTCTGCATCAGAGCTGACTGTAGATGGGTGTTTAATGAGCGAAGGATACGTATTCCTGAAACAGGTGAAAATATTTGAAATGTAAATTGACATTTACTTATCTCTCCAAGGCTCAGCCTTCTCTGTGACTGTGTCCTTCATACTCACGTGCCAGGAAGAGGAAGATTCTGGGAGCAGCTGGAAGGTTCCAGGGCTCTGTGAGATGGGCTTATGCCCTGAGTTGCAATAGAACCAACATAAACCTGACAGCTCAGCTCATCCCATTCACTTAGACATGCACAGGAAGAGTACCTTGAGGAAATGCACTGGATGGAGTCAGATGCACTCCTTCAGGTCTTGTACTTAGTCAACCATATTTAGGTGCTTAGAAAGTAAGCCAAGGAGGAAAATTTCTGGTATGTTCCCGAGTAAAGATGGAAAAGCACCTCGGAAATTCCCTGGGCATAAGTAACCAGTCAGGGTCCCCAATCCTGCTGATGTTTTGCTTCAACATTTGGGGACAGGGGCTTTGTAGGGACCCAGGCAATGTTCTCAAAGGAAAACTTTTCTAATTTTGCCTTGAGAGTCCTATGTTTGCTCAGAATTTGGAAAAGGAGAAAGGAATTGGGGTAGGTCGTCGAAGGATGACCCCAGAGCCACCCTGAGTTCTAGGCTGTGCTACCGAAGAATGTGCATTAGTTCTGATACAGTTACTTAGGAGTCTTTCTTGTCCAGTGGCACTCAGTGCAGCTCTGACTCTCAGTGAATTCTCTGAGGCTGAATGGAAGCTGAGAGGAAAGAAAGGGAGTAGGGATGGAGCATGTGCACTCAGAGGCCAGTGCTCCTTGGTATCTCTTGGGGTCCTTTGGTTCTGCTGATCCTCTCTAGAAATGGCACTTTAGGGTGCCAGTTGCCCAAACAGGTCTTCAGATGATGCCCCTACAACATGCTCAGGGCCACCAAAGCTGTTTGAGATGAGGAATTGGCAACAAAATGGCTTCGGCTGCTTCTTGTTTGCACCATTACTTTGGGGTATATATTTATAGAACACTCAGATTTTAAAGAAATCAGGAGGTAGAGCTGGACTATGTGCACTTTAGCTGTAGGAGGTACCAACTGAGACATTTCTAATCATTCCTAATCTAGTGTTACCTTTTTTTGGGAGTCATATTATTTCTCTTCTGAATCCTTGTGAATGAGATAAAACAACAATGCCTTATTTAATACCCTCGAAGACTTCTCCATATTAGCTGTCATGAAGGCAAGTATAAGGTTCTTGTTCTTTGGATCTTGATGGGAATATAGCATATGTACATATATAGAACAAAAGGCAGAAGGCATTTTGTTACCATTTGATATAAACATTTAAAATATAGCAAGACAACAGATACACAAACATATCACCTTCTATTCTAATTAAAGTAAAATTTCTATCAGAAATATAAAACACAATAAAACTGTACTGCCCACATAGAAGGAAATAGTATGGAGTATATAAAGTGCTTAGCTGAGTGCCTGGTTCATGATAAACAATAAAGGTGTGCTATCGGGGTGCCTGGGTTACTCAGTCAGTTACAGGTCTGCCTTTGGCTCAGGTCATGATCCTAGGGTCCTGGAATCAAGCCCCACTTGAGGCTCCCTCAGCAGGGAACCTGCTTCTCCCTTTTCCTCTGCCTGCCACTCTCCCTGCTTGTACTCTCTCTCTGTGTCAAATAAATAAATAAAATCTTTAAAAAAAAGGTGAGCTGTCATTGTAATTATCACTGATATAAGTGAAGAAGCTGAAAAGTTAGAAACTTTTCACTCTGCTTGGTGTCATTTTGGCCAGACTCAGATTGTGAATTTCACACAGGTATTTAATAATACTATTGAGCTTGGTATTACCACAAATTGGAATACATTTATTTTCTCCTATGAGCTTTGCCCATAAAATAGGTATTTGTGAAGAGCTGTCTTATTATTTGAGACTTCTTAGAGTAGGTCAGAAGAAGACATAATGAGGTTTAAATTGCCAGAAACTTGGGTAATGGAATTGCATCATTAGCAAACATTAAGTGTTCAGAGCAAAAAGGGAAGTAGGGAGTAGAGCTATTAATCAGGTGACTTCACACAAATTATTCACTCTAGTTCATAAGTGTCATTTCGTCAAAGGAGCTAAGCCTATGTTTTTAAGCAGTTTTCCAAAAAGCCATCAAATAAGGTTATGGGAGCTGTTTCCGTCCCTCAGAGGAGAAAACTTTCCTCCACCTTTCCCTTCCTTCCAAAGACTTGCCCTTACACGAGGAAGAAATATGTTCAGATTGGTCAGACACAGGACCATGTTTTTCTACTAAGGAAATGTGGTGAAATGTCACCATATTAAAGGGTGAGGTAAGATCTTGAGCAGGCAGTCCTTCTACTTCCCGTGGAGCCTGAGATAGAACCCAGCCCCTGAGGACCTCCAGGCTCCACCAGTCCTGTGGGTTTGCCTTCACTCCCTGCGCTTTATCCCAGGACCCCTACCTCCCTACAGGAAGATCTGCAGATCCTTCTTCTCCATATGGGTGTTTGTACTGGGCTGTTTCCTAGACATAGACCAGACAACACATGCTGCACAGTGTTGGACACTGGGGAAAAATATGGCTTTTCCTGCCGTCTCTCTTTTTGTTGCTGCATTGATGTGCATGTTTTATGTTGGATTTTCCTTAGATTGCAGCAGTAAAGACCCACCCTCATATTTGGGGGTGATGTACCCACAGGCTCAAGAAACTTCATTTAGAGATTTCAGTACAAGGTGCGATTTCCATCCAGTTTTCATTTGACCGTTGCTTTGAGGTATTTAATGGGCTTTGTCAAGCTGTTAACAAAGCTGGTACTTTGTTCCCTATTTGGCCTTGTTTCATTGTTTGGCTATCTTTCCCAGTTACTTTCAGGTATTAATAAATGGAACTATGTCATTTTTCAGGAGTTGAAAGGTCTAGTCTTGTCTAATATCAAAGTTTCACAATCTCATGCATCCAACATCTCTCCTCCAGGTCAGGCGTGACTCAGGTTCCAAGCTGTGCAGTGGGATGAGGAGTACAGTGTACCTTTTTCATTACCCCCTCTGATACTTTCCTCCTTCCCCTATTCCCTGCGTTTAGCCTTTTGGGGTAGGGGAGAATGGAGAAGGGATGGGACAGGTAAAGGAAGCAAAATATAGAGAACTATATAGAACTGGGGTGACTTAAAAAGTTTCTCTTGGCTGTTAAAATGCTCTCATTTGGGGCAGGTGTCCAAATACTGACTTTATCTTGTGCAGTGTTTTTTTCAGGTTGCTGTTTGTAGATCTTTGTTCTAGATAATGTCCTCATTGCTTAAAATTTCTCTCTAGAGATCCATCCCACCAGACTGATGGAATCATTTTGGGAATGCCTTCCTCTAGGTGTGCTTTCTGTCAGACCCATATCTGGTTCATGGGAAATAAGCACATTCACCTTGCTATTAGTGGAAATGCAGCTCACTCCTTTTCCCACCCTAGCCATCTCTTCTCTCATTTTCAGGGGAAACTGCAGCCATCCTCCTGACTGTCAAATTTTCTGGGTGCCAGTTGTCATAAGACTGCATACCTCAAACTCCAGCTCTCTGTGTGGCTCACAAAAGCTATCTTCCTTAGCTTTAAATGTGGCAAATGGCCCCTTTCCCTCTGCTATTGCCCAGTGAGACTCAAAAGTGACGGATAGTCAGGGGTTTCAGAACTAGTTCTTGGTATCTTAATGTGTCGTCCGTAAGTGATATTTACTGATTATTCTGCAGAAACTCAGAGAAAATAGGAAAAGTCAAATTTAACATCTTGTTACACTTACATATAGATACATTACATGTGGTTAATCAATGAACATTTCATTAAAGTAATGCTCTTGAACTCTTAAACTTGGATATAGCCCAGTCCTCCGGTAGAACTATGCAGTTATAACCATTATCTGATTTTTGAGAAATGGACACTCACTGTTTCTGGTTATAAATCATCTAATAGATAATTAGAAATCAATAAGGGCGGCTGATTTATTAAAAAGAGCTCAGAGTTTGAATAGTAGAGATTAACACACCTGTAGGTTAGGGTCTAAGTGGCATACTCTTTCTACATAGTTGGTGTTTGAACTACACATGTGGCATAACTAATCAAAACATATGTTCTTCGCCTCTAGTGCTTCATTAATTGTTAGTTGTTGCAGGTATTTGCACAAGGATGGGTTCCTGGGGCTGTAAGAAAATGGAGGTTCTGACAACTGTTTCATAAATTAACAGTTGAAAATATAAAAATTTATAAACCAAAAGCGTAATTTGTTAACTTTCACCAAATTTTTCCAGACCTTCCCTGGGCAGTAAAAAGCAATTATCAGGAACACCTGGGTGGCTTTGTTGGCTAAGTAGTCGACTCTGGGTTTTGCCTTGGGTCATGATCTCAGGGTCCTAGGATGGAGGCCTGTGTGTCAGGCTTCTCTCTCAGCAGGGAGTCTGCTTGAAGATCCTCTCTCTCTCCCTCTCTTTCTGCTTCTCCCCCTTCACCTTCTCTGTCTTTCAAAAATAAATAAATCTAAAAAAAAAAAAAGCAATTTATCAAACCTCTTTTCAAGAGGAATTGAAATCTTCCTCCACAATGGTACCTGGCTAATCTAACTAAAAATTGTTCTAAAACAAATACATTTAGAAATACACTAAGGGGGGGCGCCTGGGTGGCTCAGTGGGTTAGGGCCTCTGCCTTCGGTGATCTCAGGGTCCTGGGATCGAGCCCCGCGTTGGGCTCTCTGCTCAGCGGGGAGCCTGCTTTAAAGAAAAAAAAAAAAAGAAAGAAATACACTAAGGGGATCTTGAGGAAGCATGATGTAATCAGGATTAGTCCAGAAAATTCAAGATGGGGGCCTACTCTTTATTAACTAATTATTTGTCTTTAAAGATGATATTCACTCTTAGAGGAGAAACATTTCACTTTACACTCTAATATTTCCAGAAGTTTTATTGGGGCTTTTCCCTCAGGTCATGTCAGAGAAGAATATTTAATAGGTTTTATGACTCTGGCCTTCTAGGTCCTCCCAAAGTTCCAGCATCATAAAGTAATCTGAAGAGTTTCTTATTTACTTATTTTAGGGAAAGATGGATAGATTATAAACTATAGAGTTGGTTTATCTTAAAGAGTAAACATTGATTCCTTTTACTTCTTCTGTGTTTAAATATTTGAAGCAGTCTTGCATTATCAGGAATCATTATTTTTCAGGGAAACCAAAGGGTATGCATGAAAGATTAAACTGACTTCCTGAGGAACCTGTTTCTAAGATCTGGAGATGACGGGAATTTCTAGAAATAAAAATGTTGGTATCGTTTCCCTTATTGTAATTTCAGATATATAGAAACTCACTGGAGAGTTTGCCAGTTCTTAATTGAATGGCTTATAATGCTTTTTGTTGTTGGAAGTATGTATACTTTCTATATGTCTAAGAATCAAAGTATCCTTTGACCTAAGGGTCTAAACAATGAGGGTTGGTTTTTACACTGCAATGGATGTAGCAAGTAGTTTGGTATGATATATGTGAGACTTTCATTGGTGAAGAACGAAATTGAGTTATTGAAATATTGTGTAATTTTAGCTAACAAAGAAAAAAACCCAACGATGTCTCTTAGACAATTTCACGGTTGCATAAATGTCAGAATCAGAATGGGAATGAACTGATTCTCTATGATAATTGTAATCATTATACTGTTGGTAAAGTCTTATTGCTATTTAGGACAATTGGCTGTTATAGGGACCTGTCTGGATATATTTCAGGAGAAATGTTTCCAAACCTGATTTGGATGATTGGAAATGATTCCAAACCTGGTTATAAGTTTAGACCTGCCCCCAGTTTGAGAGTTCACTTTGAGGTAACCTCTAGGGAAATGCTTCCTCGGGGAGACAGTTCTCCGGAGGTTGCTTTATGTCACAACTGGGACTTATGCTTGTACATGTCAATTGGCCCATGCACAAAAACAAGTACACGATGTTATTTTTCTAAGTAACCATCTGTGCCATTATTAATTTATTGGCTTTTAGCTCCAGATTTACTCTTTAATATATGCCCTGTAATAATAGAGGTGATTCCTTTAGCCATCTCTCCTTTCACAGGAAGCATATTATTAACTTTTCTCAGTAAAGGGCTCTGGAGGGACATTGTAGGGAATGAGCTCTCCTGCTTCCCTCCTGTGGCAGATGGAAGTAGGGGTGGGCAGTCTCAGTGGTGTCAGAGTGCAAACACGTGGTGGGGC
Source organism: Potos flavus (assembly GCA_028534135.1). NCBI lineage: Eukaryota > Metazoa > Chordata > Mammalia > Carnivora > Procyonidae > Potos > Potos flavus. The sequence continues at coordinate 71,031,742 of CM052886.1, forward strand.
TCTGCCCCAGCCATGGCCTCAGTATCCTCAGCTACCTTGCAGCCTTTGTCTGGTGATAACCTTTCTATATCTCTCTTGGAAAGGGAACTGGTGTCCCAAAGGCTTCTTGCCTGCACCAGTGTCCAAAAGCCGCCCAACTCCACTGGCTCCCAGATTCCCTTTGCAACCTAGAAGGCTCTCATCACTTTTGTGTGTCCACACCCCTGGTGCTGATCACCTGTTCTTTGCCTCCATTCTGGAGGGTAACCTTCTGCTTGCCCATGAGACTGCAGACCAGTTCCAGGCTGGACAAACCAGCAAACTTTTCTGTTCTCCTTTGGGCTGAAATATACCTTTTTCCATGAAGTCTGAAACTCAGCTTTGAGAAGGGGACCCCCCCCCCATATTTGTTCTTTGGGTATTCTCCCTCAGCCCTAGAGTACTAAATAGAGTTTCCTTATATTTTATAGTCACTCTTTTATCATAGTTTATGTTTTATATTAGTCTGCCTCTGTTTAACTCATTCTGGGGGTTCCATCTCCTGATTGAATCCATGCTGCTATACAACAAATCTCAATTGTTCACATGGGCATAAAAGAAGTGACTTCTAGGTAACATCTGAACTGAAGTGGGGACACCTTTATGAAAGCCAGCTTACTATACTGAGTGCAGTATCTATTTGGGGCTAGCAGGTGTTTCATGTTGTGGTGATATTAGAGATAGTCTGTAAGTGGGTGCTCTGTGGTACTGCCCTGCAGGGTTGATGCCTCCCTGGATGTGTCTGGTAGAGAAGGCTAATGGAGTTTCAAAGGCAATACCTGGGACTACATGGCAAGTATGAGTGATAAAGAACAAGGCAGTTAATCAATAAATTTTTGCAGATTGCCTAGTATGTGCCAGCTACTGTCCTAGGTACGGAAGATATAGCAGGGGAAAGAAAATACAAAACAAAAATCCTCGCATTTGTTTTTACTGAGTTCTTTTCTCCACATATTCTTTGCCTGTTTGACACTTCAAGTTGGTCCTTCTCACTTGAACTGGCTATTCTTGTAATCAATAGAATAAGTCATTTCATGTAACGTGGTTACAGAGATACTTGAAGTCTGTGTGTGTTGGGGAGGGTGGAACTAACAGTTATGTGCCAATGGCCATTTTAAAAGATAAATTTGAGTAAAAACATCTTACTTTTGGCCAAACATCTCAGAGTGATTTTACTGCCTCCAAATTAATAGCAGCAGGGTGAATGGAAAATTAAACCTAGGTGGTGTATGAAATTGGCTTTGAATTTCTTGTTAATTAAGAGTGCTCAGTGACCTAGTTGTTCTAATTACATTGGTTGGGGAATTTGATCATTAGTCAAATGAAAACATGGAGCTATACCATTCTCTTAAGAAACCCAAATGAAACTCGTTGTGGTTATGAAAGAATCAATGCTATGATTACCTCTTGCCCACAGGAGGCTCAGTGGGGCAGACCTTCTTCTTGGATTCTTATAGTATTTTCTTTCAGGTATATTTATTCCATCCATTTGGAGCTCTGCCTTATAAGGTATGAGAGGGACTAAATCTGTTGTCAGTGGTTTGATGACAAGACATTTTAACAGGGTACTTTAGGACGGCTAATTGTTTATTTTACTTCCAATCAACAATCACTTAGACTTGCTAGAGGGGTTCATTCACATGTTTTCACTAAAGATAATCATTATTTTTTAAAGGAAGAAACTGATGGGAGAACATCTTTAGATTCTTTTGTTTGTAATTCAAATGGGCTAAAGTGGAGGGAGATTGACGTTTAAAACTATTCATTCCTTTTTTTAAAATTTAAATTTTTTTTTTATTTTATTAACACATAATATATTATTTGTTTCGGGGGTACAGGTCTGTAAGTCATCAGTCTTACACAATTCACAGCACTCACCATAGCACATACCCTCCCCAATGTCCATAACCCAGCCACCCTATCCCTCCCCCCCACCCCCCAGCAACTCTCAGTTTTTTTTCTGAATTAAGAGTCACTTATGTTTTGTCTCCCTCCCTGGTCCCATCTTGTTTCATTTTGTTCCCTCCCTTCGCCCCATGACCCCCCGCCCTGCTTCTCAAATTCCTCATATCAGAGATATCATATGATAATTGTCTTTCTCTGATTGACTTATTTCACTTAGCATAGTACCCTTTAGTTCCATCCACATTGTTGCAAATGGCAAGATTTCGGGGTTTTTTTGATGGCTGCATAGTATTCCATTGTCTGTATATACCACATCTTCTTTATCCATTCATCTATTGATGGACATCTAGGCTCTTTCCATAGTTTGGCTATTGTGGATATTGCTGCTCTAAACATTGGGGGTGCACGTGCTCCTTTGGAACACTATATTTGTATCTTTAGGGTAAATACCCAGTAGTGCATTTCTTTATTTTCACATCCCCTGTATGTTCACATTCTCTGGGCAGATGTGAACTCACAACTACACTTTTGTCCTATTTCTCTTTACTTTCCCCAAAATAGGAAGGAAGAGGATGGCTAGTGGAGGAGGAAATCCTCTGTGGATACTAGGATGTGAAAGGAAACAGAGATGCAAAGTTCTTTCTTCCCCCCTCACTGCAACTTAGTTTTTCTGTAGATAAAACTCAGCTGAAAAAGTTATTACTTTCTGAAGTTTATGAAGTTTAATGGTGCCTAATATTTGGGGAAATACTTGTAACCACTTAAATAAGGTGATGTTTTTAAAATCATGTTCAAGTTCTATGGTATATACATTAAAATAACTTTTTCCTTGAACTGATCTTTTCATGTTTAAATTTCATGATTAGAATTTAATTCAAAATCCCTATTTAGGGACAGAGATAGCATATCAAAATGTGTGTAGCATTACAGGGTGCGGAGAGAGAGCACAAGTAGGGGTGGCAGTGGCAGAGGGAGAGGGAGAAACAGATTTCCTGCTGAGTAGGGAGCCCTACGCCGGGCTGGATCCCAGAATCCTTCGATCATGACCTGAGCCGAAGGCAGAAGTTTAGCCGACTGAGCCACCCAGGCACTATTGTGTGTAGCATTTAAATATATTATTCATTGACATTATTTCAATATAGTGGTTATAAGGGTCTTGAACTCTGGAATCATTTTATGTTAAGAATTTGATTAATAAGCCTAATATGTTTTATTTCACTATAACTAAAAAATCTAAAGATATTTCAAAAATAATTTTATTAAGTCTTCAGTGTATGCCTGTTGGAACCACAATTGCTCATGGTAATATTATCTTCCATTTATATTTTCCTTTTGTTAGGCCCCAAGCGGAGACTTTGACATACTATAGGCTCAGTAAAGGGAAAGCTACTATTATCACTGTTTTCAAATGACAGTCTTGGTATGCAGAATGAGGAAGTGTACCATGCATGCAATGCAGTTTTTCAGAGAATAGAATAGGATAACTGTGCCTTTGGGATAGCAAGCTTAAAGGATCAGGGTCAGAGGAACTCCTATTTTATTGAGGCAAGATAGCATGGAGAAAAGGGGACTCTTTCTAGAGATCTTGATTCTAGTTTCAGCTTTGCTACTAACCTACTATGCGAACCTGAGAAAGTCAGTTAACATCTCTGAGCCTTGGTTTCATCATTTTTTAAATGAAGGGATTTTAGGTGCCCTCTAAAATGCTTCCAGCCATCAAATATGATTCCATCTCTTTGGGGAATTTAGTTTTCATGTCTGAGATTATTATTAGCAAGGTACAAACCAGGGGAAAGTCACGTTTAAGCAATTTGCTAGCCTCAGATTTTGTAAATTATTGAATTTGACTATTCTAAGCCTCTGCAATTTTTATATATTGACATAGAAGACTTTCCTTCACAGGACTGACATTCAGAGAAGCAGCAAAATAGTATAATCTCTTTCTCTAGGAATTGAGTAAGAAAATCTGGTGATTTGGCAGTTCATCTTGGCTTCTGGTGAAAAGCAGTTGTATCCAGGCGCTTTAAAAAAGCTGCTTTTAATAAATTTAAGTGGGAAAGAAATTTAATGGAAACAGCAATGAGAGGATGTCTTCTTGGGTCCAGTTCAATAAGCACATATTGAGCTTCTATTAAAGGTCTACAACCTCTTATTTTATTTTATTTTATACATATATATATATTTAAAGATTTTATTTATTTATTTGACAGACAGAGAGAGATCACAAGTAGGCAGAGAGGCAGGCAGAGAGAGAGGGGGAAGCAGGCTCCCCTCTGAGCAGAGAGCCCGATGTGGGGCTCGATCCCAGGACCCTGAGATCGTGACCTGAGCCGAAGGCAGAGGCTTAACCCACTGAGCGACCCAGGCGCCCCTACAACCTCTTATTTTAAATCTGAAATCCAAAAAGCTCTAAAAATCCTGAATTCATTTAGTTACAAATCATGACCTGAATGGATACAAGGCTATGTGCATTTTTTATTTATTCCATTTAATGTAAATACTCATTTCTCTCACTGAAGAAACTCTGATGTATTCAGCTTTGAAGTGCCACCCCAGAACCTGCTAGGAGTATTCTGTAAGATGTGGTACATGGCCTCTAATACCATTCTAAGTGCTGAAAGTTTTGAATTCCAAAACTCATCTGGTTGTATGGGTTTGGGTAAAGGGTCTTGAACATGTATGTGACAAGGATGAAGATGAGTGGAAGGATGGCTGGAGAGGAACTGGGTGAAATGCAAAGGTAAATAAGTAGTATGAAGTCACTCTTCTCAAAAATTTCCCAGACACTCACCAATACAATGTGGTATATTTTACAGAAGAGATATGGATAAAATTTAAGGACACTCACAGAGGGAGCAAATATTTCTGCTGGGATTTCAGAGCATATCACAGAGGAGGGAACATTTGAAGAGGGTCCGGAAGGATGACTAGGCATTTCTCACAGAGAAAGGCATTCTAACAGAAAAAAGAGAGGCCAGTACATTCATGGTGTATTGGGAGCCCCAAGGCTTCTCTGGGGCTGAGTTAGAGTAGCCATGGAGAAGATGTAATGGGGCTGAGTGTCTGAAAATGAGGTTGGGATTTTTATTCAGTACATTGTTTGCTATGCTAATAAACATCCGTTGGTCCCCATTTAGGTTCTGTAGTTCTTTAGGGTTAGCCCTAAAGAGAGTATTCATGTGTAAATTCTTTGCTAAAGAAGCACACCCAGGATGATCTATAAGGGAGTAGGGCCTCAGGACAGGGAAAAGCAATGAGACAAGTGGGGGAGTATTTATTTATTTATTTATTTATTTATTTATTTATTTATTTATTTATTTATTTAAAGGCAAAGTGCTAGAGATGGCTTTAGCTTGATCCTGAAGTGGGGTAGTACAATGAAAAGTAAGCCTTAAATACTCCTTTCAGTACTTTTCAGTCACTGGGTAAGGGCCATGGGGGATGGGCCGGATGGGCTGGTGATGTGAATTTCCAGACACTTCACCTATCCCTGCCTGGGTTCTCCCAAAAGCAAGTTTAAGTGCTTACTGAAGGGGAAGAGGTGGGTGAAGTGCACTAAAATGGTGAATAGAAGTCCAAGGAGAGGGGTGGAGTGCCAGCATTTTCTGCCATGATGCCTTTTAGTGACTGCTTATTGCATCTCAAGCTTTACACTGAGTACGTCAAATGATCATCTCATTTAATTCTTATACCAATTCTGTAAGATAGGTCATATTTTCCCTTTTACAGATGAAAATTCTGAAGCTTGGAAGGTCACCTAGGCAGTCTTGTTAGTGGAGTCTTCTGCTTAGAACCAAGCTCTTTTTAGTCCCCAATTCCCTGTGCATAGTAGGATTCCCAAGACCCTCATGGCTTCCCACCCACCCCCACTTGCCACTTGAGCAATTCTAATAATCTGTTTTACATACTGCTTCTTTGCAAACCCTTTTCTCTGAAGAAATTGTTCCAAAGTCTAAAAAGTTTCCAAATTGCAGCAAATAATGGATAACGAACAGGAGTTTTTATGAGGATTGGGCTGAAACACTGGAAAAGCACTCTCATTTTGTTTGGCTCCTGAATAAGGTTTTCATATTCTAATAGAGCAGAATAGTCTCTCTTATTTAAATTTGACCCAATTAGGAATATTAAATCATGACTGGTGCTTATTTTGCTGTCGCTATTTTTTTTTTTTTTAATTTGGAATTCCTTCAGAAGTTTTTAGAAACCAAGTTAGGTTTTCAATAGTTAGTAAATGAAAGGAATTAGTTGATATATTTAATTCCTAAAAATTCTGAATTGTGGCTCATCCATCTAGAATTAGATAAATCCTAATTCTGTTTATTTTTTTTGGTAGTTAAAAAAATCATTTTTGAATAGTTCTAAACAGGATAGTCAAAAGAGATGTCAAAAAATTATGAGTACAATTAGGTTTTGGGAAGTAAATGTGTACATTTATTAAAGTTACTAAGAATATTTCTCTTTTTTTCTCTCTCACACACAGGTGTCAACGAAGTCAATTTTGTTCGTTCATTTATTTAACAAATATTTGTTCAGAATCTATTATATGCCAGGCAGAAAACAAAACAGACCAGATTTCTCTTCTGATGGAATTTACAATCAAAAGAGAGCAGAATAAGTTATTATCATTATGTCTTATTGTTGTTATTGCAAACAAAGAAAGCAAAACAAATTTTAAACTCTAAGAGCATGGTAAATTTGATTTGAGAGTATGGGGGTAAAAAGTTCTTTCTCTAGAAATTAGTCATTTTATATTACGTGTTTAGCTGCAAAGCAAATAAATCTCCTCAGAATTGAACTCAACAATTTTATATTGACTATCTACTGTATGCCAAGCACTACTAGCACTGTTAAAATAAAAGGCAGTAATTTCTTTGTTGGCTACAATGAGTATGGCACACTAAAACCCTGTGAAAAATATATCCATGTGAATGATGATCTCTTAAAATTCCAATAACCGCCAAAATGGAATTCATAGAGGAGCCTTCAAAATAGAACAAATACTCATAAATACCATAAATAGCATGATTAAGATTTTGTTACATTATTACTGAATGGGCTTTTTTTCTTAATTAGAATACTTGGGAAAGAATGCTGACTTTGAGTGACTTCTTTATTCTTGTGCAGTGACTCCTATTATTTCAGAAGCATTCTATTGTCTATAGGAAACAAGTTAGCAGCATTGCAAGAATTTCCACTTAATTACTTTGAACCTTTTGCTCAGTTTCATTCCATCCCATCTCTTCTCTTTGGTGAGAAGAGATGCTTTTCTGTCTTTTCATGTTGTGTTTTATCAGTTGTATCAATATTGATGAGCCAAGAGGAAATAAATGTTACTAAAAAATAAATCTGTTCCTGTGTGTTTCTCCCAGACTGCCTTCTATATTCATCACAGCGTCTGCACGCCTGACTGGGAAAATCGTGAGGCCTCTGTCAAGTCGGCTGTACTAGCTCTACCATGACACTCTGAGGAGAAACTTGGGTTTCAAACCAGTGAACGGTAGGTACAAAGTATTTTCTCTACACATGTTCAACAGAAACGAATATGGGCTTGAAATATATTCATAGACCCTATGCCATCTTTTCCTACCTCTCCAACAAAGAATAGAGCTTCCATTTTTGTTCACACTGCCATTCCCTTTCCCGTACTATCTACCTTGAGCTCCCCCTGCCTTCTCCATCATGTTATGCTGGGCAAATCCTGGATTCTTTTGCACTTTGGCAGTGCCAACCCAGATACTGAATTTATATTCCCTTCACTTATTTAAAGCCAATCTCTTCTTAAAAGGCCAAATAAAATTTTAACTCTTCTTCTAGACCTTTCTGCCAGTTCTAGAGCTCACAGATCTCTAATCTCCATGAATATTTTTATGGCCAGAATCAGTGTTAACATTTTCTCCAGACTTTTTCATCTATGTTAGTTTAATTCTTCCAATTATTCAAGAGCCAGAACTATTTTTATTCTTTGGATGTATGTCTCACAGTGCTGAGCACTCCCTCTTCTGTTTAACATAATTCTGCATGAGTTCATTCAACCATGAAAAAAAATTCCTTAACTATCTAGTTTGCAGTTGGGTGCTATATAAGGCACCAAAAATGCTATAAAACTTGAGGCAGTTCCTGCTTTCTAGGATTTTACAATCTAGACAAGGAAAAAAACACGAAAATATGTGTAACAAGAGTGATGACAGAGATGCATTATTCATTCACTTATTCATTACTAAGTACTTTTCACTTGGTGAGGAATATAGTCACAGCCCCTATAGTCATGGGGTTCATTGTCTATGTGTTGGGAATGTCAGAATATCAGAAGGACTGCAGAGGACCCAAGGAGACAGAAAGGTTCTCTCTCTCTCTCCTTTTTGTCTTATTCTTTCTTTCTCTCTCTGTGAATGACAAGAAAATCAAGAAGTAAGGAAAACAAGATGATGAGTAACTATGAAAGGTATTGAGTTCTATTTTCTCCAGCAAAATCTGAGAAGCTCTTGCTGTGGACATATCTTTTATCTGTAGGCAGATAAAAAATTGTGTATTATCTGCTGCCTCCCAGAAAATTGGTTGAACAAACTTACAGTCCAGATACCTGGAAGAGGAGAGTAAAACAAGAAACAGAGACCATCACCACCACCACCATCATTATCATCACCACCACCATGATCACCACCACCACTGTTACTATCACCACCACCATCATCATCATCACCAGCACCATTACTACCATTATCACCACCATCACCACCATGATCACCACCATGATCACCACCACCACCATGATCACCACCACCATTACTACCATTATCACCACTGTCATCACCATCATCACCACCACCACTGTTACTGTCATCACTATCGTCATCATCATCACCACCACCATCACCACCACCACCACCACAATAATAAAGTATCTTTAAGACTCAGCCTCTGCATTAGAGACCTTAGAATATTGTATTGCTGAACTTGGAAGAACAAAGCTCTATGTTCTTACACACCAGCAGAAGAAAAGTTATCTACATTCACTCACTTTCCATGTACTCTATTCCCAATGAAAATTGGCCTCTGCCTCCACCAATTTACAGAAATTGTTTTCAAAACATCAGTAATGGCCAAATCGGCATTTTCAGTACACATACTGTTGGACTTCACTGTTGAATTTGATTCTGCTGATCTCTGTTGTGTTTATTTTTTTTTAATTCTATTTATTTATTTATTTATTTATTTATTTAGAGTATGAGTGCAGGGAGGGGCAAAGAGAGAGGGAGAGAGAATCTCAAGCTCAGCAGAGTCCTATGCAGGGCTCCATCTTACAACCCTGATATCATACCTGCGCCGAAATCAAGAGTCTGTTGCTTAACCAAGTGAGCTACCCAGTTGCCCCTCTGTTGTCTTTAAACTATCAGTTTCAAAACTTGGATTCTGTCACACTGTAGTGTTCTGCCTTTCTTCTCTGGACTCTTAATCTTTTTTGTGTCTGTCGTCCTATGGTATATTTTCTATTTTCAGCCAATCTGTCCCCTCCATCTAGGGGACTTTTCTAGGCTGATCTCATCAGGCCTCATGGTTTTAAGTACTACCTATATGCCTATTGTTGGCAAATCTCTTATGTCTAGATTCTTCATCCAACACCTTCAGATGTATGTCTTATATATCCTTGAAAGTCAGCACAACTGACACAGAGCTCTTAATTTCCCCCTATAAAATACTTCCTTTTCCAATTTTTATTTCAGTTGATGATAACACCATCCACCTTGTTCTTCTAAACAAACCAAAAAGTTAAGAACAATTCTTCAAACTTTTTTTCCCTCACCAGCCACATCCAATAAATCCCTAAGTATTTTTTTAATATGTCACCCCCTCTCTGTTTCTGTTGCCTCTGTTCTAGTTAGCTAGACTCATGTGGTCTAAGTGGTCTCTGGGTATTTGGCCTTTGTTTCCCATCAATTCCTAAATTTTCTAAACAGCTAATAGACTAAATAAACTCTTTAAACACAGATCTGATGTTCACTATCCCTGTTAAAGCCTTCGATATGATTTAATTGTCTACAGCATCAGCTTTCTTACTGTGGAGTAAAAGGCCCCATTGGTCTCTGTCTGCTTCTAATGGCATAATCTTTCCAACCAGGACCTGCCCTGTAGTGTGTAGCTGGCTTTATGATTCCACACCTCTGTGTCTTTGCTCTGTCTGAAATGCTCTCACCCCTTCACCTTCTTGCCTAACAGATTCCTGTTTGTCATAGCTACTAGGAATTATCTCCACATATTTTATGGTGGTGACCCTTTGGGGCTCTGGGATACCTTAAAAGAGTATAAAAAAAGTCAAAGGGCATTTTTAGGCAGAGTCTGTGAGAAGATTATAGTAGTCACATGATATTCCACATGGCATGCCCTACATGTCAGCAAAGTGTGGACTCAAATTCAATGTAGTTGGAGAAACAGTCACAAAAGTTTTATCAGAAAACTTCCTCCATTTTATCCCAATGACTACCCTTCCCATTATCACGAAAATTCATTTGGTGAAAATGGGCAGAAGGAGAGAATTTTGTTACTATCCTTTTGAGGGGATTGTCTTGTCCATTCTTATTCCGAATAAACCATGGCCAAATTTTATGGTGTCCTATGCCAGATATTTGAGTCCCAAATTATTTAAATTTTATATACTGAAAGTGTATACTCTTGCTTTTCTATCCTCACTGTTGGTCACAGGAGCTGAGTAAAGAAAATGGGAAGAAGGAGAGAATTTTGTTACTATCCTTTTGAGGGGATTGTCTTGTCCATTCTTATTCCGAATAAACCATGGCCAAATTTTATGGTGTCCTATGCCAGATATTTGAGTCCCAAATTATTTAAATTTTATATACTGAAAGTGTATACTTTTGCTTTTCTATCCTCACTGTTGGTCACAGGAGCTGAGTAAATAAATACCTTCAATCCCTAAAAGATCAATTAGGTGAAAATGAAGGAAACATGGAGTCTTCCATTTAAGCCTATTTTTCTATAAGATCCCTGGGCAGAGACTAGGGTATGGGTGATAGGTAAAATGCTTCTACTTAAATTACTAGAATTCTTTATGATTAATACTAGGCCTCAGTATGATTCTCTGTAGTATATCACCATTTATTCTTAAAGATTCAGTTTATGAGTTAAGGTCTTTTAATGAAAGGAGAACTGTCATGTATGTCCAGACTAGGTTTTATTCATTAGTTTTCACCCCACCCAATATTCTGTGAATGATTCTATCATTTCACTTAAAATATTGAATTACATGTCTTTAAATCTCTACTTCTTCTACTACTTGGGTTCCTTGACAGCAGGAACCACATCATACTTATTTTTATTGCCCCCAAATTTAAAATGGTGCCTAGTAGGTACTTAATAAATGTTAGTTTGTTGAATGAGTAAACAAATTGTTGTTGGTTGCAGTGAAGTTTAGGTTTTAAAGAATTCACTAATTCTTTTTTTTTTTTAAGAATTCATTAATTCTTAATGTCTACATAGTAATTAATAAACTCTATTTTTGTCTGATAACACATTTATTACTGTCACATTGAGGCAAGAGTTTCTATATTTCAGCTATTCCCAGAGGTACTGGGGATAGGACATAAATCACCTGGCAGTGTTCCACAAAGCTAATAACCTAGAAGAACTTGTATAGGAACATTATTAAATATTAATGTTAATGTAAGTGTTAAATATTGCATGGGCTAGGATGTTGCATTGTGTGACAGGGAACTGACATGCAAGCATAGGTAGTGTTGCCCTCAGAAAGTGAAACTGACATTCAACACCTAATAAATTGAAACAAAAATATACAAGTCAGCTAAGGAGAAAGCAAACTTACTCCCAAGGGAGAGAAACATTACTAAAACCTGACTGAAGATGTTACAGTGGAAGGAAGGCAATACCAAGCCTTTGGCTCTCAGAGCCAGGTGTCACCGATATCCCTCTTGTGGAGATGGCTGTTTAGGCTGCCTTAGACTGATGTCATCATAAGGGGAGCATGGCGGGAAGAAGATATATTTCAATGTAGTAAATGGCATGAATGGAGAAGGCAGGGCACCAAGTAGTCCTGCCTGGCAGGATCACGGTGGTGACAAGTAGGAAGCTGGTGCTCATGGTCAGGCCATAGACTGAGTGTGTGTAGGAGAATTAGACATTGTCCTAAGGTATTTGAGTATTCGTATTCAGGTTATAGGGGCTATTGAAGATAATTAAGACAGAAATCAGATTTAAGACATAAGATCAGACATGTGGTTTTGTTCACAAAAAATGAATAATGAATAACTAGGAAGCCTATTCGAGGTTTTTGCAGTATAGAACAAAATATACAAGGCAAATGATTAAGGCCTAAACTAAGCAATAGACAAGAGAGAGTGTTGAGTACATTTTGCAAAAAAGAACATGAGACAAAAAACATAAAACACTTCTAGCATTGACAAATAGCAGCCAATTTTTAACACCACTCCACTGTCTCAACTTTACTTTCGATCAATAGAACATGTGAATGATGTTGTCACTAAAGCCCTGAAGCACTACTTTTTAAAATTATGTTTTATATTGTGGTAAGTATACATAACATGAAGTTTACCAGTTTAACCCTTTTTAAGTATACAATGCGGTTGCACTAAATACATTGACTATTACCACTATCCTTCTCGAGAACTTTTTCATCATTCCAAACTGACACTCTCTATCTGTTAAACATTAGCTCCCTGTGCCCTCTCCTCCCTGGTCATCTCCTCTCCTGGTAACCTCTATTTTACTTTCTGTCTTTATAAGTTTGCCTATTCTAAATAGGTCATATAAGTAGAATCATTCAACATTTCTCCTATGGTGTGTGGCTTATTTCACTTAGCATATTTTCAAGGTTCATTATTGTTGTAACATGTGTCCTTCCTTTCTATGACTGATTATTCCATTGTATGCCTGTGTCACATTTCGTTTATTCATTCGTCCATTGATGAATTGTTTTTACATTTTAGCTATTGGGTTGTTTTTACACTTTAGCTATTGTGAATAACGCTGCTGTAAACACTGGCACACGAATATCTGTTCAGTTCCTATTTTCAATTATTTTGGATACCTACTTAGAAGTTTTAAAGCCTTGCTTCACTGTGGTAGGTGTAGGAATGAAATGCCAGATGGGTACACTATGCCATAGAGAGCCCTGAATTCCCATTACTGTCCCTACTACTCAAAAGAGGGTCAAAACATTGAATCAGTCATTATTGGAAGTGAAAATGCCTTGAATTTCAAGGAAATGACGCTTTTGTTTCTCAAAGTTCAGGAGAACAACTTTTTGTTCCTCATTCAATAGGATGTACATGTCATCAGAGGTCCTTCATGCAAACACATGACATGGCATTTCTCCAGCAGCACACAAACATGGAAATACGTAAAAGGTTCTGGGCTGTGGGACTGAGTCCCCCAGTGTGAGAGCCTGGGGAGAATTAAATCACACCATTGAGATCTACTTTTTCTTGAAGACTCATCTCACCTTTTTTTTTTTTTTTTTTTTTTTAGTAACTTATAATATATTATTTGCTTCAGGGGTACAAGTCTGTGAATCATTAGTCTTACACAATTCACAGCACTCAACATAGCACATACCCTGCCCAATGTCCATCACCCCACCACACCATCTCTCTCACCCCCCTCCCCTCCAGCAACCCTGTTTCCTGAGATTAAGAGTCTCTTATGGTTTGTTTCCCTCCCTGGTCCCATCTTATTTCATTTTTCCCTCTCTTCCCCCCATGGGCCCCCTCATCTCACCTTTATTTTTTTTTTTTAAGATTTTATTTATTTATTTGACACAGAGAGAGAGATCACAAGTAGGAAGAGAGGCAGGCAGAGAGAGAGGGGGAAGCAGGCTCCCTGCTGAGCAGAGAGCCTGATGCGGGGCTCGATCCCAGGACCCTGAGATCATGACCTGAGTCAAAGGCAGAGGCTTTAATCCACTGAGCCACCCAGGTGCCCCTTATCTCACCTTTTTAACAGCATCTAAAGTTGATGCTAAATTCGACTCCCATGAGAACATAGTGCTGAGACAGAGGTAGTAAAACTGAATCTCAAACATCAGTATATTCTGAATCAAGGCATATATTTGTGTGTAACTCTAACATATTTTGAGATCATACCATTTGCCAGGAGCCTTTCTAAGTTTTTTACATGTGAAGTGTTGGGCACATAGTAGAAGCTAAGCATCTGTTTTTCAAATAGAATTGCATTATTGTGTTAATAATATGCTAAGCAAAAACTAGCACCTGGCTTTGTGGCAGCTCAGAACTATCTCGCAGTCAGGACCTGGGCTGCACACTCCAGTTCAGAAACCATTTAATCAGCATCCCCTTTGGGCATGTAGAATCTGCCAAAAGGTAGCTCAGAGTAAAGTTGAAGTGAACCTAGACTCTGGTAGGTCCAGGTTTTCTTTTTTTCTTTTTCTTTTTTTTTTAAGACTGTCTTAAATATTAACAAGTTTATATGAAGCTAAGATATAGAAAAAACATTGAAGGTAAGGAAATTTATCAAAAGTAGTTTCTCCATTACAGAGTCCCCTAGGGATAAAAACAGAATATTTTTAACTTGGTGTTTTTATGAGTCATTAGCAGAAAGGCAATTTTAGTAACTTACCTGTTTCATTTATGCCTACTGTATCCTCAAAGGGGAGGCACATTTACATCATTTTTGGAGTTAAAGTTTAGCCCCCAAATCCCAAGGAGAAGTGGCACAGTGATTTGAATTTATACGAAGGTATAAAAGTGTGGGTCTGGATCAGGGAGAGCGTAGGAAGTGGGCAGAGGAAGAGACAGGAGTCGTTGAGTCCATGTAGGGAGAGCTGTGTTGGAAACACTTTGAAAGGATACTCCCAGGATACTGGGAATAAAAACATCTGACTTTAAAAATGGTTCAGGGCTAACCCTAGGTGCATATTGATATTAATTTTCCTTCACATTAAAGATTTTTAAGGTAAGGCTTCCGGATTGAAACATTTTGGAAACAACTGAGAAAAGCAGGCTTTTCTCATCCAAGCTTCCATTTGCAGTGTGTCTGTGTGTGCCGCTTGCAGAGTGTTGCTTGGCAAGGAAACAGAAGAGCAAATTCAATATCTAGTCTTGCAAATCTGTCCCTAAAGGTTCAGGGGATTCATTTGGACAGAATTTTATATAGAGTTTTTCTGCCTTGAATTAGGAGACATTGGGGACTTTTTTTAAAAGTCCATAGGACTTAAAATTGCTCCTTTTGCTGAAGCTCCATTCCTTGGTTTCCCTGAGGAAACAAAAGAACCATTTATTGTCACAAAGCGTCACTGGTTTGGTGACTCCCTTTCCTGTCACTGTATCTTTCTCGTGCTGTATACCCACCATTTTGGTATGAGGAAGAAAGGTGGATCCTAAAAATTACTAACCTTGTTCTTGATTTGGTGTGGCTTCAAGAGCCAAAGGTTTTTTGGGCACCCCTTATCCTTACCTGAAAGTAATATGCAAAGAGGAGTGAAAAGGGAATATGGTTTATTCAGACACTCACAGGGAATGGTATTTTTCTTTGTTTTTTTCCCCAAGTTTTTATTTAAATTCTAGCTAGTTAATATACACTGCAACATTAGTTTCAGGTGTAGAATTCAGTGATTCATCACTTACATACACCACCTGGTGTTCATCACAAGTGCTCTCTTAATACCCACCCTCCATCCCCCTGCCCATCTTCTCTCCAGTAACCATCAATTTGTTCTCTATAGTTAAGAGTCTGTTTCTTGACCCTGTGGTCCTGCAATTGTACTACTAGGTATTTATCCAAAGGACACAAAAATACTGATTTGAAGGGATACATGCACCTGATGTTTATAGTAGCATTATCAACAGTAGCCAAATTATAGGAAGAGCCCAAATGTCCATCAACTGGTGAATAGATAAAGAAGATGTGGTGTGTGTGTATAAATATAATATATTAGAATATTACTCAGCCATCGAAAAGGATGAAAGCTTGCCATTTGCAACAATGTGGATGGAGCTAGAGAGTATTATGCTAAGTAAAATAAGTCAGTCAGAGAAAAACACCATATTCGGGGTTTTTTGTTTTTTGTTTTTGGAAATTATAATAATAACAACAGTACTTCAGTGCATTTGAATGTGTCCTGCAGACATAACAGGACACTGCTTTCCTCATTGTGGTTTGAAAAACTACACTTATTGATCTATTGTCAAGAAAAACAGGAGCTCCTTGTACAAAAGCTCTGAGTTGCTTTTGTTTATTTGTTTTGGAAATGAAGCATCATTTTGGTGGACTCCTCTCTCCTTATCTGAATTTGTTACAAGGTAAGTAGAATATAGACAGAGCAATTAGGAAACTTCACACAAGAATTTAACTCATTTATACCTTCACTAGACTGTTACTGATTGCTGAAATGTGGTTCTCTGTGTACTCAAAAATACATATAGTTTTCTAATTTCTTGTGTGTGGGGGAAGCAAAATTCCGAGTATCTTCAGAAGATAATTCAGAACATTTTAATATTAAAGATAATTTGAACTTGTGTCCAGGAGGTTCTTAGAAAACTAAAATTTGAGCTACAACAAGATAAAGTATTAGCCAGACTTATAGGACAGACCATCACTTGGTTCAGTAGAAGAGTTGAATGATCCAGAACTGATTTTAGATTCTATTATAGAAATTAATATATTTTTATGAAAACTCTTGAAATAAGAAGCATAGAAGCAATAAGAAGGATAAGAAGCAAAGCAGGAAATCTGGAGAAAATAGGACTGTCTATTCATGTGTTTGCTTCTCTCAAAGCTGAAAAAACACATTTGAAAATTTCATAACCAACCTCAGTCCTGGTTTAATCTGAGCAGAATAGGTGGTATGTCTCTATTTCTCTGTTGCAAATTCTGCTGTTAACTTGGATTAGACACCTTCTTCAGATATAATGATCATTCCCGTGTGCATTTATGCTTGAAAATGTTTAGCGAATTACAAATGAGCTGCCAGGGCATTGGAACTATTAATGTAATAAACTTGCTAACCAGTGTATCTCCAGTACTAGAACAATGCCTAACACATATCTGCTATTCAATAAATATTTATTGAATGAATGAATAAATTAAACTGCCGAAGTGAGGCAGTTCCATCTTTACTGTGTAGAAGTTTAATCTTCTTAATAATTAAAATGAGACCTTTCCTCAGGGTAGGGGAACTTCTGGGCATCTGGAATTTCATATGAAAACATTCAAAGGGAGAGAGAAACCCATAGAAATATTGGTAGGGTTGAAGGTTGGAGAGAGGCACAAAATCAATTTTACCCTGGAGTGAGGGAATCTTTCTTTAAATTCTGTACAATCACAGTGTGCACAAGGAATAGGTTAGAGCAGAGGTTCCTAAACTTTGCTTGCTTTCCAATATTCTTGGTATCTTGGTGATTTTTTTTTTTCATGATACTCTTAGACCAAAAGAAAAATGAACAGTTTCATTTATTAAGCGGTTATGTCTAAACACTTAATAAATGTTTAAGTCCTAACAACTTAATATCCATTTGAATAAATAATACACATACATAAAAAAATAGCTGAAATATCCTGAAATAGCCACAATTACTTCCTAATGGAATGTGTGTGCCCATAAGGCACTTCACAACATCTCAGATTTTGGTATCATCATCACCCTCATTTTCGTTTCCACACTAACTTTCATACAGTACTTGACTTTTATCACAGCAACCACTGAAAACCCAGTTTCACAAAGATATGATGTGTCAAACAGAACATAGTGATCTAATGTTAAAGTGGTTCATGCAGTGTTTGGCAGATGTTGGGGATGCGCTCATTTTCCTCAAAAATTTAAAAAGTCCCACTGTACCTGTGAGTTCGACTGCAGTGCCCCAAAGCCCTTTGGGTAGCATTTAGAAGCTATAGGGTTATAGAGATGAGATATCTATGATAATGATAATAATGTCAATTGCTGACTCACCAAAAAAAGAACACCAACCTAAAACAAAACTGCATTTATTTTTAACCCAGTAAGGGAGATCAATATTTTGCTGAAGTCTGGGTAACATTTCTGAGGGGAGAGGTGAAGGCAAAGATGTATATTTTGTTTTTTGAGTCTGTTTAAGAGAGATCTTTCAGTGCAGTAGTAACTGATTGGGATTTGACAAAGTTCTTGACATAAGAGTTTAAAATCAATGGCCACAGTGAGACAGATTTCAAGAAAAGTGTGGAAGTATAAGTAGTCATGTTTTTGGCTTAAAATAGAAATTTATTCTTCTATGGTTCTTTTTTTTTCTTCCAAGTTTTTATTTAAATTCAAGTTGGTTAAAATATAGTGTAGTTTTGTTTCAGGAGTAGAATTCAGTGACTCATCACATATAACACCCAATGCTCATCGCAACACGTGTCCTCTTTGATGCCTATCATCCAATTACCCCGTCTCCCACTCACCGCCCTCCATCAACCTGCAATTTGTTCTTTATAGTTAAGAGTCTCTCATGGTTTGCCGCTCTCTCTGTTATCTTATTTTATTTTTCCTTCCATTCCCCCATGCTCATCTGTTTTGTTTCTTAAATTCCACATAGGAGTGAAATCATATGGTATTTATCCTTCTCTCACTTATTTTGCTTAGCATAATATACTCTACTTCCACATCATTGCAAATGGCAAGATTTCATTCTTTTTGATGGCTGAGTAATATTTCTTTGTATATATACCACATCTTCTTTATCCAGTCATCAGTCAGTGGATACTTGGGCTTTTTCCATAGTTTGGCTCTTGTTGATAATGCTGCTATAAACACTGGGGTGCATGTGCCCTTTGAATCAGTATTTTTTTATCCTTTGGGTAAATACCTAGCAGTGCAATTGCTGGGTCATGGGGTAGTTCTATCTTTAACTTTTTGAAGAATCTCCATATTGCTTCCTAGAGTGGCCACACCAGTTTGCATTCTTACAAACATTTCGAGAGTGTTCCCCTTCCTCCACATCCTTACCAACATCTGTTGTTTCCTGTGTTGCTAATTTTAGCCATTCTAATAGGTATGAGGTGGCATCTCATCACGGTTTTGATTTGTATTTCCCTGATGATGAGTGATGTTGAACATCTTTTCATGTGTCTGTTAGCCATCTGTATGTCTTCTTTGGAAAAATGTCTATTCATATCTTCTGCTCATTTTATTTGATAAGCTCAGTTGAGTGGTCTATTGTGCTGAGAAGGGAGGCAATTAGAGATTATCTAAAGTTTGGATATATGGATTTGGAGGAAGTTCCTGAAATAAAAAAAAATAGTTATTTGCTCTTTCAACTTCTTGGGCAAGAGTTTCTTGGAAGAGTAAAATCATGTTAATGCAAATATTGGACTGTGTGGCTTTAGTTCTTAATAAAAATGATAAAATTAACAATAGTTATCAATACTTTTTCTTGCTAGCCATTCTTCTTAGCACTAGACATGCATTCTTTTTAAAAATATTCTCAATAATTTTATGAGGTAGAAATTATTATCCTCATTTTTACACAAAAAGGATATAAAAGTAAGACACTTGCCTATGGTCATGAAATGAGCACAAGACAGCGTAAGTCTTTTTGCTGTTTTTTTTTCAAACAGCAAAAAGGCATGGCAAGGATGATGAGAGTAATTCACAGGTTTGTACATTGAGTATTTATTTTCAAAGTGTCCTTTAAGCATTCATATTACTCTTGCTATGGCCTTATGATGGTCTGTGTGCCTCCCTGACCATGCTGTGGAGACAGCTTATTGTAACTTCCCTGTTTATTGATCCTAGTTGTTAGTGACCAACTGCCCTGGAGCTGGCCTCATGCCTTACACTGCTACTGACTCTGGGAGAATTCCTGAAGGCAGGAAAGCCTTTGGACATGGTGAACAGGTCTTCATCTGGGCAGCACAGGGAATAGTGTGCAGAAGCTCATACCTTATGTTATGTTGGTTGCTTAGTTATGGAGCCATGTTGCGGATTGTGACTTAAATCTGAAAAGAGAAAAAGCAATGTTAAAGTGATTTGCATCCTTCCTAGTTAAAAAAATATTTTACTTTAGATGGCAGTATTAGATAGTAAAAGAACAACAGGTTTTGATACAAGAATTTGGGGATTGAGTTCAGGCTCTTCCATTTCCAAGCCGTGTTACAGTAAGGAAGTTACCTAGTATCTCTGAACTTCAGGTGCTTATTTAGTAAGTTATGGTGAATAGGTAGTTCACAGGGTTGTTGGGAAATTCTAGTAAGGTAATATTCAAGTATATTAAAGAGGTTTTTAGCACAAGAGAGCATTATACGTATATTATTGTTATTATTGTTGTTATTATGTGGTTCAGTGAAATTATGTTACACATAGTCAATTACTAGTTAGTCCTTTAACTCTACTTCATGCTACTTCATGTTAATATGTTTATACCTTGAAGCACAGGTGTTCATTTGTATTATTCTTTAATGCTGGGCATGTTGTAATCTAACACTCTGGCAGCTCATCTACAATACACTACACATTTCTAAGCACAAATGCACACTGGATTGATAATTGTTTCTTCAAGCTATATTTTGAGTTAGAAATTTAATTTCCATGCAGGCTCTTAAATGCAGAGTTATATTATATGTGTCAGCTTAAACACATGCCCACAGACACACTCACACCATGACAGAATTGCCCACACTCAGTAATTCATCTTTAGAAAGCTTCCTTACTCCAAGGGCAAAGCTCAAGGGGACTTTCACTTCTTTTTTTTTTTTTTTTTTTCTGAGAGAGATGTACTCTTTGATTTCCTTTTAGTCCTTTAAGAGGTATAGCTCCCATTTACATTGAAATAAATTGTAAGTGAAGGAGAAAATGAAGAAAATACATGAAAAACCAATATATTTGGTTCTCCCACATTACTAAACTCCACTGAATTTATTCAGCATTTTTAAAAAATCAAATTATCATTCCCATTTATCAAATCAAAACATAGTTCCTTAGTTTACTCCATAAATTTTGACCATGAGGCGAAGACATAGAATACATAATTTACCAAATAAAGGTTGATTTCAGTGTTTATGTTTTATTAAGTGTAAAAGGATACCTAATTTGCAATGTGACCTTAGTATTCCATTCAACACTAATTAGAACATTTATATGCTAGTTGTCAGCTGTGTCTTGGAATCAATGAAATAATAATAATGCCTTTGTTTACATTGATTTATTTTGTTTTTATGGGAAAAGAGCTTAACTAGAAAGATATGGGATTTTCTCGTGAATTCAAGGATAGAAAGGTAGTGAGGGCATCGTGACAGGAACTAGAACTGAAATTCATCAGGACCTAGGCAGATTTTCTTATCATGTGCCTCTCGCAGGTAATACACATGACTGTTTCTAGGCATCTCTCATCGTCCTTTTCTTCCTAAAGAATGGTTTTCTGCACTCTATTTACTCATCTCTATCATGGCTTCCTCAGAGGAGGATCCTTTACCTAGGAGTCTGCACCATTTGACAGAGAACCAACCACCACTGACTGACCTTTCTGCTCTTTGGTCCAATTCCAAATACCTGGGAGAAAAACTCTCATTACCCTAGCCCAGAGTTTTCATTGTTAGCTCTTATATAAACTATAGCCATAGAACAGGGAACTGAAGTACAAGCATGACTCCAGGAGCAGGTAGTGGCAGCTCTCAGAAAAGGGAACTTGGGCAAGATAATCACCCCCAAATCACAATAGCATAAACATATTTTTTAAATCATAGAAACACTTTACTATTGTGACAGAAATATTAGTGTGCAAAGATCCAGCTTCATAAAAATCTGGATTTAGTTTATGTTCTTAGTTTTTCTTGATGACCAAATTTGTGAACGTTGTTTTAGCCAATCCTTTATAGTGGTTGGTACAGTTATTTAAAGAAATTCTATGGATGTATGCTTTTCAAAAGCATCCAATCAATCAATATGCCTTGATGGAGCATCCCTTTCTGGGTATTCTATTTTAGTTATATAATTTCCTGCAGTATATTTGTATAACAGCCAACAAGGAATTGATTTACTTTAAATTACTAGAATAGATACTTTATAGAGTTTTATGTTTCCTTAAGCGATGAGATTCTGTTCATTTGGTCATAAATTTTTGGCTGTTGCTCCTTCTTTTAGTCTGTATCTGCATATGTATGATCTATATACAGAATTATTGTCTTAATTCTAAAATAAGCATAAGATGGAACTTGAAGTACCACAAGAACTGAAAGAAGGTGAACGTGACTGGAATCTAGTGACCAAGGAGAGAATGACACATGTGCATAAATACCAAGAAAGAATCAAAACAGATATCAAGAAAGCATTTTATGGATGTTGTCATTTTTGTTTCCAGTGTGTGGATTTGCTATTTATGGTAGACATCACTGAAGACCAGTGCAGCTTGCAAAACTCACTCTCAGGATGTTGCATGCTCCTTAAATTAGTAATGCTTTCTTGGAATGGAGAAAAGTCTGTGTGCAGTAGGACCCCCAGATCTTCTTCCCTCCCTGGAGACCAGGTGACTCTCCCCCCAAGTAAGAGGCTAGCCATTAATGATCAGGGAAAACTGAACCTGCAAATCTCTGGACCTCTGTACACAAGATACAGCAATACATTGGTGTGGCAAATTTTAAAGAAGAAAAGTAAAAAAGAAAAAAAACCCAAAACAAAAAAACCAGAGACTATGCAAGGAGAATTAGCAGACACTTAAGCAAAAGCAACTGTTACAATTGAAATCCTCAGAATGACAAGAGGTAGTGCATCCAGTACAAACAAACAAACAAACAAACAAAAAGCTGAAGTATGCTTATGTGAAGAAACAGAATCAGAAAAACTTCCTGTAAACTAAAATAAAATTATTTAGGAAAATCCAATAGATGTTGAGAAAATCCCTGGGAAAATAGAATCAAAAGATAAAGAAATGAAAAATAGAAGAAAAGAGCTATGAAAATGAGATGATCAATCTAAGAGTTTCAGCATTCAGCTTGTAGATATTACATAAAGAGGGAGCAGAGAAGGCAGACATTAAGAAATTGCTCAAGAAAAAAAGAAAGAAAAAGGAAATTGCTCAAGAAAGAGAACACAGAAATATTCCAGAACTGAGCTACAAAGGCCTTCAGGTGAAAAGAGACCAGCAAGAGGCCAGCAAAAAAGGTTTCACATCAAAGTACACTTTTATGAACTTTCAGAAAAAGCAGAGGATTTCAAAACTTTCCAAAGAGAGAATTAAAATAGAAACAAAACAAAACAAATGAAACAAAACACATTTACCTACAACGACTGGAATCAGAGTGGCATTAGAATTGTTGAAAGCAACACCGGAGTTAGGATATTATGGAAATATAGCTTAAAATTGAAAAAGAACATAGTCCTCAACTTAAAATTATATAACTAAGCAAACTATTACTCAAGTATTTATGTAGAATATTTTTCAAGAATGCAAAAAATCATTTTTTATTTCTGTGCCTTTTTTCCCCAGCTTTATTCAGATATATTTGACAAAAAATAATATATATTCAGGTTGTACCATGTGATTTTTAAAAAGATGTACAATGTGTTGATTTAACATACATATACATTAGTTACTGCAGAATAAGCTTCAGAAAAATGAATGGAGACAAAAAGATAAATGACAACATGGAACCCAAGGAAAGGAGGCCCAATTCTTGAAGTGAAGTCCTTTCTTACAGTCTGCCTACCTACCTTTTCTCCTTCTTTCCTTTCTCTTTTTCTTTTTATTTTTTAGCTTGAAATTGGTACCACATTTTAAATTCAGTAACCTGGAATCTGTAGATGTTTACAACTCTTAATGAGATAGCAATTTCCTTAGTCCAAAATAACTTTTGGCATCCTATCTTTAATGAGTCCTGTGGTTACTGACAGTGATAAAGAGATAATCCCAAGAGTAGTGTGGCTAGGGGGAGAAATGCAGGGGAGAATACACGAATTGATGAGGAGTGTAAGGAAAGCGTGAATCGAGAACTTCAGGAAACAGAATGAAAATTAGAACAATATGTTTTTCCTTGGACAGATAGAAATGGAATTAAAGCTTGGTGGGAAAGTCTGAGGTCTTACCTTGTAAAACATCCTCAAAGCTATCAAAATATTTTATGCTTTTATTAGAATTTCTTCTTCATCTCTTCAGCACCATGAGTACAGATTAATTACAGATACACTGAAGAGCAGTTGAAGAAAATTTCTCGTAAAAAACTTTACTGAATACCAGAGAAATAACTTAGAAGGGAATTGACAGTTATTTTGTCATATATTGCCACTCAAATCTATGGTTAGCTCATTTTATATGTATTCATTGTTCTGTAGTTCATATCGAATGAAATAGTAAAGTAAATAAGTTCTTTAGCATGCTGTATCAGATATTATACTTTTATCAATAAGCTTTCCATTAGGGAAACATCAGTTAGATGAAACCATTTATTCCACTGTATTCTTTTTAACCAGAACTTTGAGGAAAAGGATAAAACAGGAGAAATTGATCAGTAGTACAAGAAACTGAAAGCAAAGTGTCTGTGGACTAACTGTTCTCCCTATAATAATGTTGTGATATGTATTATCTGTCTCTATTGGTTTAATTCAGTATATGATAATTAACGTAGTGATGTGTTTCTTAAATACACTTAAAAAGTTAGATGTTTGAATTCACAATGCTGATATGGCTCTGCATAGTGATGCCACAGTGGATGACCTTGTTGACGTGGTGAAAGAAAACAGAGTTTATATCCCTTATATGTATGTGTATTTATTAATCAAGAAGATTGGTCAGATCTCCTTTGAGGAATTGGATATAGTCTATAAGGTGACTCACTGTGGAGCCATTTCTGCCCATCAGCGCTGGAGTTTTGATGACCTATTAGAAAGATCTGGGGCTGTCCGAAAACTCGTGAGGATTTACACCAAACCCAAAGGCCAGTTGCCAGATTATACATCCCCAGTGGTGCTGCCTTACTCCAGGACCACAGTGGAAGATTTCTCCATGAAGATTCACAAAAATCTTATAAAAGAATTTAAATACACTCTAGTCTGGGGTTCTGTCTGTGAAACACAATCCTCAAAAAGTGGGTGAAGGCCATATAGTAGAGAATGAGGTTGTCATTCAGATTGTGAAGAAGTAAAACCTTCCCCTCTGCCCACCCACCCACAGCAGCGTGGGCCACCCACAGCAGCTTTCCCCATGACCAAGCACTCTATCCTAAACCCCTTCTGGTTTTGGCAGCCAGTGGATCAGGATTCACAGGAGGGAGATAGAGGCACCCAAATTGGAAGTTTACTTGTCTTAATTTGCTGTCACCTTGTGAATTCAACTACATAATGGACATGGTAGGCCAGCTAGCTATGTGCAGTACATGTGTCATTGTCAGCATTGTTTTAGGGATAGACTGAATGAGGATGGGTATGTACAGTGAAGCGGCTGCAGAAGGGGCTACTTGGGAGCTTGGTCCTAAGTGTGAAATGGATAAAAATGTGACTGCAACATCTTATTTGGTGTTTAGTCATGGGAAACCCTTCCAGCTGGATGTGGCCTTCATTCTTCTCATGTGGTTTTTCGCAGATGATACTGGAAAGTGGAAGGACATGATGTAAGTTAACTGATTATTCCTGGCAGGTCTAGCCCATATGGGAGATGGTGTCAGATGGCAGTTGAGTAAGGTACTCTGGCCAGACCAAAAAAAAAAAAAAGAAAGAAAAAGAAAAAGTTAGATATTTGAGAGACAATGATACCTATGTCAGATTTTGCCTGTTCTAGTCACAGCTCCATGCAAGGGACAGAACTATGTTTGATTACTGGGTATTAGCTGAGTAGACTGGAAGAATTCTTATGTCTTTTTACTCTCTTCCTTCCCCATCTGTCATGGTATCCTTCTCTGTCTTCTCCTGTTTGTCTCCTGACTTTTTTTTTTCTCTAGTTCAACAACTAAAGTATGTTCAGGTCTCTGTGTGATCTGTACATCACATGTAATGCTCTGCTTAAGTTTGCTGTCACTTAAGACTGCAAAGAAATTACGTTTGGAAGATTGTGGATTTCGAGCCAAATTACACAGTGAATGCCATTTCTTTTCTTTTTTTTCCTAAGATTTTATTTATGTATTTGAGAGAGAGTGAGCACAAGCAGGGGGAGAGGAAGAGGGAGAGAGAAAGGGAGAAGCAGACTCTTTGCTGAGCAGGGAGCCCAACGATGCAGGGCTCAACCCCAGGACCCAGAGACCATCCCTGAGCCAAAAACAGACGCTTATCCAACTGAGCCACCCAGGCACCCCTTGAGTACCATTTCTTAAAGAAACAAAGCTTGAGAGATTTATGTGAGTAAATCTCTCTGAGCCAGCAGCTAAAGTTATTTGGAGTGCTCTGAAAAGTCTTGCTTCTTTTCCTTCTCCAGGGAAAAGGCTATTAAAGAGATTAATAAACAGTGGTGAATATTATTCTATTCAGAAGATTTATTCAATTATACCCCATTTTTCTTCTTTTTCCACCTGACTGAGCTGGCAGTTTTTGTATTTACTTTTCTGAGTCTTAAGTATGCAATGCAAAGAAGGCACATCTTAGTAGAAGAAAAAATGAGAAATATCTATAGGGCATTTGTGAATATGGACACAAAGTTAAAACTGAGCTAATAGTTGTAGTTGTTCAAAATTCTGTGCATTTTTTGTGATTATATTATTAGAGGGTATTCCATGCATTTTTTTTCTTTCACAAGTTGGTTTTATATATAGATCATTTATGTATGATGTAAGATGTGGCATAAGGTTGTATATTGTGAACCTACCTACAAATGAAGAGATCAGCCCACTTGAATGTTGAATTTCCCATTGGCTATGTACTTTTTCAAACATTTTTATTTTTGACTATAGATGGTTTGGGTGTGCTATTTTCCTCTGCCTTTCAAATTCTTCAAAGTTGGCATCTCTCAGAAGTTCTTTTTTCCATTTTTTCCCAATTGTATTCAGTGCATTTGTTGTTAGTACAGGGCATCATATTTCCATTGCTAATATGTCTTTCAAATGGTCAACTTTAGAGTTAATTTAGATTGAAAAATATTTGAAATATAATTGATATATTATGGGTGAAAAGAGGTACTGAGTTTCAACTTTCTAGATTTACTAAAGGAAATACACAATAATTCCTATACCCCATTATAATTGTAGACTCAGTGAAAGAAATTATTAGAAAAAGAAAGTAAATACATAAGAGATTATAAGGGAAAGTTAGTGACGAAGATAAAATGAACTCAATAAGGATTGACTTCGAACAAAGAATAAAAAAAAATCTTATTCTTATAGAAGAGGAAGATATGAAAGAATAGTTGGACTTTGAGAAAAAATTTAAAGCATGGAGGAACTGAGCTGAACAAGTTTATATTTATGGCTCTTTTCATAATCATCCTCTTCCCTCCCTCCAACCATTACTCTTATTCTACCAACCTGATTATTTTATTCATAATATCTACTACTACCTGAAACTATTTTGTTCTGAGTATGTCTTTAGTTGTTTAGTATTCATCAGCACCTACAGAAAGTAAACTCCCTGAGATTAGGACACTTGTCTGTTTTATTCATACTGCATACTTAGCATGCACCTGTAATATAGTAGGTGCTCAATAAATATTTAAATGAATGGACAGTGTCAATAAATCTTCACATGAAAACAAAGACTAATAAAAAGCTTTGGGACATACACTGTAGTGAATGATCTACCTAATATTCATGGTATTAACTACACCTACTGTTTATTGAGTACCTATTATATGTTAAGAACTAGTCAAAGTAATTTGTATATACTAAGTCTAATATTGACAATCACCTTTGAAAAACTGTTACTATGCTATTGGAGCTTAGAAGTATGTTTAAAGTTAGGAAGTTGGTAATTAGGGTAGTTAGTAACTGGTAATTAGTGTGTCTATGTGTTCATTTTCATTCAGCTAGAGATAAGTAGCAGATTTTGAACAGTACTTATGACTCAGTTTTTGTAAAAAAAAAATAAACTTATAAAGGATCCAGTTGTAATGTCAAATAGTTTTCTCCACTTATTTCAGATAGTCTAGAAGCTGGAGTGGAGAAAACAATCTTCCCAGGATTTCAGATAAGCAAAGCAGGATTTCGTGAGGGACTCTGGGGACCAGGTGAGAAGGTCAAAAATTCAAGTATCACTGCAAAGTTATAGTGACTGGACCTTGAGACCAGACTAAGTAGCAAGACAAACAAACCTAGGAATGGACCAATAGACTGGTGCTATTTGAGAATATTTCAGTGGGAAGGAGTAATCAAGTGAATTTAACTCATTTCCTCACCTCTCATTGACTTTCTAGCTTGTCTCTTATCCTTAATACCCTACTGAAACAATGCTTTCCATTATTGTGTTATGACACAATGAGAACATTTCCTCATAATTTGCTATTTTCCCCATTGTCCTCACATGGAATCTTTCCACAGCATTAAGCCCTGTTGATTTTACATTTCCAAAAAGTCTTCTGTTGATTTATGTGAATATGCACTTTATTGACTTGGTTCTTATTTTTGACTACTCACTTCACTCTAGCCTCTCTTTCTTCATCCCCTCTTAAGATGTAAGCAAGAGTTGGTGTTTTGTTTTTTTTTTTCTGATTCTGTGCTCATTTGATGGGAGTTATCTATTCTCAAGATCATACTGTGCCAGACATGATCCCTCCAATGTCCAAGTGCCACTAAACATCTCCTTACGGATATCCTGCTAATACTTCAAAGTCAATACACCCAAACCCAAATTCATTTTTTTCTTGATTTTCATTTTTCCACCTCCTACATACCCTGGGTTGGTGATTCCCAAGAGAGTGTAGGACAGAAAGCTCAGAGTAACTCTTGACTTTTCTCTCCTTCCCTATCCAATCTGTTATTGAGATTACTTGAGTCCTCCTTGAAGTATCTCTCATATGTACTACTTTTCTCGTTTTTAAAGACTATCTATTTTGTATTATTACATAGTCTCCTAATTCATCTCCTTGTTTCCAAAGTTTTCCTTCTGCAATCCATAAGTAAGAGGCATCTTATGCCTCTTAATATAATATAATATAAATATAAATCTTAAATACTTCCCATTGCTTACCAAAAAAGCAAAAATTCCTTAACATTGTATTCAAGACTTTAAACTAATTTTCTGTGACTTTCCTTTCCAGGCTCATTTTCCCCCCCACTGCACCCTTTGTCCTATACTCACCTTTCAAACCTTTCAACAACCATTCTATAACTAGTTTTTAATATGCCCTGCATTTTCTTCAGTAAGGCATTTGCTCTTAAGTTTCCTTTCATTATATTGCTTTCCTTTCCTTGCATGTATTCCTTTCATGGAAACATCACTACACATTATTCCAAACCTAGGTTAATTATTAGTTCTTCCATGAAGCCTCCCCACCCTTGTTCTCATCGTGGCATCACCACCCTATCCTAATATTCATGGTATTAATTACAGCTACTATTGCCATGGCATTTTGTTTATACATTTTACGATGCTTTATTATTAGAGACATATTCAATTTAGAAGTGAAAAAGGAAGTAGGCTCAAGGATTAGACTTAACTTGCTGTGTGGCCTCTGGCAAATCACTTAATCTCTCTCTTAGTTCCTTTATCTGTAAAAATAAAATTATTAATATCTACTTCATTGAGTACGTAGTGCATGCAAAACTCATAGAGGAGTGTCTAGGTCAGAGTAAGTGTTCAGCCAATGGTGTTTATCATCATCATCATCATCATCATCATCAGTCATTGTAGTCATCATTGTTGTCATCTTCTGTATTATAGTTATTTGAATAGATGAACATCTGTGTTTCCCCATAGACTTTGAGCTTCTTGAGGCTAAAGAGTGTATATATTTTTTTATTTTGTGTCCTAAACTATAGCACAAAGACAGTAGACAAATATTTTAAAAAGTTTAATTAAAATAATAAAAGCAAGGATCTCAAAGAGAAGCTAATATGAAGTTTACCTATGTGACATTTTTTTCTTTGTAGTTGATACACAGTGTTATATTAGTTTCAGATATAGGACATAGTGATTCAACAACTCTATATGTTATGCTGTGTTTACAAGTGAGGCTGCCATCTGTCACCATGCAATGCTGTTATAATACCATTGACCGTGTTCCCTATGCTGTGCCTTTTTTTCCGTGAATTATTCAAATTCCGAAACTACATAACTTTTTAATCCATGATGCTGATGACTTGAATGACTGGCAAAATGAGGTTATATTCCATTATTAGAAGCTGAGAGATGGTGGGGTTAATTTGTTTCAGAAACATGATCGATTTCAAAGATAAAACATCTAGGAATTAGGAACTTGTATTTGATAAATACCTCCAACTCCCGTTCTCCCTGCACTCCCCCCAAAACTTGTAGATTTGAATGTGTAAAATTTTTGGCTTCACTTGGTTAAAAACTATCCTACAAATATATTACAAAGTAACTTTCCCTTAAGGTATAAAATGTTGGATGTTTATATGCTTTTTTTTAATTGTGTTATTTTAGTCACCGTAAAATACATCATTACTTTTT